>CM042967.1:26155944-27394694 GCA_023678885.1 Pogostemon cablin
GTCGATAATGCCCTTGGGGTTATGCGTACTCTTGAGGCGTGCTTTCCTTTTACTTTCTGCACGTGGAGGGGGCTGTTTATGCTTCGTAGTTCTACGAGACCAAAAGCTCACCCATCGAGAAAGTGAAACAAAGTCAGTACCATCACGGCTACGGATTCTATGATAAGCATGAAGTAAGTGCTGACAACTAGGTGGGATACGTAAGCCAGTGGCGTCACGCTCATTCAAAAGTTCTGGCTTGTCAGGCACAACTTCTTCATATAGGTGACCAGCTAGCGGCAATCCTACCCAGTTATACAAATCCCATAGAGAAATCGACATTTCTCCAAAGGAAGTAAGTAGGGTGTTAGTGGTAGGGCACCACGCCTCGCAAAAAGCTTTGATGATCTCATGATTACAGTCATATGTAAATAGAGATACGAAGATAGGTTCATAAAGCATTGTTTTCTCAAGAATAGAGCGATATCTGCTTAAGACAGCCTCGGTCCATTCCCAATACCCGGGGATGTAATGAAATTCCCCGAGAAAATTCATTGAGTCGCCCCATGCCGCATTGCCATTGATTATTTGGCGCCCTAACGTGGGCAAAGGGTCAGTATTGAGCTTCTCCATAGTATGCTTAACCGATTTCAAAACTACAACTTCAGTTTCGTCCAATTTTCGGTCTCTAGTCCAAATACTTAGACTGAATTCTTTATCCGTGCGAGGAAGTTTCTTTATAAGTTTACCCATGAGGGGCCTTTCAATTGGAAGATATGTTACTATGCCTGATGGTGGATCCTTGCTATCACTGATCATCAATTGGTGTTCATTGGAATCTGTTACGGCACTCGCAAACAAAACCATCTCGAAGTTGGATTAACTGCAAAAAAAAAAAAAAAGTGTCAGTAAAGGGGGTTCAAATTAATTTATATTCATGGATTTAATTAATTAAAAGGTCCAAAATAAGTTTATGGGACCAATTAAATATTGAATCTTGAATTATAAATTAAAAAAAAAACTATGAAAAAGAGAGTAAAGCAATTAAAATGCTGGTGGTCGACAAATACTTATGGGAAACACGGGACCAGAAGGGAACCAACTACTGGAGCATGATGCTCACTCGAACACTAATGTGGTGGCGAAACACACGTCGAACTACCGTTTAAAAAAATTAAGGCTCGCCGTAGATTTTCTCAGACGAGAAAGAGGGGCGAGTTGTTTCTGTCTGCCAACTTGCACAAATTCTATAAAATTGTACAAAAGCCTGATCTGGACTTGTGATACACCGTTGGAAAGCCCTTGAAGAGAGGTTCGATTTGGCGCATATATCACCCAAATCAAAGATCAGAAGAGGGAGTTATGGCCAAAACCGTCAGGCCGCGCAGGCTGCCGGCGAGAATCAACCTCTACATCAACCCTTGGTGAACGGCTCGCCGTCGATTTCTCGGAAGAGAAAGAGGGGCGAGGACAAGGCTCACCGTCGATTTCTCGGAAGAGAAAGAGGGGCGAGGACAAGGCTCACCGTCGATTTCTCGGAAGAGCCAGTCCGCATTGCAATTAGAAGAGCAAGTGCAAATTATATCACCGAGGGAGAAGCTTTATCCATGGAGGATATGTTTGATGCAAGTAGTAGGGAAGTCAAGAGAATATCTGTTTTTGAAAGGCTTGGGAGTGTCTTCGAAAGGCTTGGACCCTGTAAAGGAAAGTGTAGGAGGCAAAATCATGTCAAGTCCCTTAACCTCCAAAAACTCCGGAGTCAAAATCCATCTCGTATCAAGCGGCAAAATATCTTGACTATCTCAAGTGGAAGAGTATTGAAAGCTAAGGTGCGAAGAATCATCTTTACTAAAGATGATAGTAATAATGATAGAGAAAGTGTAGCTTCCACCAATCATATTACTGCTATGGAAGATTCTCAAATGGAGGAAGTAGATGCTGAAGATGCCCCTCCACAATTTGAAGAAGGAGTGAAAGCCACTGTTGATGAGTTGAAAGAAATTAACTTAGGTGATGAAAATGACCCACGTCCTACCTACATAAGTGCTCTGCTAAATGTTGAGGAAGAAACAAAGTATGTTAGCCTTTTGCGAGAATTCAGAGATGTCTTTGCATGGTCGCATAGGGAAATGCCAGGCTTAGATCCGAAAATCGCAGTGCACCACTTGTCCATTAAAAAGGGAACTCGGCCGGTTAAACAAATGCAGCGTCGATTTCGACCAGAGTTGATTCCTTTGATTGAGGACGAGATTAATAAGCTTCTTGAAACAGGCAAGATCCGAGAAGTCAAATATCCTACATGGATTTCCAATATCGTGCCGGTAAGAAAGAAAAATGGGCAACTCAGAGTATGTGTTGATTTTCGAGATTTGAATATGGCATGTCCGAAAGATGACTTTCCATTATCAATTACTGAACTCATGATTGATGCAACAACGGGGCATGAGGTCCTTTCATTTATGGATGGGTCATCCGGCTACAATCAAATTGGTTTGGCTCCTGAGGATCAAGAGAAGACAGCCTTTCGTACTCCGAAAGGGATATATTGCTATAATGTTATGCCATTTGGCTTAAAGAATGCTGGTGCCACTTATCAGCGAGCCATGCAAAAGATATTTGATGACATGCTTCATAAGATTGTCGAATGCTGTGTTGATGATATTGTGGTGAAATCAAAGGAAAAGAAAATTCATTTTCATAATCTAAGGCGAGTGTTTGAACGATTAAGAGAGCATCAACTCAAGATGAATCCGCTCAAGTGTGCATTTGGAGTTTCATCTGGGAAATTTCTTGGGTTTATTGTTCGCCGTCGAGGGATTGAAATTGAGAAAGCAAAGATTGACGCAATCATGAAAATGCATGTGCCTCGGAACATACATGAACTCAAAAGTCTGCAAGGAAAGTTGGCATACTTAAGGAGATTCATATCAAATTTAGCTGGCCGATGCCAACCATTTAGTCATCTCATGAAGAAAGACAGCATATTCGAATGGGATGAAGCTTGCAATAATGCTTTCAATAGCATTAAAGAATACTTGATGAAGGCACCAGTGTTGAGTGCTTCAATACCGGGACGTCCATTAGTCCTTTATCTAGCTGCTCAAGAGCGTTCTGTGGGAGCTTTACTTGCACAAGAAAAGCCATCATTACTGGAGCTGCAACGGAGTCAGATGAAGAGTTTGAAGATGCAGAATCTTCATCACTATCATCTTTCATAGGTAGTTGTTTTCTCGAATCCTCCTTAACCGAAGGGTTAGATCCAGATGAGGCTTCCGAACAAGCTTTTTCTGACATGCTCCTCGTAACAACAGCAACATATTCAGTCAATGACTCCGAGAGCTTAGAAGCAGCAGTCCTACCTACAGTAATCCTGACAGGAGTCATATCATACTTTCGAGCTTGTTGAGAGAAGAGATGAGAGGTAGAGACGGTCCCACTGGGCGTGCCAAAATTTGTAACAACAAATTTTTGTATTTATAATAAAATAAATACATGAGAATTACAATAATAATCCAAATGGATTAAACTTGATGATTAAGGAAACAATCTCTATCAATCCTCTGATTCTTCTCTCTCGAACAATTTGGCTTGACTTTGACTTTGACTGCGTTGACCGCGTTGACTGTGTGTGTGTTGAGTCGGATCTTCAGTTGAAGCTTGTCCGAACTCGGATTTGGGACCTTATAACGTTAATCCAGAAGCGTCGAGCTTTTGTTTGGATTAAACGTACTTGATCCTAAGAACACTCGATCTGGGGGGCTTAGCACCTTAATCCCGGGTCGTATGCTGTTCTTGGCGCGAAGAACACCGAAGAACTCAGTTTATAAAGAACGTTTGATTTGGGGGGCTCCGCACCTTAATCCCGAATCATTTGCAGTTCTTGACTTGAAGATGCTTGAAGATCTCAAGGGAGCGCTGCTCGTGTTCTTGATCTCTTCAGAGCGTTTATGTCTTCAAGTATTTGAGTCTGTCTCCCTATAATGAATGGAGGAGGACTCCTTATATAGGTGAAGGAATGAGCATGCCCCATAAATAACTTGCAATCTGATTGGTCTATGACAGATTTGGCCTGGTTCTGCGGGCTTGGGCCGTTCCAAATATATCACAGCTTGATTGGTCATTGCTTAATTTGACCTAATTCTGGAACCTTCCATGCTTTACTTAACTTATGGGTCAAGCTTTACTTAATTTAAACCCTACTTAATTTGTTGGGTATTAAATTAATTATCAATTATTTATTAATCTATTTTAGGAATTAATTTATTAAATCCCCAAAATAAAATATAATAAATTAAAATTGATATTTAATCAATAAAATCCACGTGTCGCCATTTGATTGGACCGTGAATTTTAATTGCTTACAGTAGGCTCTACAGGTGATCTTCACAACAGGCTGATCCAGGAATACCATTCCTCATTAGAAGGAGGTCACTCTGGAACACGAGCGACTATCGAGGCCATAACTAGGAAGTATATTTGGCCTAAGCTCACCAATGGCGTCAAGGCTTACATCAACGACTGTGAGGTATGTAAGAGGTGCAAGAGCACCAATACACCTTACTCTGGGTTATTGCAGCCATTGCCCATACCAGAGCAAGCTTGGGACACAGTCAGCATGGACTTCATAGAAGGGTTGCCAAAATCCTATGGATATGATGTGATACTAATAGTGGTGGATAAACTCACCAAATACTCTCACTTCATACCATTGAAGCACCCATATACATCCAAGACAGTAGCGGAGTAATTCCTACAGCATGTGTATAAACTACACGGCCTGCCCAGACACATCATTTCAGACAGAGACCCAGTGTTTACCAGTTCCTTGTGGAAGCAATTCTTCAAGACGAATGGTACCAGTCTCAAGTTCTCAACAGCTTACCACCCACAAACCGATGGACAGACAGAAAGAGTCAACCAGTGCTTGGAAAACTACCTCAGGTGCGCAACCCTTGAGCGCCCAAAGCAATGGTACCAGATTCTACATCATGCAGAGTGGTGGTACAACACCAGCTTCCATACTGGAATCAACCGCACGCCGTTCGAAGCCTTATACGGATATACTCCACGGAGGCTATCACAGGTGGTAGATATGGAAGTCACCAACCAGCATGTCATGGATATGCAAGGGGAGAGACAACAGCTAGACAAAGAACTGCAAGGCCATCTAAAGAAGGCACAAGAAACCATGAAGAAGTACGCTGATTAAGGAAGAAAAAACGTAGAATACGAGGTATTCGACTGGGTATACCTCAAGATACAACCACGAAGATAGCAGACACTTCAACTTGGCAGGTTCAACAAGCTCAACCCCAAGTACTACGGTCTATTCCAGATTACTGAGAGGATCGGTAAGGTAGCATACCGACTGCTACTACCAGAAGAAGCCAACATACATGATGTATTTCATGTATCGTTGCTCAAGAAGTCAACAGGACCAAGAAAAATCAGGAAGCACCCATTACCAATGGTTAACCAACAACGGTACTATCAGCAGAAGATCATCGATACCAGGTTCAACAACAAAGGGGAACGAGAACACCTGATCCAATAGAGCGACTCACCTGATGAAGAAAGCACGTGGGAGCCGGAGAACAACATCTTTTCACTCTACCCAGAACTCGAGGACGAGTTCATTCTCAAGGAGAGATGATTGTCAGAGAGCAAAAAATGGCCCAATTAAAAAACCCAAAAGCCAAGCCCAAACCCACGAGCCCAACCATCTCGAAGCACCAAATAGCCCATCAGCTACAGGGATAAGAGGAAATGGGCTAGACGGCCCAGTCCACAACCAAGCCCATCACAAAGCCCAAGTGCAGACGACCCGGAAGGTGAAGCTCATTCCACGGAAGGGTCTAGAAAATCAGCATCGGATACCACTGGAAGGTGGGACCGAAACTACGTGTACTCCACTCTGAGTATACAGCACGATACTGAGTGACTTACCGACGAAGCAAGCAGGTGACCGATAGTCAAAGATGCCAAAGCAAAGCCACCACCACTATCTTTACTTTTGCTTACTTTTCTTTTTACTTTACTTTATTCCTGTCGTGTGAAGGAAGCCAGCAATCAAAGCTTGTAGGATAAGCTGAACTCTCGCCTATATAAGGATGAGTTCTTAGCCATTTGTAATCATCAATCAAAATATAAATCAAAACCCTTCTGTTCGCAGAAACCCTTTCTTCTTCTTAATCTTGATGCGTCTTGATTAAGTTTAAGAGCCTCAGTTAATTCATCGATTTGTCTTTGAATTACTGAGCTTAACTGATCTTTGATTCGTCTTAGGCAGAGTTAAGAAAACCAGATTAGCTTGGCAATTGTCCATAGTCCCGAAAGACTGACAAGCCCCTTGTTAATACAACATACTCGCACGAGGATTATCGTGTTCGGTTATTCATAGCCTCAAAACTTTGATAATCTCGATTACCCATCGTTCCTGAAAGACTGGTAATCAATTCCACCCATTCAATCCAAATTTCGCATATGTCAGATACCACATCCTGACATTATTACTGGTAGATATTAGGTTAATAAATGACATGGGTAATCCTCACACATTAGAAATAAGAGTGAGGCTTGGGCGCACGCCGTGCTCCTTTAAAATCTAGTATTATAAATAAGGGTACATTATTTTATTCTAAATGGTATACACTTTAATTAATAAAGGTACATTATTTTGTTATAAAGAGTATACACTTTTCATTATATTTTTTATTTTTCTTCAGAAAATAAAGCTCACTACAAGAAAACAGTGAAATATTAATGGATATATTTGTTGGAAAATAAGAAATTCCGTTAGTAAATTGATATAGCAACAAATTGCCAACAGGTATTCATACGTTAGTATAATGCTCCTTGCTAAATTTAATGACGCAATTTCATAGTCCTTGAGCAAATATATCTACGGAATGCCAACAATATTATCATATCGTTACTAAATTACCATCAAATTAACTATTAGTAAAATATTGGTACGTTAATCATGGTTGGTAAAATATCATTTTGGAATCTGTATGCAAATAGAAACAAACTGAAATTTGTAAATAATTAAAAATGAATCCATGTTGTATTTAATCTTAGTAACTTAGATTAATAATTAGTAAAAAGTTGGCAATTCATGGTTGGTAAAATATCATTTAGAATCCATAAATAATTAGTAACAAATTAAAATTTGTAAATAATTAATAATGAAGCAAAGTTGTAAGTAATATTAATAACATATTTAATTATTAGTAATTAGTAATAAATAGAAATTTGTGAATGAATAACAACAAATTAATGCATAGTTAATTATTAGTTACATATTGTATTTTGTAGGCAAATTACTTAGAGATAAGTAACAACTTAAAATTAGTAAATAAATAGTAACAATAATTGTATAAGTAATTATTAGCTACATGTTAAAATTATGTTGTTATTTTTAGAACAAATACGAAATTATAAATAATTATTAATAACATTTTGGAAATTATGTTGGTATTTTTAGTAACAAATATGAAATTAAATTACGATGATAATTATTTAATAACAAATATAAATTTATCGGTAACTTAACTGACACATGAGATTCCAAACTGATAATGGTAAATAGATTCCAAATATAACTACACAAAAGTAAAATACATCTTTAACTACCAAGGTTTAAATTACTAAAAAACTAACCTCTCTAAGACCGTATCATTTAGTTACATTCCATCGAGATTTGCTATGAGAGAACAAACTCATCAACTACAAAGAATGGATAGCAGAAATAGCTAGTTCAAGCTACCAAACTAGAAACATCTTCAGATAACAATCTGCAACCTTACTTCGAGCTCAAAGCCCCACAAAAGTGAAATTTAAAGACCAATTATCTTCTAATATGCTGAACAAGCATCTACTTCCAATGTCTGCATTCAGTGCAGAAAACCTTGGTAAGAAGTCATGACAATGTAGTATAGTATACAAGTTGCATGTTTACAAGAGTGCATTTTTAACATCATGGTTAAAAGTAAATGAATTTCCATGTCCTGCTAAATGCTTCACAAATCAAAGAATGAATATCAGAAGCAAAATTTTGAGATATTTGCAAAATTACTCTAAAAAATTTGTCTAGTCCAAGAAGCATTAATTGTTGATGCACCAAACTTTTTGGTATACTGCATTTTCAAACAAACTTTCAAAGAAAAATATAAGAAAAACTACTACCAAACACTTAAGGAGCAATAACTTAGAAAACCTCAATTTTTCGCAACGGAAAGAGCGCAAATTTGGAGGCAGAATAACTTAACATATAAAATACCTACCTATTTAGCAAACCAAACCTAGAACCTAAATAAAATGAAAGCACATTTTCACAACCAACAATAAAGGATAAAAATAAAGGCAATATAAATGCCCGACCACCTAAAAGATGAAAACCTATAAGGGCATTACTAGAGAGAGTAAATACCCGCACCAATGAGGTTCGGGAAAGCGGCAAGAAGGAGAATTTCTGCATAAGACGTGCACGGATTTTAATTCTTGAGAAAGGTAAAAAAATTTATGTAGATGTGTTCATAATCATAGTAGAACTAGGTAGTTTAGCCATACCTACAATCGTTGTCGGAGGAAGCTCGGTTATACCTGAAATGGAAAAGAAAACACACAAATGTAGGAAACGGAGAATAAAAAATTATCTTAAATATATCATTTCTAAACCTTAAAGGCAAATATGAGAATTTTGTGAGAAGATGACAAAACAAGAACGATGGATATGCTCTTGAACCAAAAAACCACTTGCCCAATTTTTCTTTGGATGAATACCTTCCCTTCTCTTCCAATGCATGTATTCCCTCTTTCAATTCCAGCTATCAAAGTACGATCCTTCAAATTGATAAAAAATTGCACCTGGATAAAAAGGAGGAAAGAAATGGCAACCGATGAGGGTGGTTGAAAAGAGCAAGTTATAAGTTGCGCTAAAGCAACCGAGAGAGGTAGAGAAAACTACAGTAAAAATGTTAAACTAATGACATTTAATTTATGGAAGTAGGAACCAAAATAAAATTCCAATCATGGACAAATTCCATGAGTTATATAAACGTATAAATAAGAACCAGATTTTGACTTTTTAGCATACTACTGAACAAATCCTCTTTAACATATCTAAAATCCTCCGCACAACTGCAATTAAAGCGTCTAAAATCCTTTGTGGATAAATCATGATCCTATTTATGTATTCAAAACATATTTCTTCAAGCCACATCCAGTCCATAAAATGCAAGAGTTCCAACCCTTTCTTATGCTATATAAAGTGGGTAGAACAAACAACCAGAGCAGATGCACATGCATGTGAAAACAAAAGGATTAAAATCTATAAGCCTAAGAAATACTTATTACAATAGTATTTATTTCTAATACTTTTAGAAGCAGTTTTAATGTCCACAATGAACAATTAATACTCACAAAACTAATGTATATAGTAAAAGTAGATCTAGAAGTAGATTTGCAGAAATCATGTAAAAATCAAATAAAACATTAAAATAAGATAGGCAACATAATTCTCACTCCTAAGAGACATAAAATGTATCTTAACAATACTTAAGATCATATTGTAAACAAGAACAACTAAGCCTTTACCCACTTTACAAGATCATATTAGAAAGACAAGAATGCAAAAAACAATTTAATATAGTAGAATATATAGTCATATTCCATGTAAAGAAAAGTAAAGAAATTTTTCTAGAGGAATAACTTCTCTAAGGAAATGCAAAACCCAAAAGAAGTTATCAAATAGTATATATATATATATATATATATATATATATATATTAAATTTGATAATTTAATGAATTATCAACCTGCAAATGCAATCTCTGGAAGATCAGATGAGGAACTGATGAGGATTGAGGAGTTTTTTGCAGCCGCAAAGAGTTCTAATTTATTCCTGAATGCATATAACATAATTAGAATATTTGAATGAATATAGTAACTAGACTTGACAATGCCATGCTCACGAAATAGTACATTATGCAGAGGAACAATTTAAGTGATGGAAAAACATAAAACCTTTTTCAATGTTTAACTTAACCAGTGAATTGGTCTTGTTCTTCAAGAATGATTGCAAGAGAAAAAAATCTATCAGTTCATGATGCTCTTGCTGAGGCCACTTTTCCTAAAGTGTGTTAGACCCTCATCCTAAATTCTCTTTTTCAATTGAGTTGAAACATAAGGGTTAATGTCATTAGATTTAAGAACATTATTAGAACAATGATGACTGCAGAAGCTGCTATAAGAATTAGATTCTCTTCAAACAATAACTTATTTATAGAAAAGAAAAACCACTCTTCAATTATAAGAACTGATATGCATGTCTTCAAATTCACACAGCAGCATGTACTCAGGCATGCATCAATGCATTTTAACTTTAAAATAAGAACTTTTGAACAATCAGTTATTTGAAGTTCAAGTAAAGCAGTGCCCTTGACGCAAGGTGAAAGGTTGGCTTTAATGTATTCAATGTCAGGATAATACTAAAACCCTACTAAAGTAAAGTCTGCAAACAAAGTCATAGGAAGAAAGAATAATGAAATTGCGTATTACTTGTTCAATGATCGCAAAATTATGTTAATTAGCCTGAAAAAATA
The DNA here is from genome assembly GCA_023678885.1 of Pogostemon cablin. Lineage (NCBI taxonomy): Eukaryota > Viridiplantae > Streptophyta > Magnoliopsida > Lamiales > Lamiaceae > Pogostemon > Pogostemon cablin. The sequence continues at coordinate 26,166,528 of CM042967.1, forward strand.
ATCATCTTTCCTTTTTGTAAGCTCAGAATTTTGAAGAATGTTTTGAGACTTATCAGTATGAATATCATTAGAAGCATTTCCATTAGCATCAGAGTAATGTTTATTATCCTTCAAAAGAGAGTAAATTAAAAGCTAAGAGCATTATATATGACTGTAATGTACACACTTGTACCTCCCCCACCCTTGCATGGATGAAGAGGAACATCTCGGATGACCGCACTAAGATCTGTTGTCAAGAGGCATGTTCCGAAAGGTTGTCCTGCTCAGAACTATCATGCTCGTGAACTTCGACACAAAGTAGTTAAGCATTGAAACTGTTACAAAAATAACATTGTTTAACTAAATCTTTAACTAAACATTTTAACTGTAAGAAGTAAAATGAGAGGAAGTTTGGTTTGTCCCCAGATCACCACTCTCGTGATGTTACCAGTACAATAGATGTCCACAACCTATTATAAAGAATCAAATTTGATAATTTCAATAGGGAAAACTGCAATTATATAATGAAAATTGAGTAGAAAAATATTAATCAAGATATAATTCTTTTTGTTATATTTTATTATCCTTTCAAACAACAATCCCTTGATTACCTTAAGCATAATTATTTGTTTTTCAAATCACCTTACAAAGAAACTCGTTTACTCAAGACAAAATCATATGGATTATGGAATTTTTTAATGGAATCAAGCTAAGACCTGTTTAATGCCAATGGCAAGAGGGAATAGGATGCCACAAACTGGTTAAAGGATGCAGCAAGAAGATCTAAACAAACTGACAATTCTGTCAACCAAGTCTATTAGTGTATAAAGAATATGAATACATCTTAAGAAAAATATTACTTTGCCATAAAACGTGGATTTGGCATATGTGATAGCAATACCATGATCAATACTGCGGTAAGTCACAAATAATAGTGAAATTAAGATACAAAAGAGTTTTTTTCCCTCAATAATCAACAAAAGAACTGTTTATTGTTCTTTAAGGATGAAAAACCAGGAAGCCACTTTTCTTTTCCATAAAAAGTATCTAAAATGCCTAAGCTGGAAAGTCATAATACGTAGGGGAAGCTTCATCGCACAAAAAATGAAGAGGCTTTAAAACATAGAGAAAACATTATTCAAAAATGAAAAACCCAATCAAACACGAACATATGAGAGAGATGTGCATGGTTCAAACAATGTTTGAACAGATTGTGCAAGGACATAAACCCAGGTTTGGACAAGCAAATTCACATACTCATAAGCCAAATCGATTGTTCAGAAATATGAAAATACCATTTAACTTTGTATAGGAGTATACATATGTTGGATGTGAGCGTTGGGATAAACACACGAATAATCAAATAATAAACTATTCGTCTACGCAGTGGAATGATCAATTATCCCTCTCTTGTATGAATCTAGTAGGAAACAATCCTAATAATATAATGCATGATAAAGCAAGCAATCAACAATGCACAACACAAGCAATTTAACATGGAAAACCTCCTCAATGTGAAAAGGTAAAAAACCACGGGACCGAAGCCCACCAAAAACTTCACTATGAGATAAAAATCCAAGAGTTACAATCTACCACCATAGACACTCTATCATAAACGTATCAAGACGCTCAATACTTGATAACAAACAACGAGATTAGAAAGACCTCACCAAACTGCACCAACTGACGTTCAGAGTTCACAACTGTAGGAACATCAGAATCCGATCTTGACCGTCCAGAATCAACCCCTATGAGACCTGAACTGCTGTCCAAATTACAGCTCGATCCAACGGTTGGTTTGTGAGAAACGGCTCTTTCCCCTCGACTGTGCAGAACAGAATCGCCCAAAAACCTGCTTCTGTTTTTGGCGTATTCCCGTCAACAAAAAGCTCCAAACACGATCTCCACCATTCAGAATATACCTCCACAAGTTCCAAATGTGCCGACCAAAATTCAGCTCGATCCGACGGTTGAAACTCCGGTTATTGCCTCTGCAATATCACTACACTGGATTTTCTCTCAAAAACGTGAATTGTGTTTTTGCCCTCTTTTTCTTCTCTCTTCCGTCAATGACTTACGGGACAAGATAAAACAAGTATCGAGCCTACTTGGGCATATCCACCTTATTGGATATTGGGCTCTTCACATATTTGGAAACCCAACCCAATAAATCTCCCCCTTTCCGATTATGTGGAGAGACTAGCCATTCCGGCTATCACACGACATACCTCGAGCTTTTCTCTAGGCAATGCCTTCGTCATCATGTCAGCACCATTAGCATCTGTATGAATCTTTTCAAGCTCAAGCAACTTATCATTGATGACATCCCTCATCCAATGATATCTCACATGAATATGCTTCGATCTTGAATGAAATGCAGCATTCTTGCTGAGATGGATAGCACTCTGACTATCACAAAATACTACATACCTCTGTTGCTTCAATCTAATCTCCTCCATAAACCTTTTGAACCATAACACCTCTTTACATCCTTCCGTTGCAGCAATGTACTCTGATTCTGTTGTGGAGAGTGCAATACACTTTTGCAATCTTGATTGCCATGACACAGCGCCACCTGCGAATGTCACTAGGTAAGCAGAAATTGACTTTCTGGTGTCCACATCAGATCCCATATCTGAATCGGCATAGCCAACTAACTCGGGCTTCCCACCTCCAAAGGTGAGTATCAAACTAGACGTACCTCGTAGATACCTCATTATCCACTTCACAGCATTCCAATGCTCCTTTCCCGGATTAGACAAATAACGGCTAACAACACCAACTGCATGAGCTATGTCAGGCCTCGTACACACCATTGCATACATCAAGCTTCCCACAGCTGAAGCATATGGGACTCTTCTCATTGCTTCCTTCTCTTCATCGGTTGAAGGAATATGATGAGCACCAAGCTTAAAATGAGTGGCAACAGGAGAACTAACCACTTTAGCTTTGCTCATATTGAATTTCTCAAGCACTTTCTCAATATACTTCTCCTGTGACAAGTGCAGCTTCTTGTTTGCTCTATCTCAGGTGATGTTGATACCAAGGATTTTCTTTGCTGGCCCCAAATCCTTCATGGCAAAGGATTTGCTCAACTGTTTCTTCAACCTATCAATTCTTGAAACATTCCTGCCAACAATCAATATATCATCAACATACAGCAATAATATAATGAAATCATCATCCGAGAACTTCTGAACAAACACACAATGATCAGAAATAGTCTTCTGGTAGCCTTGCTCTCCCATAACTGACTCAAATTTATGATACCACAATCTAGGTGCTTGCTTCAAACCGTAGAGACTTTTCTTCAGTTTGCAGACATGGTCTTCTTTTCCCTTTACCTTGGAACCTTCAGGTTGCACCATGTAAATCTCTTTATCTAGCTCACCATGAAGAAAAGCAGTTTTAACATCCATCTGCTCAATCTCCAAGTCAAGACTAGCAGCCAAACCAAGCACAAAATGGATAGAAGACATTTTGACAACCGGAGAGAAAATTTCTTCAAAATCAACTCCCTCTTTCTGACTGAAACCTTTAACAACCAATCTAGCTTTGAATCGAGGCTTTGAGGTGTGCTCATCTTGTTTTATCCTGTACACCCACTTGTTCTTCAAAGCATGCTTCCCCTTTGGTAGTTTCACCAGATCAAATGTGTCATTTTCATGCAAGGACTTCATATCATCTTGCATTCCTTCCAACCACTCATTCCTGTGTTCTCCACGAACTGCTTCTCCATAGCATTCAGGCTCTCCCCCGTCGGTCAAGAGCACATACTGATCAGGAGGATACATCCTAGAAGGTACACGAGCTCTACTACTTCTTCTAGGTGGTTCTTGAACCTCCTGTTCTAGAATATCAGGTGGTTGTGGCTGATCGATATCCTCTTCATCATGCAAAGGATGATCGACATGCTCATTATTACCGAAATCAGGCTGATCCTGATTCTCCTCTTCAGCTTCTACTTGACCTTGACTGTGAGGAACAATTTCCAAGTCAATCAAGTCATCACCAGGTGTAGAAATTGAGCTATTCGTCTTCTCAATGTCTCTTATGGTTTGATCCTCAACAAACACAACATCCCGACTTCTGACAAGCTTCTTCTCCATGGGATCATAAAGTCTGTAACCAAACTCATCTTGGCCATAACCAAAAAACACACACTGTCGAGTCTTCATATCCAACTTAGACCTCTCATCTTTGGGAATATGCACAAATGTCTTACATCCAAAGACCAGCAAATGATTATAGGAAACATCTTTTCCTGACCAGACTCTATCTGGAAGATCAAAGTCTAAAGGAACACACGGAGTAAGATTTAAAACATGTACAACAGTACTCAGAGCCTCACCCCAAAATGATGAAGACAATCCTGCTTCTGATAGCAGACATCTTACTCTCTCGACCAATGTTCTGTTCATCCTTTCTGCAAGACCATTCAACTGAGGAGTCTTTGGAGGAGTCTTTTGATGTCGGATACCTTGCTCTCTGCAATACTAATCAAAAGGACCAATATATTCCCCTCCATTATCCGATCTGATACATTTCAACTTCTTCACAGTCTGTCTCTCAACTAAGGCATGAAACTACTTGAATGCATTGAGCACCTGATCTTTCGTCTTCAACATGTAGATCCAGGTCTTTCTTGAGTGATCATCTATAAAAGTAACAAAATATAAAGCACCACCAAGAGTTCTTGTTTTCATAGGACCACAAACATCAGAATAAATTAAATCGAGTATACCTGATGCTCTGGTAGGAGTTGAGGTCTTGAAAGCAACTTGAGTTTGCTTTCCCGCCAAACAGTGAGAGCACTTCCTTAAAGATGCATTCTTCAAGTCTGGAATGAGATTTCTCTTTTCTAAAATCTTCAATCCCTTTTCACTGATATGACTGAGTCTGATGTGCCACAATTATCCCCTCATTCTTAACTACATTAATAGAGCCATCAAGTAGCTTTGCTTGCATCAAATACAATGAGGAGTGTTTTTGACCTCTAGCAACAACTAAAGAACCTCTTGTAAGCTTCCACTGACCATCGAAGAACACACTGCAGAAACCTTTATCATCAAGTCTCCCAACAGATATCAAGTTCAATCGAAGATCATGCACGTGCTTCACATTTCTCAAAATTAGTGTAGCACCATTACTAGTCCGCAAACATACATCTCCTACGCCAATGGCTTTAGCTAAGCCATCATCACCCATCCTAACATTACTATAGTCACCTGACATGTAGAATGTGAACATCTCTCTACGAGATGTGGCATGTATGGATGCCCCACTATCAATCACCCAACTGCTTTCACGACATGCAAGATTGACAACTTCATAATCACGAAAGATAAGGAAATCACCTGTTGCAGCAGACACTCGATCATTATCTTTCGTTTCTTCATTCTTTCTTTCTTTCTTTCCCATTTTTTTTCTTGTCATCTTGCTTGGGTTTTCTGTAATACTTTGCTATGTGTCCTGGAGTTTTACAATTCCAACACTCAACCTTGCTATGTCTGTTGGATTTACTCCTCCTGTCTTTTTGCTTGCCTGTTGGACCTCTACTATTACTTCTCCCCCTCTTATCTGTAACCAAAACCTCTGATTGCTATAAAGGGCCCTGCGATTTTCTCCTTGTTTCCTCATTGAAAACGCTGCCCTTAACCAAATCCATTGTAATGGTACCATTAGGGGCTGAATTAGATAAAGATGTCCTGAATGTCTCCCATGAATCCGGAAATGTACCAAGAAGCCATAAGCCTTGTACTTCATCCTCAAACTTGATATTCATTTTCGACAATTGATTAATAATGCCCTGAAATGAATTCAAGTGATCCGTCATAGGAGTGCTATCTTTGAATTTCAAATTCATCAACTTCTTGATTAGAAATAACTTGTTGTTCCCAGTTTTTCTAGCATACAGTTCCTCCAACTTTTTCCACAATGTTCGTGCATGTGTTTCTCCACTAACATGGTTCAATACATTATCATCCACACACTGCCTAATGTAACCACATACTTGACGATGCAATATATTTCATTGATCATCTGTTTTATCATCAGACTTTTTAGTTTCAAATACAGGCAAATAATAATCTTTCACATAAAGAAGATCCTCCATCTTGCCTTTCCACACATGATAATTAGAACCATTGAGATTCACCATTCTATTAGTATTGGTTTCCATATTCACCACAAGACACAGAGCAGAAACCCCCTCTGATACCACTTTGTTGGGATAAACACACGAATAATCAAATAATAAACTATTCGTCTACGCAGCGGAATGATCAATTATTCCTCTCTTGTATGAATCTAGTAGAAACAATCCTAATAATATAATGCACGATAAATCAAGCAATTAACAACGCACAACACAAGCAATTTAACGTGGAAAACCTCCTCAATGTGAGAAGGTAAAAAACCACGGGACCGAAGCCCACCAAAAACTTCACTATGAGATAAAAATTCAAGAGTTACAATCTGCCACCACACACACTCTATCACAAACGTATCAAGACGCTCAATACTTGATAACAAACAACGAGATTAGAAAGACCTCACCAAACTACACCAACTGACGTTCAGAGTTCACAACTGTAGGAACATCGGAATCCGATCTCCACCGTCCAGAATCAACCTCTCCTAAACGTGCTGTCCAAATTACAGCTCGATCCAATGGTTGGTTTGTGAGAAACGGCTCTTTCCCCTCGACTGCGCAGAACAGAATCGCCCAAAAACCTGGTTCTGTTTTCGGCGTATTCCCATCAACACAAAGCTTCCAAACACGATCTCCACCGTTCAGAATATACCTCCACAAGTTCCAAACGTGTTGACCAAAATTCAGCTCGATCTGACGGTTGAAACTCCAGTTATTGCCTCTGCAATATCACTGTGCTGGATTTTCTCTCAAAAACGTGAATTGTGTTTTTGCCCTCTTTTTCTTCTCTCTTCCGTCAATAACTTACGGGACAAGATAAAACCAAGTATCGGGCCTACTTGGACTTATTCACCTTGTTGGATATTGGGCTCTTCACATATTTGGAAACCCAACCCAACAGTGAGTTGCCCAGAAAACTACTGAGACTGCGGAAAATTGAGGAATAGAGTCAATAGAAAGCAGAGGTGGATGAAAAGAGAGGGAAGGAATGAAAATGCAAAGGGACACGGAAAGGGGGTTAGAGACTAGAGAGTAAATAAAGCAGCAGAGCGATGGTAGTGCCGCAAAGGCTGCAACGAGACTAGTTGGTGGATTAACGGCAGAGGTCGGAATTCGATGATTTTTAGAATCTCAGTCGGACGATTTGCCCTACGAATCTGCGAGGATTTCTCGAAGAACCCTAGTTTCCTTTCTTTCTTTTGACGATGGTGAGAATTGCGACCCTCGAAGGACCCTAGATTTCCTAGTCGAAATTCGTATCTGCGTAAGGGTGTTCATGAAATTTTCCAGGGGTTGAATTTATACCCTTATTTTTCAATATTAATTAAGGGTGATTCTGCACTGCACCCGGTGCACTGGTGCATTTGTAGAATTTAACCTATATAGTAGTATAATACTCCCTCCATTCCACCCATATTGCACCGTTTACTGTAGTTTTTGTGAGAGTTTTTTTGCAGTCAAACGGTGCGTTTGACCGGGACGGAGGGAGTAGGTAGTAAGTTTTTATTTTCTTTTATTTTCTAATTATAATTTTATTATAAGAACAGTTAAATAATCATGTTTAACCACGTAAGACATAGATATTTACGAGATAGATATTTAGATTTTTCATATCTTTTATAAATACATTTATCTAATTAAGATTATAAAATCATACAATATTAAGTTTAGTTACAATATATATAAGATAATCTACACAATTTAATGTATTAAAATTTTGAAGTTTAAATAAAAAAATTTTATTTATTTGATTTAAATAATTTGTTCAGATTTATTTCTGATTAATTTTTAATTTATTTTTTATTCAACACCTTCAACTTTAAAATATCATTTTTTGACGTTTCAATTTGGTTTCATATATAGGATCAGTAGTTATTAGCTAGTTTTTTTTTAATCTTATATTAGTTTGGAATTATTTTTTTAAATTTCATTGTTTATTTATTAATTTAATAATTCGTACAGAATATTTTACTTATAATTATTTTTTTTAAACAAATTATTTTTATTAGGACATTCTCTAATAAAATAGATACATGTAATGTAAGATGGGTTATGAGATGAGTTATTTTATTATTAAAGTATGTTTATTATTTATATAAAATATGTTTATTGATAGTTAAAGTATCGTTATAGTAAATCATGTTATATTATTCTAAAATCATACTAATTTAATGCACAATTTATTTTGATTTAGAAAGTATATTTTAATTATCAATAAATATATTTTACTTGTATAACAATCATATTTTAATACGTGTGCGCCTGAGTGCACTCAAATGTAGTTATAAAACTGACATTATGAAGTTAAAGTTGAAACAAAAGGAATACATGACTAAGTCTAGTGTGTGCCTGAGTGCATTCAAATGTAATATTCTTGTGCACGAAATGTAATACCCTTTTGTATAAAAACTTGTACTTTGATCCGATTTTTTTTCTTGATTAAATATTAATACCCTCACATTTTAATCATCAAACTTAATGAAAAATAATACTTTATGGCTAATTTATTAATTTATAGTAGTTTTGATTTTTTTTAATAAAATATAGTAATTGCATGGGAAGTTAATGTATCAAGTAGGAGAGCCATATGTAGTGGCGTCTTGTGTCAGGTATAGTAAAAGCACCATTAGTAAGGGCGCTTTTTAAGATACTTAAATTAAAATAATAATAAAAATTAACTGGCACCTCTTCTTATCCTGCACAGCTACAAAACATATGAAAGTCATTTTTCAGTAGATAATCTCATGGGTTGGTTGGTAATCAGTGGAACGTAATTTTGACCACATGTTGGTCAACAAAGTATTGTGAGTCAGTTAAAAGTGGATGTAAATGTGTGTGGTCGTGTTAAAAAAATTTTTAACTGTCACGTTGTCACTGAATTTATTATCATTTCACCTCATTTTATCTCCTTATACAAAGGAAAGGAGTGCATTATTAGCTTTATAGTTTCATTTCGTATTCACCACTTTCAAGCATGCATCATTTCCTCCACTTCTGTGTTGAGTGATTAGAATTTCTTCCACTCAATAAAATTTTTTTCACCTCAGTTTTATCTACAAACTTTGTTTTCCTTTTACAACCAACACGTGAATAAAGTGTAAGGGAAGTGTTTAATTAGTATTTTCGTTACTCTCTATTTTTTTAGTATTTTTAATTTTAACATTTTCAATTATTATTGTTCTTGTATTTGTCTGATGGTTGAATTTCTTTTGAAAAGGTGATACAAATGTACTGTTATTAAGGTTGCGATTCAACCTGTAATTAGTATTTCACGTGGTGTTTTAGAGGACAATTCTCAACTTTGAACTCGATAATTTTAAGATGCGCACTTTCTTTATGCCTTTAAATTTGAATATTCTTAAATATATTATTACTAGTATATAACCCGCGTGTTACGCGGTATATAATATTTTTTAAATATCGTATTTAATAAATTACTATATTTTGATATTTAAGTCCGTACATTATTTATATTATATTAAATGAATTTTACAAAATTAAAATTAATATTATGAATATATATGTTTAAAGAATAATTAATATTATTACTTTATTTCTTATTATTATATTATTTGAATTAATTATTTTTTAATTTTATAAAGGAATATAATTAACATAAATATTAAAAGAATTTTATATTTTATTAAAATATGCTATATTTTTTCAAATTATATTAGAGTTGAATGAAATTTAAAAGAAATTAGTTCATGATCAAAATTATTATATGTCAAAATTATTATTTAATTAAATATATGTGAGATTTATATTAAATGGAATCATTAAGTAGTCCATAAAAATTTTATTTTATTTTTATTTGTACATATACATATACAAATACCTAATTTAATTTTTTTAACTAATATTTTTTAAAATTTTATTTTGACTTTAAATAAAATATAATCAATTAATTATTAATTTTCACACTTTATTTTGTTAAAATATAGATTATTTCCTTTTATTTCGAATTTAAGAAAACTAATAACCCTTTTAAATATTATATGATTTAAGAAAATTAATAACCCTTTTAACTATTATACGTTTTAAATGTCTTAATTTGATATTTATTTTTACAATGTAGAATAAAGAAATTAATATATATATATATATATATATATATATATATATATATATATATATATATATATATATATATATTTAATCATTAATGCTTAACATGTAGAAATTTATCATAATTAAATACAATTAATTGTTGATAAATATTAATCATTAAATTAAAAAATAAATAAATGAAATGAATTAAATAAGGATTAACCAATCAAAAAGCAACACATATGAAAAAAAATTAAGAATGCACATAATGTTGTCACCTATATTTTTGCAAAAAATTATTTTAAGTAACTACTTCTCAATTATATATATTAAGATTGGGTGACTTACCAATAGGTACATGCTATAACACCATATAACTGTAAGATATATTAATACAAAAATATAACTATCAAGTACATAATTATATCGTATTATCTCATTATTACCCCTATTAAAAGATAATTATGTGGATAATAAGGTAAGTAAGTGAGAGAATCATAATGTGATACGTAAAAAACCTCTTTCCTTAAATTATGCTACTAAACATCTATACTCTCTCTCTCCTTCCATTCTCCTTCTATTCGAACATGTTTAATTTATTTGCTGCACATTATTAAAATAGGTGAGAGAAGTATAATTTAATTTTTAAAGAACCTATCTCCTTAAATTTCATAGTTCTAAAATAGTTGTGTGCAATGATTTTTTTTTGTGCAACATTGAAAATATGTGAGAGAATTATTAGCTGATCTTTTAAAAACTCATTTCCTTAAATTACATTGCTTTAAAATTATTATTATGTTCAACAAATTTTTATGTGCAGCATTGAAATTTGTGTGCAACATAATTAGGTGTGATTATGAGGTGATTTTTGAAAAAAAAATCATTTTTTTAAATTACTGTGCTCTAAAATTAGTATGCTATATTCAACAAATTTTGTTATTGTGCAGCATAAAAGTTTGTGCGCAGTGTAATTTATGTGAATGAAAAATTTGTGTGCAGCGTAATTTATGTGAATAAAAAATTGTGTGCATTATAAAATGTCATGTGAATTTAAAGGGTGCTTTGTGAACATAAATGTTATATGAATAGTAAGTATCATGTGTGGAAAAGAAACCGACAGTAAAATTTGTGTGCAGCTAATTTTATGTGAAAAATCAAGAGGAGAGTTAGATTGATCAAAAGATGCAGAACCAAAATCAAAATTAGAGAAATAAAACTCCTCACAAACATTATTTTCAATTAAAGAAATCATCAACAGAGGTTCTCAGTATGAACATGGAATTAAAATATTGCTTATAATCATCACTTCTTCTACAAAAGTGTTTATTGAAGGAAAATGAAAGGTTAATTTCTTATAAATAGTAAAAGTCAATATAAATGCGGGAGTATACGTGAATAATCTATCCCTATTTTAAATAAGGGATAAAATTGGAATATCACAAACTAAAATTGTAGTTATGAGTTATTTAATTTTATGATTGTATCTAACAATAATATGAGTATAAAACATGTATTTTGTAGTAATTATTCCATTAAGATTTGATACATTATGTTGTTATTTATTATGTTGTTTTTGAATCACCACTCTATATTTTTATGATATTTATATGTATTAATGTTGGAATAATTATAGAAATATCATTACTAGAAAAAGCTTTAATGACATTGACTCATGTTATACATAAAAATATTAATAATAGATCACTACTAGAAAATTTTCAAAAACATATAAAATTCATTATATGATAAAATTTTATATAATGAATTTTATTTATATTATATAACAATAAAAATTAATAAAATATTTTTTTTTATAATCATATAAATTAAATGTCTATATATGTATTGAAAGAATGAATATTAAAATTACTTTTAATAATAATAAAATAATTAAATTAAGCATATAAGTAAATTATTTTGATTGAAAAAAAAACTAGTATATAATTATTAAAAAAAACATATGCTGAGTTGTATGGACCTCGTGATCCTTCTGTCTTAACTCTTCAGCAAAGTCACCGTTCAGAGGCTATATTTAAAGGTTTATCTACAGATGAAGTGCTTAGAGTAAATCACAACACGGGAGGCATATTTTGAATTATCGATTAGAGTCAGATTTTATGTTGCACCCTCGTGTTTTAGATATTTTGTATGACATAGGATTTTATGGCGTAATCCGTTGCGATAGGAAGAAAATTGACCATCATCTTATCACCGCTCTAGTTGAGAGGTGGCGGCCAGAGATGCATACTTTCCTTTTTTAATTGGAGAGGCTACTGTCACATTACAAGACATGGTATTTATTTGGGGATTACCTATCGAGGGTGAAGCAGTTGTATGTTCTGTTCCTGCTCGTACAAAAGAAGAGTGGAGAGAATATTGTGGTCAAATTTTGGGATTCATTCCAAATCAAGAACAAATTAAAGATAAAACATGTATCTACCTTTCTACATTGAGAAATTACCTCCTAAGTATTGGTCCTATAAGCGATGATATAGATCAAGTAATTGTACATCAGTTTGTAAGAGGGTGTGCACTTATACTGCTGGGTACACTAATAATGCCCGACTCCTTACGAAGTAGTGTCTCATTATAATATCTACAATTTCTCGATGATGTGAGAAAAGGTGGACATTTTAGTTGGGGTAGTGTAGCATTAGCCTTTTTATATCGTGAGCTTTGTTCGGTAGCATCTGATTACAAAAAAAATGTCATTGGAGGACCAATCACTGTTTTGCAGGTTTGCTATTTAACGTAAAAATTAAATTAGTTATTTCTGAAGAAATAAACTAATATATTTAAATTTGTATATTTTTCTATGCAGATTTGGGCATGGTCCAGAATAAAAGCAATATTTCCTGGTAATATTCGAAACATGCTTCTACGTGGATTATTATATGAAGAGAATAATCGGAACTTAGAACCTGAGCCATATGGTGCACGGTAACTTTTTGCAGTGAAATATGACCCAGTTATTTATTAGAAATACACTATATCAAAAAAATATAATAAAATTTGTTGATTATATTATAGGGGTTTGTTTACTTTAAGGGTTGGGGTTAGGGTTTATAAACCTTGAGTAAAGGTTTAAGGGAGGTTGAGTAAAAATTAACTTCTTTGGTTAAGGTTAGTCCATGATGTTTACTTTGAATGCTTATTTTTAAGGTTTTTACTCTAATACCCTTTATTTAAATATTCTAAAATAAAATAAATACTCCATATCAATTTATCTTCCTTCCATATTGAAATATACGAAATCATATACATCCCTGAATCAAATCTAAATTAGATTTGCCTTCCATATCGACATCTTCGAAATTAAATCTAAATCAAATTTTTAGTGAGATAGAAAGTTGGGTATAGATGTTAAGATGGGAGAGGAGAACGCAAAGATAAGAAATTAAATGGATATGCCACCGGAGAAGATGATGACCTCAACTCCCCTCTTGACCGGCAGAAAAATTAAAGGGATTAAGTGAATCTCCGGTAAAGAAATAAAAGAGATGTAGTGAATCTCCATCAGTAAATCAATGGCAAAGATGACGACCTCTGCCTTCTTTATGGTCCGCATCAGAGGGATGTAGTGAATCGTTGACTGCCGAGTTTGGATCTTTGTGGGTTTTTCTATTCTGGTCATAAAAAATCTTAATTGTATTGAAAAGGGCAGACGAACCCTAATTTTGAAATCAAAATAATAATTTCTTCTACAGAAATGAAGAAATTAGGATGATCGGTGGTGGGGAGAGAAAACAATAGTAGGGCTGTGGAAGATGAGAGAGAAGATGGATGTGTGGATGATGATGAATGGTTGAGGATAGAATGGATGGAGATAGGCACAGTTGTAGCAGGAGCAATCAAAGAACAAATCCATCAAGTTTGAAATGAGACTAGGGACAAAAAAGGAATTGTAGTTGCATAACCCTCTGATTAAATTATGTCCTTCCAATTTAGAAGGGATACAGAAACCCTCACAAAACTCTCTATGTCAGCATTTGACACCGGGCCGACAAGGGCCCAGAGGTTATCCCTTTAACTCAAACCTTAAAAGTAAACAACATTTGACCATGGTTCAAAGAGGAATAACCTTTCTAAACCCTTAAAGTAAACATTCTCTTGGAGGACGAAAATAAATTTGTCATAAAATATTTAAATAATTTGTGACATTTTATATTTTGTCACCATAAATCTAGCTACAATAACAAAACATAAAAATGTCACATTTTTATTAAATGGTGGTCTATAATTAATGCACCACATGAAATTTCTAATAATTTTTCATACAAATATAATAAATTTAAATTTTATTCTTTGAAATATTATTTTCATTATTAGTATTTTTCTTCCCTACATATTACTTTATTCATGATAACTTTGACAATTTGCCACATTTAAGATAATTTAAAATAATAAAAAATAGGGTGCCACTAAATACACACCCCAATTCATTAAATACACACCCATTATTATATAAATAAAATATGTATTTTAAAAGTCAAAATTACCCTTTAAATACGCACCCTTTACATATCTTAATACTAATTCAATCACTTTCAGCATTATCATGTTCAATCTGCAGAAATAAACGCCACCATCTCCTCCTACAAATTAATTAATTGATTCGGTAGTTCTCTTTACAAGAAGTAAGAGTTGTCCAAACAACATGATTTTTTACAAGAAATTTGTAGCCAACAGCAAGAATGCTTAAATACTTGATGTTTTCTAATAATCAATTGGGGAGAATCAGGAAATTATTAGTAGTTCGGATGCTGCATTTAGGATGTATCAGATTTAACAGCGTAATTCCGGCATCCATCGAAAATTGTCAAATATGGTTGACATGTTTGAAACAACAAGAGAAAATCATTATAATGAAGGAGATATTCCATATTAGAAGAAGAACAACATAAATAATGAAGGAGATATTCCATATCTGTTCATACCATCTGAATAATAATCGAATAGATAAAATCAAGATAGGATCCATATTAGAATTATAATTTTTTGAGTTCAATCACAAAATAAAAAAGTGAAACAGATTGATTATGGAGCTTAATGTATTTGGATGAGAAAACAAAGGAGTATTAATCAGTTGCTTCTAAATTCCTTTACTTGATAAAAAAAAACAGTCACTTTATTAATTCTCTCTCATCCGCCATTAATAATGACTTAAAGCCCGAAAAGATGAAAAAATAAAGGTTTTTATTTCAGTAAAAAAAATTAGAAGATTTTAAATGGGGTGTGTATGATTTTAATTTTAAAAGGGTAATTTAGAAAAATTTTTAGGGGTGTGTATAAAATAAAATTAAAAAATAAAAAGTTATAAAGGGTGTGTATTAAATAGAGAGTGTGTATTCAATAAAAGGGGTGTTTATTTAATAACACTCTAAAAAATATTGGAAGGGACTTCTTAACTACCAATTCGATAGAACGAAAAGAAATTAATTTCAATACTATATGTTAAAACCCAATAAATTTAAAAATCAATACATACACAGTGATTATTCAAATATTTCTATTAAACAAAAAAAACATAAAAAAAGTTGAAAAACTATGAGTTGGATAAAATAGTTGATAAAATAGTTGGATAAATGTGACAATAAAAACGTCACAAATAATTAAAGAAATTGATAGTATAGAAAAAATCGTCACAATAACCTACCTTTTTAGGGACAATAAATGTTATTGTCACGTTAAATTCAACTTTTAGTGACGAATTAATACATTTCATGATAAAAATGAGATGATAATTGTGGCGACATATTCGTCAGTACTTTAGACTATAACATATGGTGACAATAAGTATTTTTGTCATCAAATATTAACATCTAATGGCAAATTCAAATATCGTCAAATATATCTAATACGACGCACATATTGTGACGATTTTTGCGACGCACAAATTTTGTTATTAAAAAATTTTAATGACAAAAAATTCAATTTTCATGACGAATTATGTCGTCACCATTTATCAAATTTCTTGTAGTGACACAACGTTAAATAAGCATATCATCAAACAGTTTCCGTGCGAATCGATTTTACTTTCTACAAATTACGAACTGCTTTAATAATGGAATCACTTACCAGTCTTTGGTGTCGCTCAACACCTTCAGAAACGATGGCCTTATTCTAGCTTCTGCGTTCCTCTTCATGTTTGGCGAGATATTTGGAGACTGTGTGTGAAAATCAATCGAATCGCTTGAATATCTGCATTATTATCTGCAGAGTACAGCTGTATGCAGCACGTCTTGTCCCTTCAATTGTTGTATTTGTGTATGAAAATTGAAATCTTTTCTGCTCTCAAGATCTTCTGCAATGGCTATACGTGGAAGAATTGATTTGATTCGACATTAATTGGGCCAGTAATTCAAAACTTCAAATCATATTTGAGCTTTTAGCCTGAGACCAATAACTATTGAAAATATTAAATTTTATCCCAAATATTAAATTTTATCCCAAATCATATTTGAGCTTTTAGCCTGAGACCCATAACTATTTGTAATTAAAACCAAGAAAATACAAATTAAAGGTAAGATCTCCCCTATAATGGAACTTGGCTTGAAACTCCCCTTCAATATGCTTTTCTCCCTCCTTGTGCCTCAAATCTTCTTAGATATGTGATAGATGAATGAAATAGATGAAGTTTGATGGGTGGAAGTGTGAAAAATGAAAAATGATGGGAAAATAAAGTGAAGATTGATGGAGATGGTAGTGTGTGTAGATGATGGTGTAGAGTATGTGGCTTTCATCAAAATGGAGGCTAGGGCAAATGGTCCCATCAAACTTGAGGATTAAGCAGCCAAAAATGGGAATAAAAAATAATTTTCTGGACAGGTGTATAATTTCACAAAAAATCGATCGAGTTTTTGTGAGGGACGTCGAATTTTTCTGCAATTCAGCAGAAAAATTTGACCGAATATTCATGAATGGGTCGAATTTTTCTGTCAGTCGCTCATCCTCCGCTGCATGTTTTCCCTTGCTTCTGACACGAAAATTCGACCACCTGCATGCTTATTCGGTCGAATTTTCATGTCAGTTTACCACTTCACACACTTTTTGCACTATTTTCTCCCTTTTTGCTCGTTTTCTCCTCCATTGCACATGTATGTGCATATTTTAATATTAGGATCATATTTTCCACCTTCTCAACCATAGAAAAAGCAAAAAAGAACACTAAAACACACAAAACAAACATAAAAACAACCTAAAAACTAGGTAAATTCAACGACGATCACTCGACACTTCAAATTCCACCACTGCTACCTTGAATCTACCTCGAGATGGTTCTCCTATAGTGGACCCTTCCAACAAGAATTGAGCTAGACCATTTAAGTCACTTTGTATTAGATCTTTCCTCCTCATTTTTCTAGTTGTATGTAACTGATTGTTTTGAAGAGTAAATGTATTTATAATTTGTATTAGGAAGGAAATGCAAATTTTAATTTGTGGGAGTTTTAATTTGGTTTACACTATTAATTTTCAAAGTTATTGTGTAATATGAGTACGTAATGATGAATGTATTTTGAGAGAAGTTTTAGAAAAATTATATGTGTAATATGTATGGGAGAGAATGTAATTTTGATGATGATCATGTTTTGTAGACTCTAATATCATGATCAGGTTACGGTATATGTCTACATTTTTTTCTAGATTATTTAGTCATTAATTTTTTAAATGATCTTTATTTTTAATTATTGTTAATTACTTTGTTAGCTTAGAGCCTGGAAGCAAAATGATAAAGGGTAAAATAGGAAAGATACTATAAATTATTATCCACTACATATAAAATACTATATTTTTTAAAATCTGTGCAAAAAGTAAAAGTAACAAGAATTACGAGATGAAGGGAGTATTATTTTTCTGGATCATTTTACAAAATATGTGTGGGTTTATCATTTAAAATATAAATCTTATGTGTTGCCTACTTTCGTTGCCTTCAAATCACTTGTTGAAAACCACCTTCATTCTCGTATTCGAACATTATACTCTGATAATGGTGGCGAATTTATTGCCCTACATTTCTTTCTAACCTCACATGGCATTATTCATCTTACAATGCCTCCTCACATGCCTAAACACAATGATATCTCAGAACATCGACATTATCTTATTGTAGACACTGCTCCTACTCTTTTGCACCAAGCTACTATTCCCATGTATTTATGCACACTTTTCATTTTGAAGTTTCTCAAATATTTATGCACATTCCATTAATAGTAAAAATACATTATATATTTTAACTACTTTTTACACTTTATTCATTATATCGAATAACTTTATTTACTATTTTTCTTTAAATTACCAATTTAATTACCCCTATTTTTTTACATTATATATTAAAAAATATATCTTAATCCTCATGTACAAATGAACATAACTACGTGGGATGGAGGTACTAAAATAAAATATTTATTATTATTTTAATTAAAAATTATATATATTATGATAGGGCTGCTCTTAATGATCCCAAGCGAATGATCCAATAAGTAGAAGGCCAACTGGACCCTATGAGCTCAAGGCCCATCACATGTTATTGGGCCACTTGCTTAGAGTGTACGTCTCAAAACCTGCAACCCAGAGCCGAAAAGCCGAGGTATGTCCAAACTCAACTCGTGCCTTTCCCATACATCCGAACTACATATTCATTACTTATTCTAGCCACATAGGGAAATGATTAGGCGTTTTCCATCTATCCAGTGGTTGAATAGGCTACTCTCAGGCATTAAATGTCTTCCCTATTTAATAGAGGCGAAATTAATGCTATGAGGTGACAATGATTAATGCTTGATAGGACCCATAATTAATGCTACGCAAAGCATTAATGACAAGAGAGAGAAAAATAATATGTATAAATAGCTTCATCCTCAAACGCAGAGGGAAAGATTTTTCCATGTTCTGAATAATCTTTTTAAAAGCAATAAAGCCATCAAAAAGTTCTCTCCCGGAGAGAGAGTTGGAAGGAAGTCTTGTTCCTGAGTACCTTATTTTATAAGTTGTAAATATCCTATATGTTAGATTAGCCAAGTTGATCATCTTTAACAGCCGCATTAACCCTTAATCACATGATTAAAAAACTGATTATATACTTATATGTTATGTCTTTTTTCTATTACTTCCATTGTCTCATGATAAACTTCATATTCTCTGTTTTCGTTTGTCTCACAATAAACTTCACCGCAAAAACTGTAAAAATCACATCAATTTATAATTTCAAAATACATTTTATTTTAAAAATTATCACTTTTACCTAAAACACATAACATACTTCATCAATTACTTCATTTATTAGTTCACAAGATTACAATACTAGAGGTGGAAGTATGTCACATTACGCGATAGAAGCTTATACATCGGCCCATTAAAAACTTGACTTGACTTGACATTTTTAACAATTGAGTCGTATTTAATTTTTTTTAAAAGCCTATTTAATTAATCAGGTCGGTCTCATGACTCTTAGTAAGACTTTTAGGATGAACAGGTCAGCCTATTAAATATATACTCCCTCCGCCCCATATTTATGTTCACACTTTCCGTTTTTATCTGCACACACTTATGTTCACCACCCAAAAAAGGAAACTCTATATTAACCAATAACATTAAAAGTTATCTTAATTTTAAAAATACCACTCTCACCTAACACACATAACATACTTAATAATTTATTTATTACCTAAAAATATCACAATACCCCTTAAAAGTTAATAAAGTTGGTCAAAAAGTAACTTTTTTTAAACTCCGTATCTACAGTGCCGGTGAACATAAGTTCGGGACGAAGGAAGTATATATATATATATATATATATATATATATATATATATATATATATATATATATATATATATATATATATATATATATATATATATATACTATTATTCCTTATTTCCAGAGTGTGTTAATATAAAGTAAGAGTCATTAAGCATAAAAATCATAAATTTTCCTAGATAAGCCTAATTATTATATAACAGATTTGAACCTTGTACAATACTCTAAAAGTTAATGAAATTAATAGAAAAAAAGTTTTCTTAAATATTATATAGCCATAGCCCATAAAGAAGTGCGAGTAGGGCGCAAACTGCATAGTCGGGTGAAAGCAAACCTTGCTTTAGAGGAAGTAGGTTATTGGGTTCGTGATGTGGTCTAAGATTTGGGAGAGGGAATAAGGTTTGATTCCGTAAGCATCCATATCAAAATCCGGTTAGTGAAGTTATTACCATGTTCAACTTATATTGTTCACAAAGATAAATATATATATATCTTACTCCCTAAGTTTCACGTATTTATGTAAATTTTCTATTTTGAGGAGTTCTTGCATACAATCCAACAGTTCCAAATATTTATGCACATCCCATTAATAATAAAAATATATTATACATCCTACATGCTCCCTCCGTCCCACGTTAAGGGTTACATTTTCTATTTTGGGTTATTCCAAGTTAAAGTTTACATTTTCCTTTTTATCAAGTTTGTCCTACACAAAATAATTAATTATTCCATGTAGGACCCATACATAAACAAATACAACTACTCATTTTACATTAAATATTATTTCTCTCACCTCACTATACATTAAAATATTATACTCCTTAATCTCCATGCAAAAAGCAAACGTCAACCTTAACGTGGAACAGAGGGAGTACTTTTTACACTTTATTCATTAATCCCAATAACTTTAGGGAAAATCACTAATAGGTACACACTTTTAACTTAAATTATTATGAGATACAATGAGTTCAAATAATTACTTTCACATACAAAATATTAAAGTAAAATACAAAATATAACCTTATAATCTCATACACCTTTAAACCACAAATCCTAACCCTCACCCACCCACCCATTGCCGGACCGTCGCCAGCCGGTCACCGAAACTTTTCCGGACTGCCGCCGGCTGGTCGCTAGAACTTCGCCGGACCGCTGTCTGACCTCCACCGCCGGAACTTAAAATGTGCAAACAAATTGTGCAAAAATAAAATTGTGCAAACCAAATTGTGCAAAACTAAATTGTTCAAACAAATTGTGCAAAAACAAAATTATGCAAATAAAATTGTGCAAACCTTGCAAACAAATTGTGCAAACACATAGGGGTATTTATGGTATCACAATCATAATTATTTAGTTATGAGTAATAGTGCTTTATGTCATGTAGTTTACAACAATTATGCATTATTTTATGTATCCTATAGTAAGTGACCCATAACTTTATTCATTTTTTTTTACTTTATTCATTATTCTCAATAGCTGTATTTACTTTTCACTTTAAATTACCAACTTATCCTTTTATTTTTTTTACATTATATTAAAAAAATAACATTTCTTAATCCTCGCGTACAAATGAGCATAACTACGTGGCGGACGTAGGAATTCGACTTAGGGACCAATTAGTAAAGAAAATACTATTCAAAAAATAAATATAAAAGTTACAAAAGCTATAGTAAATTTGATAAAATCAATATATTATATAACAAGACAATATTTAAAATAAATAATTTAAGTACATCTCAACATAATAAATAAAAAACTTAACATAATCACAACATCACTCTTCTATTCTTCATATTTTGAACCGTAGCATGATTGCATCATTGCTAATACTTTGAAATACATATTTTTCTATTTATGTTACAAAATAATCATTCAATAGTCCATAGCACATTCGATTGCAAAGTAAACTCTTGATGCTTTTCATTATTGAAAAAGCTCTTTTCACTGTGCAGTGACAACTAGTATGATCAATGACAATTTGATTAGCAGATAAACGAATGGAAAAACAATGTGCATTCTTGTAGCGACCATCTTTTGAACAAGTTCTCCAATTCCTTTGACTTCAGAGAAGTTTCCATCCAACCAAACCCCAAATATGAAGTTCTCAAGTTAACATTCAAGTTTATAAAGAGCAACAATAATAAACTCAGATGGATAAGAATTTGCAAGACGGAGTAACTTGCTTTTGTCAAATATAGCAAATGAGTCTCTTGGACCAAAGCACGCAATACATAAAAGTAACTCGGTGTTCACTTCATCAAAGCGGTTATTTAGCTCTTGAGCTTGTATGTCTATCACAGTGAAGAATATCTCAACTTGATAATGATGAAAATCTATTTTTTTTTCAATTCTTTGTCTTGATCTTCCTCTCTAGCTGAATAGAATTCTTCCATAATTTTTAAAGGTATGTCATGTGTGTCACAAAAATTTGAAACATCAGTTAATAAAGACATCCAACCTTAATCTCTCATTGCTTGCAAGCGAGCTTTTGATATTTTCACAAAATTCATTGCATTGACAATATTTTGATCCGTTCTTTGTAGAACTTGTGGCAATTTATGTGTGATTCCCAAAGCATTTCTTATAAGATGTAAAGCAAAAAGACAAACTCAAATTGAATTACAATCTCTAGCAAATCTAAAGCTTCAACTCTTTGTGAATCATCATTTCCATTCTCCCCAACAAACTCAAGGACATAAATCATAGAAGCAAATAAAGATAACAAGTTTATGAGAGTACTATAATGAGAACTCCAACGTGTATCTCCCGGACATTTGATTCTCATTTCTTGATTTAGTCATTTTTCCAGTCTTGATTTCACCATATGCAATCCCTTCTATGACCATTTATGTTTGTTTATCTCCAAGGATATATCTGCGCTTACAAGAACCTCCAATAACATTACACAAACGATTAATAGTACTCCCTCCGTCCCGGGTATTTTTACCCATTTGTACGGGCACGGAGATTAAGACGTTTTATTTTTTTAATATATAATGTAAGAGAAAGTAGGAATAAATTAGTAATTTAAAAAGAAAAGTAAATAAAGTTATTGGGAATGATGAATAAAGTGTAAAAAAATAATTAAAGTTGTTGGGATTGTAAAAAGTAGGTAATAAAATATTATGTATTTTTGCCAAAAATGGAATGGGTAAAAATACATGGGACACCCCAAAATGGAAAGTGGGTAAAAATATGTGGGACGGAGGGAGTATTAAAAAATGACCCAACACTTGTATGCTTTTTTACAACAACAACAAGTGTCAATTGGAGTTGATGAGCAAAACAATGGAAATAATAAGCTGTAGAAATCTTCCTCAATATGAAACTCTTTAAATCCTTAACTTCACCTCTCATATTGCTTGCTCCGTCATAACCTTGTCCTATCAAACTAGAAATATTAAAACCATTCGTAGAGAAGAATGACTCAATACCTTTCTCAGTTGTTTCACTAACATGAACGAGACCAAGAAAATGTCCATTAGTATTCACATAACGTATGACTATTCCCATTGCTCCTTAATCGATATGTCTCTTTATTCATCAACCATAATGAAAAAAAAATCATTACCAATGTAACTAACGATAGCATTAATTGTCTCAACTTCAACTACATTCATAATATCCATTCATAATATCATTTTAAGGAAAATTAAAAGATAAAATTAATAGGTAAGACCATCGATCTTTTGAGGAAAATTATATTCACATCGTTCACATGAACCTTTTAAAAGGTATGACCTACGAACCTGTCAATCAAATTAGACAGATAACTTGTTATGTTAGGACATAATCCATAATCACTAGGAAGATTTTTTGAAACAACCACAACATTGTTATCTCGGCTTGATGGTTGTTGAAATTTGCACATTAGGAGCATTTACCGTGGAAGATGATATTTCATGGATAGTTGTAGTCTTCTTAATAACTTTCCATTATATATTAAAAAAAAATTACATTACAAATTAAATATTAAAAAAATTAAATAGAAATGAGCCTTAATTATCCCTTTAAAATAAAAGCCCTTCAACTTAAATAAAATTTCCCTAAAAAAATAAATATTCTAAAACTCTTCCACTAAATAAAAGCCATATTTTTTAAATATAATAATATTACATTCTACGTAAGAAGAGCATAACAAGTTTAATTTAACAAAATATACAATAATAAATTTAAATAAAATTTCTCTAAAAAAATTATTCTGCAATCTTTCTACAGGATAAATTTTTTTTTGCTCCATAAGTTTGGCAATGTACAATTTTTGCCCCAAAAAAGATAACATTTGGGCATTTGTCCCACTATCTTTATAATTGCGCCAATGTTGCCCCATTTTCGCCGAAATTTAACATTTTCACCGAAATCAATCACGTGCATATCATGTGATAATCGGATTTGGTATTTCCCAGTAGGAAATAAGCTTGGTTATGCACAATTTTTGCCCCAAAAAAGATAAAATTTGGGCATTTGTCCCAATATTTCTATAGTTGCGCCAATATTGCCCAATTTTTTTCTGGAATTTGATATTTTCATTAGAATCGATTACGTTCATGCCATGTAATTATCGGATTTGACATTTCTCGACGATTTTCTTGACCTAGCGATACAGTGGCATCCACATCAATAACAACAATTGGGAGTAGATGACTAGAAAGTAGATGATGATGGGGAGCTTGGTGACGTGAGTACGGTGGCGCGAGCAAAAGATCCAACAGCTGCCACCCATAGTGGTGAGAGGGTACACGAGGGATATTTTAATTGACAAAAAATTGAAAGTTTGTGAAGATGGTGGAAGTACGTTGAGTGCACATGAGAATTGAGTGAATTGATGGAGGGTAATTTTTTAATTAAATTTTTAATAAAATATTATTATTGTTGTTATTGATGTGGATGCCACTGTTTTGCCAAGTTAGTAAATTCACTGAGAAATGTCAAATTCGATAATCACTGACACACATGTGATCGATTCTAATGAAAATATCAAATTTTTGAAAAAAGAGGCAACATTGGTGCAATTATAAGGATATTGGGACAAATGCCCAAATCTTATCTTTTTTGGGGTAAAAATTGTGCATGACCAAACTTATAGGGTAAAAAAAATTTCCCGCCAGGAATGCCAAATCCGATGGTCATGTGACATGCACGTGATCGATTCCGGCAAAAATATCAACTTCCAGCAAAAATAGGGCAACATTAGCGCAATTATGAAGATAGTGGGATAAATGCCCAAATGTTGGGTGGGACTATTGCCACCCAGAGCTCTATTGAGAGAACCCAACAACTCAAATTGAAGGGTATGAATTGATCAAATAACCTTAATATAATTACATTTAAAATTTTAATATATCTACCCATTTCAAAAATCAAATTACATTACCCATCCTTTTATCTTCTTCATCTTTTTGCACAGTAAACACACTCTTGAACAGGGGAATAGTGCTTAAGTTGCAGAAAAAATTGAAATTGAAAATATGTTTGATTTTACAAATTATTTTATTTAGACCAATACATCAGACAAAGTTGGTCATTCTTTTCTTACCAAAAAGAAATATTGAAAGATGCAATCCAAGCTTCTACCTTTTCTTCCCCTTCAACCACGATGCCGCCACGATTCATCAGAGAAGACCCGTCGTCGACGGAAGTCCCATTCACCATTTACTTTAGCCATCGTCGCCACCTCTCACCGGAAACGCAACCTACCGAGCATTGTTGCAAAAACAAGAAACTTCGCTGGAATTTTTTTCATTCAATTTTTTATTTTTTTTATCGGTTCATGATTTTTTACAAAACAAAACTATTACCATTAGATTTCAGATTTAATTTTCACTTGAAATAATTGGAATATGAAACAAAATTAGTGGTTAAAAAAAAGAAAAATAATTATTGAGAAAAATTGAAAAGAATGTGGAATGGAGAAAAGAAAAATATGAGATTATCATTTCATGTCCATAATTTTGCATGAGTTAAACAAGTTTCTCTTTTCCATGTGAATATTGAAGACTATGAGACTACCATTTCATGTCAATTTTGCCGAATCTAACAAGCTCTCTTTTCTATGTGAATGGCGGTGTATTCGGTGTGTGAATTAGTAAAGAAGAAGATGGTTGGATAAAGTAATTTAGAGTAAATTGGATGGAGATATTGAATTTTGTGTAAATTAGTGTATTAATTAAATTTAAATATAATTAAATCAAGGTTATTATAGTCTTTTCATTTCACCTTATTATGATTATCGGGTGCCTACAGTAAAGTATTGGGTTGCATTAGTGGTGCCCCAAATATTATATTTTTTGGGACAAAAATTGTATATGACCAGATTTATAGGGCAAAAATATTTTTGATCACATATTTCTATTAGATAAAAGCCCTAAATATATATAAACACTACATATGTAAGGAAGAGTATAAATTTAATATAATTTAAATTAAAAATACCTAAGAGAGATGTAGTGAAAGTTGAGAGAGAACAAAGAGGGGCGAAACGAAGTAGAAGTTTGAAAGTTAAAAAGGGGATATACAGGATACTGGTCGTTGTTGTGGGGTTGGGATTCAAATATATATTAAATATTTTTTTTCTTTATTTTTAGTTTATTTATAAAATTACTATTATACCCCTAAATTTTTTAGAAATTTTATGGCCCTGTTCCCTCTTGGCCCCTGCTGTGTCCGCACATCTCTCTCTATATATATATCTTTTCTATTGTTTCCATTTTCTCATGATAAATTTTGTATTTTCTATTTTCATCTGTCCCATAATAAACTACATAAAAAATTGTAAACATCACATCAATTTATAACTTCAAATATATTTTAATTTCGAAATATCACTCTTACCTAACACACATAACACTTTATCATTAATTTATTTACTGTATTACTCTTACCATCCCATACTTATGTTCACACTTTCCGTTTTCGTTTGTTCCACACTTATGTTCACCACCCAAAAATGAAAATTTCACATTTACCAAAAAACTCAAAAGTTATCTTAATTTCAAAAATTTTACTCCCACCTAACATACATAACATACTTTATAATTTATTTATTACCTAAATACACCACAATACCCCTAAAAAGTCAATAAAGTTAATAAAAAAATAACTTTTCTTAAATCCATATCTATAGTGCCGGTGAACATAACTATGGGATGGAGGGAGTACTTAACAAGACTACACTACTAGAGGTGGAAGTATGTCACACTACCTGACAATACTTAAACATCGGCCAATCAAAAACTCGACTTGACTCGATCTTTTTAACAATTAAGTCGTATTTAATTTTTTTTAAAAGTCTATTTACTTGAGCATGCCAATATCATTCTTGATTATAAGATATTTAGGCCCAGCAGATCCATCTATATATATATATATATATATATATATATATATTATTTCTTATTTTAGAGAATTTAATATAAAGTACAAGTTATTAAGCATAAAAGTTATAAAAAAAAGTTTTTTTATTTATTTTAAATAAGACTAAAATTATGTAACTAATGGTACACTATCCTAAAAGTTAGTAAAATTAATAAAAAACAAATTTCTAAAATTTCATATGTACACAATAATGAATAACGAGTACTATTTTAGGACATAAATATTGCATTATTATATTCGGTTTTCTTTTGAAAATAGTTAGTTCTCAAAACTCATACCAAACAATCTCTACGTATACCTCTAAACTTTATAAAACTAAAAAAATAGTCCTTTTAATATGTTATTTTTTTGTTTAATTTTTTTTTCTCTTTATCTTTTCTCTCACCTCTTATTTTTTGTAATATAAATTCATAATACAGTAAAACCTCTATACATTAATACACTTGGGACCGGAGAATTTTATTAATTTAGAGAGGTATTATATAATCGATAAATTAATAATTTATTAATTTAAAGAGGTTATATAAACAAAGGATTTTCATAACTTATTTATGTATGTTAGAAATATATTATTAGAATATATAATTGAGTATTTATGGGATTCACAATTATATAGAAGACATCCATGAGCTTGAGAAAATGATCAGTGTGGTGAGTTATAAAAATAAAATGCATGTGAATCACTTGCTTAACTTTCCAAGTGGAAATAATGAATATTACGAAGTTCAAAGCTTAAAATAAATTGTTGCTAATGTCATTCAAAATCCAGAAGATGATAAAGTGGATGATGATTCAATAGCCTTGGAACCGGTCACTTGAAAAGAAGCATTGCAAGTCACAACAACTCTTCAGAAAATTTTATTCCAATATGAGAAGACAACGCCACAATTCTTGGGTGCAATCGAAAGATTTAAAGATGAGATTAATGATGATCTGATCAAGTTTAACAAAAAGCAAATAACAGTAGATTCATATTTTACTAAATTGTCTTAAAATGTTGAAGTTGATTTTATATATATATATATATATATATATATATATATATATATATGAGAATTTTTTAAATAATTATTAATTTATATTTTTGTTGGGACCTTAAATATACACTAGGATTTTCAAAATAAATATTATCTTATTATTTAATTGATTGGTACCCAAATTTGAACTGGTCCCAAGTTGGAACCGGACAAATTATTAATTTTATCGAGTTATTAATTTATCGAGTATTAATTTATAGAGGTTTTACTGTACTTATACATTAATTTAATATAAAGTTAAAATCTAATCTACCAACAACCTAAAAATAAACATATACCCCTATT
The DNA here is from genome assembly GCA_023678885.1 of Pogostemon cablin. Classification (NCBI taxonomy): domain Eukaryota; kingdom Viridiplantae; phylum Streptophyta; class Magnoliopsida; order Lamiales; family Lamiaceae; genus Pogostemon; species Pogostemon cablin. The sequence goes on from CM042967.1 coordinate 26,195,166, forward strand.
TATTAAAATTTAAACTAAAAAATCACAATTCTAAAATTCGTCATAGGAATTCGGCCCATTACAGAGAATTTTTGGTTCCTATCACGACTTACAAATTAGAGTAACATGTGAGTTACTAAGTTTGAAATTACATAGCCCGAAGTCAAATTGAATCTTCTAATATATTTCCGTATTTCATTTAGTACATACACCTTCTTTGCGTTAACATTTACATTTTATTTTTTGCATGTAAATTAAAATATATAATAATTTAATGTATAGAGAAAAATAATATTTAATAGTATAAAATGGGTAGTAATATTTGTATTGTATGTGTGACCTACATGAAATAATTAATTATTGGGGACACAAGTCAAAATGCCTTATTTGAACAGTGGGATATCAATTTTGCCCTAATGTTGTAAAATTATCTATTTTGCCCAAATTTTCATCCAATTTCCTGAAGTAATGTCATGCCCCAAATTTTTAATTAAAAAGAAAGGGAGATTTCGTGTATAAATACTAACTTTTCGAGAGGAGCGTGAACAAATAATAAAATAAATATATAAAAAATTATAACAAAAATTATCATTTGAGATAATATAAAAAAACTTGGGCGCAACGCATTAATAAAAAATTCTTTCACGCAATGCATCCGCTCCCAGTACGCCATCGTAGCATCAACCTGAAAAGGGTTTGGAGTGGAAGGGGCGAGTGTTTGAAATACACTCAATATTTTAACTTAATATGATTGAACAGTTAAAAATAAATATGTATGCTAAATAACCATAAGATGTAACACATGCCAATTTAATAAAATATTTTGCATATTGTCGTTTGATAACTCATTGAAAATATTTAGATCGAACCGTCATCTGATAGCTTGTGTTAGTGGGTCTGTGCGCACCGGGCCATCACCCCAGTACGATGTTAGCATGCTTTGAGATATATTTTAGTACTGAACTGACGTAGTCAGTAACTTGTGTTAGTTGGTGTTTGTACACCAAGTTGTCACTCCATACGATATTAGTAAGAAAATATTAGTTATCGAACTAAAAGCACACATGACACATACCATGACATATAAGTAGCGAAATGACAAAATGACCCAACTTGAGTTATGTTTATATAAATTGCAATCAAGTCCCTACATTATACTCCCTCCGTCTGGTTCTAAGGTATCCATTTGCTTATTGCACGTGGATTAAGGAATATTATTATTATATATAAAATGAGTAGTTCTAAGGTATCCATTTACTTATTGCACGTGAATTAATGAGTATTATTATTATTACATGTAAAGTGAGTAATTGTATTACAGGGAAGTGGTGGGTCATAATGTGTACTTTTTTATTAGATAGAGGAAATAGATACCTTTGAAGCGGACGCTAAAAATAGTAAAATTGACACCTTAGAAATTAACGAAGGGAGTATAAATTTCTCATTTAAACTTACCCTAAACTTCAAAGTTATTATAAAATTACCCAACTTGAGTTATACAACTCCGTTTGAAAATTCAAAAGTACTTACGGATTTCTCGTACGGCGAGGATCACATGTATACCAATTTTTCATGAAAATAACGAAGTTTAAATGGGATAAAATTTTAACTCGAAGTGTGTTTCTTCTCATCTTCTTCAGTTCAAGTCCAAACTCAAAACTGATTATATATTTGTAATCCTCATGAGGAGAGCTTCAAAAAAAACATATAATATGAAAGCTAACTCACACCAAAATAAAATATGCCATTAAAGGGTTAAAAACTTCGATAGTACTTTTCTAGGTCAAATCACATCTATTTTATAAAAGAGTTATATTTGAAATCTACATTTCAAAATGAATATTTTCATATATAACATGATAAGAATAATCATAAAATGATTGAATTAGAAGAGAAGCCGTATGTGAAATTTATATACATGTAGTATATGTATGTTTGAATTTTATATATATATATATATATATATATATATATATATATATATATATATATATATATATATATATATATAGAATTGGAGAGTGACTAGGGTACAACCAGGAGCACCATTTGGATTGGTGCTCCCTTTGGTCCCAACTCTTCTTAATTTTATTTTTAAATTTATTATATTTAATTAACAATTATATCCTAAATCCTAAACTCTAGGGATATGTTATTTCCTAAATTATAAGGGTAAAATTACAATTATACACTATATCCTAAATTATAGGGATAAACCCTAAACCACATGGGTAAAATACAAATTATACCTCTAAAATTAAATTTAAAAAAATAAAAATAAATAAATAAAACGAAATAATGAAAAAAAATGAAAAAAGAAACAGAAAAAAGAAAAAAAAGTAGGTTCAACAATTGTAGCGAATTGGTGTGGGAATGGAGGGAATTTGGGGTGGGAAGGGGGATAGGGCCCACGGTCCTAAATTTTGGAATTTGTGGAACAGTTGCAGTCTAGTCTCTGCCTCTGCCCCTCTCTCTCTCTCTCTATATATATATATACTAGGCATTGGGCGCACCTCATTGCTGAGGTGCTAGCCCGGACATCTGCGTTTAGTTTAGTAGGTGGGACTGATTGTTAAGTTTGATTACTAACCTGGAACTTCTTGCAAAGAGGCACCCATTCCTTGCTTTCAAGGAGTGACTCAAATGTCAGCATAGTTATACCATCAACAGATACATGGCAAGAAACTTCATCAACTGGATAATTCATTACAAGAGTTGAGAGCAGCATTTGCAGTTATCAAAGTAGGTTCCTTAGCTCCAAGAAAGGTGGTCTTCGTACTGGTTCAGGCACTTTGTAGAGTGTGTTATATACCATGCAAAAGGGGGCATTGGTTTCATCAAGTTTTACTTCTTGAGGTCCTACAAATGTCCACCAATACTAATATAATTGTTACTCCATAAGACTTGAAACTAACATTCACAGAATAAACAATGGAACCCACCAAAACGTACAACTGCCATTTAATTCTGCAACCGAGTTGATCATAGTTCTATAACTTAAAACACAGTCAGATTATTTTGAGTGCGTCAATGAAAGGCCCGAACCAATTACCCTGAGTAATTACAACCAATTAAGTGATCTGTTAAAAGAGAACAAAACTCTATTCTTCATGTGATTAAGGTGGATAGTTCTTACTCGATCACTATAGGATCATCTTGGAGTAGGCTTTCTCCCCTGGTCAAGTCTATCGGCAATCTACTCCAGGAGAGAAGGGGTATGATCAGCTCTCAGTACAAATGCACTTAGTGCCTATCATAAGAAAATATAATAAGATGCAAATTTACCTTCTTCTCTGCAGCAGCAAGCTCCTTTATATTGCTCCTACAACAAAAGCAGTATAACATCAGCTAGAAAGTTACGGAAATGCCTTAAGTTTGAGCTTTTAGACCAGTTTAGAAAATGACTAAGAAAGTTTATATGTGTAAGCTCTGATAACTCATCTCAAGCCTTACTAAGGCACACAAGCTAACCATCATTTGGTTCCAGTTCCAAAGCTTTTTTGAAACTCTCAACTGCAGTCTGCAGCATCGATATCATTCAGAGCCACGTGAGCATGGTCCAATTCGGAGGGGTACAAGTCTAGTATTAGTATTACAAATATAAGAGGTCTATAAGAATAAACTTGTTGAACTGTCTGAATTTGCAGTAAAAATGTCATGGGATTAATATTTATGACGTTAAAATATTCAATTAGACATTTACACTGAGAATCATACTACTATATAACAGAAGATTTACAATAGCATAGTTTTTACAACAATCAGAGCTAATCCTAGCAAGTGATTAGAGAAATGTTTAAAGCAAGTAGTTTGTATACAACAACATTCTGTCTGACGTGTTGATAAACGTTTCAATTGAATCTTGCACCAAAATATTGAGTGAATGCATTTGCAAAATAATCAACAACCTCAGCACGTGATTCAGATGCGTCGATCTTGTTTCGTAGGTTTGACAAAGGGATATGTACAGTCTGTATCCTATTATCAAGTGGTCGTAAAAATTCTTGCATTATCTAATCAAAATCATATGTTGTCGTAAATATTACTGCATTTATATACCTTTGCGATTCTTTCAGGATTGGTATAGGGATCTTGCTTTTCTTTCACCTGCTTTTTTTAATCTTCCCACCCCATGGCTTTAAACATTTCTTGACCACATCCACTAAAGTTGGTTTCCCATAGTCCAATAGCAGCACCAGGAAAGTGTCTCTATGAAACATTCAGCCTCCACATCTTGGGTGTTGATAACATGCATATATGGAACCCCAAAAAATGTTTTAAAAAAAAGTAAATCAAACCAAATCCATCGACTTATGACCTCATGAATTCATGTGCACAATTACCATCAATATATGTAGTAATTGCGAGAGAATACTGAAAGGATAAAACAGAGTATGGCTCCAATTAGCTCTTTCCACATGAACTTGAAATTCACACAAGAAGCACCATTTGTCCATATGACCTGCAAAAACATAAAGATGCCATGAACAATATTGATGGTCCAACAAAATACAATAAACTGATAAAGTATAAACAATATTTCTGTTGGATTGTATACTAAAAGTCTAGCTTTTTGTATGAACAATGTTATAACAATTAATTTGAAATGAGAATCATATGATCAAATGATTGCATCTTATAATTTATTTATATGTTCGATGCAATAGTCCACTTACTTTATACTGTAGATAATATGTTGTGCGACAACACGCGGAAGATCATATTATCGGTTTCCTTATAAAGTATAAACAGATGCTCACAATCGAGATAGACGGGGACTCTCTATCGGGATGGTTGTAGTGTGGTTTGGTATTAGCTTGTCTTGGCTATAGAATCACATTAGTGCACTTGGTGTATTGAGCAGGACCGCTTGAGATCGTTCGATTTATACTGACTTATAGGAGAACTTGATCTCAGTTATTATGGAAGTTCGTGCTCTTAATCCCTATACAATAACCTCGACACATAGGGCAGTATGTATTTCTTTGATTCATCAATGGGTGAGATTTACATGCAATTAAATCAATAAACTCGGTGAGTTGGGAAGTAGTGCTGTCTCTATGGTGTGCTGTTGATTGTAGAAGGAATCTGTGTCCGTCATAGGTTGATGATGTCCCCTTGAGGAGCTCATAAGGATTATCATGTAAACCCTGCAGGTGGAATTTATTCCGGCATGATAATGAGGTTGAGTGGTACTACTCTTGGATGAGATATTAATTAATTGAGTTGTCAGTAACTTAAATTAATTAATGGACATTGTATATCTTAAACATGGGGAGACTAACAGGCTCATAATAAGAAGGAGCCCAAAACGTAATTTTGGGATTGGTATGGTAGTGCAGTAATAATATTTTAGTGGAATATATTATTATTATTGGACTTAAGTATAAGCTTTGGGCTAAGCTTGGATACTTAAGCCCAATGGAGGCCCAACCCAATTTCTCCTCCTGGTCCCTGCTGTAGCCCATGTATATAAGTCACCTCAACTTATCTGGAACCCTAATCTAATTCATTATTCACGTGTGATGAGGGTTGAGAGCAGATTGAGTAGGTCTCGTAGATCGTCGCCCACACGACGTCGAGATCGGACTTGGGACATACAGCAGAAGACCGGAAGGTCGTTTGCTGCTGCAGTTCGTCATGTTCCAAAATTCATATAAAATCGTACAGTTCTTCGATTTTGATGTATTATATACTGATGGAAAGCCTTCGAAGAGAGGATCGTCTGAACACAAAGATCACTCAATTCCGACATCAGAAGAGGAACTTATGGCTATTCTCGTGAGACTGCGCAGACTGCCAGCGAGAATTCAACCTCTACATCAACCCTTGGTGAAAGGTAATGCGTTTCATGTTTACTTGCTTCAGGCTGCCAGCGAGAATTCAACCTCTATATCAACCCTTGGTGAAAGGTAATGCCTTTCATGTTTACTTGCTTCCGCTGCTTGTTAGAAATTCATGGAACCCTAACGGGTCACGTTAACCAAACGATCGAATGCCAACAATTTCTTAGCATTATAAGAATTGTACTGAGACAGATAGTATTATCAAGTCAATTACATTTTTTTCTTGTGGCCTTTCTCCAGCAAGTAGGCAACCTTAAGTACCTTGCTCGACTGATTGAAAATTTTTGAGCTTTCACCGCATGAAATTAGTGAAACATCTTTTTTTTCCTCACGTATGTGTTTCTCGTGAAGTATCACTTCCCTAATATAATCCATAGAAGCAATTTTTTTAGGAATAGTGGAAATATAATCCACAAAAGCATTTTTTTTTGTGATATGTTATGAGCCCATTAATACTTTGCATTGATCTAGGAGAGCATAGTAAACAATAATAGACTGTCATAAAGATAACACTAAAACCTGGTGAGTTTCTAATCTTCATATTTGCTTATTCTGCAAGTGGTTTTCTTTATGGCATATTAAGAATTGTAAAATAATGAAAGAAAGTGACCTGACAAGGTGATCTAACCAGCTAGATCAATTTTTTGGATTGGCTGTAGGGATTAGATGTTAGATACTCCATGTAAATTTAGATTATTTTTAGGGTAAAACTATGCAGATTGATTTAAGTGTTCCCTCATGCTAACAAATTCATTACCATTTAATTTAAAAAATATAAAAAACAAAAATATGGTGCAGCTCGTTATAATTGTCTTCTCTCTTGAGAAGCTTAAATCAAAGTATATCCTCTTTTCAAGGGTTTAGATGACTACCATAAAGGATGCTAGTTCCTGCCAAAGATTAATAATGAATTCCACAAGAGTTCGACATGCAAAAAATGGTATTCGAGCTTGGAGAATTTAGTACTTATCAAGGTAACTTGAAAGTCAAGATCGTGAACATACGTAGTCTTTTAGTTCTTCCCAGTGCTCAAAAAGTTATTTTTCTAGTATATCTCAAGCTCTTATTTCTTCACTTTCCTTCAGTTCGAAAAGCATATCATTCTAGTAACACTTACTAATGCCCATTACCTCTGAATCATCTTTAATCAAAACAAATACCCATTAACACATCTCATCGAGCATCTCATAGGCATGGATTAAATTAGGGGAATCACAAATGTTAACTGCTACTAATGCAAACAAAAAGAAAATAGCATATAGGCATGTACAACTAAGTAGGGTTGTCAATTTTACCCGCCGGGTCGGGTTACCCGCGGGTACCCGGGTGATCGGGTAAGGATAGGGTAGGCAAAATCGGGTAGAGGATCGGGTAATACCCGCACCCGAAAAAAAATCAGCGGGTGAGGGTAGGGTACGGGTTCACATGTTATACCCGCGTACCCGACCCGATACCCGACCCGTTTACCCGTTTAGATATATATATATATATAATTACTAATTTAATATTAATATTAATATAATTACTTTAAACATTATTGCATCAATTTGTACACAATTATTTCTTGTTATCTAGGTTTAATATTTAAAGAAATATACACATTATTACTTATGATTACAAATTCACACTCAAAACCCTAGATAACATCACTTTGTCATTCTTCCCCTGCCCACACAATATTATTCACGAATCACGCACGCCGCGCCTTTGTCACTTGGAGGTTGGAGAAGAACCCTACCGGAGGACAGACGGCTGTCGACGTCTGAGCAGCGGCTGTTCCTAGGTAACGAGCGGCCATCAAAACGACGGGCTGGACGAGGACGGTGGCGGAGGGCTGACCGGAGCAGGAAGGCTGACCGAAGCTGATCTGGTCTGGATCTCGACGGTGGTTGTTCGGCGACGGCTACTGTGGAGGTCACCACTCTGACTTAAGCTCACCGAACGGACGGTGTCGACTGGCGATACCCGCTCTGGTCTGCATCGAAAGGAAAGAAAGAGAAACCACTGCTCGCGGCGGACAGATCTTGACGTCGGAGGTAGTGCGTTGCAGGTCGCGACTCCCGGCGGTGGCTGTTCCTCCCGATCCGATGACAAAACCAGCAATGGCAGCGGTGACAAAACCAGCAACGGAAGTGACAAAACCAGCAACGGCGGCGGCGCGTCCCTCTCGATCCTGTCTCGATCTCGACGATGGCTGTTCGGCGATGGGTTTTGGCCCGATTTAGTTACTGCGGGTATCCGTATTTTACCCATATTATATATTCGTCTATTATTTTATTGCGGGTATCCGTATACCCACGGGTAATCCGTTTATCCGATGGACAAACCCGTATCCTACCCGCTGATGACATTGAGGGTAATAGGGTAGGGTACGGATAGGGTAATTGGGTAGCGGGTAGTAGGTGGATTTGTTAAACCCGTACCCTACCCTACCCGTTTACATCCCTACAACTAAGTAAGGCATGCCGAAGGTGGTAAACTATTTTCAAACAAATCACAACCCAAAAATATATGCATGTGCGTCAAAGCCCATAAATTATAACTGGCAACAAAGACCCAAAAGACAGTTATAACTTCCAATTACGAAACTTAGTGACTTACTATAGAATTTGTTGGCGGCTGTGGCATGGGAAAATTTTGCCTGGTCGGCAGAGTAATGACTGTGCGAACCTTTCTGTAAAGGAATGACTGTGCGATGACTGTGCAAACCTTTCTGTAAAGGAAGCCATTGGTTAGGCATATGCAAAATGAAGACCGTATATGTTGTACACTTGTTTGTCGACATTTGTCTTATAAAACACTACGATGGTAGGGAACTAATAAAATTTCTGTATACTGAAATGAACAACTCTATATACACAAATTCTATCATATTTAGGTAGATTAAACCATATTATCTGTTTTACAATACTTGTCAATGACTGACAACCATGAGAGGTATAAATAGTTAAGTTTTTAAATATGCAATATACACAAATTTCAATAGAACTTATAGTGGCATGCTTCAAATTGATCTTCATGTTCATTCTCATTGCCATCTGTGAAGTTAATGATACTACTCAAAGAGTCACGATTTGAACAATTTTTTCATAGTTCACCTATAATGATCAAGAGTGATAGAGGCCAGTGTCAAAGCATCAAATAATCAAGAGGATTATGATGAATGAAAAGCTATCATCCAACAAGATTATTAGCCTGTCTTCAAGAATATTAACTTTAATTGAACTCCACCAAGTAAGAACTTGGTAACAACATTAATCTGACATATAATTTATTACCTGCCAAAAGCAGAAGAAAACAATCCCTTTGATGCAGATAAACATTGTGAGTGGCTTATGTGGTCCCAATTCTTTGGCAAATACATGGTAGAAGACAACAAACGACGGAAAAAGATAGATTGAAAATTATGGTGAATGAGCAACTGAGCCGTGGGATACATCCCCATGATTCGCAACATTATAATCAAGATAAAACATACTGGACAGATGACGACAAACTTCCATGTAAAGTCTTTGAGTCTTTTTAGGCTGCATATTTCAAGAAAGGAACAATTCTAAGACACGGATTCAAAATCTATTAAACTAAAATAAGTAATCAGTAACTTAATGCCTCTAGTATGCTTTCATTCATTACAACATACACAAAGGAGCACACATAAAAATCTCACCCATTACTGCTCATTACAAGAGAAAAACTCACACATTTTCTGCACACAATAATGCATTTTGAACTCTAGATTTGTAATATCAAAAAGTAAATTCTTGAAAACCAATACCATAAAGCAAACATTAGTGCAAAGAACAGAGGAAACTCACCTGGAAAAGAGTCCAGAAACGAATGGTGAATCTCCCTCCTTATAATCTCATCAGGAACAATATTCTTGCTCATGGAAATCTTTAGATAACTATAATTAAAGCCAAGAACTTCGCAATAGCCTGATTCACACCAATACACCAATTAATTTCCACATGTCATACAGATACTTAATTATAATTTTTATATGGTAAATACACACAATTAGCACCAATTATTCATAAACACGCCAAAAATAACTTAAAATAAGAGCACAGATTTCACTTGAAAGAAGGCACGTAACAGAGCTTAATATCATGAATCAAACAGCATAAAAAAGGGTTTGCTCCATCCTATATCAACTAATCCAACAAACAAGTTAATAGCATAAACTGTAGGTATCAATATGATTATGATTAGGGCTGTTTGCTCCTTGGGAATTTTCCAGTAAAATAGGTTTTGTGATAGCAGTTGAAACATCAATAGTCAGATTTGTAGTTAACTGGCCCATTTATTAAATGGAAAAAAAAAATAAAAAGTAAAAATTCCAACAATTACACAAGTACTGGACTCCTGAGATAAAAGTGCATAAATAAACAATAGTGATGAACACTTTGAAGTGTGTGAAGGCATTGTGAAATGTGTGCGCAATGAGCTTTGGCAATCATGAACATCCCCAAAGCATTGGACATTACAAATTTTTTGGATGATTCCCAAAGCATAGGACACACTTTGAAGCTTTTGTGTCGTCAATCTCAAACACCTTCCACATGAATAAGATTACACAATTTTCACCTATTGAGTATAAAACTCCAACTATTATGTCTATTAAAAACTAACTATAAACACAAGATATTCACTTAAGTTTGTAATACTATTTAGGCTTCGAAAAAAGTGGCATAAGGATTCCTCTTTAAGATGTCCATTAATTTTTTCACAATGGGCTCTTTAAATTTTGAACTAATAGACATTCTATTCGACATTTCATGGTCTGTGTCAAAGAAATATAGTTGTAAATTTTTTGGAGTACCATTATTCTGTGGAATTAGTTCATCCATGAAATGGTGAAGTTGACCTTGCACGCGGAAAGTATAAATTCCAGCATTTCTTTTAGCCAAAGATATGTCGCAACTAACACCCATTGAAGTGAATGCAAACATATTATTATAGCTGCGTACACAGTTACAAAAATCTTTAGTTGTATCATTTCAACCGAGGTATAAGTTTATTAATTCTAAAGGCATTTCAGTTTCGGTTAATTTTATTTCCCCGGAAGAACAACAAAAAGTAGGAGGTTCAAGGTAAATACGTTGTGCGTTGCAAAAAGTACAGGCAGGTACAACTGGTAGTAAATCGGGAGTATTCACAAGTTGTTGCAACGGATCAGTATCTATATTTGATGGTTCAACCACATTTATAATTGGTGTTCCTTTTTTTTGCCGGCGATCATTTTTAGCACGTCTACGGTCTTCCAAAGGAGTATTTTTGCCTACAAAGTTTTGTTGGCTTATTTACAACATGCTCACTTGTTTCCTGGCCTGATGACATTGTGTCTTTCAAAAACTGGAACTCAAAATGGGTATTTTATAAGTGTAATTATTGATAGTGGCAAACAATGAAATCTAATTTAGTCACAACCAATCAATAGCATTAAATTTGTTGTAAGATGGAAAAGATATTGCACCTTACATGTTATAAAATTCATATAAAACAACACGCAACAAAGTATTGCAAAATAAAACAGTTGTGAATATGTTAGAGATAATTTAAGTTGCAAATGAACTTATTTGTAAAATAAACAACACGTACATGTTCGCTATTCCACTCAATGAGTCAAAGTGATTGTATAACCACCAAAAATTTGTATGGTAAAAGTATCTGCACAAATCGTGTAAAAAATTCTCACTTATAGAAAAATGTTAATACTATCCTAACAGTACTTAAGATCATATTATTAAAAACTAAGGATGCTAAGAAATCTTTTTCTCTGCAAGAATATAATTTAGACTTAAGAGGCAGATTTCAATCTGTTATAAAATCCAATAACTTAAAGTGTATCCTCAACTATACATTATAGAATGTAAATGCAGACAACAATAAAAATGAGTTATTCAATAGTTTATGAGTTTTCAAATTGGCCAATCAAAGTTAGGCCCATATCTGTGGGTTTTATGATCATCGGCTCTTTTTACATAAATGGGTAGAGATTAAGGTTTCATTAAAATTAATGAGTAAAAAGTAAAGTTGCATTCAAGAAAAAGTAATTTTTTTTACTTGATACATATAACAATATGGAGTATTAACGAATATACAGGCCATTTGTGTTTACGTTGAGCCAAAATGATGCAAAAGTTGCAATCCATTATGAATATACTAAAAATCTGGCACTATTTGAATACAAAACTAATAAACAATTCTGCCAACTGATTACCTTATATACTTTCTTATTATGCAATCTCAATTCCTTAAAAATAGCTAAATTCCTAATAATTATAATAAACACCCAATCAAACAATGTCGACATACCTAAATTTTTATTCAATTTTTTTTAACGCCCATTCTTGATGGCCAACCCACAAACCAAAAATCACAAAAGAGTACCTTTATTTCACATAACAAGAACATCAATCTAGCCATCATCGAAGCTCCAGTGGAGTGTGTCAGCAAAATACTTCACATATTACATTTAGTTTATGAAAATGTATCAGTCGACTCATTATTCTTATTTTAATCACAATATCAACATGTTCAGCTTATTCCATACAGTTTTAACTACACTTGTGGACCCATTTTCATTAGAATAAAGTTGTCATAACATATACCTTTATTATTGTAATTTCATACAAGTCCAAAACTTATTACATATAGTTTTAACTACACCTGTGAACCCATTTTCATTAGAATAAAGTTGTCATAATATATACCTTTATTATTGTAATTCATACAAGTCCAAAACTATATTCTAAATCAATAATAAATCCAAGCCACGATTTATAAACATAAATAAGTAGTATTTAGAAATTCATAAATCTAAAATTAGAAAAACAGGCAAGATAAAACAGAAAGTAAAAGAGTATATTAATAATGAAAAAAGGGTGTGAAAAAGAAAGAGAAGAAGAATCATTTCTTATAACAGTATTTTAAAGTCATCTACATTCTTTCAAAATAAGAAAACAAAAATAAATAAATAAATAATTACTCTTCTAATATTAATTTGTTGCAACCCATGTGAATCAATTCAGAGACTAATTGAAAAGATGCATACATTTTAAACCAAACAAGATAGAATGAAAATCTTTTTTAAAGATGAATCAATAAGAAGAGATCAGATTATGCTTTGAATAGTCGAACAATTAATAAAAAAATAAGTGGGATTTGTCTCCTTAATCAAGATTTTGGCTACTATTTTTTATTAAACTAATTTGAAATTACCTGGACGTTTTTGTACAATTAAACAATTGTCAGAAAAATGCAAGCACAAATAAGTAGTACTACGTTCAAACACCAAAAGCCACGAGACAATTGGTGAAAACAAGATGTGGACCCATAAGAAAAATAATAATGCAGAAATCAAAAGGGGAAACCACCTAATTTTCAAAAGTAAAGAACTTACCTGTCTAACACCTAGAAGCTATGTCTAAGGGCTCCGTGAACCAACGGCGAATGTAAGCACGTCGGAGAAGGGGAAACCAAAGGAATGCTGATATCTGAAATCAGATATTGGAGAAGAATGAGACGAAGGGATTGAATCTTGCAGAATGATAAGAAGTAAAGAATCATCCATCCATCTAACAAAGACTTCAATCTAGCCATCATCAAGGCACATAAGTGTCAATTCCAATTCCAAGTTTCATTCCAAGATCAAGTATCACTCAGGTATATAGGGCTATCAAAATTCTAAGCTAAACAACATGATTTCTAAATAAATTTATGCTAAAGCATTTCATCAAACATATTGTTATCAATTTCAATTTCATGTTTCATTCCAAAATCAAGTATCAATTAGGTATTTAGGGCTATCACAATTCCAAGGTATTGTTATCAAAGGGCAGAAATCAAAAGGGAAAACCAACTTACCTGTATCAATACCGAGAAGCTATGGCTAAGGGGTCTCGAACCAATGGCGAATGTAAAGACGTCGGAGATGAGGGGAACCAAACGAATGCTGATATCTGAAATTAGATATTAGAGAAGAGTGAGACAAAGGGATTAAATCCTATAGAATGAAAGGGGAAAAAAAAAAGCAAACCTACAGATGAGGGTGAAGGGGAAATGTTCAACTGGCAGCACGGGATGAAAAAAACAGACTATGAGGCGCGAGCAGTGAAGACTTGGAGCAGGGGATGACGAGCGGTGAAGAAGCCAGAGGATGGCGAGCATGCGGTGAAGAGTTGGCAGGCGAGGAAAAGCGGTGGTGAAAAACCGAAAGCTTGGTAGCGGTAAGAGGGCGGAGTAAAATTAAGACAAGACGCGTGGCAATACTTACACATACATTAGATTACCTATAACCGGCTTGAAACTGGCCACAAACCAGTTCAACGCCTATTATAATAGGTAATAGATATATATATATATATATATATATATATATATATATATATATATATATATATATATATATATTTATATTTAAAAACTTGGTGTCCAAATTGCTTTCTCTCTCCTTTCTTTTTTTTTAAATTTATTTATGTAACTTGATGACCAAGTTGATCACACAATAGACACCCACACGTCACTACATATATATATATATATATATATATATATATATATATATATATATATATATATATATATATATATATATATATATATATATATATATATATATATATTATAAATAAATTTTAGTACTTAATATTAAAATATATAATATATTTTTTAAAAAATAATTTATTTAGAAGCAAAATTTATGAATATATATATATTAAAAAATATTAGGGTGTTACAACTACCCACTCACTTACACATTTCAGAATTTATCCCTGATTTTTTTTGGAAAAGTGGCGTTGATTTTTAGTTACCACTTTTTACTCATAGTAGGCGTTGAGATAGGGGAATCTTCAACCCATATTTGTAATTTACAAATTAAATAAGGGTTTCTCTCTCTTCTGCAATCTCTATCACTCTTCATGGCGAACACCGCTCTCTCTTCCCGCACTCTCTCTCACTATACACGACTAAAATTCCTTCCTCTCTTCCGCACTGTGTGACTCTTTTCCTGATAGACACATTGGCTCCCTCTATATCATTTTTTCATCACCGATGCAGTCGCCCTCTGTCCGGCCATTGATGTGTGTCGCCTATCCTCTCATTCCCTTTCCACTGACATTATAGTATGGGAGATCATGTATTTTAATTTTGGGGAATATAAATTGTAAATTTTCGCATTATATAATAGAGTGTTTATGCTCTAGTTTTAATTTTAAAAATTTGCGTTTGTAATTTAGAGTTTTTTATATTCATTTGAATAATTTTAAGTCATTATCCGATTTATGAATTCTCAAAATTTATTCATAATTTAATTTTCCCTTTGTATAAACGTTAGGTGTTTTTGAAATTTGTATGAAATATTAAATATGTTAGATGTTTTTATGAAATTCATGTAGTGTGTCCGCTGAGAAAATTGAGGGATATTTGCATTTCCACTGAATTAATTGTTTAATTTCATGTGTACAACATTAAAATTGATTGAAATATGCATGTCTGCCTAAAAATTACTTGAAATATGCATGTCCGCTGATGAAATAGCTTGAATTATGCATGTCTGCCGACAAACTATCTTGAATATGCATGTCCGCCACTGAATAAAGCATGTTTCACCTTGTTCGCTCAAAATTTTACTATGAATAAACGTGTCCGCCAAAAAATTTACTTTGAATTGGCATGTCCACCGATGTAATTTCTTTAGTATGCATGTTCGCTAAATGAAGACTATTTCAACTTGTCTGTTGATGAAATAGTTTTTAATTTACTTGTCCACCGATAAATGATGCCGTAAAATGTATTCTCGGTTATGAAAATCTTTTGAGTTTCCATGTCCGGTAAAAAATGAAATCTTAAATCACGTGTCCGACGTTAAATTTTACAAGTAATTGTATGTGCACCCGAAATGAAGCTTAATAAAGCTTGTTCGTCGATTGACTTTGCCTAAAATTTTATGTCCTCCATTGAAATCGAGTCTAAATTGCACGAATGATCATGTTCGCCTATGTAGTTGATCTTAAATAGCCCCTCTGTCGGTGCATATGTTTATATATATAATTGAAAAGTAGTTTCGTTATATAATGTGGCTCAATCTAATTAATTTAAGTAAAAGTAAAAGTAGACTTGTAAAAATCACAAGTATTGATAAGTCGTTGAAACCAATTTACCATATAATTTATACTTTAATGTAAATAGATTAGTTATATTTTTTTTTCCAAAATATTCATTCATAACCTTTTAATGGAGAATTGTGTTTCTTGCTATTTCCACAATGTTTTAATTTCAGATTTGTGAATTTAGTATGGAAAATGTATTGTGAAAAAATAGGGCCTAAATTTCATCTAGTAACTATATGGATTGAAGGAAAGGAGTGCCATTAGAAGGTTCAACTTCATATTACCTTTGCAGATTAGAAATTAAAATTGGTGGCCTTCAGACTGCTGATGGTTTAGGGCCGAGCCATAATGTCCATTGCAATTGCCGGTGGTCACATGCTCCAGCCATTATTCAATCTGCTTTAATGCACTCTACCCCTATTTTTAAGATTCTATCATACCCAACATTCCTTTGTATCCCAATGTAGGAGTAAGAGGCGGTGGTGGTTTGAATGGTTCATTCAAGTGGAAAATCCTCCACGGAAATTGCTTTAATAGATGAGTTTTATTTAGTAATATATATAGATATGTTTAGTAATATTTTTAAAAGGATATTTAAGTCATATTAATTAAATAATAATAATTTAAACTCTTTTTGGGGTATATTTAGAAAATTTGGGGGTGTAAATAACCGCACCCTTGCAATTATCCATAAAGGTATATCGAAATTATATTTTAAAAATATAATACATTATGTATATGAATATACTAAATGCTTGAAAATATTGACTAGAATACGATTCAAATCGATTTTTAAAATATATATTTTGAAAGTTGTCTAATCTTTTATAATTTATAAAAAAATGATATTTTTAATATACTTTTGCTGAAATACTAATAATAAAAGAATTTTATACATCTAATTAAAAGAAATGAAGTTATATAGGAGTATATCTTAATTATTTTAAACTATTTATTGATATAGTAAATTGAAGTGTGCCACATATGTTTTTGAAGAATTTTATATAAGGGGGATGTATTTAAATTCATTTTAATGGAGGATATGGAATTTAAAGGCAAATTTCATCGGTGTACAAGCATTTTAAAGCGTCATTCATCAGCGGACACCCAATTTATGGGTTAAATTACCAGTGGACATGCCAATTGTAAATAATTTCATCGGCAGACACACTTTTTATGGCTCAATTTAGCAGGAGACAGGCAAATGCAAATCAATTTCGGCGAACAAGGATATTTAGGCAATTACATCGGTGGACATGCACATTTATAACCATTTAATCAACGGACATGCAAATTTAGGCAATTTCATTGGTGGACATGCATATATAAGACAAATACTCGGGCGGACGTGAATAATCTGGGATTTTTTATCCGTGAACAAGCATAATATATAAAACCATTTAATTGGGGGACATTCATGTGTAGGCAATTACATTGGCGGACATGCATATTAACGGTGCCAGACACGTGAAATCAGACAATAAAATCAAGCGGACGTGTAACCTAAGCTCTATATATTAGGCAAACATGTTTAATGGGTGGACATGCTTTTTAGCTTCAATTTCACATCGGACATGCATATTAAACTCAATATTAAACACTTGAATTCCTAACTTAATACAAATACCTTAAAAACCCTAACAACCCAAACATCATAACCCACAAGTATATTAAGAGCATGATGAAAGGATAGTAAAACCTATAGATAAAATACAATGCGGATAGTGTACGGTGCCTTAAAACCTTAAATTTAATCCATTAAATGAGGTCTGTCCGGTGGTAGCTTGAACCCATTTCTCATGTGCATGTGTTAACTTTTTAATGCATGTTTGTTAACTTAAAATTAATATATGTGTGTTAAATTAATTAATGCACGTGTTAAATTAAAATTAGTGTATGTGTATGTGCTAACTTCATTTATTTGATAAATTATGTAAATAAAATTAAGTTGTGTTCGGTGTAATGTATAATTCGATAACAATATTATTAATTTTAAAATGATATCAGGTGATAATAATTTATATAGTTGTGCCCGTTAATAATTTTTTTTTTTTTTATTAATTTGCGTTTGTTAGTAAAGTGACATCAGGTGACATCAATTTAAAAATTGATTTATTACTCCCTCCGTCCCCCGATGTATTTCACGTATTTGTGTGCGCGGAGTTTAAGAAAATTTTGACTTTTTAAGTATAAAGTAAGAAAGAGAAGAAATATTTTAGTTAATTTAATGAAAAAGGTGTGTAAAGTTATTGAAATGGGTGAAAAAGTGAGTATTTTGTTGGGATATGTGTAAAAAGTAAGTATTATTATAGTGTATTCATTACCATTTTTAGTAAAAGTGAAGTGTGAAATACTTTGAGGGACGGATGAAAAAGGAAAGTGTGAAATACTTTGGGGGACGGAGGGAGTACTATGTAATGTCATGAAAGAACAGCAAATTCTGACACATGACTTGTGTTCTCCAATTGTACCCTCATCTCATTCTCGGTAGGCCACCTCTTAGGGGTATTCATGGCATTATATGTATTTAGTGTGTAAATTAGATGTAATATAAATAATAGGACAATTTAGATGTGACATATCCGAAATAGGGCAAGATGTGATATTTCCCTAATTGTTTTATGTGGGTCCAACTTAATAAAAATAAATGTAAACCATAACTTGGGACAACCTAAAATTAAAAATATAAACCTTAATGCGTAGTGGAGGGAGTATTTAAGATGTATTACAATCAATATTTTTAAGAGTGAGACCGTACGCCTTTAGAATTCAATATTATGACTAATGATACATTATTTTATTTTAAAGGGTATACATTTTAATTAATAAGGGTACACAATTTTGTTTTAAAGGGTATACACTTTTTATTATTATTTTTTATTTTTCTTTAGAAAATAAAGGTACACATTTTTATACTAAAGAATATACAATTTAACAAAAAATTATAAAGGCACACGGAGTGTATTTCCGTGTGCTCGGGCGCACACAAGTTTTTACCTTGTAAAATAAAAGATACACATCTGACACACGAAATGTGCTCCCGTATGCCCCGGCACACAAACTTTTGTCTATTTTTAATATGCGAAAGAGTTTAAAAAAATTAATTAAGGTATACTCATATTTTGATAAAAAAAATTATGAAATACGAGATGGAATAAAATCGAGAGCAGATAAAAGATAAAGTTTCATTAATGTGAGACGATTTATGAGACGAGTTAAAGTATACTTCCTCTGTCCCACTAAGAGTCTTTTTTTTTTTTTTTCTATTTTGGTCGTTCTATCCAAAGAGCCCACTTTCATTTTTTACTCACATGGACCCACACACCCAATAATACAATTAAAATATGGGGCACACCCTCCCACTAATACAATTATACATTAAATAATAACCTGCTGCATATTAAATAATAATATTCTTTAATCTACACTCCCATTAATATAACTATCCATTACACATTAAATAATAGTAATACTCCTTAATCTAGGTGTCAAAAAACAAAAAAATATCCTTAGTGTGGACGGAGGAAATATATGCTATATAGATAAAATATATTTAATGATTATTAAAAGGAGTATTTTTTAAAATATGTCAGATTATAATATAATTAATTATTGATTTACTTTAAATCCAAATAACTTTATTTTATCTTCATCATTATAAAATGAGTTAGACCCGTCTTATAATTCTTATCACAATAACTCATCTCACATCTCACAGCATTATTAAGACAGGAAAGTGAATTCGCATAGCAACTTGGAGTATATTTATTCGAACAAAATTTCACCGAAGAAGATGGGTAGAAAGAAAAGTAGCTGCGTCTGCCATGGAGCTGAATCAGCTGACTCCATGAGGAAAAATTTCAAGAGGAATGAAATGTGCAATTGAACTATAAATTTGTGGAAATAAAATTTAATTGGATGAAAATGGGTCATAACGCTGAAGAAGATTTATACACACGGTTGATTTTTTCGACTGTACAGGTGTCGAAGAATCAGGCATGGAAACTTTTTGCCAAAATTCCCTTCCCAATTTCCGACTTTCCCTCCCTCACAAGTTTTGGTGCTACCATCTTCTCTCTCTCGGATTATGGTCTGCATTTTCTCATGCCATTTCTATACCAGCTATTCGAAATTTCTTCTGTACTGTAAATAATGTCCAATCCGGAGTGGATACAGAGAATAAGTGTAAAAACTTGCAGATTCATTGATTAATTTCTGTTGTGAGGAAATCACGAAGGTTGGTTATGGCTAGTGCTACGTCGTATCAATTGGTGGCAATATCATATTTGGGATTATTCTTCCTGCCGTCGATTGCCTTCGGCGATGCAGCTCCGGCCGCCTGCAGAAACGAGACCCCTGAGGTACGAGATTTATTTCATTCGTCTCTCTTGTATTTGTAATCACATTGGGATTTGGCATTACTGTGATTATTCCGCCCATTGTAATGTGCTTTGATTATACTTGAGAGAAGTTGAAGAAATATAATCCTGGGAATCAGGGCACGTTTTTTAGTTTCCCTTCAATAATTTTTAGTTAGCAATATATATTTGGGTTTAGAGAGCAATTCTGCTTGTAATGACAACGTGTTGTTCCATATTGTTATTTTAATTTGTGCTGATATATGCATGTAGCTATTATTAGATGAAAAAATAAACCAAAAAAAGTGTACAGTGCTAAGTTTCTTCAGATAACTCACCCCTAACTTTTCTTTGAGCGTATTTGTTGATAATAGAGAAGCATTTTTGGAATATGCTAGCTCTTATGTTTGTTTGTTATGCATTTCTTTTTCCAGGTTATAATCAATAGGTGGGTAAATGGTGTTGAAATGGAAGCAATATATGGGTGGGGTGCAGC
Organism: Pogostemon cablin; assembly: GCA_023678885.1. Taxonomy (NCBI): domain Eukaryota; kingdom Viridiplantae; phylum Streptophyta; class Magnoliopsida; order Lamiales; family Lamiaceae; genus Pogostemon; species Pogostemon cablin. The sequence continues at coordinate 26,215,960 of CM042967.1, forward strand.
TTTTGGTCAGGTCTTGCCTGAGGAGGTCGAAGGGGGAAAAAGATTACCAGCTATCTTTTCTGATCCCGTACTTGGTTGTAATTCATCCTCATCCTCAAAGGTAGTTTCTATGTATTTATATTTTACTTAGAATAGTATGCTTTATATAACTATTAAACCCAGTCGACTTGGTTGCTTGCCAGCCATCTGAATACTAAGGTTGAGGATCTGCGCTCATGGCTTGGGGTGATATGATCCCAACCTTTCTTTTAAAAGTATCGGCTTCAGTTATTTATAACAATGATTAACTTAACTTAGGGGATCCTAATTGCCTCTACAAAGGCAGACTAAGTTGGGGATTTTTGTTCTCATCAGTGTTGCAAAATTACATTTTAATAATATTAACTTTCCATATTCATATGATCTGAATATGGAACAGCTGAAGCTCATTTAAATTTATGTCCTAGAAATTAGTTAGTTCAGAAAGCACTGGCAGATTTGTTATATAACTTTTAATTAACCACTTATTTACTAATCTTTTCCTTTTTCCATTTCCACTTTGTATTATATACTCTGTTTCTTTCTCGTACCAAAGAATTACAGGTTTCTAAATAGATGAGATGAATATATTATGATTTGTAGTGAAATTTAAATCTGAAGGATGAACAGAACACGTGGGCAGGTTGATACCATACAGAAAGTTAATTACAAATAGAAAATAAAGAAAAAAAATCTCTTATACACATAATGCAGCACACACTGATGAAAATAGCTGAAGTTTGAAGTATTATGAAGAACATTCACTCTAGTGAAGTATACCTTTTGAATCATATCACTTTGGTTTTACAGATATATGTTAAACAATTATTGGAGTGGCTTAAAAGCTTCCGAGTTCAGAATATGTTTAACTGATTTGAATGTAGTTTTGTTGTCATGTAAAGAAGAAGTGAATAAATCATAAATGTTTATATTTTAATTCATTGTGGTTATTGTAATATTCCTAAAAAACAAGCTTTACAGTGTGTCTAACTTTTTATGTTCGAACTGCAAATGATTGGATATAATAGTTGCATCTAACCAGCTGCTATCTATTGTCAGATGCCTAGAACTTATAATTTATTACTCCATCTGTCCTATAGAGTCGTTCACTCACTCATTTATCTTTTCCATAAAATCATTCGCCCCCAAAAAAGAAAATAAGATCTCTATCAAAACCTCAAAAAACACTTTCAATTCAAATTTGTCATCCATTTTTAACTCACATTACATACTTTATAGTTATACTTTAGTTACTAGCTTAAAATACCAAATGACCCCCAAAAAGTCAATAAAGTTGGTTATATAGTAACTTTTTCTTAAACAGCGTGGAAAGTAAAAATGGACCATTTTGTGGGATGGAGGGAGTATTATTTTATTTATTTATTTATTTTGCACTATTCTCCATCCATTTCATTTGTTTTCTATTCAACAACACTTCAAAGAGTGGTGTCTACTATCTTGCAGTTGTCGGGCTCTATTGCATTGGTACTACGTGGTGAATGTGACTTTACAACTAAGGCTGAGATTGCTCAAGAGAAAAGTTCAGCAGCATTGGTAGTGATAAATACTGATGAAGGTAGAATAGTTTTCTATGTTGCATCTTTTAAAAAATTTTAATAGCTTGTCATTGTTTTATTACTCCCATCCATCTTACATCTGTGTATTTATTTTCTTTAAATTGATACATCTTCGTATGAATTTTTTATAGGCCTTCAGGAGATGTTTTGCGGGAATGTTACTGATGTTAACATAAACATTCCTGCTGTTATGATTTCTAAGACAGCAGGAGATGAGATAAATGTATCCATAACTGATGGAAAGAAAGGTAGCATCCTTATGGGTTTAAAGGAATTTTAAATGCATGTTTAGGTGAGAGCCTAATCTTAGTTAGAATGAGGTCATGTGCACAGAGGCTTTTTGTTACTGTCTTAATATCAAAGCGTTTGCCATTGGTCCTTTCCTATGTATGTATCACTGGCGGTCTTTGTTCAGGCTATACACGACTGCCAGTTTGTGGAAGTGCTATATGGTGTATGAATGAAGTTTCTCATATCGTTTTCCTAGCATTCTGTTTTCCTCTTCTGCAGCATATGCATCTGACATTTTTGTGATAATTTTGTTACTTTAGAATTGATTAGAACAAATACAAATTTTGTGTTGAATCATTCTATACCCATTTTAAAGATCTTATTGACTTGGTTGTATAATAGATATATTACAGGAAATATTTTTTTAGTTGTCAAATGAGCCTGATCAGTGAGAATGATAGTTTGTGCCCTCATGCACACGGTGACAAAAATAAATAATGCAGAACTTTTGTAGTACAAGAAAAACTAGTACAGGGATTTTTTTTTAGAAAAAATGTCCAATAAGACTAATCGAGCGATAGGTCGTGTTTTCACACACAATTCTAGCATTGCATTGGATTTTAAGCAGATAATATAGTCCATCAACGAGGACAAAGTTTTAGAAAGCTCTATATCCTGTTCTACAGTTGCATTCCACAAATTTATATCTTTCAGACTTCTGCAACATGTCTCAATCTTAAAGAATATCTATGCATGTTTTTCAAGTACTTTTGCTGATAAATGCAGATGCTAACTTCTTTAATTTTAAATTTAGTGGAACTTTTGATATATTCTCCAAGTCACCCAATCGTAGACTACTCAGTGATATTCTTGTGGATGATGGCCGTGGGTACAGTTGTTTCTGCTTCACTTTGGTCAGAATTATCTGAATCAAAGCAAAATGACGAAAGCCGTAATGAATTATCCCCAAAGGTTGCCTGAACAAAGCAGCTTAATTTTTACATTAAGTATTAATTCAAATTATAATCTGATCACTCTAATCTAACTTTTATTTTTGACGAATCACATAACTATATTACATTTACCTTTTTCCATGTCAGGAATCTGATGCTGCAGCAGCCAATGATGATGAAATCCTTCATATTACCACTAAAAGCGCAGTAATTTTTGTAATATCTGCGTCAAGTTTTCTGCTGCTTCTTTACTTTTTTATGTCAGCATCGTTCGTCTGGCTGCTGATTGTACTTTTCTGCATAGGAGGTATTGAGGTGAATTTTCAATCTTTCCAATGAAATCTTTCATTTTAATGCTTAGTGATTTTAGATGGTGATGATTATCTAGATATATCCAATAATAAAAAATGAAGCTATGTCTTGAAGTTTCTATGATCCTGAAGAGGATGATGCATATATGCGACCTTAAATAGAAGTATCACTCACATGTTTCCCATATTTCTATGTAAATTATTAGGTAAGTTTAAATATCACATTTGAGTCCCATTCTCAAATATATTGACTAGTCTTTGCAAAATGGGTACTTCTTGAAATTATCAACTATAACACATAGTTAGCTACAAGAACCATTTTCTGTTATAATATTATTAGTTACACCTTGAACCACCAGGATGAGTGCGTGACTAATAATACTCTTATAACCAATTCACCCTCATTCTCACTTTACCATACTCATTTGCTAAAAAAGCGTCAGCTTCTAAGTGACAGATCAGTTTAATAAAAAAGTTCATGGATATTTGTATTAAAATGATCTGACAGGTTTCTGTTCCTTATATTTTGACAAAGGGTTGAGAAGCATCAGAAAAACATTATGGATTGGCATTAGAGGACTAATAATAAAGTTTTTCTTAACCAAAGAGAAAAAAGAAACACATGAGTTGAGTTAATATTTCTGGGTAATTCTTGTTCATTCATGTCTGTATTTGTACAACCATGAATATGGTAATAAACCTTATTGCATGATATGATTAAGTAACTAGAATGTTTGTGAGGGTGTGGTTTTTTTGGTTGATTTTTGAAGGGTAAAGATTCCTTGTAGCACTCAATTAATGAACTCAAGATCAACAGATGTTACACCCTACCGAATATCATTCAAATTGTCACACAGGATGTATTCCAATTCAGCGTGTAAATGGTGAAATATCTTTACACAAATTATTAGGGAAGGAATGGTGCAAAACTGACTTGGAACATATCTTTTAAGATGTTATTCATAAATATCTGAGAAGATGTGATTTAACCAAAGACTATGTGGATAAATATGATTCACCTAAGCCGACCCCGCAATGGGATAATGAGAGTTTGTTGCTCTTTTGCATGGCCATTGAGTTAATTTCTCTAATATAGTTTTTTGGTTGTCAGGGTATGCATAGCTGTATAGTTCAATTGATATCAAGGTACTGTTAAGTTGTGCTTTCCAAGTATTTGCTGCTCGATTCTTTCTCTGTAATTTATTTCACTTTGCTTTTTTCTTGAACAGCAAATATAGGGGTTCTGAACAAAAGACAGTGAATCTACCGCTTCTTGGGGAGATTACTGTTGTCTCGCTAGTTGTTTTGATATTCTGTATTTTATTTGCTATTATCTGGGCTGCAACTCGGATGGCATCATTCTCATGGATTGGCCAAGATATTCTTGTAAATTTCACTGAAACCCAGCATTCTTTTCATTGTCTAGAAATCTGCATTTTAAAACCATCAGGCCCATGATAATTAATGATATCGATGCTTTATTTAATTTTACCTTTTCATGTAATTAAATTTCCTCTGTCAACTGAATAATGTTACTTGAAGGAACCCCACTTCATTGCATTTTCAGGTTATAGAGTTAACTTCTTCTTTTTAAGGGCGGAATTCGGATATTAATGAGATTCTTGATATCAGGGTATATTCATGATGATAAGTGTGTTACAATTGGCTCAATTACCTAATATAAAGGTATCTGAGTAAACCATATTGTGGTTTTGAAGGTTGAATAAAAAAAATTATTTAACAATCATTTGATGCGCTGACGTGTCTTCTAGGTTGCAACTGTACTCCTGTGTTGCGCATTCGTGTACGACATCTTTTGGGTTTTCCTATCTCCGTACATATTCCGTGACAGTGTTATGATTGCGGTATGTTACCATATGATTTTTGACCTCTCGTTTTTCCTTTCACGTTATAAATTTATCAATGTAGTGTTTATATCATCCGTTATCCAATATGCTTTTCGTTCACAGTTAAATCTTCTAATAGTTTCATGTCTAATGAATTAAACATACATATTTGTATGATTGTATCAGATAGTGGACATGGAAGCTGAAGTTCTTTACTTAAATTCTAAAATGAGGAGAACATAGTTTAACCCATTTGATATAATAGCAATTATGTTTGGAAATATGTTTTAGTTCTTCTTTAATTATCATCATGGAACATGATTTATTTTTTTTGTTTTCATTTAGGTTGCTAAAGGTAATAATAGTGGTGGAGAATCGATTCCCATGCTTTTGAGAGTTCCCCGACTTGCTGATCCTTATGGTGGTTATAACATGCTAGGCTTTGGGGACATTCTGTTCCCAGGATTGCTAGTTTGCTTCTCATTTAGGTACATTGAATCAATCTATACAACACACGTGTCTCAAGTCATTAGAATGCGCATACCACTACAGTGACTTTAAAAACAACACTAACAGAAAAACCATATATAAATAAAGATATAGATACACCAATTGATTGTGTTATATTGTTTCCAATTATTGTGCTTAACTTCAGAATCTATTTGTGTATCAGATTTGACAAAGCCTATAAGAAAAAAGGAATATCTGGATATTTTCTTTGGTTGATGATTGGCTATGGATCTGGTGAGTTGTTGTTTGTCAAGATTACGTTAACACCATTGAAGTTGAATTCCTAGTTGAAGTAAAATTTTTGCTGGGTCTTAGGTTATTTTAATTTTCTAATTTGGTTGAGTTCAATTAAATATATTAAGCTTTTTTCAGAATGGCTCTCTGCAAATTGTTTGGGAAATTATTCCTTCTGACTAGTCCATTTAGTTCTGGGTTAGAGTTTAATTCTTGTTGGTTTATAATATGTGATCATATTATAATAGAAGAAACTCTAGAATTAAAATGATTTTTCTTGGTCAGGTTACAACTTCTTAAGTGGTACCATAAGATCATTTTATAAAAGCTTTGAAACTTAAATGTATTTAAATAATTATTGGATATATTAAAGAATCTTTGGCTTAGGCTTGGATACACCGCATGTTTAGTGTATTTATTTACTGGGTATTAGTAGATATGCGTTCCAAAAAGGCAAAAGGATTGTGTATGTGGATTACTACTTACATGTAAACTCAAATATCTGTGCGAATGATTATTCTAGTAATGAAAGTAATTAAACTAATATCAATGCAGTAACTTTGAAGAATATCAAGTTATGGAGGCTTGATAAGCTAGATTCATTGCAGCATGAATTGTTGTATCTCTTCCCTTAAAGATGATAGAAAAACTCATCACATCGTGTGCCCAGAAAATATACAAGATTTCCTTCTTGTCTCTTCCCTCTAAAAGCACAAGGGCTTCTAGTATAATTTGCATAATGTAAATAAAGGATAGATTGAAGCAAAGTTTAGAAAACCTTGTTAAGTGACAACCTTGGCTCTCTGAATTAACAAATGATTCAATAAGAAACAATATTTGATGCATTTCACATCCATTAAAATATTGAGTTTGCCTACGAACTCTGTGACATGCTTCTCATAAACAATGTTTTGTTGTGCTTTTACGGCTGCGATTTTCTTCGCTTGTGGGAAAGAAATTCACTTAAAAAAATCTCTCTTAATATGTTCCTTGAACTTAATTTCTTTCTTGATTCTTCATCTTCTCATCCGCATAGTTACTTGGAAGTAATAATCTGAACTTGAAATGACTCGAATAATCCACAGAATTTACATAACGAGATTTGGTGATACTTCAATATGAATTTTTTGCATCTTCTAAGATTGGTTTTTAAATAATTGCTGAAGCACAATCAGTACTATTTATAACATGGTGTTTCTTTTTTCACACAATTTGACCTGGCACATAGTTTTGTGTTCATCTGTTTATGATTACTTTGGTGCATGCAAATGACTAATTACTCAGTCTCAATGAATTCCAATAATTGGACTGGTAGAATGAACTGTTGTATCAAAACTGGGTTGCTGGCTCCTTTTTCATGCCCAGCGATCCAAATTTGGTTTCTGCATTATGTATGTTCAAAAGACATACATTCTCAAAATGATGAGCATTACATTGATATCTTTAATAGAGAAGGTTTTCACATTTTGTGAAGTCACAAACTAAACTGCATTGTCGGAAACAATTGTCAAAGCTCAACCATTACTCTCCAATCTGGTTCATGCATAATGGTAGTCAAACACTAAGTTCACTGTTCACTTTATCTTTTAACCTAATATTATAAAATATTTTGCTGCTATGTGTACCGTGAGCTCTTCATTAGACGTACAAGTACATCATTCTTTCATTTTATGTTACATGCATCTGCTTACATTTGATTTTAATTTTCCTAATCAGCATTTCGTTTCGTTTTAAACTTCTATGAATACTCTGGCGTCAATAATTTTACGAATTGACATCATCTCATGTGCACGATTTTGTATGTCTGGTCCTCACTCGAGCTGCATTTGAGAGGAAAACAGGATAACCCATATGTGATTCATGTAACTGGTGATTGCAGGCCTATTCTTTACATACTTTGGGTTGTATCTGATGAATGGGCATGGTCAGCCGGCTCTCCTCTACCTCGTCCCTTGTACATTGGGTAAGCGATCTCTTCGACACCATATGAATGGGGATATATTACAAATTTGTAATCCTAACTAGTACGAGCTAGATTAGTGAAGCATTATTTTGTGATATTCAGGAACTTGTGTAGTGTTGGGTATGCTAAGGCGGGAGCTGCATCTGCTTTGGAATCATGGCACAGAGTCAAATGAACAAACTTCTTCTTCTTCGGCTGTATATGATGATTGAATCTGATTTTGCAGAAACAACTGGCTCTATCTTATGAATATATGATTTTAGCTTATCTTGGAATGTTTATTCTGAACTTGAATCTTGTTCTTCTAGAGTGAATTATGAAAACTATCTTGAAATTTGACCTATTTAAGGAAAATAGTGATAGATTTAGTATTTTAATGATTACTGTTTTACTTTGAATTTTTCCAACAAATATCTCCCTTGACAGGTGTAATTTGTTAATAAAACAAATAAGGTCTGAGCCCTTCTTTTTTCTTTTTTTGTAAGAGAGTGATTTCATGTGTAATTTTATTAATTGCGTTTGAAAGATAATTATATTTTAAAAATTAACAATATACGTTGAGATAAGTCAAAGACTTGGCTATTTACAACTTTCGTGAAACGATAAAAAATGATGACATTTAAATGAAAAGTAATATCAATTCATGAAAAATTATAATGGTGCAATGAATAACAATTTATAATATATAATTAAAAATTGATAATATTTTCAATAAATAGTGATAACTAGATAAAAAGGCTTCACGTGATAACTAATTAAAAAGGCTTAACATCACACCGTAATACACTCACATACAAATCTGCCCCTGAGATTAAATCATTAACCTAAAAATAAATTAGTTTATGATTTATATAGATATGGTGCAATATTATATTAACTACATGATGAGTAAAATTATTAGTATTAGATAATTAGTACTTGATAATATATGAAATTATTATGAATTAAGGCTAAACTCTAACGATAAATATTAGATTGAAAGAATACATTGACATGTACACTTGAGAAAAAATAAATGTAATGATTCAAACTGTGGTTTAAATTTAGAAGTGGTGAAATGTATATATTTCTAGGAGGTGGATTCATGACTAAGAAAAATGGTGAAATGTTATGCAACTTTCTAAGCTAGTGGAGTTATTATTACACACAACTTTTCCTTTTCAACACAAAATAGTGTTGGTTTAAAGGAGAAAAACAATCATGGAAGGCTTCACCTTTCTTGGTTCATATGCCATATATTTCAATCACATTTCTCTAATTTTCATATCTCTACATAAGTGCTCTTTCTTTCTCTCTCTATATACAAGTGTGTGTGAGAGTGTATAGGCAAGCCTATTCTGTCAATTCTTGTTGCAGAACCATTCCATTGAATTATTGATGAATGTGGTTCTTGCTTTTATTTATGGATTGTCCACCATGCTTAAAGAAATATATATTAATGTGTTGAATCTCATTCTTTTAGGACAAATTCTTGCATGATACTTGATGTCAAGGGTGAATAGTGAGACACATACAACATTTTGTGCATAATTGGAACAATTTTTATAAAGTAATTCTTTATTTAATAATTCACCTATATATTAATTTACCCATTCAATTTGAATTTTAATAGATAGCTTATTATAGTGAGACCCATTATTCATATTGGTAGACAAACTTCAGATTCACATTAAGAAAAAATTAAATAAATTCTTATAGTCATGTTCTCTTGCCTTTCTATTTAAGTATTATATGTCTTTCTTATATATATATATGCTTGTTTATTTTGAGTCTTGTGTCAAATCATTGTAACAATTGAACTTCAACTTGATCTATAGATTGTGGTAAATGTGGCTCACTCAAGTTTCTCATGATACTTGGTAGTAGGTAATAAAGAATGCCTACACTTTTGAGTAGTTCATTCTTCAACATAGTTCTATATATTATCATTGTAGATATATATTAATTAGTAATATATATTTGAAACTTTAATTATAAATGGAAAGAAAATTATGCAGGTTAATTAGGTAGCTTTTTTAGTAATGTTTTCCTCAATTAAAAGTTCAAATACCTACAAGTTTTGTTAAAATGATTCTTTAAAGGAGAACATAAGTATATATAGAGCTAGTACTGTGCGAGTCATCTGACCTTTCAATAATAATTATTATTATTATTATTATTATTATTATTATTATTATTATTATTATTATTATTATTATTATTATTATTATTATTATTATTATTATTATCATCATCATCGTGTATCTTTTTTTGGAATTTTTTCAATTTAAAACTTAATTGGGTAAACTTTCGATTCAAAATTTGAATTGTTTTTTTTTTTTTTATCAATTAAGGCTGAAATATATAAAATTATCCATTTAGGGCTAAAATTTTTAAAAATATTTAAAAATATATAATTACAACCACATTAATGTATTTTTAAATAATTTATTAGATTGAACTAAAATATTTATTTATTTGAAGATTTTATGAGATAAAAGAGATAAGAAGAGTTCCTTAGTATGGATGTTGAGCCCTAAATTAATTTTCAATTATTTTGCATGGAAGATGAGGTAACCAATAGGACCCTCCACAAGTTGTTAATGCAGAATCAGAAACCCCACTTCCATTCATTCATGCAATAATAACACTCCTTCGAATCAGCATAATCATCTTTTTCACAGGATCAAATCAAATTATTTATTTTAAAAAAAAAAAGCAAAAAAAGTAAAGCAAATGTATATTTCTTTTGAGGGTCAATATTGTACGTAGATGCCACGCGTTTGCCATAAAGCAATTACATTGCATAGATCATATAATGACAACATAATACTCAAAAAAATATTTACAATAGAAGGCCAAGAAAAGTAAAATCAAGAAAAGTGGGAAGATTCTAATTTCTACTCAATCCATCCCTTCTTTTCTAATTTCTTGGAAATTAGAGCAAATCAAAATCAAAACCTAGTCCAAATTTCTTTTCGTTGCTCGACATTTTTATGATGCTAGTTAATTAAGGTAGGTACTAGATTTGGTACATGATCTCATGGTTATATATATAATATAATGTTAGTAAAGATTAATATTTATATATTTTATTTATTCAATAAGTAGTTTGGTGCTTCCTTGTTAGCCTTGTTTGATCCGTTGCAGCAATGGAACCTACACGGGTCAGCCTCCATCAAGAGTTGAACGACGTCGTTCATCGTGGGACGAAGCGTTGCGTTCCTACACGTGCATCGGATGGCGATACGAAGGACTTTGATCATCTCGTCCTTGAATGCACCGGACACACGTTTGTCGAGCACCTCCATCGCGCCTTCCTTGCTCTCTATCTTGGTCGAAACCCAATATATGATGTTCTTGTTCTCCCCGAACTCCGTCTCCACCGGTTTCTTCCCCGTTATAAGCTCCATTAGCACCACTCCGAAGCTGTACACATCACATTTTGTAGTTGCTTTTGATGAGTACGCATATTCTGTCCAAAACCATAATAAATTAATTAGCATGTACTCAGAGTTAGTAATATATACTCTCAATAAACTTCAAATAAACGTGAAAAGACAATAAAACCATGAAACTAATAAAGAATTAAGTTAATATGCTCGTAATAATTCTTTATTTATGACATTTTCAAGCTCTATTAACTCACTTAATAATTTTAATGAACCAAACACACTGAAATAGACGTGAAAAGACAATAAAACCCTAATATACGGACCTGGTGCTAAATAACCATAAGTTCCTGCAATGACGGTGGTGGTGGAATCCATGGATCCCCTTGCTTGCAACACTTTAGCTATGCCAAAATCTGCGACTTTGGGATGGTAATCCGCGTCTAGAAGTATATTGGTGGACTTGATATCTCTATGAATGATGGGAAGCATCAGATCGTGATGGAGGTACGCCAGTCCCTGGGCAACCCCCAGCGCGATCTGATGCCTCGTTGGCCAATCCAACACCACTAGTTTCCCTTTGTGAAGCGTATCCCAAAGGTTCCCATTTGTCATGTACTCATACACAAGCAAACTGCAATCCACACTGGAGTAATAGCAGTAAAGCTTCACTATATTCTTGTGCCTAATGCTGCCAAGTGTTTCCACCTCAGTCTTCATTTCCTTGTCAAGAATCAGCTGATCATCGGCCGATGGCGAGTGCTTCGCCTTTCGACTCCACAGCTTCTTCACCGCCACCACCTCTCCACTCTTGAGCTCTATCCTGTAAACCGTCCCGGATCCTCCATATCCAACTATGTTCTTGTCGACCAACGCCTCGACTATCTCTCGTTGATCGAAGCTCAAGCGGTGGAAGTTCTTCACATCATAGGAGAAGAAGGAAGACGAGAGAGAGTCCTCGTTTTCCATCACCTTCCTGTCTCTATTAAACCATCGCCTCAGATACAAAACCGTTCCAACGGCTATGATCACCAATGAGAGGGCGATCAGCCACACGCCATTGATCTTCCTCCGGGCCTTCGATTGAGAACAGAGGGGGAAATACAGGCCGGATGAGACTACAATTGCTTCCACACACAAGCCCGGATTACCCGAAAAACTCTCCAACAAGCCCCGTTTAATGAACGGGAACGGAATCGGGCCGGAAAGACGGTTGTTCGAAAAGTTAAGTGAGTTCGGGAGTAACTTAGACAGGGATTCCGGTACGCTTCCGGTGAAACGGTTGTTGGAAAGATCTAGAAGATTCAGAGAAGTGAGCATGGATAGAGACTCAGGAATTGAAGAACCCAACATGTTGCCTTGTAATAACAGAAGATTCAGCCATCTCAGGTTTCCAATCTCGGACGGAATCGGACCAGACAAGAGATTATAACTGAGATCAATTTTAACCATCTTCACAGCAAGAGCGATCTCAGGTGGAACACCACCCGACAACCTGTTTCCTTGCATGAACAGCTCCGACAAATTTCTCGCAAGCCCAAAATCTCCAGAAATTGAACCACTGAAATCATTGTAAGCAACATCGATGATGGAAGCATGGGGAAGTGACAGAATGCCACGTGGAATCCCCCCCTCCAGATTGTTATTACTGACACGAAATCTTACCAGGGATTTACATTCTGAATACCTGTCGGGCAGTTCTCCAGAAAGCATGTTTTTCAGTACTAGAAGGTACATCAGCTTCCCGTGATCACACAGACCTTCTGGAAGCTTCCCCGTCAGATTATTCTCCGATAAGTCAACGGCGTAGAGATTCGAGAACCTTCCAAGATCCCGCGGGATTTCGCCTGTGAGAGAGTTTCCGTACAGAGACAGCATCATTAAGGTCGTCATGTTTGCGATAACGGCGGGAATTGGGCCTGTTAACGAAGCGTTGTAAAGCTGGAGCGATTCGAGCTTCGGAAGCCGACAAATCGACACAGGAATACTTCCGGTGAACTTGTTAACGGACATGTCGATGTCCATTAACTCCGTTAGATTTCCAAGCTCCTCCGGAATGTCTCCTTCCAGCTGGTTGTAGTAGAGCTCCAGCTGCTGCAGATTCCTGAGACGGCCAATCTCTTTCGGAATTTCTCCGATTAGATTATTACCACTCAGTTCGAGATCAGTGAGAGATGACATGTTTCCCATAGATGCAGGTATTCTTCCATAGATTCTGCAGCTGGTTAACACCATGGTCTTGAGTGAGACCATGTTGGAAATACTCTCCGGCAGCTGCCATGGATTCAGCTCCGTATTCTCGTTCAAATTAAGGAGTTCCAGGCCGGTGATGTTGGCGATCGACGTCGGAAAGTCACCGGAGAAACGGTTGTAGGAAAGATCGAGAAATTTGAGTGACGTCAACGGGGAAAAATCTGGCAGAGGTCCGGTGTAATGTATGGCGCTCGTGTTCAGCTCTTGCAAGTTAGTGCAGTTGACGATGCCACGTGGGAATCCGCCGTGGAAGTTGTTGTTGCCGATGCGAAGGACACGTAATTGAGGCAGATAAGAGCATATGTAATCAGGGAACTTGCCGTACAGTGACCAGAAAGAGAGATCGACCTGAACGACGTCGTTTCGATGGTCGCATGATATTCCGGTGTAGTTGCAGTAGCTCGTGGTTCCATTGTCGGAGGGCCAGTTCGCCATGGAATCTCCCGAGAGTGAGCTCTTCATGATGGAGAAAAATTGATCTTGATTGGCTGCTAATGATGAATGAACTTCAGCACAAAAAAGTAGCACAATTAGGAGAAACAGATTCTTGAAAGCCATTGGAAGGATGATGAAGCTTTTGTTAGGAGAGAGAAGAGAGAGGGAAAATTGTTATGGTTGTTGGTTAATTCAAAGGGGGGAAGGGAGAGTAGAAATATATATATATATATATATATATATATATATATATATATATATATATATATATAATTGGAATGATTGATGAGATGATTGGGTGCAAAGATAAAGGGGGGGATGGGGGATGAATGGTGCAATATTAGTACCCATTGAGAGAAAGAAGTGCATATCCTAATTGCACAAAGAAGCTTTTTGTTTATACTTTTAACTAATTCTTTCACAGAATAACATCAACATTAAGCCTTTATATCAATTACATCTTCTTTTTTCTTCTTCTTTTTCTTTTGGTTAGGATAATAATGCATCTAACCCTCTCTGCATGGTGTCCTTTGATCCACACCATTATTGATGTATGATCAAAAACCACTTGATCATCAATAATAGATTGTGGATAATGATTTGAATCAGACTCAACCATGTCAAACACTTTAAGTACTCATTCATAACCTTAGGAAGTCAAATTCATTCATTCATTGGTGAACATATAACATGTAATATATTGGTTGGAAATTGAGCTGAACTTTATATATTTAAATTTGAGACTAGAAATATAAGTATAAAATTATTACTAAGAATTATTAAGAACAATTTAGTGTATTCATATAAATTTGTAACATATAATTGATATAACATTTTAATGATAATAATTTTTTTAAAAAAATAAAAATAAAAGACATTGCAGACATATTAAAATTTAGAGTGATTTGGAGCACATCTGATATATCAGTGCACTCTTGAATTTATAGGGTAAAAGTAAACGTGTAGCTAATGTGTAGTTAATTTATTATTTTTAAATATTTAATTTAATTTAATAATGAACATTAAATAAAAACCTAATTTAATGGTTTAGATCGTCTGAGTGCACTACAGACAGACCAGATTTACTGTTCCAATATGGCGTTCCACCCACTTCAAATGTTGACACATCAACAATTTTTAAATAGTGGATGGTGGCTTTTATGAAAAAGGGTATTTATAGTAATAGGGTGAGAGGAACTTGGGATAGTTCCCAATGTGGACCATTTGTTTCAAGGGCAAAAAAAATGGGAATCTTTAGTTTATTTTATCTTGGACCGTTCTCACTTGTTTTAACTCCAAATTGAGCGTCGTTTTTGCATACATCTTCTTCTTTACTTGTAGAATCTATTTTTATCAAAATCACCTCATTTTCTGCAAAAATCAACAAAAATACATTTTCCAAATAATCAAGCAATTAATAGATTTACAAGTAAAATCACACTTAATTATTCAAATAAAGCCATAAAATTGATCCAATTTTTTAGTGAATTTAACACCATTATTCATCGAGTAGGGACGCCAAGTTTTCCAGAGCAGATATTCAGTAACTCGATCCCCTCGAGTGAGTCCACTTGGGTCAAGTGCAATTACTTGACCACTCAAATGAGAAAGCTCAGGTGCAGTGGACATGTTTTGTTCTAGAAACGGGATTTTCACCTCATACTACGCGAACGAATTTTGTAAGAAAAAAGCCCTAATTTTCCATTTTTTTAGAAGAGGAGAAGAGAAAACTTATTATAACCCTAGACACTTCATTCCTACACATTTTATTACAGTATTTGGCTACTTGGAAAGGAAATCAAGGATGATTCTATTAAGATCGAAAGAGAAGACAAAAATCACACAACATCAAGAGGTTTTCTTCTTTTCCTTTCTTCTTCTTCTTCTTCTTCTTCTTTTTTAGTTTCAATTAACTTTTATAGGTAAGTTTCTTCCATTCACCATGGTTGTTGCTTGTAACAACATGAACTAAGTACATTTTGGTAGTTTTGGGATTTTGAAGGTTGTAATTACATTGAATTGAATTAATGATTTAGAAATGGGTGGGGACAATCAATGCAAATTTATATATAATTACCTTCACTTGTCCTTATAGTACTTTTACTTTTACGATGCCTTTTGATCCGTATAATGATCCTTCTAATTTTTAGAGTTGTATGAAGTTTATTTTTTATTGGTTGATTGAAAGAATTATGAAAGTACATATGAATTATTTTTCTGTTTTTAGCTCTGCATATAATTCTTGTTTGTCTAACCTTGCTACTGTTTTGAAGTGTAGTCAAGATACATATCTTGTAGTGAATTGGGGTAAATGTCATATTATGGTGACAGATGGTGTTGTTCTTGGACATGATCATGTGTGTCTTCACAAGGATTGCAAGTGAATAGAGCCAAAATGGTAGCAATTGAATAACTTTCTCCATTGACTAATTAATCATGAGAAGGGCAAAAACAGAGGGCCTCTTCTTCTCTA
This sequence comes from Pogostemon cablin, assembly GCA_023678885.1. Taxonomy (NCBI): domain Eukaryota; kingdom Viridiplantae; phylum Streptophyta; class Magnoliopsida; order Lamiales; family Lamiaceae; genus Pogostemon; species Pogostemon cablin. The sequence continues at coordinate 26,232,136 of CM042967.1, forward strand.
TATAATCTTGAATTCCTACTACCACAAACATCCTAATGATGTCATTCTCGATATTGATGACAATAGATGCATGCATGGAAGGATTCGACTTGTACCAAGGGATTCGACGTGCACAAACTGGTCGAATCGAAGTCGAACCAGCTCGTTTGAAGAGGGATTCGACCATAACCTGTGGATTCGACCTGATAGGGAGGTCGAATCATGGTCGAATCAGTTCACTGAGAGGTGGATTCGACCACAATGGTATGGATTCGACCTGGTCAGTCACTCGAATTGAGGTCGAATCGATGCAGAAAGTGTCCAATAGAGTGTTTAGCTCTGTCTATCACTTGGATGAGCTGTTATACACATGGATAGTGATTATTGGAGACTGAAGAATGATTACAACGTGTTGCATGGCAGCTGAAAGCTTAAGAAACGATTGAAACTAAAACTCAACAACATAACTGCCATAATTGTCATTTTGGGCAGTTATGATTAGCCGATTGTGAGGAGGTTTGAGAGCCGTTTATCAAGCTACTTGGAACCGGCTAGATGGCTGCATCTCATCTACTAAGTGAGGGCTATTCAGTGGAGGTTTAACCGGATCAAAAGGTTGAAGGAGTAGCAAGATATAAGGAGCTCAAAGTGGCTTAGTCAAGTAGTTCAACACTTAGAGTTTTTCTTCATTTTCACAGCAAGTTTCTTTCTCTTGCTTTTTGTTCTTTGATTCAGTCTGTTCTTGGTTGTAGTGCATCATCAATAATAGAGTTTTTTCTCCCCAAAGTGGACGTAGGATATTCAAATCTGAACCAATATACATCCTTATGCATTTTCTTCTTTATTTTCAGTTTAAGTATCAAAGTGTGTGTGTGTTTTCTTGAGTAATTGAGAGGTATTGTGTGATCGAATCACGTCAATTGGCGCCATCTGTGGGAAACAAACACACAGCAAGCATTCAAGATGAACACTACAAGATTTGATGTTGAAAAGCTCTCTGAGAAGTCAGATTACAACCTATGGAAAATCAAGATGAAGGCAGTTCTTATGCAGCAAGGTTTGATGGATGCATTGAAGCCTCCTCTACCAGTGAAGACTGAAATCATCAAGGATCCTCAGGCTGCAACAGGTCCTGTAAGAGCTCCAGTGGATGATCAGGTACTTCAAAAGGCCTATTCTACAATAATTCTTTATCTCAGTGATAAGATACTTAGAGAAGTATCAAAGGAGACCACAGCTATTGGGGTATGGAATAGATTGGAGGCTTTGTTCATGGTAAGAACATCTGCCAATAAGATGCATCTCAGGCAAAGGCTTCATGCATTCAAGATGACCGATGAAAGGTCTCAAATGGAACAAGCTGATGAATTCTGCAAGATCACAGATGTTCTGGAAAGTGTGGATTTCAAGCTGTCCAGTGAAGACAAGGCCATCATGTTGCTGTCTGCTTTGCCAAAATCACAGTCATTTCAAAGATGTTGTTCTTTATGGAGGCAAGGATGTTGTATTGCTTGAAGATGTGCTGAGAGCACTTAGATCAAAAGATCTAGAAGAAGGGGCTGACAGAAAAGAAAAGCTAGGGGCAGAAGTCTCTTTTCCAAGAAAGGGAATCAAAACAAGAAGTGGAACAAGTGAGGAAATTCTGATCAAAAGAAAGGTGCATCAGGACAGTCAACTGGCAAGAGGTGTTACTTTTTCCATGAACCAGGGCACATCAAGAAAAAATGTGCAAAGTGGAAGGCTAGCAAGTCCAAGAAAACTGACACACCTGCTAGAAATCAAAAGAACCAAGTTAATCAGGTTGGTGAAGTACAAAATGATGCTGGTATGGGAGGTATTGAAGCACTGTCCATCACTACATCAGATGTGTCTATTGAGTGGGTATTGTATTCAGGGTGTACATTCCATATGACACCTATGAAGCATTGGTTTGAAGAATTCAAGCATCAAGAAGAAGGATCAGTACTGTTAGGTGATGATCACTCTTGTGAGATTAAGGGAGTGGGATCCATCAGATTGCTTATGTTTGATGGAGTTCAGAGGCTTCTTAGGAATGTAAGATATGTTCCTGGATTAAGAAGGAACTTCATCTCCCTTGGGATGCTTGATACTCAAGGGTGTGATTCAAACCTGGGAAAGGGAATTCTCACAGTGACTAAGGATGATAAGATAGTCATGAGAGGGACCAGGAGATCAGATTTGTATTTCTTGGATGTAAGTGTTGTTGTAGGACAGATACACAACACTGGTCAGCAGGATGATGCCAATCTATGGCATGGCAGGTTGGGACATGTTAGTGAAAGGGGAATGCAAGAATTGGCAAAACAACAACTGATCAAGTTCAGTGAAGGTGATAAGATCAGACAGTATGAGCATTGCATTCTTGGTAAGTCCAAGAGATTTAAGTTTGGTGATTCAGAACATACAACCAAAGTTAGGATGGATTATGTTCATTCAGATCTCTGGGGACCTTCAAGAACTGTAACCAGAGGTGGATGGAGATACATCATGACCATAATTGATGATTACTCAAGGAAGCTATGGGTATATGTTCTAAAATCAAAGGATGAAGCATTTGCAACCTTCAAGGTCTGGTTGACAGAAACTGAGAACATCATAGGAAGTAGTTTGAAGTATTTGAGGACAGACAATGGATTGGAATTTGTGTCTGAAGAGTTCAATTTATTTTGCAAGGAAAAAGGGATTAAGAGACACAAAACTGTCCCTGGTACTCCTCAACAGAATGGCATTGCAGAGAGGATGAATCAGACACTTTTGCAAAGGGTCAGATGTATGTTGAGCAGTACAGAATTGAGCAAGGTGTTTTGGGGGGAGTTAGCTGCAACTGCAGCTTATCTAATCAACTTGTGTCATTCAACAGCTCTAAACTTCAAGACTCCAGATGAAGTATGGTCTGGTAAGGTCCCTAATTACTCATACCTTAGTGTTATAGGTTGCCAAGCTTATGCACATGTTAAACAGGATAAGTTGGAACCTAGAGCACTTAAGTGTATTATGATTGGTTATCCTAAGGGAGTAAAGGGGTACAAACTGTGGTGTTATGATGAGAACAGACTCATGGTCAGTAGAGATGTTGTCTTTGTTGAGAATAAGATGCCATTGATCAAGGATGATCAGAGTAGAGAGTCTGAGCTTGAGGTGGAGCCTCAAGGTATGGGCAGATCAGGAGAAAGTGAAGAGAACTCCACTGACAGAGGTACAGATGAAGTATCAAGGATTAGAGAACAACCTAATACCTATCAACTTACAAGAGATAGACAGAAAAGGACTATAGTGCCACCTGTAAGGTATGTACAGGCTGATATAGTGTCTTTTGCTCTATATACAACTGTTGATGTTGAAGCTTATGAACCTAGAAACTATACTGAAGCATTAGCAAGTCAAGACAGTAATAAGTGGCTTATAGCCATGGGAGAAGAATTGTTGTCTCTAAACAAGAATGGGATATGGAGGATTGTTGACAAGCCAAAATCTCAGAAGTTAGTGGGGTGTAAGTGGATATTCAAAAGAAAACCAGAACTTGCAGCTGAAGGTGGAGTCAGATACAAGGCTAGACTAGTTGCAAGAGGTTTTTCACAGAAGGAAGGGGTAGATTATAATGAGATCTTCTCACCTGTGGTTAAACATTGTTCAATCAGGGTGTTACTAGCTCTAGTAGCTCAGTATGATCTTGAGCTTCATCAAATGGATGTAACTACTGCATTTCTACATGGGAAGTTCGAGGAGAGCATCTATATGAAGATACCAGAAGGTGTTACAGTTGAGAGAGCTGATTTAAATGCTTGTTTACTACTCAAGTCTCTGTATGGACTTAAATAAAGTCCAAGACAGTGGTACTTGAGGTTTGATGAGTACATTGTTGCTAATGGATTTCAGAGAAGTCATTATGACAGCTGTGTATGTTGGCGCTCGATCGTTTGGTTAACGTGACCCGTTAGGGTTCCATGTATTTCTAACAAGCAGCGGAAGTAAGTAAACATGAAACGCATTACCTTTCACCAAGGGTTGATGTAGAGGTTGAATTCTCGCTGGCAGTCTGTGCAGTCCCACGAGAATAGCCATAAGTTCCTCTTCTGATGTCGGAATTAAGTGATCTTTGTGCTCAGACGATCCTCTCTTCGACGGCTTTCCATCAGTATATAATACATCAAAATCGAAGAACTGTACGATTTTATATGAATTTTGGAACATGACGAACTGCAGCAGCAAACGACCTTTCGGTCTTCTGCTGTATGTCCCAAGTCCGATCTCGACGTCGTGTGGGCGACGATCTACGAGACCTACTCAATCTGCTGTTCACTCTCTCTCTCTCTCGTATGTTAGGCGCAGAGTTAGGTTTAGAACAAATTGAGGTGACTTATATACATGGGCTACAGCAGGGACCAGGAGGAGAAATTGGGTTGGGCCTCCATTGGGCTTAAGTATCCAAGCTTAGCCCAAAGCTTATACTTAAGTCCAATAATAATAATATATTCCACTAAAATATTATTACTGCACTACCGTACCAATCCCAAAATTACGTTTTGGGCTCCTTCTTATTATGAGCCCGTTAGTCTCCCCATGTTTAAGATATACAATGTCCATTAATTAATTTAAGTTACTGACAACTCAATTAATTAATATCTCATCCAAGAGTAGTACCACTCAACCTCATTATTATGCCGGAATAAATTCCACCTGCAGGGTTTACATGATAATCCTTATGAGCTCCTCAAGGGGACATCATCAACCTATGACGGACACGGATTCCTTCTACAATCAACAGCACACCATAGAGACAGCACTACTTCCCAACTCATCGAGTTTGTTGATTTAATTACATGTAAATCTCACCCATTGATGAATCAAAGAAATACATACTGCCCTACGTGTCGAGGTTATTGTATAGGGATTAAGAGCACGAACTTCCATAATAACTGAGATCAAGTTCTCCTATAAGTCAGTATAAGTCGAACGATCTCAAGCGGTCCTGCTCAATACACACAAGTGCACTAATGTGATTCTATAGCCAAGACAAGCTAATACCAAACCACACTACAACCATCCCGATAGAGAGTCCCCGTCTATCTCAGTTGTGAGCATCTGTTTATACTTTATAAGGAAACCAATAATATGATCTTCCGCGTGTTGTCGCACAACATATTATCTACAATATAAAGTAAGTGGACTATTGCATCGAACATATAAATAAATTATAAGATGCAATCATTTGATCATATGATTCTCATTTCAAATTAATTGTTATAATATTGTTCATACAAAAATCTAGACTTTTAGTATACAATCCAACAATCTCCCACTTATACTAAAAGACTATGCTGTCATGTCTTCTGCCATACATCTGATTCCCACTCCCACTACACGACCATTAAAAGCTCTCGCCTGAATGTCCTTGTAAATGGATTTACTAGGTCATCATCCGATGCAATCTAGGCAACAACAACCTTCCCCTCATCATACGATTTCTCGTAACAGGTGGTACTTGCGCTCCATGTGTTTAATTGCCTTATGGACTTGTGATTCCTTCAAGTTTGCAACTGCACCAATATCATCAATATAAATTGTGATAACCTTGGGCAAACTTAGAATCACATCAAAGTCCATCATGAAGTTTCTAGAGCCATACAGATACATTGGTTGCCTCATAGGCTCCAATTTATCATCTTTCCATATGGAGTCCGAAGTCTGAAATACATTTCTATATAACACTCCTCCACATTATGACTCAACTTCCTAAAATTAAACACATAACCTTGAGGTGGATTTACTGCCGTCCAATCTGACTAAAAAATCTGAATCTACGTAATCCACAAGAAGCAGTGAATCTGTCCAGTAAGCTTACATATAATTTCCAGTCCTTCTCAGGCACTTCATATATGTCTTACCACAGCTCATCATTCTTGTTCCAGGTTACGTTGATACCCACTGTTCATGCATTTAGCAAAACAGATATCCATACTCATGTATAGCATTCCTTAGATTAGGTTTCCTCATTTATCGAAGCATAAGGAACTGCTTTTATCTCCTTTATCTTCCTTTTGTGTCTCAAGACACATTTCCTTAGATAAAGTCACATGCTAAAATGAGTAAGGATTGTATCATTTCATGAAGCTTGAGATAAGCATAACATCCTTTCTTGTGATCCGTATTACCGTGATCAAAAGGATATTTTTGCTCCTCTTAAGTCCTTCATCTTATACCGCTTTATTAACCATACCCCATACGCCCGATAATACTCTTTCATTGTCTCCAATGAGCAAGATAATATCTATGTATAGTACAAGTAATACCACCACGTTTCCATCACTCTTTTCAATACACAAGACCCATCCGATCATTGATTAGATCCATGTCACTGGATTACCTCATCAAAACGGATATTTCATGATCTTGAAGCTTGTTTTAGTCCATTAATGGACACTTTTAAGCTCACTATCACAATGCTCTTAGCTCTTTGCAATGAATCACTCTGGTTGCTTCACATAGATGTTTCCCTTAAGACTTCCAATCAGGAAAGTTGTCTCGACATCTATTTGCTATCCCTCATATTTCATATGAGTAGCAAAAGATAAAAGAGTCCGGATCAACATAAGCATAGCTACTGGCGAACAGGTTTTCTCATAATCGAACCCTTTCTTTCTGAGTATACCTTTTCCCAACAAGCTTTACTTATAAGGTTTTCACCTTACCGTATGATCCTCTTTTATTTTGTATGACCACTTCAAATGGTTTTCACACCATCCGTGGTTCTACAATCATCCAGATCTTATTTAGAATCTATTGATTCTATTTCAACATTTATTGCAATTTGTTAAGATTTAGGCATTTCTAACTTGTAGTGCTTCGTCGTATCCGTGGGTTAACTCCATGTTTACTAGGGACCAAGCCTCACGACTCTCCCAAAACATATATCTATCAGGTGTTAGAACAACCTTCCCACTACGAGAAGACACTACACGCAATTGTATATCAGATGTGACAAGCGTTGCAGTTTACCTTGTGGTATATCCTCTTGTACACCTGGTACTAATACTTTGTGTTTTCCTCTCACTTTCTTTAGAACAACTTATACATGGGTATTTGATTTATTACATAGTCCTTTTTCCAAAAAATCTAGTGTTTGTGTTAACAATCACTCTTCGATCTTTTGAACTAAATAAATCATCCTTCATTTTTCTAGGATATCCCACAAACAGACAAACATTCATACGAATTACTGTTTCTAGGGCATGTCCATAAAATGAATTTAGTAATTTCAAATAATTCATCATCTATCTAATCACTACCATAAGAGTGCTATTCCTTCTATTCGTCACACCATTAAGGTGGGAAATTCATTTCCGAAGGTACCTTTCTCTTACTAGATTAGAAGACTCATTATTAATTACTATTTGTCGCATCCAGGGGATAAACATGATTTAAGAGTTTACAAATTGTCACTAATATACCTCAACAGATTACAGCTCCATCCTTCATTATTATGACCATGTCATTTAAATGAAATGGAGTATCCATCCGTAAATGCATAGAAACCGAAATCAAATTCTTTCTATGAAAACGTACATAAAGACAATCTCATAAAATCAAACGTTTATTCATATCGTAAGATAAATAAACAACTCCCACTGCAATAGCGACTACTCTTGTAGTTTCACCCATGTCATAACAATCTTATCCTCACTTAGTAATAAACATTTAGTGATTCCAGTATCTACACACTTCGTGTCAGTAGATGCCATCAATAATCATGTTTAAACAGCTAGTGAATAAGATATAAAACTTGTTCATATTATGATGAAAATGGCTTTCATTTACCACATGTTTTGTTAGAAGTTTCCCACCATATACATGCTCTTGTAATTCAGGTGGAACTTACTCAAAACATCTAGGCAATCTACGGAGAATTAAATTGATCTAGGTTTCCCTTCAATTTCTACTCCAAGCTTTCCAATTCATTCATCAAATTCAATCATGATGTACCGCCTTTTAACTTACTCAAATATCCGAAGAGTTACATGAGACCATCATATTTCTATAAACTTCTCATCTCTTCACTAGAGACTTTAATAGGCATCATGAGAACATCCTTTAGTGAGAACACATATATTTTCTTAAGCAGTAAAATTCAAATCCAAGATTCTTTTCTAATCATCTAATTTTGGACCAGTAAATATAATTTCTTTTAGTCAACCATAAGTGAAATAAAACTATTTGAAATTACAGAGAATCATAAATAAATACATCGATCAAATCTTCGAATTTTATCCTTTTATATTGATTCCCTCAAAACAATATAAAATTAAAATTCACCGACATCTCAAGCACCGTGAGTCTGCAAGCCACGATAGTGTGGACGTTTACAAACCTGAACATTTACAAGAGAAGGTTTTACCCATTAATTTCATTTGTCAACCTAACCTCATGACAAAATAATTAATAGTCGGTTCCTCTTTAGCCATGCAAATAAAAGCAGTGACTCCGATGGGGAGGATACTTATTATTTACATCTAAGTGTACACCATTATTTGACCCCAAGTCCGCGGCCCAAGCTTATGTGCCTTACAGATAGAGAAGTACACACGCGCTCGGATAACTTCCTACAGTCATCAATTATAAGTCTGTACAGTGATCCGCACATGAACTCATCCGATAGGGAGGAAGGTCTAAGCCAACGCGCAAGTTCATGTGCATCACATTACAAACATAATTTTAAAGAAGCCTGTTCCAGCAATATCCATGAATAAACTCATCCGATGGGGAGGAAGGCTCTAATGCCGACGCGCAAGTTTATTCACATTGCTAACAAACCAATAATGGAGGCCGCGGGAATTAATTACCAATCCCCTCTCCCACTTAGTTATTTAAAACTGAGGGTTTTTGCATGCATATAATATTCATAAAATAAAATACGCAATTCTAGCATGCTCCTATCACGGCACATGAGGCAGTAAATCCCAGAGAGTCATGCATACATATATAACAATAATTAATAATTAAATCAATCATTAACAGTTATATATCAGCGAATTCGATTGTTCGCCATCAGGCACGAATATCAGCAAAGACTTCCAAACTATAAAAATTTTGAAATTTCCAGATTGTCCAATTTTCGAAACCATCGATATCGACCGTCAATGTCGTCCAGATTATCAAAATCATCGATATCGACTAGATTATCAAATATTCGAAAAACATCAAGATTATCAACATTCCAAAACTATCGATATCGATCGTCGATATCGTCTAGATTATCGAAATCATCGATATCGACGAGCAACCATATACAACAATAATAGATAATTAAATCAATTATGTCAGTTATATATTAGGAATTAATTCAACATCCATATATAACAATAATAGACAATTAATTATAGCAGTTATATATTAGGAATTAATTCGACATCCATATATGACAATAATAGATTATTAAATCAATTATAGCAGTCATATATTAGGAATTAATTCGACATCCATATATAACAATAATATACAATCTATTATGGCAGTTATATATTAGGAATTAGTTTTCCTAAAATTGGATGTCTTATCCAACACTCTAGCAATACATGCATATAATATACCAAATATAATACGCAATCTAGCATGCTTCTATATAAGACAATAAATCATAGAGATCAGGCATCCATATATATATAACAATAATAGACAATTAAATCAATTATGACAGTTATATATATTAGGAATAAAAACGCCTCTAAATTTTAATGTCTTGTCCGACACTCCTACTGTGGAATCGATGTCTTACGCAACAAGCAGTATTGCTTGTGCCCCAAGACGTCCATCGCCATATCCCACCGCCAATCGTGTCAGAGAGCGCTCCAAGTGCCTTGACGAGCGCCCCTCGCCCGGACTGTCGCTCGTCCAAGGGCCTACTTGCATGAAACCAAGTTCAGCCCAACGCGCAACACCAAACTACACCAACTGTCGTTCGTAGTTCAAAATTGCAAAACTCTCAGAATCCAATCTCCACCGTCCAGAATCTATTACTGTAAGTCCTGAACATTCTGTCCAAATTACAGGTCAATCCAACGGTTATTTTGTGAGAAACGGCTCTTTTCCCTCGACTGCGCAAAACAGAATCGCCCAAAGATCTGCTTCTGTTTTCAGCGTAATTCCAGCAAGAAAAAGCTCCAAATTCGATCTCCACCGTTCAGAATGTACATCCATAAGGTCTGAACGTGCTGACCAAATTACAGCTCGATCTCACGGTTAGTTTGTGAGAAACGGCTCTTTTCCCTCGACTGCGCAAAACAGAATCGCCCAAAAATCTGCTTCTGTTTTCAGCGTAATCCTAGCACGAAAAAGCTCCAAATTCGATCTTCACCGTTCAGAATGTACATCCACAAGATCTGAACGTGCTGACCAAATTACAGCTCAATCCGACCGTTGAAACTCCGGTTATTGCCTCTGCAATATCACTGCGCTGGATTTTCTCTCAAAAACGTGATTCAATTTTTTGCCCTCTTTTTCTTTCTTGCATGTGAAATTGACGAACAGTTTTCGTCGAATCCTCTCACACACAACCATGGACGAATAGATATGATACAGGGTATATATCACATAGGGATATTCATGGTTTGCGCAATAAAACCAAAACCCTAAACATGTGATCCTAATTCCGAAAAATTAATCACATAAACCCTAGCCTAACGTGTCACGCTTCACCACGAAACCGAAGCTCTGATACCAATTGTTGGCGCTCGATCGTTTGGTTAACGTGACCCGTTAGGGTTCCATGTATTTCTAACAAGCAGCGGAAGTAAGTAAACATGAAACGCATTACCTTTCACCAAGGGTTGATGTAGAGGTTGAATTCTCGCTGGCAGTCTGTGCAGTCCCACGAGAATAGCCATAAGTTCCTCTTCTGATGTCGGAATTAAGTGATCTTTATGCTCAGACGATCCTCTCTTCGACGGCTTTCCATCAGTATATAATACATCAAAATCGAAGAACTGTACAATTTTATATGAATTTTGGAACATGACGAACTGCAGCAGCAAACGACCTTTCGGTCTTCTGCTGTATGTCCCAAGTCCGATCTCGACGTCGTGTGGGCGACGATCTACGAGACCTACTCAATCTGCTGTTCACTCTCTCTCTCGTATGTTAGGCGCAGAGTTAGGTTTAGAACAAACTGAGGTGACTTATATACATGGGCTACAGCAGGGACCAGGAGGAGAAATTGGGTTGGGCCTCCATTGGGCTTAAGTATCCAAGCTTAGCCCAAAGCTTATACTTAAGTCCAATAATAATAATATATTCCACTAAAATATTATTACTGCACTACCGTACCAATCCCAAAATTACGTTTTGGGCTCCTTCTTATTATGAGCCCGTTAGTCTCCCCATGTTTAAGATATACAATGTCCATTAATTAATTTAAGTTACTGACAACTCAATTAATTAATATCTCATCCAAGAGTAGTACCACTCAACCTCATTATTATGCCGGAATAAATTCCACCTGCAGGGTTTACATGATAATCCTTATGAGCTCCTCAAGGGGACATCATCAACCTATGACGGACACGGATTCCTTCTACAATCAACAGCACACCATAGAGACAGCACTACTTCCCAACTCATCGAGTTTGTTGATTTAATTACATGTAAATCTCACCCATTGATGAATCAAAGAAATACATACTGCCCTACGTGTTGAGGTTATTGTATAGGGATTAAGAGCACGAACTTCCATAATAACTGAGATCAAGTTCTCCTATAAGTCAGTATAAGTCGAACGATCTCAAGCGGTCCTGCTCAATACACACAAGTGCACTAATGTGATTCTATAGCCAAGACAAGCTAATACCAAACCACACTACAACCATCCCGATAGAGAGTCCCCGTCTATCTCAGTTGTGAGCATCTGTTTATACTTTATAAGGAAACCGATAATATGATCTTCCGCGTGTTGTCGCACAACATATTATCTACAATATAAAGTAAGTGGACTATTGCATCGAACATATAAATAAATTATAAGATGCAATCATTTGATCATATGATTCTCATTTCAAATTAATTGTTATAATATTGTTCATACAAAAATCTAGACTTTTAGTATACAATCCAACAGTGTATACATCAAGGAGGATAACAACTGTTACACTTACCTACTTCTCTATGTGGATGATATTTTAATTGCTTACAAAAGCATTCAAGGGATTGATGCAGTAAAGGAAGTTCTCAAGTTTGAGTTTGAGATGAAGGACCTTGGTGAAGCTAAGATGATCTTAGGGATGGAAATAAGCAGAGACAGACCAGCTGGAACACTTATGTTGAAACAGCAATCCTACCTGGTTAAAGTACTCAAAAGGTACAACATGGATCAGTGCAAAGCTGTTACAACACCTGTCAAGCAAGGATTGAGTCTGTCACTGCTTAATGGAGCAAAATCAGACATTGAGATAGTTGAAATGAACAGGATTCCATATGCAAGTTCAGTGGGCAGCCTTATGTATGTTATGGTATGTAGTAGGCCTGATCTTGCTTATGTAATGAACTTGATTAGTAGATTCTTAACCTGTCCAGGGAAGCATCATTGGGAGGCAGTCAAATGGGCATTGAGGTATGTCAAAGGGACTGAACCTGTTGGTTTGAAATTTCTTGCTAAATATTACACCCAAAAAAATAAAAGCATATATCCCATTCCCAATATCTATTCCCATTTTGATTTGGTGTTGATCCGATGGGTGTGTTTAAAATCATAAGACATCACCACACTTCCATCCATTCTCTTAAAATTAAACCTCTCAACCAACACATAACATCCCATATGCTCACTCTCACTCCCACTTCCACTCCCACTCCCACTCCCACTCCCACTCCATTCTTTCGACCACTCTTCCACTCTATTAATCTTCACTCTTCTTCCCTCTCCTCCACCCCTCCAACCTTCTCTCTCTTCCTCCCACTTCATTCTTTCCACTAATTCCACCCTCAACCCGACCCTAGATGCAAAATCAGAGATTGTCACTGGTTTTGTTGATGCTGATTTTGCAGCAAATTTAGATTCTAGAAAATCTCTTACAGGATATGTGTTCAATATGTTTGGAACTTCAGTAAGTTGGAAGGCAAGTCATCAGTCTGTAGTAGCTCTATCAACTACAAAGGCTGAATTCATTGCATTAACAGAAGCAATCAAGGAAGGAGTATGGCTTGTTGGTTTGCTGAAAGAATTGGGAGAATATTAAGATACTGTAGTGGTGTATTGTGATAATCAAAGTGCAATACACTTGGCTAAGCATCAGGGATATCATGAGAGGACCTAACACATTGATGTAAAGCTGTATTTTGTCAGAGACATGGTGGAAAGTGGATTTGTGGAAGTGAGGAAGATTGATACAGCTGTGAATCCAGCTGATTCACTAACTAAAGCATTGCCAGCTGCGAAGTTTGAGCTTTGCAAAACTTTGGTTGGAATGTGTGGAGACATAGAGGTTGTTGCTCCTTAAAAGCAGCAAAAGTGGGGAGAAGAGATGAAGTTGTTTTATGCATACATCTAAGGTGGAGATTGATGACAATAGATGCATGTATGGAAGGATTCGACTTGTACCAAGGGATTCGACGTGCACAAACTGGTCGAATCGAAGTCGAACTAGCTCGTTTGAAGAGGGATTCGACCATAACCTGGGGATTCGACCTGATAGGGAGGTCGAATCATGGTCGAATCAGTTCACTGAGAGGTGGATTCGACCACGACGGTATGGATTCGACCTAGTCAGTCACTCGAATTGAGGTCGAATCGATGCAGAAAGTGTCCAATAGAGTATTTAGCTCTGTCTATCACTTGGATGAGCTGTTATACACGTGGATAGTGATCATTGGAGACTGAAGAATGATTACAACGTGTTGCATGGCAGCTGAAAGCTTAAGAAACGATTGAAACTAAAACTCAACAACATAACTGCCATAACTGTCATTTTGGGCAGTTATGATTAGCCGATTGTGAGGCGGTTTGAGAGCCGTTTATCAAGTTATTTGGAACCGGCTAGATGGATGCATCTCATCTACTAAGTGAGGGCTATTCAGTGGAGGTTTAACCGGATCAAAAGGTTGAAGGAGTAGCAAGATATAAGGAGCTCAAAGTGGCTTAGTCAAGTAGTTCAACACTTAGAGTTTTTCTTCAGTTTTACAACAAGTTTCTTTCTCTTGCTTTTTGTTCTTTGATTCAGTCTGTTCTTGGTTGTAGTGCATCATCAATAATAGAGTTTCTTCTTCCCAAAGTGGACGTAGGATATTCAAATTCGAACCACTATACATCCTTGTGCATTTTCTTCTTTATTTTCAGTTTAAGTATCAAAGTGTGTGTGTGTTTTCTTGAGTGATTGAGAGGTATTGTGTGATCGAATCACGTCAAATATCATGTTTAACTTCCTTCTCATTCAATGTAGTTTGCACTTTATCTTGAGTCTTCACTGAAAGATGACAAGACTTATCTTATCCAATGTGCTTTGTGAATCCATCTTACTCACTCCATTCAATTTCAATATTTACCTTTGCTTTTTGCACGTTAATTAAGGAATGTAGTATTTTAATGAATAGTGAGTGGAAAGATATATATTTAATGTAAAGTGAGTATATGTATTAGTGTTGAATGTGGGTCCCATGAAAATATATTAATTGTTTTAGGTGGGTCTCATATACCAAGAAAGAAAATGTAAATATTGAAATGAGTAGCCCAAACTATATAGAAATACGTAAAAATTAAAATGAGAAGATGGAATATTTATTAGTGGTCCTCTTATCTATGTATTTAAAAAAACAATTATGTCCTCAAAAATTTTAAACCCTAATTTTAAACGTATAATTAGACATAAACTATTAGAATGTAAGATATAGCGGTTCATAAAATACTTAAAAAATAAAAATAAGGGTGAAGATGGCCAGTGCAATAGGCGCGTGTATCAGCCACCCAATTAATAAGGCAGATTACTTGTATTAGTGTATTTAATCTGAATAATGACGCCTGTGTTCTAATGATGTGTTCGTGCCACGTGCATTTGAAGCACACTAATCATTCACAATTTTAAATAAAAGCATCACATTCGAATTAATATTAAATAAAAGTTAGCCAATAATATACAAATAACGAATAATTAAGATAAAAATATGTTGAAATAATCTCTCTCACTCTCCATCTTCCATCATTAATTGTCTTGACAATTTCTAGGTTCCAAAAACTATTTTTACATTGTGTGTACTAGCTAGTTTTCTCATATGCCTATAAATAGGATTGTATTTGAATCTGTAAATACAACACAATTCTTATAATCAATGAAATCTTCTCTTTCCACATTTCAATCCTAATTTCAACATGGTATCAGAGCATACTTAGAATTTTTACTTAAAAATAAAAACGAAGTTTTCTCAAAATTTCAAGATTTTTTCGCCTACGTCAAAAATCATTTCAATAAGTCCATCAAAATTTTTCGAACGAATAATGGAACTGAATTTATAAACTCAAATTTTCAAAATTTTACAAAAAGTAATGGAATTATTCATCAAACCTCGTGTCCCTACACACCCGCTCAAAATGGGGTCGCGTAGCGAAAAAATCGTCATCTTCTAGAAGTCACTCGTTCTCTTCTTTTTCAAAACAATGTTCCAAAATATTTTTGGTCAGATGCTCTTCTAACCGCCAATTACCTTATCAATTGTCGACCTTCCCCTAATCTCAATAACCTTAGTCCCCGCAAAATTCTTTTTAAAAAGGAAGTAAGTCTTGACCACTTACGCACTTTTGGATTTACGTGTTTTGTCCACGTTAACCGTACCGATAAACTTAGTCCTTCTTCAGTCAAAGCTATTTTTTTTGGCTACTCCGTACTTCAAAAGGATTATAAGTGTTATGATCCTATTACTAGAAAGCTCTACATTTCAAGAGATGTTACCTTCAATGAAAATGATCCTTATTACTCTATTGATAACTCCTCCATTGATACTAACGACTTTGTTTTTCCTATTTCAGCTCCTACTGATCTTATTCCTTCTCAGGATCATCATAATGATTTGATCAATACGATTCCTCTCGAGGATGATGCAAACATAGTCGAAGAAGATCAACACAACACTCTCGAGAATGATGCAAACATAGTCGAAGAAAATGCTCCGACAGGGGGAGATCACGTCCCAGTCGAAGAAAATGCTCTGATAGGGGGAGATCAAAACCAAACCCTAACTCAAGCTAATTCACCTCGGAGATCTCTTCGACAGACTCGGCCGTCTACCAAACTTAAAGACTATGTCACCTATTCGATATCATATCCTATCCAAAACTTTCTTTCTTATTCCCACATTTATAAATCGCATCATGCTTTTTTAAACTGCATAAATCAATTTGAACCTAAAACTTCGAAAAGGCTAATTGTTGTCCTACTTGGCGTAAAGCAATGGAAGAAGAAATAAATGCTCTTGAGAAAAATAATACTTGGTCTCTTGTTCATCTCCCTAAAGGGAAAAAGACAATCGGGTGTAAATTGGTCTACAAAGTAAAATTCGATAGTTTGGGAAAAATCGAAAGATATAAAGCTCGTCTCATTGCCAAAGGCTTCACCTAAACTTATGAAATTGACTATGAAGAAACATTCGCACCCGTCGCTAAAATGAGCACGGTAAGAATCCTTCTTTCTATAGACACTAATAAAAATTGGTCTTTTCATCAAATGGATGTTAAAAATGCTTTTTTACAAGGGGATTTAGAAGAAGAAGTGTACATGATTCTTTCTCAAGGACTTAAGAATTCAGATTCTACCCTTGTTTGCAAACTTCACAAATCCATTTATGGTCTAAAACAATCTCCCAGAGCTTGGTATTCTAAACTTAGTCATGCATTACTCTCCCAGAACTTTAAAAAAAGTTCAGCTGATTCATCGTTATTTACTCGCACTTCTTCAAAATTTTCAATTATTGTTTTAGTTTATGTCGATGATATTATTATTACTGGTGACAAGGAAACAGAAATTCAAGATATTAAGAACTTTCTCAAACAAACATTTGATATCAAAGATCTTGGTCTTCTTAAATATTTTCTTGGAATTGAAATAGCTCACTCCAAAAAAGGATTATTCCTTTCTCAAAGGAAATACACCCTCGATCTTCTTCAAGAAACAGGTAAACTCGGTGTTAAGCCCGCTAGCAATCCTATGGAAATCAATGCTAAACTTAACTCAGAAGATGGATCTCCTCTTCAAGATGTGGGCATGTACCAAAGACTTGTAGGAAAACTTATTTACTTAACTGTTACTCGTCCTGATATTGCTTTTTCTGTTAGTGTGGTTAGTCAATTTATGCAGGCATCTCGGACCACTCACCTAGCTGCTATTGATCGAATCCTTCAATATCTAAAGTCAACTCCAGGACAAGGAATTTGGATAAAAAACAACAATAATGTAAGTATCCAAGGTTATACAGATGCGGATTGGGCAGGAAGCTTCGATCGACGGTCTACTACCGATTTTTGCACTATGGTTGGAGGAAATCTAGTAACCTGAAAAAGCAAAAAGCAAAACGTGGTGGCTTGATCAAGTGTCGAAGCTGAATACAGGGCAATGGCATCAACTGCTAGTGAACTTATCTGGATAAAATAATTACTCGAAGATATGAATATTCAAACCAAATGAGCAATTCAGATGTATTGTGATAACAATGCTGCACGCCACATAGCATCAAATTCGGTGTTCCACGAGCGTACGAAACACATTGATGTAGATTGTCATTTCATTTGAGACAAATTTCAAGGTGGAATAATTCAAACACCGTATATTGAAGCAAAGATCAACTCGCAGATATATTCACCAAAGCCTTAGACAAATCAAGACATAAATACATTTTAGACAAGTTAGGAGTGATCAACCCGTTCACCCCTATACTTGAGGGGGAGTGTTGAAATAATCTCTCTCACTCTCCATCATCCATCATTAATTGTCTTGACAATTTTTAGGTTCCAACAGCTATTTTTATATTGTGTGTACTGGCTAGTTTTCTCATATGCCTATAAATAGGATTATATTTGAATTTGTAAATACAACCCAATTCTTATAATCAATGAAATCTTCTCTTTCCACATTTCAATCCTAATTTCAACAAAATATGATAATGGTGATCATTCTTAATTATTATACACGTTTGATGCAAAAAAAATACAACCATGCAATCGTGATAATATTTCCTTTATATATACTAAATGACAAAAGATCGTATATTGTTCCGAGTAGGGCTCTTGTGTTCCTGGGACACCGTGCCTCTTTACAATTTCCGTGCCCCTTTGTAATTTAAACCCCTAACAATACATATATTTAAATAGAATATAGAGGAGGAGAATTATGTTCACATGGGGACACGACGTGTCCCCGGAGGTGCATGAGCTTTTGTCTATTGTTCCATGAGTAACATTTACCAATTACCATATAATCTTTTAGTAAATCACTAAATTTTATATTTTAGCCTTTATTATTACTAAGTAATATTCTTTTATAGGCAAAATTTATGTGAGATCGTGTCATATTCTCGTGAGATAGTTAAGAAGTGATAATTTTTTTTAATGAAAAGTGATATTATATTAATAAAATGATAATAGTGCTACAAGCTTTTTGTATAAGCATTTAAAAGGTGGAATAAAAAATAAAATACCATATTGAAATAGGTAATGTGATACCTTAAATAAAAACTGATAATAACTTTTTTTTTTTCAAATGATAATATTTTTAATAAAAAATGATAATTAATTACTAAAGCATAAAATAGTCACAAAAGAAACTTACACAAGTGTGCCTTGCTAGTATTATTACCATTAATATTTATTGAAAATAATTTATTCTTATCAAATACAAATATGTTAATATATCGAAACTAATATTAACAAATGGTTGAGGATTGAGGCAAACACTTAATTTGTAGAATAAATTTTCGTGAGATGGATAAAAAATGATAACATTATAATAAAAAATAATATCTGAGTGATAAAAAATGATAATGATATAATAAACTATTTCATGAACAATTCATAATATGTAACTTTTT
The DNA here is from genome assembly GCA_023678885.1 of Pogostemon cablin. Classification (NCBI taxonomy): domain Eukaryota; kingdom Viridiplantae; phylum Streptophyta; class Magnoliopsida; order Lamiales; family Lamiaceae; genus Pogostemon; species Pogostemon cablin. Next base: position 26,251,183 of record CM042967.1, read on the forward strand.
AGAGTATTTTTAATATATGAACCAAAAATAGGTGTATCAATTAGAAATATTTTTTCTATCAATTTAAGAACTTAAAGATATGAAAACCTAAACCTATAAAATTATTTTTTTAAAAAAAATATATTAAAATTTCATATATTAATTTTTCTTTTAAGATAATAATTTATAATTTATTTATTAATAAAATGACATACTAATTAATGAAAAATTATACGATTACGTTATTAAATTTTTATTAATATTATAATTTTAGATTTTAAATTGATAGTTTCATATCTTTCGTGTCTTAAATTGATAGAAAAAATATTTTGGGTTCTTAATGAATAACTAACCTATCTTTCGGGTCCTTGAGAAAACTCTTAACATTTGTAATGGAAAGGTAATAACATTTTCAATAAAAAATAACAATTAATTAAGAAAATATAAAATGAGTCCACACAAATGTTACTCAATCTAGGATTGAATCTCTAAATCTTATTTATGTATATTTCTTAGTTTGCTATATGACTTTTCCTTCTTCATACATTTAATCTTCATTTTGTTTATTTGCTATAAGATTTTTCTTCTTTTATTTATTCTAGTTTCTTTAATTGCAATAATATCCATCAATCCACAATAATAGAAATAAAAAAAATTTGAAATTAAATTTTGATGTACATAAATTTTTACACGCCATTTCTGCACATTACATTTTGAAATTAAAATGTATTTTGTTAGGTTTTGAATTAGAATGATTTATATTTATTTATTTAGTGAACGGTTTTATGAGATGAGTAAATGAAGAAAGAGTAAAGGATTCTACATTGTATGTGGATTTTTTTTTTCACAATTGAGTGGCGGTGAGGTTTGAACTCTGTACCTTTACTAGGTCATGACTCTGATACCATGTTAAATGACCAGCTCATCTAAAATGTTAAGCTTATAGAGAGACGAATCGTTTAATACTTAATCAAATCACTCTATGAGTGAACATTTTTATTCTGCTGAAATAGATTATTTTACTCTTCTTTTTCATCTGATATTTCATATATCAAGAGGAGATAACTCTCTTAAGACCATCGATGTGAGACTGTTAGATCCATGAATTTGTAATTCAATTCGTTATTTAAGTATATGGTAAATATATTTTTTTTGTCCATTAAATATATCAAAATTTGAAATTAGTCCACACGTTTTCGAATTTTTGAAATTGATCCATTAACTTTCCAAAAAAACATTTTAATTCATTGACCGGCTGGAGCAGGTCACCTAACCAGTCATGTCACGTGGCACTTCTGACGTGGCAAGAAAAAATAATTTTTTAGTCCTTTAAGTTTGCCAACTTTGAAAATCAGTTCATGATATTTCAAAATTTTGAAATTGATCCATTAACTTTTAAAATTTAACAAAATAGTACTATAAAAAATAAGTATAGTACTGTGAATTAACCTGTATAACTTACAAAAATCCATCATCAACCTGCCCGATGTAAGGTTTATACTCCGATTTGAACTACCAATAACCCACAACAGATAGATAAATATTTTAAAAAATAATATTTTTATAAATCGTGCATTGTTCATTTTGGTAACATATTTTTTTAATTTTATTTTAGGTTCATATTATAAAAAAATTTATATAGAAATATCGAAATGAATTTAACACGTAGACAACTTGCTATGCCCTATCAAAATGTATTCAATGGCCGCTTCACAAATAACATGCCCGACAAATATCTTACCGTACCAAACCTAATGAACTCTAACCTATCAAATGATGGATTGTGGTATGTTAACATTGGCTAAGTCAATCCACTTTTACATCTCTAATTGGTCTGATCATTGGTCTACATGACATTTTCTTTTTCAATTTTCTATTATCAATTCAATGATATATAATAACTTTATGGTAAAAATTAATACATAATTATAAACTGGATAGAAAGCAAAATCACGTGAACATTGGGGAAAACCATCGTGCTAAAAATTTAGTTAGTGAAAAAGATGGTGACCGATTTCCAAAGTTCAACCCAAATGAAATGTATTTCTACTTCTATAAATTAAATTGAATTTAGTGAAATTTAGAATATGAGAAAAGAAATGTCACGTTTATAACCAGTAGGATGATCCATTCTTGTTGATAAACGGACAAATTTCTAGAAAATTTAAAAGTTAATGGACCAATTTTAAAATTTTAAAATATTTTGGACTAATTCCAAAAAGCGACAAGCTTAAAGGACTAAAACATTCATTTTTCTCACCACGTCAGAAGTACGTGGCATTACCATTACCAATTAGGTGACCTGCTCCAGCCGGTAAATGGACTAAAATGTCAAAATTTATAAAGTTAATAGACCAATTTCAAAAACTAAAAAACATATGAACTAATTTCAAATTTTTGATAAACTTAATGGACAAAAAAGTATATTTACCCTTAAAGTATATATGATTTTTAGATAGCAACGCACTTTTCAGCAGCAGTTAAAGTATGGTTTAGATGAATGATTCATTAAAATATAAATTTAAGGTGGTCATATGTTCAGTCTTTCTTTCCTAAAAAACTGTTTCACCCTCAAATATTAAGGGATCTATCGTAGTACGAAGTAAGTGTGATCAAGGTAAATATTAAACCCACATGGTAATATTAGAGTGACAAATAAATTGCAATAATGACTCCTTACTTAAGACGATCCTCAAGTTTTAAAATTATTAATTAATAAATAAACTACTAAATTGAAAACGAATAAATAACTTAAATTAAAATAATAGAAAGCATACAATCAAGTATTCAAAATAGAAGATGGGTAGCATCAAGGTAATCCAATTCAATGATGTTTGTTGATGGGTACTCTTAGCTAGTTAATTTTAGGATTAAGGGAGATGATGGAGTTGTGTAACTGAGCTAAGAACGAGCATAATCTAACACAATAAATAAGTAAATATATGAGAGACGGGAAATACAACCAAAGTCCTTAAACGATTTTATTACTCTTCTCAAGAACAACACTCAAAAGCCTTTCCAATTACAAGTGTAATGTTTAAAGTGAGAATGAGTAACCTGCTTCTCTCTTGTGAGAGAAGCTATTTATACTACCACAAAACCCTAATGATTGTCCAATCTCCTGATGCCACCTGGACGAAGACAAGCAGCCATCATTGGTCTGGCTAGTACATCGACGACTTTAGGGGTTGGCGCAGGGAGGCGTCTGGTGTCTAGCAGAGCACAGCAGGCCTCCTTTTGTCCTTAGCCTGTTTCCCATTGGCGGATGAAGAGGGATGTGCCTGTCGTGTGTTGTCTTCTAGCTGGGAGTGTCGCCCAAGACATCCCTTCTTACCATTATCGTTGTCCTTTAGCCTGCCGCCACTAGCCGTTCTCACAGTCGTGTCTGTACTTTGCCCAACAATTCTGATAATCCTTCCAGTCGTCGGATGGGTCATTTTCCGAGGCTATGCTGTTCGTCCAAGCTCCTGGATATCTCTCTCAACTTCGGAGCCGGGGTGTTCTGCCAAGGGGCCTCGGCTCTCTATCCTTTTAGTGGGCTTCCTATTTCTTGGCCTTTTCCTGCCCTCGTCTTCTTGGGCTCCTCGACCCTTAGTGAGGGGTTCATTTCTTGGGCCTCTACCTGGTCCTTCTCCGAAGTGTGTCTTTTGGGCCTGGGTTCTCTTCTTGGGCTACCATCTTCCCACGATTTTACCGTTCATTCTTGCTCCTGGACCTCTTCTTGGTTGGGCCTCTTCCATGCAGTATATTAGCTTGTTGGGCTTCCGGCCCGTTTGGCATGGGGATATAATACCCATAACAATGTCAATTAACTCTAGCTCTAGACTCGAAATTCATATTCATGCAGACACTTTTAGGAACGATCACTCAAGTATGCTAAATCACTTTGATCAAGCGAGATTCAACAATCTTAAAGGCACAAAAAAAAACCTAAAATCGAATTAGATAATAATTCTCATTCCATTTTTAGGTACTTCATGCTAAATTTCATTTAAAGTTAGAGCACTAGACTTCCCTTTATGTGTATTAAAGTTAAACCTATGATTTGTTGAGAGTTAAAATTCATACTTTTTTAGGTCTGATTATACACCATTTTGATTGAATTGTGTCCATAAATTTGCACAAGTCTCATGATTTCTAATATATTTGAGGAACAGGTGCTAATAGGGCATTTTATTAGATTGAAAGTGGCCAAGCGGGGATAAAAAGGAGACAAATTGAAGGAACCTAGAAAAAAGAGGAGAGTGTATATAGGCGGTCCGGATTCTCTGTGCCATTTTGATACATCATCTTCTGTGTCAAACCGTTAGTTGGACGACACGTAGGAGAGAGAGGAAAATATACCCTAATCCTTAAACCCTAGGGGCAATGGTTGGATTTATTTCTCCTCTTACATGTCAATCACTTGACGCGTGACACGGAAGATGATGCACAAAAATGGCGTAGAAGATCCGGTGTGGAGAGCTCAATTCCTTATATTACGCTTGTTTATTATTTGATCACATTCTTAATCTATCGTTGCATGATTAGATCTCGTCAAAATATGGTAATATTTTTTTGGTAAATTATCAAAACTCCCCTCGAGGTTTGTCCAAATTACCAAATAAATATCGTGGTTTGAAAAATTACCAATTACCCCATTTAAAAAATATTTTTTTTAAAAAAAAAATAGTGAAATTTAAAAATACAATGTTAAATATATGAGTCTTGATGTCATTTTCACCCTTCTTTATTTTATTTTAAGAAAAAGTGTATTTTTATTAATATTTAAATAAAAAACAAATTAAAGGGGGTAATTGATAATTTTTCAAACCACAGGGTTTATTTGATAGTTTAGACAAATCTCGAAGGGGTTTTTGGTAATTTACCCTATTTTTTTCGATTGTTTATTCAAAATTGTTGTTTAATTCTCAAACCAAAATCCCCCACCACCACTTTTGATCTCGTTTAATTTAAGAACAAATTTAATTTAATTAAAATTTGTTTTACTCCTTTGAATCCAAGCCATACTCATCCTTGCATAATTTTTGATACGTGCATTGCACGTCACATGCACGTCATACATTGTAATATGAAATAATTGTTTGGTGATTTTTTTAGTCAATTCTTATTCTAAAAATTTTAATTTTCAAAACAATGCTTCTACTATTAAATTAAAATTAAAAATCTTTAAATAAAGCTTAAAAATGTAATGAGTGGTAATTATAAGGCCCACAATAAATGATTTAATTTATTAATGATTAAATTATTAGTAATTTGACATATATAGGAGATTAAAAAATGTGAAGGGTATAATTAGACATTTATAAAAGATTAAAAATGTGAAGTGATATGTACTTTTGATGTTATTTTAAAAAATTTCACTCTATAAACATTTATTTTCTTTTTATTTTTATATTGAATTTAAAATATTAAAATTTAAAACTAATCAAATTAATTTCAATTGTTTAATGAATTTTGGTTTAGAAATTTATTTCATTATTTTCTTCTCTAATATGAGATTATGTGCAATATATCAAAATCTTTAAATGTGTTTTTACACTTCATATTTTGATTCTAGTTAAAATAAATGGTAAATTCAGAAATAACATTACGTAGAGTATAAACTTAGTAATACAAAATTTAAAATTTCAAAATATAATACATACTTTTTTTAATATTTTTTCTTCAAATTAATGAACTTAATTCTTTTAAATTCAAAACCATTGAATTATTACATGGTTTTATCATGTAATTGGTTTAGAGTTAATTAGGAGTATCTCTGCTAATTTACATTAATGAAATATTTAGATACTCCTAATTGCCTTCAATGGAGTATTTTCGACTGTTTATTGTGTCAAGTCCTCAGCAAGTCGAAATATAACACCATGTACACATGCACCTCATTCAAAAACACCCAAATATTCACCAATGCAACAGAAAGTCACACTACATTTTATAACTATTGAATTGCCTCTTCAACTCACCCACTTTATAAATTGAAGTTAAAAGATTAATGTATTAATTAAATATAATACATTAAATCATAAATAGTACTATTAATAAATTAACAATTAACACATAAATAATCTCTTTATATTACTATTACTATTTAATATAAATGAAGTAATATTTTATGTGATACTAACGTCATGATAATTATTATAAAAACTTTTTTTAAGCTCTTTCTACTTGTATATATTATGTATAATTATTATGATTAAATAATTAATTAAAAATTTTTAAGTAATTAATTATTTTGAAAATGAAAAGGTTCATCTATTTAAAGTTTAATTACTATGGTGTAACCAACAACGTATAATTATTATGCATTGTGATGCTAGAAGTTGAAGAGTGAATAATAAGTAAATGATAAATTAGAAATAATTAAAAAATAAAATAAACAAATTATGATAGGATAAATAAAGGGTAAAAATGTAATAAAGAAGAATAGGTAAGGATAAAATGAGAAAAAATGTTAACACCTACTAAGCCACTTTTAATATATTATGATTAGTTCAGAATAATTTACAAATTTCTATTTTTGGTAGGCCGGCGACAACCTATTAAATATTCATTAAAGATTTGTAGACTAGCTAAATTGGTAGATGAAATATGTTATATTTATAGGTCAATGGATCAAATACAAGCAATTACAATATTAATTTTATAAAAAGTGTTACATAAATAATTAAGTGTAACGTGTTACTTAAAGTAAATATAACATTTTTAATAAATGTTACTATTAAAATGAGAGTTACATAAGACAATATGTAACAGAGGCAATAAGGACACCTCTAAAAGTGTTACGTATGGTCTATAATAACACTATAAACTACTCCATCCGTCCAGTTCTAATGTATCAATTTGCTTTTTGTACGTGGATTAAAGAATATTATTATTATATGTAAAGTGAGTGATTGTATTAGAGGAAAGTGGTGGACCATATTGTTTACTTTTTTACTAAATAGGGGAAATGGATACTCCCTCCGCCTATCCTAATAGTTACATATTTCCACTTTGGGCGTCTCATCCTAATGATTACATTTCCCTTTTTAGCAAGTATGACCCACACAAATTAATTACTTTTCTCTTCATGGGCCCACATATCCAACTAATACACCTACTCATTTTACATTAAATTATTATTTCTCTCACCTCAATATACATTAAAATACTATATTTATTAATCCCCGTGCAAAAAGCAAACGTAACCATAAGGACGGGACGGAGGGAGTACCTTTGAAGCGGACGCCAAAAATAGTAAAATTGATACATTATAAGCAGACGGAGGGAGTATTAAATAATATTATTTTTGTGTTACAAAAATCTATTTATGTTGTAGTTACTACTTTGAGTTGAGTTGGGGCCAGTTAAATGGATATATATTATGTAGCTGAAGGAATATGATCGTGTGTGGCGAAGTGTTTCTCTCAAATATAGAAAGATACTTTAATCAAGATTTGTCAATCTAATTTAAAGCTTATGAAAGTGTTGTGTTCATTTTTCAGAGGTCTAGTGGGTTGGGGTCCATCTAAATATAATGGGAGTGCATAGTAAAGATGCCCACTCTCTTAAAGCACATTTATTTGGGATGTTGATTTACCCATATTAAGAATAAATACAACTTTACAAACACATTCTTATCTAAATTTTGTCACACGCTTTCGCTTAAATAATGTCTACATTGCATTATTATTGATAAATGGATTAGTCATTTAAAAAAAAATAGAGTAATACATCCTATTATTACGATTTTTTTAAACATATTTAATAGTAGAGAAAATAGTAACATGTTTAAAAAAAAAGTGCTTCTCATCTTACTATAAATAATCTCACGCTGTTTTACAAGGGACACCATTTCTTTTCCCTAGCTCATTTCATCATGTTTTAGTATATATATATATATATATATATATATATATATATATATATATATATATATATATATATATATATATATATATATATATATATATATATATATTTATTGGTATTGGTATAAAAACTTTACTGTATTTTTAGAGTACCATTTTTATCTCACACTACACTCGTTAATCGTTATGCATATTGTAGTGATTTCATTGCCTAACTATTAGACGAGGAACATACATTTGTGACCCATTGGTGAAATAATTCATATTTGTCAAATAAAAGATACTCCCTCCGTCCTGAAATTTTTTGCACACTTCCTTTGTAATTTACAAAGAAAGTGTGCAAAAAATTTTGGGACGGAGGGAGTATTTTGTTATATGGGTTTGATTATTATTCCTAATTTGAAGTTACTATTAGCTCGTCAAAATGGATCACCTATTTCATTTTCATATTCCATCTCCTATTTCATTCATTAGATTCTTGTCATGTTTCATAATCAATATTGTTCAAAATTCACCAAATGCCCCATGAGCTTAATGATTATTTGTAGGGTTTAATTTTTTTTATTTTATATTGTGAAACACCAATGGAACACGATTGTGGAATATGAAATTCAATCTGAGTAGCTCACATGATTAATAATAAATCAGAAATTTTGATTTTTAAAATTTTCGGGAGTTTCCTTTGTTATTAGATGTAGTTAATTCTTTAAAAATTAAAATTTGGGTGCATCCTTCTCATGCAATCTACACAAAACTTATCAACAACCAACCATCCACTAACCAACAATTGAATTAATTAAAAAATTAATTTTAACAAGTCACTCTATTATACACGAACACCTATATATATTGAAAATTATGGCAAGTTTGTTGTCATACAAAATTCCATATAGTTATATTTAGGGGTGTGCGGATCGAGTTTTTTTTAAAAAAAAAATCCGATATTGAATCCATAAAAAAAAATCCGATATTGAATCCGTACCGAAATTCGGTTCGATTCGGAACGGATTTTCGGGAAAACAGAGGACGGTGCGGAGCGGATCAGATCGGATTTCTCATGAGAAACGGAGTTTTGCCCATATAAATACTTAGAGAAATATCAATTAAATAAAAAATACTAAATTTCTCATAAACAATTCATATTATAAATAAAGAATGATAAACTTTTAATGAAAAGTGATAATATATTTAATAAAAATTGATAATTATTTAAAAATGTAAAATAGTCTTACATAAGACAACATCATGTGTTGCCCTAAAAAATAATAATACTAAAATAAAGAAAATTAATAATTTTAGATTTTTTTAAAACCTTTAACTTAAAATTTAAGGTGTATTTCAATTAAAATTTATCTAATATTTTAGACACAAATATGGATTATCATTTAATTTTTGCATTTTATCTTCATTAAATAAATATAAAATATAATAATTATTTATTAAGTTTACGACTGAATTTAGACTTTAGAAATACCATTTACTTTATTGATTATGTTCTCTAAAATAATACTTTGAACTTTGAACATATTATTTTATTTATTTCCTATTTTTTTAGAAATTTATTTTACTTATGAAATACTCCATATATTTTCTAATATACAGCAATAAATAGATATTTAGAACATTAGATATATTTTAAATTATTATTTGTAATTATATTACAACTAATTTTAATTTATTAATTGTGATTATATTATAATTAGTAGAGTAAAATTAATTAATTCATGACATATAAAGTATAAACTAAGATAAATATATTATATATAATTTTAATCCATAGTTTAAATTCATTTTTTCGGTACGGTTCGGTTCGGTTATTTCCAATATTCGGTACGGAAAATATCCAAGTCCGTACCAAATAAAAAATCGATTCGGATCGGTTCGGAATAAATCAAAAAATCAATAGTTTTTTTCGGTTAGAAATTAATTCGTTGCAGTTTCGGTTAAATCCAATATCCGTGCACACCCCTAGTTATATTACTTGAAGAATATTTAAGGACAGTCCCACCTTACGACATTCAAACAATTAATAAAAAAAATAAATCATTTCACAATACATTTGTTTTTTTAATGGAAATCGATTCTTTGTATTCAATGTACATAAAATTATATATTATACTACAGTTATTTGTATCTTCTTTTGCTCTTAAAGTGTGTTAACTTTGTTAATGTTATTTAATAGAACTTGTAGTATACAATTTCTCAAAGTAAGATATTTTCTTCATCCGCTAGAAAAATCGTCATTGTTCCATTTTATGTGTTTACTCAAAAGGGGTACGTTTCTCTTTTTACTAAATGGAGATCCCCCTAAAAACTAATATGTGAAAATTTTCAAGTATTACACTATATATTACCCTTTTACACATAAAAAATTACTCACTAAATATTAAACATTATATTACTTAAAATGCGTGTAATAAACAAATATATATTTTGATACATATTAAACATTATATTAGTTAAAATGCGTGTAATAAACAAATTATATATTTTGATAGCTGAGTGAGGGAGTATATTACACAATAATTAAATTTGTAGGAACTTCTTTCTCTTTCAATACTCTCCTATGAGACTGATTGTGAGATAAGTTGATAAATTATTAAAGTATATAATTGCTTGTTGATAATTAAAATATGTTTGTGTTGAATTATAGGATCATTATGTAGTGCACCGGGTGCATCAGTGCACCTAGGGGTTAATGGGTTAAATGGTAGGGTGTAATGAGTAGTTATTGTATTAATTTAAAATTATTTAATTTTATTTAGTGGTTAGAATTAAATAAGATTATGATCTAGCGGTTTATATTATCCAGGTGCACCGATGCACCCGGTGCACTGAAATTGGACTCTTAATTATAATATTATTATACTTTAGAATCATATACTTTAATTTATCATTCATCATACTAAAAATTTTTAAAAAAAATTACTATCAATAAATATACATTACATATATATGACAATTAGATTTTAATAAAGTTACCTGTGTCACACAAACAACTTCCCACAATAAACTTTGTTCTCTTTTTAACCCCTTACTTAAAATCAACTAACTTACTGCAATGCAACCCCATTATATTTAGGGCCAATCCTATAAATTTTCAAGCTTGAGTCGTATTTTAAATTTGACCCTTTATTTTTCTTCTTATTAAAACGCAATATATATAATAAAAAAAATTAATAATTAAAGATAATATTATAATTTTTAAAATACAACGCTCCTAACAATTTTGATGGCAAAAGTATTAATAAAATCATATAATCAAGTTGTTCTGCAAGTTCTTTCATCATTATTCTCTATGAAAACCTTTTTATTAAAAGTGAAGTATTTATTGATATCACCCGCTTGATTTTGAACTAAATCTTCAATTCTCATTTTCTTTTTTCTCTTTTGGTATCCAGACACATGTTTTGGAGACATGATTCTAATTAAAAAAAAATAAATTTAAGAATTAACTAAATGATTGAATCGTACTTTATAAATTAACATTAACAAAAAACAAAGAAACAAATATAGATAATCATTGAAAAAAAATCATACTCTACTTAAATAAAATAATTTAACATATAAGAAAATTACATACTTTTGAATAAAATTGAAATCAAGGATTACTATTAAAAACAATTAAAAAGAGGTGGATAGAAAATGATTCGAACTGTATACCCAAATATACATGTACAAGACTCCAATTTTATAAATTCCTTTAACTATATATATAAAGGATTTTTTTTAAAAATATGAGCCCCTAAATTACATCAAAATTTTTGGGCCCGAGTCGATCAACTCGCTCGACTCAAGCAAGGACCGGCCCTAATTATATTATTAATAAATCAACATAATCTTTATTTCTACATGAGTATTAATTTAAAATTTTATCTGTATTAAATTTTAGCACATAATTATAATTCTATTTGAATAATTCATTTAATATATATCCTATTTTATTACTAGAATTTAATTAATATTCTAAGAATAATTTATTTTTAGAATTTAATTATTTTTTTTGTATAATTTTGTGTAAAACTATTTTAAAAAATAAATTTTGTAAGACGAATAAAAAATAATAAAATTTTTAATAAAATGTAATATAATGAAAAGAGATAATCAATATCTAGTTAAACTATTTGATGATAAATAAAAAAAAATGATAACAACATTTTAATAATTGATATTGAAAAAATAACATGATTTCACCCGTAATTTATTTTAATTTTTTTAAAGAAGAATTCAAGTCAAATTAATCACAGATAAGGTAGAGAGATATTTTGATCCAATTTGTAATTTGAGATTTATTTCAAGCTAGAGGGAGAGAGTGAGAGTGGTAATATTGGTGGAGGAATTTTGTTATCACTAACGCAGCATTTAGGCCGCATCTCACACACTTCTCATCAATGGCAATAGCATCTTATGCACTATAAAGTAATCCTAAAACTATTATTTATTTATTTTTAAATATAAATAAATAATTAATATATATATATATATATACTAGTATGAAACCCGCGTACAACGTGGGATCATTTAATTATTATTCTTATTTCTTATAATGAAATAATTCGTGTTATACAACGTAATAACATTAATTAAGGAGATTTTTTTTTTCTTATAGTTAGACAATTTCATTTATCAATATAAAGAATTTGCAATAAATTATAACATTTGGCTTTTGATAATGTAACGTATAACTAAATCATGTAAAAAGTTAATATATATGTACATATTAACTATTTGGAAGAATCTTGACTTGTACTTTTTAAGGGTTAATTGCAAAATAAATCACAAACTTTACTCATATTGCAATTAATCCTCACTTTTGAGAAATTGCAAAAAAAAAAAATCACTACCTTTAAGTATTGTTGCAAAACGCACCCAATTTCTAATTAAAAGTATGATTTTTTTGGAAATTTTTTGCAACAATACTTAAAGGTGGTTGTTTTTTTTTTGGCAATTTCTCAAAAGTAAGGATTAATTTGCAATAGGAGTAAAGTTCGTGGTTTTTTTTTGCAATTAACCCTTTTTTAAATGTTACTTTATAACATAATACTATTGAAAACTATGTATCACTCTCATTGCCTCTCTAAAAAAATGTGCAACCACATAAGGACAATTTTGTCTCTGCTATATATTTATATAGTTGTTAATATTTCATTTTTTTCATTGTATTTAAGTGCAATTATGATCAAAATATGTAGTAACTTTTAGTAATAAATCCTTAATTTTATTGTTTGAATAAAATAAATTTCAATTTTATATCAAAAAAACTTAATTTATTATTTTTTTTCTATACATGATTTGATTTGATATTAATTAATTTATTACTCCCTCTATCCCTCACTAAGAGGGTCTTTTGCTTTTTGACACGTGAATTAAGGAGTATTATTATTTAATGTGTAGTGGGTAATTGTATTAGTGGAAGTGTGGGTCCCATATTTTAATTGTAGTAGTGGGTGTGTGTAGGTCCCATATGTGTAAAAAAGAAAGTGATTATTTGGGTGAGACGTCCAAAATGAAAAAATACCCTCTTTAAAGGGAACGGATGGAGTATATCGAATGATTTAATTATTAATTGCAATTAATGATATTAAAGTAAATATTCATAATAAGTGTATAGAAAAAATAAATAAATAGTAAGATTATATGTGAACAACACGTTAGCGAAAAAGGAGTTTGATATACTGTACTTATATATATATATATATATATATATATATATATATATATATATATATACGTAATATTATAAATAATATTTAAATGGTGTATTACTTTTTTACTCATCATTATGGTTTAGTATTTTTTTATTAATTAACTATATAATAATAAATCTATTTCCATGAATTGTTATTCTTAAGAAACTAATGTAATACATATATACATACATATATATATATATATATATATATATATATATATATATATATATATATATATATATATATATATATATATATATATATATATATATATATATATATATATATATATATATTAATTGCGAATACGTTGATATAAATAACTTTTTAAAAGTATGAGGTGTCTCGATGTGGTTAATTATCGTATTTTTTACTTTAATTTCATATATATATATATATATATATATATATATATATATATTATTTTTCTACTTTTATTTATTTATTTATTATTATATTATTCATGTATATCTATAAATTAAATATCACCCTGAAATGGAACAAAGGGAGTATAATCTTTCTATTTTATTATTATTATTATTATTATTATTATTATTATTATTATTATATTACTAATGTATATCTTTATATTTAGAATTAAAAAGTAAACCTTAAAATTAGATTAATAAATCAATTAATAAAAATATATCTTAAAATTTTTGAGTATATCCTCATTATTTAATTACAATATGCATTTAATATTGGATTATCTAATTAATTTTCTTATAAAATACAATGCATCCGCATATTATGCGGGAATATGTACTCGTATATATATAGTTAATTTTTTTAGTTTCAGATTATATTAATAATTAAAGAAAACGAATTTATATGTCATTATTGAATAATTCAAATGCATATGAATAATTAAATAAAATTAATATACTAAAATTAATAAATCAACAATTATTTAAAAACTCGATTCCAATATCATTTGCCAACATCAAGTAATATATTAAAAATATATAATATAAAATAATGATTAAAGTTAAATAACTTGAAGAAAGCTTTCGATTGAGGTAAATCGATTCCAAAAATACTTGAATTATCTACATGAATTAATTTTTTAACCTCTTATTCATCTTAAAGAATACATCTTAACAAAGACTTTAATAGATTATCTACTTGAAGAGGTAAATCGATTCCAAAAATACTTGAATGATCTACATGAATCAGTTTTTTAACCTCTTATTCATCTTAAAAAATATATACATGAATCGATTATCTACTTGAAGAGATAAATTGATTTAAAAAATACTTGAATCGATCCTCTTATTCCTCTTCTTAAAGAATACTTGAGATTATATATACTTTAAGAGGTAAATCAATTCCAAAAATACTTGAATGATTCAAGAAATACTTGAATCGATCCTCTTATTCCTCTTGAAGAAAGAATACTTGGGATTATATACTTGAAGAGGTAAATTGATTCCAAAAATACTTGAATGATTCAAGAATACTTGAATCAATCAATTATCTTATTCCTCTTGAAGAATACTTGAATCGATTCTCTTATTCATCTTGAAAAATACTTGAATTGATTCTTTTCTAAATCGAATCTCGCTCTATCAAAATAAATTTTTATACTTTTTATAAATCAATTATCTAGAGGAACTTGAAGAAAGCTTCTATTCATCTTGAAAAATCGAATGTGTGTGTTTGGAATGAATAACCAAAAAGGTTTATTTATAGGTGGGGTGTGAGAGAATATTACAAGGAATATTCTTTTTTTTCTTTATATATAATTTAAATTTATTCTTATTAATTTATTTACAATAAAAGATTTTGTAATTAAATAATAATACCAAAATAAATACATTAAAGATATTCAAAATTTAATTAGTCATCAATCAAAATAAAAAAATAAAAAAAAGAATGTATTTTATGATAAATTAATGAGGTGCACATGTAACAAAAGATAAATATATTTTTAATTTATATTTTGATATATATTTTTAATTTGAATTTTTTTTTCTTAAATTATGTATATGTTTATTTTTATTTATTATTATCTCAAATAAACATAATTTTTATTTTAATTAATATTTTGTTCTTAATTTCTATAAATAATTTTTTTAATTTATTGCCTATTTATGATTAATAAATAAAATAAGAAAATACATTATTTTAAAAAGAAAATATTAAATAAAAAGTTAATGATAAGTAAATAAGGAAAACATAAAAAAAATAATTTAAAAATTCAAAAAAATGAGAAAATTACACGTCATAATAGAGCGCTCTGGAGACGACACGTAGGCAGAAAAGTTTCTACTATAGTATACTTAATATATATATATATATATGCGCTTCTTAATAAATTTACATAGCTTCATATATTTAATTTTTTATTAAAAAATTAATAAAAATTTTGCTAAAACTTTGCCATATAAATTCTCATTCATTGATATGCATGTTCTAAATATGAATGCTCGAATTTGAATTCATGCTTCAAGTACACGGAGAATTTGCCTATGTCTGGATGCAACACTATTATATTTTTATTTTTGTATTTTGCTTATTTTTAGATTTATTATATTTTTTTCTTTTAAACTATATTTTCAATTAATTTAAATTATATTAATAATCGTATATAAATTGCACATGGGCACACGAATGCTACTCCGTACACACAGTAATATTTTGTCTTCTTCACATAAGCGCTTTATTGTCAAATTTATTTACTTAAATGCATTATTCGATTGTACGGACTTATAATCTGCATATTTGAAATCAGGGGGAAATGACTCGTGTAAAAAAAATGTAATTTAGACTTTCAAAGTGTATGCACAATCATTACTTCGTTCATCATATAAATTGGTACTCCCTCCGTCCCATTATAATGGTTACATATTTTCTTTTTAGGCGTCTCATCCTAATAGTTACATTTTTCTTTTTATCATATGGAACCCACACAAATTAATTACTTCTCTCTCTATGGATCCACACATCACACTAATACACATACCCACTTTACATTAAAATATTATTTCTCTCACCTCAATACATATTAAAATATTATACTCATTAATCCACGTGCAAAAAGCAAACGTAATCATAAGGACGGGACGGAAGGAGTAATTGTTTAAAGAGTGAGGTACCCCTGGGGACACCGTGCCTCTTTGCAATTTCCGTGCCCCTTTACAATTTAAACGCCTAACAATACATATGTTTAAATAAGATTGGAAGGGGGTGAGTTGTGTTCCCATGAGATACAGCGTGTCCCCACGTCGCAAGAGCTTTTGTCTGGTTTAAATACTATTTTTTCATATTAATGGAGCTCCCATTCTCTCTTAGTGTGGTCTTAATTTACATAAATTCATGAACTAATCATCACATGTAACTACTAAGGGGGCATATATTATGAAGTGGAAACATAGCTTAATGACAATATGTTTGAAAAAGTCAACGTTTCATGTGAGATAATTTGAATTTTTTTTAATTAAAATATATGATAATTTTTATATATATCCTATAAATTATTCATAAAATAATTTAAATAAATTGATTTTCTTTAGTTAAGTTTTACTGTTTATTAAAATTTTACTATTTTTTTTATCTATTTCATGAAACTCATTTGGGTGAGCAAACTAACACAAATATATGATTTAAACAATTACTTGCAAGTATAAGAGTCGTATGTAAACAATGAAGATATTTCAAACACTAACTTGTATTTATCAAACAATGGGTCACATTTTATATAACATCACATTTATATAACATCAAATAATTGTTCATATTATAAATTTATTATCAAATACTATCTTAATTATTTACATTTTATACATTTATTATTAATAAATTACTATTTTCTCAAAAAGTCATTCATGAAAAATAAAATGAAATTTATTTTATAATGATGTAGAACAACAACTTTTATAATTTGTTATATATATATATATATATATTGCTAATTAATAAATAACACAATTTAAATTAATATACATTAATTAATTACACATTTATAAAGAATTGTATCGTATAATGAATTATTGGATAAACGTCATTTTAATCTCATAACTTTGTTTATATTCACTCTTTGTCCTAAAAAAGATTTTTAAAAAAATTTAATTTAATACCATCAATTAGAAAATATGGTGGTATTCACTCTTTGTCCTGAAAAAGCCGGAAACTCGTCAATTCCCAATTGGAATTAATGATCCTATTTTGGGCGAATTTTCAGCTAGTTCAACATTTTTCGGCAAAAATGAAATATTTGTTGCCCTATTTTTTAACTGTGGTATTAAATTGAAATTTTTTCTTTTCTTTTAACGAAAAGTGAACATAACCAATGTTAAGGGATCAAAATAATTTTTATCCCATGAATTATTTATCAAAAGATTAAATCGTATTTAAAATTTTAAAATAAAAATGTTTCTCTAGCTAACCTCAAAATTTATGCGACTCCATATCAAAATGTTAGTAATCTCCCGTTCGGTTTAAAGAATTTAAATAGGCTCTATTGCTTTTTCATATGAATTGAGTATTATTATTTAATGAGTTTAAAAAGGCTCTATTGTTTTTTTTATATGAATTTAAGAGTATTATTATTTAATGTGTAGTTGATAGGTGCATTAATAGGTGTATAGCCTTATATTTTAATTATATTAGTGAGTGTATGTGAGTCTCATATGTCTAAAAGTAAGTTGAGATCTTTTATTATTTCTTTTAAATTTTATCTAAGAGTGTTTTGTTAATTATTTTAAAATTTAACGATTCAAATTTAATTGTACACTCAATTAAAACTATTTTTAGGGTGACTTCGAGTACACTTGGTGCATCAATTCATCTTAGGATTGATGAGTTAAAAATATTATGTATTGGGTAGTTATATTTTTAATAAAATTAATTATCTTATTTTATTTTATGGTGAAGATTAAGTTAAAATTTAATTTAAAGGTTGGATTCTCGTCTTTTGAACAGGGTTATAAACTAGTATAAAATCATTAATGGGCCTAGGTGGTAAATAGTGTATCGACAAGCCTATGGGCCTCAGAAATGCCTGAAGTATTGTGTATTTCTTTAATGGCCCTAAAATAATTTATAAATGAAATCAATATCATTTTGAGTCTCAGATTTAGAGTGGACGGGCTAACCTATCTTTAAATTTAAAAAATATAAATCTCCCTTTTCAATTTTTTTTTCTCTGTGACTATATAAATATGAAGTTATTTTTTTTACATTTTTTTATTATATCTTTGAGACACTCTCTCGTGAGACGAGTATATATGAGATGCCTTATGAGATGGTCAATATATAATTAAAATATTTTTATTATATAAATAAGTTATTCTTATTGGTACTTAAAGTAGTATTCATAGTAAAACATACTATAGTACTTTAAAATCATACTTTAACTTTCAAAAAGCATATTTTACCTATATAACAATCATACATTAATACGTTCACAACCCGTATCACAAAAGCATCGTCTCACAAGAGACTTTATCATATTTTAAGATTTAGGAAAACTATAATGTATGCTCGGTGCATTATATATATATATATATTTTTTTTGAAAAAATAATAAATTGAAAATATTGTTTAATTGAAAACGATAATACTATTTTTTCTGAAACTAATTTCAAGTATATTGGGTTGAACTCCAGCTGAAAATGTAGATTTTATTTTATTAATCTTCAGGATTGAATAAAGTAGCCTTTTCTACATTATATAATTGTCGCAAGGATGTAAATATCAAGTTACTCCTTCATTGAGTTGCTTACAAATAAAATAATACTCCTTCCATAATAATAAAATCTGCACATTTTCTCTATTTATTTTATTTGTATCATTACACTCTTCGCCCCTTAAATATAGTAAAAGTTTTAAAATAAATAATTTTTTAATACATTATATTTTCAAAAATTCACTCTCACTTAATACACATAATTTATTTTATAATTTATTTATTACTCAAAATATTATTTTATGTTTAAAATTATGAGTTAATAAAGTTAGTAAAAATATTTTTTAAACTCCATACCTATAATTACTGTGAAAAGTTAAATGAGACGGAGAGAGTAACAAGTAATGACTCGATAAGATTTAGAATGAAATTTTAAAGACTCAAGTTTAAGTCTCGTGGTTTACGATAATAATTAAAGTATCAATTTATACAAAGTGTAAATCTTAAATTTGAAATAAGAATTTGTTCCCCATTCATTTCTAAGGACAAATAAAGAAGAGCACACAAAAGCAAAACACAAGAATTTACGTGGAAAACTCCAAAATCGGAGAAAATTCACAGATTGAGAAAATACCACTATGTGAAAAAATTTTACAATCACACAGAATTTTGAAAAAATATCAACATGTGAAAAAATTTTACAATCACACAGAAAAATATCACTATGTGAAAATTTTTTACAACCACATAGAATTTCTCTCTCTCGACCCCAATCCCTACACTTTTACAAATATTTGACTAATACACACATTTCTCCCAATTCTCACAACTGAGAATCCAAGAAAGGAATTTAAGAAGAATCAAACATATAAATTAAAATGTACTTGATTGGTGCACTTGACATCAAGTCACATGGCCTCCTTATATAGCACCAAATCCCTCCCCTTTTACTTTTTATCCGATGTGGGACAAAGAAATAAAAGAAATACCTCGTTTTATTCTTGACAAAAAAAACAACAGAATGTTCGATAATGGACTATAGTTTTGATTTCTTCTAAATTAATAGATGTATAGATCAGACATTGATACATGCATAAAGAAAAAAGAAAAATTGTGATGGAATTGATATAATGAGTAGCGCAATTATGTGGTAAGATCACTTCTCTTTACGAATTATGTTCACTAAGAAATTCTAAGCATAATATGCACGGATTTTTAATTCGTGTATAAATGAGTTGATCTAATTTGAATTGATTCAGAAAAGAAGAGAAAAAAAAATCTCCATCACATTTCCCTCCTTTTACATCTACGGTAGACTTGAGCCTAAAGAAATATGTACTTTATTAATTACTATTTTTATTTTGGATCATTCTACAAAAAATTTCACTCCTCTAAAAACACAAAAATATTAAAACAATCACTTTCCTCCATAAACTTAATTTAAATTAAAAAAAAATTATCTAACATACTCGAGATACTTTATGGTTATCAGAAACAAAAAAATATCATAATATCCCTAAAAATTATCATTTTTCTCAAATCTTGTTGAGAGAGAAGGAGTAATATTTTTAATAAAAAATTATAATTATTAAAGAATATATAAAAACAATCTCAACTAAAAGGGTCAAACATAAATGTTCTCCAATACTGAAAAGTGTGGACTTATGATACTTTAAAGACTTGCGTTTAATACTCCATTCCTCCACCATAAAGAGTTTCATTTTTTTTTTACACGTGGATTAAGGAGTATTATTATTAAATGTGTAGTGAATAGTTTTATTAGTGGAGGTGTCGGTCACATATTTTATTTGTATTAGTAGGTGTGTGTGGGTCCTATGTTTGTAAAAAGGAAATGAGACCCTTAGGGACGGACGCCCAAAATGGAAAAATAAGACTTTTTGGAGCTGACGGAGGGAGTATTTTATATATTTGTTTTCCATTTATTTGAGTTTTGAAAATTAGCGAATAAAATGTTTAAAATTTTGGGTTTTTAATAGGGTCACTTACTGTTGGATATATAAAATAATGCATAATTGCTGTAAACTACATGACTCAAAGTATTATTACTCATAACTACACAATTATGATTGGTTAAAAGTGAGAGTAATTATTTGAATTTCTTGTATCTCATAGTAATTTAAGTTAAAAGTGTGTATCTATTAGTGATTTTCCTTTTTTAATAAGTGTAGGGTTTTTAATAAAGTATATTTTAGTTTTATATGAAATTAATATGTAAGAGATGTGCGGTGAAAAGATGAGAGAGGGGAGATAATAAGTATTAATTGAAAATATATATACTCCCTCCATCCCCTTCAAATGGTCACTATTTTTTATTTTGGGCATCCCACCCAAAAGGGTCCCATTTTCTTTTTTACATAAATGAGACCTACACACATCTACTAATACAATTAAAATATGGGGCCCACGCACTCACTAATACAACTACTCACTACACATTAAATAATAATACTCCTTAATCTACGTAAAAAAACAAAAATAATCCACGGAGAGAGTATATATTAAATTCGGGTGTATTAGAGGTTAATGGGGTTCGTAAATGGGAATAGTTTTAAAAAATCTGCACACAAAACATATGATATGCATAACAAAGAATATAAATAATTAAGCCGTATATGATGCACATAAAATCTACACTGCACATAATATAAATGGCTGTAAATGTTTGTATGCACCATAATGTTAAGTACAACATATTGTAGGAGTAATATTGAAATATCATCATATACTTATTTAATTAGTAGTAATATTTTTATATATATTTGTATCTCATAATAATAAAGGAATTTACTGTGTAATTCATAATAAGTACAAAAAAAAAATAGTATAGTTTAAGGAATACTATAGTTTATTTATATAGTTTGAAAAGATAATTATATCAAATATGCTATGAACTACAATGATGAGATACACATTAATCACAAGGGTGGGTAAGATGGATCATGAACCAATATGATAAGATTAGCCATAATCTACCATTATGAAATTACAATAATCCGTAAACCTTGAGAATAAGAGAGATACGTGCATAAGACTGTCTCAAATGAGACTGTGTATTTTTTTTGTTTTAAATAATTATCACTTTTATAAATATCACTTTTTATTTATGGGGCAGTCTTAAGTTAGACCGTGTCAGTAAGATCAGTTTATACTTTTTATACTCTTTAGTTATCACTTTTTATTATAGATGTTATTAAGTTTCTTTTAAAATATTGTCACTTCTTATTTATATTATGAATTGTTCATGAAATAGTTTACTACAATTATTATTTTTCATCAATTGAGTGCTCCTTCCATCCGCCAGCAAAGGTCTCCTTTGGTGATTTTGAGCGTCCATCCCAAAGGGTCTCATTTCCCTTTTTAGACATATGAGAGTCACAAATATAACTAATACAACTAAAATATGGGACCCCCATAACCCACTAATTAATACAATTACCTACTACACATTAAATAATATTACTTTTTAATCTACATTTCAAAAGCAAATAGCACCCTTGAGGGTGGATGGAAGGAGTCTTACTTTTTATTAAAATGTTTTCAATTCTTCTGTCTCACGAAAATTATTTTATAAGACAGTCTCACACAAGTCTTTACATGTATTTATACTATAAATTGTTTATTAAATAATTCACTGCACCACTATTATTTTTCAATAATTCACATATTACTTTTTATTAAAGTATTACTACTTCTTATCCATTTTACGGAAATCTTCTATGAGTCAGTCTCATACACAAATAGTTGCCTAAGAATAAATATTAAACTCTAAGTATAATACTCCTTTCATTTCATCCAAAGGGTAACATTTTTTTTTCGAATAGAGATTAATGAATTAATATAGTTTTTAAATGTGTAGTGGATTGAAAAATATAATATTTTAATATATAAAGGAATTGTATTAGTATTGTGTATGGTCTCCACGAAGATACATTAATTGTTTTGTGTCGGTTCAATCTATCCGTAAAAGAAAATGTAATCTTTAAAGTAGGACGTACAAAATAATAATATGTAACTCATCGGATGAGAATGAGTAGAACATAAATCAATGTGATGCATATTTTATTTTTCAACAAATACAACGAATATTTTGACATTATATATTAATTATTACTTTTTTGTCTCGTCCAAATTTTCACCTTTGACATGATAGTGTTTAATAAAAGTGTAATTTTTTTTTTATAATATGATAATTTTTTTCTTTTATAATAAATGGAGAAAATAATAAAATATATTAATTGCGTTATTATTAATATTTGGCAAAAACTCCTGTGTACCCGGGCGCACGGACCACATTCCATACACCTTTAGAATTTTGTGTTAAATTGTATACCCTTTAGTATACAGATGTGTACTCTTTATTTTCTAAAGAAAATTATTGTGTGTATCTTGACGCATGGACAACACTCCGTGCGCCTTTAGAATTTTGTGTTAAATTGTATACTCTTTAGTATAAAAATGTGTATCCTTTATTTTCTAAAGAAAAAAAAAATTAATGAAAAGTGTATACCCTTTAGAACAAATGGTGTACCTTTTATTAATTAAAGTGTATACCCTTTAAACCAATGAAATGTACCCTTACCTATAATACTAAATTTCTAAAGGCGAACGGAATATGTTCCGTGCACCTGGGCGTACGCAAGCCTCACCTTAATATTTTTTTCAATTATGTGTATTTGTAAAGATAGTTTTTTTGACATTTTTATTTTTTTTTAAGAGTAATAAAAACTTTTTGCCAAATGGAGAAGGTAAAATGGATGTAAACTTTGACGACAGAGAGTATATACTAATAATAATCATCTTAAACCCTAACCACTAAACATTTATCTGAAAATAAATAATTACAAATTACAAATTACAAATAATAACATTAATTTGAGATATGAACCAACAAAGGAAAGGGACAGTCTGGTGGTGAAAGAGAAAGAATAGATTTGCATGGTGGGGTGGTTTGTTACACTAAAAGAAATGTTTTTCACCAATAAAATATTGGTTTAGTAAAAACCGCAATTCCATTATTAAATTGGTTTATCAATAAATTAACAACAAAATTCGTTGATAATTTTTCGTTACTAAAATAGTGGTTGCTAAATTTTTTACAACGAAATTTTATTCTGTTGGTAAATAATTCTGTTGGTTATCCGTTGCTAATAATTCCTTTGGTATTTATATAATGATTCCATTATCAACAGATTGAATTCGTTGGTAAAATAGAGAATAAATTCATTGGTATTCCGTTGCTAAAAGAAAAATACTCCCTCCGTCCCATAATACTTTTCACACTTTTCTCGTTTGTTTGTCCCACAAAACTTTTCACACCCCAAAAAATGAAACATCACTTTATCCAACAACATCAAAAGTTACTTTAATTTCAAATTTGCCACTCATTTTTCACACACATATCATTACTTTATACTTTTTTATTACCTAAAAATACTACAATACCCTTCAAAGTCAATAAAGTTGGTAAAAAAATGCAACTTTTCTTAAACAACGTGCAACAGTAAACATGAAAAGTTTTCCGGGACGGAGAGAGTATAATTTTTGTTGCCAATTATCTGTTGATAATTATTAATAGATTGAGTTCTGTTGATAAATTTCGTTGCTAAACAATATTTTTTTAGTGTTATTTAGAGTAGGGCCATAATGGATGGTAGGCATGGCATGGGCATGGAGATGATGACTACACAGTGACGTAGGAGAAACAGAGGCAACATTATTATGGTATCATAATGTGGATGTCCATCATCATCATCACCATCATGCCAGGGTTTTGCAAACTAAAGTTGATGTATGTCGTATGATGTGATATGATTATAAGGGTTTTCAGGCATCATTTAATGTTCAGAGCGTGCAATGACGGTTAACATGTCATCATGGTTATTTATTTCTTTGTCTTTTAGGATGCAATATCCAAACTCAATCAATTACTTTCATATGCTTATTTTGGATTTAAAATTTTAAGATCGATTTTGGATTTTGTAATTTACATTAGTTTCAGTTTGGGCTTCTAAAATTAGAGTTGCACTTATGTGTATCAGATCTACCGTCTCTAGTATCCGTGTTAATTGTTCGAAAAGTTTTAACTTTAATCTCCAAATAAAGTTTTACTTTAATAGCAAATTAGTTCAAAGTTTTGAAAATTTATAAAAAAGTACCCATTTTAATCTCGAGTTACAAATCAAATCATCGGGCAGCAAGAGGCCTGTTCGATAGCTGACGTGTCGTTCTATCATTCAAGTCACCCTCCACTCTTCAAAACAACGTCGTTTAGGGCTTTAGATATATTGAGACATTGACCTTGCCTAAAAGTATATATGCATTTACTGTAACCTAGAACATTAATCTTCAAAAAGGTTGTAAATGGACCCACATAAAATCATTTATAAATCTTTATGGGACCCACACACAACATTAATATAATTACTCCTATATATTAAAATATTATATATTTCTCTTCATCTACACATTAAATATTATATTAATTAATCTACGTGTAAAAATCAAACGCACCCTTTTTATAGGAACAGAGGGACTAACACATTAGGGCGGGTTGGATATGCGAATATTTACTCTATCAGTCCCATGCCTAAGACTCGCCCTCAGGTCAAGGGTCACAACATTTTAATAAAAATTGATACTCAATTAATAAAAAATGATCATGACACACTTAAATATTACATAAATAATTTATAATATAAATAGAAAGTAAGAACAATTTTTTTTTTAATGAAAAGTGATGATATATATATTTTTTAAAAAGTGATAGTTAAATAAAAATAAGTAAAATAATCCGATGCAACGTTGTTGTATGGTATGTTATGTGAATTAAAGTATGATGTTAATTTTAAAATTTATTTATATTATATGTTATTGGGGTTCAGTGTATTACCTTTCACGGAAGGGCAAAAATAGCTTTGGAACAAAGAAATTGGGAAATTGTGAAAATTTGTTTTTTTTTTTGGGGGTTGTAAAATTTAACACTAAATACTTGTACTTTTTTTTCTTTTTTTTAAATCGCAAAAACGCCCGAGCCACACTTCATTAAATTGCATCTAGTGATATTATTATATAAATATAAACCGCGGTTAATATTATTTGAGGAAATTGTACGTTTAGATGATGAATTTTTATTTTTATTTATGATTGTATCGCACCACACTGCCTCTATATTATTCTAAATATAAATTCCTTTAAAAGTATTATATCAATTCAAGGCCCGAATTATGGGTAAAGTATCAATTCGAGGTCTAAATTATTTTTTTTATCAATCCAAGGCCTGAAATATATAAAACAATCAATTCAAGACCTGAATTTATCAAATATTATCTCCTATTTTATCAATTTATGTCCTAAGTTCAGGCCCCGACTTCATAGTTTTACATAATTCAGGCTCCTAATCGATAGAAAACATAATTCAAACCCCGAATTGATAGTTTACCCATTTTTTAGGCCTT
The DNA here is from genome assembly GCA_023678885.1 of Pogostemon cablin. NCBI lineage: Eukaryota > Viridiplantae > Streptophyta > Magnoliopsida > Lamiales > Lamiaceae > Pogostemon > Pogostemon cablin. The sequence continues at coordinate 26,277,815 of CM042967.1, forward strand.
GGATTGATCTATATATTTAATTATGTATGCGTTATTAAAGCCGAAAAAATATACTCTGAGATTAAATATATTGGATTGTAAAATGAGTCATTTTTTTTATTATTAACTTCTTCGTATTACAGAGGATTATAATATTTGTATTGCTTATGAAGTTTGAAAAATAAATCTTTAAGATTTTGAGTGGGTTCTTGCGTGCTCTTGGGGACTCACAGTGCGCCTTTAGAATTTAGTATTATGTGTAAGGGTACATTATTTTGTTCTAAATGATATACACTTTAATTAATAATGGTACATCATTTTGTTCTAAAAGGTATACACTTTTCATTAATTTTTTTTATTTTTCTTCAAAAAATAAATGGTACACATCTTTATATTAAAGGGTATATAATTTAACGCAAAATTCTAAAGGAGCACGGAGTGCGCCCGGGTGCACACAAGTTTTTGCCTAAGATTTTATTGTCTAATTTGATGTTTTACCAATTCTCTAAAATCAAGTAAAAGCTGCTTATAAACGAATTAAAAATTTAGGGTTATTCTGTGGTGCACCTGGTGCATCGGTGCACCTGTAGTTTTATAATGTAAAATAGAGGGGTAGTACGTAGTTATCAAAATTATTTTAATTATTTTATTTTATTGAATGGTGAGGATGAAATAAAAAATTAAAGATTTAGATAATTCAGATGCATTGGTACCCGGTGCATCGCAGTCAAATTCATAAATTTAATTTGATATAAACCGTAATTTAAAATTAATTAATTTTAAAATTGAATTGCCTATAGTACGGCAATATGAATTTTCATCAAATTAACAGCGAAACCGCGTCGTGGTCATCCTACCCTACTCAGTGTAAATTAATCTGGCAATACTAATATGCAACTGGGTGCCACATGATGTAGTGCACTTACTTTAAAAAATGTATACAATTATTAATAAAAATATATACAATTATGAACAAAAATGTATATACTTTGTTGATGAATTTTTTGTTAGTTTTTTTAATGAAAAATTCAGGAAAAAAATACAATTATTAAAAAACATATATGCACTATTGAATAAAAATTATACATTTGAATGTTAGTTTTTTTAATGAAAAACTAGGTGTAAAAAAAGTATACAATTATTAAGAAACATGTATACAATATAGAATAAAAAATTATACATATATGGGTATACCCTTGCACCCGGGTACACCGGATATCAACTCATTAATTCTCAACCGGAAAGATATACTCCGTTCTAATAATGAAATTCACACTTACATAGTAAATATAGTGTTTTAGAAAATAATGCTTTTTAATTTTGCTTTTAGAAGTAGTTTGATATTTTTAGATAATAAATAAATGAATTTTAAGTGAATTATGTGAATTATAAAGATGTGTCAATTTTAAAATTTAACCGAGTTGTATGATTATTAGTTTGTGTGGAGTATCTCTTTATTTGTAGATATAAACTTGTCCGTGAGACAGAAAAAAATAATATTTAAAAATTTATTGATGAAAAGGTGGGAGTATTTTTTAAAATCCGATTAAAGATTTTAAAATTCTATCATAGTTATAGTTTGTGCTTTTGAGAATTTGATTTAATATATATATATATATATATGTATGAACTCAGTGTTATTTTGATGTAATATTTCTAGTGTCACACTCTTAGATCGATTACATATATTTAGTAGTAGGGGGATGAGATTATATTCTAAAAAGAAAAATGTGAACTTTAGGGGTAATGATTGACTTTGATTAATTAGTAATACTCCATCCGTCCGCTATTATGGAATTCATTTTATAATTTTGTTCGTCAACTCTTAAGATATTCATTTTTCCTTTTTATTAAAAGAGCCCACACATATCAACCACTCACTAATAATACAGAGGGAATATACAACATAATATATAAAAATGACACTGTGAATCTCGTACACTAAGTGTATAAATGTTGTTTTTAATTTTAATGGAGTTTGAAAATCTAAAACTGAATTAATTAAACCCCTTTGTTTTGTTTGTTTTGGTTTAATAAATCATGTTTATGTTTTCAATATTTATCCACAACTCTTATATACACTTATAAATCCTATTAATTCTTAATCTACTTATTTACTATACATTATATTTTTTAAATGACAAACGCTTATATGAAATTGTCAAACGAAAAGTCTTCAATGAAACCAATAAAAAATGATAATATTTTAATAAATTGTGATACTCGAATCAAAACTATTTAAAAAAGTATAAAGGCAGTCTCATATGAGACGATCTCCCTCAAATGTTGCTTTTTTCCAATTTTTTTCCATTTATTTATCATTATTTTTTTTCTTCACATTAATTAATAACTTTTTACGCATATCATTATCCACCTATGTGTTGATTAACATAAGTTTGTTTTTAAAATCCAACAAATAAGAACCCTAAATGAACATTAATAATCAATAACTTTTAACCTTACTCAAACATAGGAAATCAAATGAAATTACAAGGACCGTCTATGTTGGGCCACTGACTAAAACCCACTATCACAGCCTCCAACTGCGTAAAGTTTGATAATCTTAAAATATTTAGAAAATCATGCGCATTTACATGTACGAAATATCCTTTTATCTTTAGACAGTTTTATGTAAAACGTTTCAAGTGAGATCGCTTTTAAAGTTTTGTAAATAATAATCACTTTATTAATATGAAGGATTAAAATATTAATATATTATCAACATTGTTAAGTTGATAAGATTTTAATAATGTCTATACCCCTAAATTTACCATAATCCCTCCAACCCATATTACGGAAGATTTGGGGTTATAAAAAGTTGTTTGTTTTAGATTTCTAGGAATAATCTAATCTATTGAAATAATATTATATAAAAAGGAACATTTTGCATGAATGGTTTTATACTTTTATTACGTGTGAGATCGATTTTTTTACGAATAGTTATCATTTTTATTAAAAATATTTTTACTTTTCATTAAAAAAATGTTATCATTTTTTTATTTATGCAACAAAATTTATATAAAATAATTTACCGCACCACTATTACTTTTTATTATTTAATGTATCACTTTTTATTAAAATGTTATTACTTCTTATCCATCTCACGAAAATCATCTCATAGGATGTATGAGAGTGTAATTTTTAAATTAAAGTATATATTAAAGCTATTAAATTGAGGGTGTATTCTTAAGATAGACCGAGATAGGCAAAAATAAAAGGATGAATTGTAAAAAAAATTACGAACTTTATTTTTATTGCAAATTAATCTCAATTTTTGAGAAATTACAAAAAATAACATTACTTTTAAGTATAATTTCAAAACACACCCACTTTGTAACTAAAGTGTGGTTCTTTATTGAGATATTGGGAGCGTTTTATAATAATGTTTAAAGATTTTTTTTAAAGATGGGGATTAATATATAATAGGAATAAAGCTTATGATTTTTTTTAATTAACCCAAAATAGAATATAGCATGCGATGAAGGGTAATATTTACATACTGTAATTATAAACCATTAAAATTCTTTAAAAGTACATAATTTAAAGTTTTCATACTAATTAAATTAAGAGTATTGTTAAATACACACCCCAATTTATTAAATGTACACCTTTATACACACTTTTTTTCTTAATCATTTTATCAAATCAAATTTATTAAATACACACCCCCCTTAAAACTCCAAAATACCCACTTTTTTTTTAAAATAGAAATACACACCCCATTAATTCCTCTTTACCCCTCAAATTCCCCCACCTTTTTCCTTCCAGAAGAGATGTCCTTAGCAATATATAAAAAAACTATCCAAGAGAAGTTCCTGCACAATAGATCTAACAAAAATTAAGAGTTGGATTCCTATAAATATCACCTAAACACAAACACTCATCCACTAAGAATACAACAACGAAATTAAATGTGAAAACTAATTGAATGATAATAAATAATAATTATAGTTTTTGGTTGAGTATTTAATTCATTTTTTTTCTGCGATTTGCTTAACTAATTTTTACTGCAAATAAATTGAAGATACCACAAAACACTATGGAAATATAAAAACTGGTAATAATTGCGAAGTAGAACCTAAAATTAGGTCACTGCTTTGTTTCTAAATAATTACGTTGGTATCATGATTTCTTCATATTTCACAATTTCCATATTCTTCATCTCTATATTTAATTGCCGTGATGAAATTAAAGAAAGAATCTCATTTTATTTGTTATTTAGGTGATGAACTTAAAGAAAGAATGCCCGGATTTTCTATGCTATTTTTGTGCATCATCTTCTGTGCCACACGTCAAGTGATTGACACGTAAGAGTGGGAAATAAATCCAACCATTACCCATAGGGTTTAAGGTTTAGGGTATAGTTTTTCTCTCCTACGTGTCATCCATCTAACGGGGTAGCACAGGAGATAATGTACCAAATGACACAGAGAATCCGAGGCAAATGAATGTCATTAAATAAATCCAAACATTACCCCTAGGGTTTAAGGTTTAGGGTATAGATTCTCTCTCCTACGTGTCATCCATCTAACGGGATAACACATGAGATGATGTATCAAATGACATAGAGAATACGAGACAAATGAATGTCATTTTATTTGTTATTTAAGGTTCATATAAGTGTGTATAAAGAATTTATAATTTAGGGTTGAAAATAAATATGGGATGTGTATTTAATAAATTAATAGTAATTTAAAAAATATATATTTAATTTATATAATAGTGGGATATACATTTAATAAATTGAGGTGTGTATTTACGGCATCTTTAAATTAATGGGGGTGTATTCAAAAGAGAGAATTTAAAAAAAAAAAAAAATGGCATATGTGGATTTATTTGGAGTATTTATTTTAATCAGTTGCACGAAAGATTTTCTTTTTCTTTCAGGAGTTTATATTAAATCCTGATAAATACTGGAGGTGGGCACGATTTTAGTTGAATTTGAACGATAAATAAAATAGTGTGCTGTGATGCGACGTGAGTGAGGCCCATTGGAACAATTCTTTTATATTTACACATAAGGATGAGGATGGCGATGGAATGAATAATTTTGAATACACAAATTATTTGTGTGATGATATTTCTGTTGGACGCATTATCAGATATATATTAAATTACATAGGTTTATTTAAGTGATTATGAGTCACTAGTTACCCCTTATATGGGGTACATACTTCATGTGAAAGGTTAGGGTGAGCTAAGAATCACTCTAAATTATAATTACTCTCTGAACAAATTAACACATTTTGGTACGGAGATTAAGAAATATAATAATATAATGTATAGTAAAGTAAGAGAAATGATATTTAATTTGTAGTTGGTAGTTGTATTAAAAGTATATGTGGGCCCATGAGAATAAATTAGTAATTGTTTTGGAGTGAGTCTCATATACTAAAAAGAAAATGTGTCAACTTTTTTGGAATAAACCAAAAAGAAAAGTGTGTCAACTTCTATGGAACGGAGGGAGTATTATATAGGTAAAATATGTTTATGGATAATTAAAGTATATTTTAAAAAATATGATAAATAATGCTTTAAAATATGATACAAATAGAATCTATGACTGAAATCAAAAGTATTAAATGGACAATTAAGATTAAAATTGAATAATTTCTAAATACAAACGATCAAGAATAAAATTAAATAGTTTTTAAGTACAATAAAATTAAAAAGAGGAAGAAAAATTGAAAATAAGTTCAATTTGTTTTTATATATGTATAGATTATAAAGTGTTATAATATGGTTCATTACTAACATACACTATTAACACACTCTAATTACAAAAGCATACTTTATTTATGCAACAAACATACTTTAATAATGTATTGATACGTATCACATGCACGTCTCACAAGAGAGTGTCTCTTCTGAATACTAATCCAAATTTAACTAGAAATTTTACAAGTAGGTTTAAATAAATTTAAAATAATTATTAATATTTTTTAAAAAGATATTAATATATTTTAATTTTTATTTTATACTAAGAATTATTTTAGTTTATGCTATATTAATATGAGTTAATAATAGTATAATTTTTAGGGTGATTCTAAGTGTATTGGGTGCATCGGTACATCTAGGATTTATAAGTTTAAGATGTAATTGTAACAACAAATTTTGTATTTAATATGAAATAAATACAAAAAGGGATACAAAGATAATTTCAGATGAATTTAATGTAAAAGATATGTAAACGGGTTACAATCTCAATCAATCCTCTGATTCTTCTCTCGAACCAATTTGACTTGACTTGACTTGTGTGTGTTGACTTTGACTTTGTTGACTGGAGTGTATGCTAACTGTGTTGACAGCGTGTGTGTTGAGCCGGATCTTCGGATGAAGCTTGTCCGGGCTCGGATGTGTAGTCTTCTGTCGTTGATCCGAAGGCGTTGAGCCTTTATTCGAATTGAACGTTGACTGGAGAGAATGCCAGATCGGAGGGGCTTAAAACTTTAATCTCTGATCGGAGGCGGTTAGCTGGATGAACGCTGGATCGGAGGGCTAGGCAGCTTGATCTCTGATCGAAGGCAGTTGGCTGGAAGAACGCCGGATCGGAGGTCTAGGCAGCTTGATCTCTGATCGGAGGCGGTTGGCTGGAAGAATGCCGGACCGGAGGGCTAGGCAGCTTAATCTCTGATCGGAGGCTGTTGGATGGAAGGACGCTGGATCGGAGGCTTGGCAGCTTGATCTCTGATCGGAGGTTGTTGGATGGATGAACACCGGATCGGAGGGCTTGGCAGCTTGATCTCTGATCGGAGGCGGTTGGCTGGATGAACGCCGGATCGGAGGGCTTGGATGGAAGAACGCCAGATCGGTGGGCTTGGATGGAATGCCGGATCGGAGGTTGTTGGATGGAAGAACGCCGGATCAGAGGCTTTTCTTGACTTGAAGATCTTGAAGGAAGGCTGTTGCTCGTGCTCTTCGGATCTCTTCAGGTATTTGGGTGTGTTTGGAATGAATGAAGGTAGATTTGTCAATGGCAGATTTGACTTAATTCTGCGGGCTTGGGCATTTTCATATATAACATAGCTTGATTGATTATTGCTTAATTTGAGTTGATTCTGGAACCTTCCAGGCTTTATTTAACTTGAGAGTCAAACTTTACTTAATTTAAACCCCTTTTAATTTGTTGGGTTTTAAATTAATTATCAATTATTTATTAATCTATTTTACGAATTAATTTATTAAATTTTCAAAATAAAATATAATAAATTAAAATTGATATTTTAATAATGAAAATTCACGTGTCACCATTTTATTGGACGGTGAATTTTATTTGCTTACAAATACCCCCTTGCGATTTGTTCACAGACGCTGCGTCTTGTTGTGAAGGAATCGCAAAAGTCTATTTTTTTCCTTGCAAATTTTTTTGGCGGCAGCGACGGGCAGGTCGTGGTGCCTCGAGCAACGATGTGGCGATATGAGATATCACGGCGGAGAGATGGCGGCGTAGTCGCTACTTTCCGACGAAAGAACACCCTCGGTTTCGACGTGTGGGAGTTGAATAACAGATTTCTTGACTTTGTCGATGAAAATCTGGCGCGAAACCGAAGGCGGTCGCTGGTGGCTTTTGGCTGTGAGATCCGATAGTGATGAGAAATTCAATTCTTGGTAATATCAATCCGCTTGCAACATATAATGTGACAACATTGATTACCTCCATCATTTTTCATGACAACAACTTGAGATTATTTTAATGCTCCAAGAATTTGAACTTCCTTTACCATTTCAATAATTTGAAATTCTTCACTCAACTTCGCATTCAACCACCGTCTCTTCCCTGTCAATCATCTTCTACTCATAAATGCTTCAATTTTATTGCTTGCCCCATAGATTTGATGCGTAAGGCCTAACTTATGACTGAACTTAGCAAAATGTTAAGCTGCCTACGTACCTCTTTACAGAGGATCAAATCATTACGTAGTTCAAAGGGACATGATTTGGTTTTGAATGGGGGTGCTGTGCACAGTTTATACTCATGCGGGCCAGGAGTGACTATTTTTTAACCACTTTAGACAAAGTAGGGTACTTAATACTTTAACCACTTAAAATACCTGAGTGGGGTGAATTAGTAGTTTAACCACGTATAATTATCTTTGGTGGGTGTCGTACACAGTTTATACTCATGCGGACCAGGAGCTCGTCGTACACAGTTTAAACTCATGCGGACAAGGAGTTCGTCGTACACAGTTTAAACTCATGCGGACCAGGAGTACATACAGTTTAGGCTCGTGCACCATGGAGCGTTGTGTATGTATTGGACTTACGCGTAATAGCGTTTAAAGAATTTTCTATTTTTAGGGCCAATATTCACGCTATCTTCTGAGATCAATTTGTAGGCGCCATTTGTGTATACTTCTTTCACAACATGAGGGTCATCCCATTTGGGTAGAAACTTATTTCCAACACGATAAGTAACTACTATAGGTCTTCTCATGGCAAGCACCAAGTCACCAACTTGAAAAGAACGTACCTTTACTTTCTTGTTGAATGTTCTAGAAAGATGAGATTGGTAACACTCAAGTCTTTGTTGTGCATCCAACCTCTTCTCATCTAATGCTTCTAACTCCTGAAGATGCAACTTTGCATTTTTCTTCTTTAGTTAAGCCTTCTTGGGTGGCCATCCTCAAAGATAGGATTTGCTTTTCAAGAGGTACAACAGCTTCAACACCATACACTAATGAATACGGAGTAGCTTGAGTGGGTGTTTTATAAGTGGTGTGGTACGACCATAAAGCTTCATTTATTCTTTCATGCCAATCTCTTTTTGATTTGGAAACAACTTTCTTTAACAAACTGCATAAGGTTTTATTGAAGGCTTCGGCAAGGCCATTAGCAACTGCATTATACATTGATGACTTCCTTTGCTTGAAGTCAAACTTCTCACATAACTTATCAATCCAACTGTTGCTGAACTGCTTTCCATTATCAGTGATAATGTAGCGAGGAACACCGTATCTATAAATGATGTTGATTCGAATGAAATCATCAATATTTTCTTTCTTAACTTCTCTCAAAGGCACAACTTCGGCCCACTTTGAAAAGTAATCGGTTGTAGCAAGAATGTAGAGATGACCACCAGATGACTTTGTAAGTGGGCCCACCACATCTAAACCCCAAGCATCAAAAGGCCGTGAAATAACTGTCGGATGCAAAGGCTCCGGAGGTTGATGAATCAGATTTCCATGAAACTGACAAGCTTGACATCTTTGTGCATAATCCATGCAATCTTTCACCATTGTTGGCCAATAGTAGCCCATTCTCTTGATTCTAAAATGCAGCTTTGGTCCGGATTGATGAGCACCGCAAATTCCGGAGTGAGCTTCCTCCATCGCTTGAATAGCCTCTTCCTTACTTAAGCATCTCAAGAAAACTCCATCAAATGATCTTCTATAAAGTGTACCTTTGAAGTAAATGAAACGAGGTGCACGACGCCGGATATCAACCCTTTGGCGTGGATCGCTTGGCAATTTATCATACTTCAAATAGTCCACAAGTTGTTGGCGCCAATATTCTTCTTCAATGTCGAAAACTTCCACCACATGATTTTCAACTTCTTCATAGTCATCATCTTCAAAGATTGGTGGTACAACCCAATTTCTACATAATGGTATTTGAATCTACACCTCTGGCATAGCTATAGTTGATGCTAACTTAGCAAGGGCGTCAGCTTGCTTATTCTCTCTTCTAGACAGATGCTTGATGTCAACATCACCAAGGTAACCCATAAGCTTTTGAGCATAATTATGGTATGGGAGCAACTCGGGCTTCTTTACTTCACACACTCCAAGAAGTTGATTTATCACTAGTAATGAATCACCATACACCCTAAGGCGTAGTTATTTTATATCAACGGACATTTCTAAACCAAGTATGAGTGCTTGATATTCAGCCACATTATTGGAGCAATTTTTCGTTAAGGAAAATGAGAAAGGTAGAACTTCACCACTGGATGTTACAAACACGACTCCAGCACCGGCTCCTTCTCTATGAGGTACTCCATCAAAATACATCTTCCAAGGAGAAGCTATCTCAATAGCGAAAGCATCTTCATCGGGGAGTTCATCAGATAATTCCCATTCAGCGGGCATCAGATGATCAGCTAGAAAATTTGCCAACACTTGCCCTTTTACGGCCTTTTGAGGGATGTACACGATTTCAAACTATTGAAGTTGGAGATACCATCTTGCAAGTCGACCAGAAAGTACTAGTTTTGACATGACAAATTTTAGTGGGTTGGCTTTCGAAACCAGACGAACTGTATGAGCTTTGAAGTAATGTTTCAACTTCTGAATCACGAAGATAAGGGATAAGCATATCTTCTCAATGGGTGAATACTTCAACTCGTTTGGAGTCATGGTGCTACTTAGATAGTATAGAGCTCTTTCTTTGCCATCATCATTTTCTTGTGCAAGTAAAGCTCCAACAGAGCGTTCTTGGGCAGCTAGATAAAGGATTAATGGACATCCCAGTATTGGAGCACCCAACACTGGTGCTTTCATCAAGTATTCTTTAATGCTATTAAAAACATTATCGCAAGCTTCATCCCACTCGAATATACTGCCTTTCTTCATGAGATGACTAAATGGTTGACATCGGCCAGCCAAATTTGATATAAATCTTCTCAAGTATGTCAATTTTCCTTGCAAACTCTTGAGTTCATGTATGTTCCGAGGTACATGCATCTTCATGATTGCATCAATCTTTACTTTCTCAATCTCGATTCCTCGATGGCGAATAATAAATCTAAGAAATTTCCCGGGTGAAACTCCAAACGCACACTTGAGTGGATTCATCTTAAGTTGATGCTCTCTCAATCGTTCGAACACCCGTCTTAGATCATGGAGATGATCTTTCTTTTTCTTTGTTTTCACCACAATATCATCGACATAGCACTCGACAATCTTATGAAGCATGTCATCAAATATCTTTTGCATGCTCGTTGATAAGTGGCACCAGCATTCTTCAAGCTAAATGGCATGACATTATAGCAATATATTCCTTTCGGAGTATGAAAAGCTATCATTTCTTGATCCTCAGGAGCCAGACCAATTTGATTGTAGCCAGATGATCCATCTATGAATGACATGACTTCATGCCCCATTGTTGCATCAATCATGAGTTCAGGCATTGGCAATGGAAAGTAATCTTTTGGACATGCCATGTTCAAATCTCGAAAATCAGCACATACTCTGAGTTGCCCATTCTTCTTTCTTACTAGCACGATATTAGAAATTCATGTAGGATATTTGACTTCTCGAATCTTTCTTATTTCAAGAAGCTTATTAACCTCGTCCTCAATTAAAGAAATCAACTCTGGTCGAAATTGACGCTGCATTTGTTTTACTAGTCCAGTTCCCTTTTTGATGGATAAGTGGTGCACTGCGATTTTAGGATCTAAGCCTGGCATTTCTTTATGTGACCATGCAAAGACATCTCTGTATTCTCGCAAGAGGCTAATGTACATTTCTTCTTCCTCAACATTTAACAGAGCACTTATGTAGGTAGGACGTGGATCATTTTTCATCACCTAAGTTGATCTATTTCAACTCATCAACAGTGGCTTTCACTCCTTCTTCAAATTGTGAAGGGGCATCTTCAGCATCTACTTCCTCCATTTGAGAATCATCAAGCAGTGATATGGTTGGTGGAAGCTACACTTTCTCTATCATCATTACTATCATCTTTAGTAAAGATGATTGTCTGCATCTTAGCTTTCAACACTCTTCCCCTTGAGATAGTCAAGATATTTCGCCGATTCCTGCGAGAGGGAATCCGACGTCGTAGTTTTTGGAGGTTAAGGGACTTGACATGATTTTGCCTCCTACACTTGTTCCCTTTACAGGGTCCAAGCCTTTTGAAGACACTCCCAAGCCTTTCAAAGACAGAGCTTCTCTTGATTTCCCTAATACTTGCATCAAACATATCTTCCGTGGATAACGCTTCTCACTCGGTGATATAATTTGTGCTGGCTCTTCTAATTGCAATGCGGACTGGCTTTTGAGGGACATAGCCCAAACTTGGCTTAGCATTCTTGTTAGTGTGACCATCATTTTTCAACATTTCCTGAGTGGCGTTGAGCCCATGCTCTGGTTGGTTGATGGTTTCACGATGTAACTTGCTTGCCATCGGCTTTTCCTTTGGTTCATAACTAGCCTTTATGAGAAGTTTGTAAGCTTGTGGTCCATATGACTTAGCTATTTCTGCTTCAAATACTCCATCGTGTTCAGTTTTTGCTTCTTCAACAGGACGTGTGAATCCTTTAAGTAGTGGAGAAGAATGTTTACTCGCATCAATTTTTGTTAAAGGCAACGTCAACTTTTCCAAGGTCTCAAGCTTCTCTTTGTCCTTCTTAAGAATAGAAGATGATGTGCTACATTCCTCCTTTATTTGTTTACTGCCCCCATCTTCTTGTGCTGGGGCTTCTTCACATTTCACTTCCTTTGTATTCTTGAAGAAGTATTTAGCATCTGCAAAGTAAGCTTCAGCTTCAGTAAATGGTTTTTCATCACCGAATACCCTTTTCACGTTGTTGCCTTCACTATATTTGAAGCACTGGTGTAGTGTAGAAGGGATCACGCCATTCTCATGCAACCATGGGCGCCCTAAAAGCATGTTGTACGAAGTTTTTGCATCAATAACATGGAAGAGTATTGTTGACTTCATCTCATCAATTAGAAAATCAAGAACTATTGTGCCGAGAGTTCTTTGTCCCTCGTGGTTGAACCCTTGAATCATCAATCTGCTATGATTGAGTTCATCTAGTGGTACTTCCAACTTCTTCAACATCTTTAAAGACAAGATATTCACCGCTGAGCCTCCGTCAACAAGTATACTCTTTACTCGTAGCCCTTGTGTATTACCAGTTACAAATAGAGGTCGGTTATGATATTGTGAACCCAACAATATGTCTTCATCTGTGAAGGTCACCTTTATAGAGTAAGCTTTTTTCTTGGCCTCAAGTTGTTTGCTTTCGTTGTCTTCTTCGTTCACAACATGACATGAGCCTTCATCATGACTTTCTTTTACAGAAGTGAAGTTTGTGGCTGCCTCATCTTCTAACATGATTTTTCCTTCTTTAGCTAGCTGCATGATCATTTCCTTGAAGACAAAACAATAATGAATAGGATGACCCACCAACCTATGATACTTGCAGTATTTTAGATCATTAGTTCGGCCGGCTTCCTCTGGACGTTTCATGTCAGGAAGGTCAAGAAGTTTATTTTTTATCAGATCATCAAATATGCTAGAAATATCAGAATCCAGGAAGGGGTACTCTTTTTCTTGCATCACCTTCAGAGTTAACCTTCTTTGCCCCCATTCCTGGGCAACTTGTTTCCCTTTATCTTTCGTATTATTTTCACTCTTTCGAACTTTGACCGTCATAGTATTTGTGGCCATTAATTCTTTGTTGGAATTTCTAGCATAGGGCTTGCCCCCTTTCTTGAAATCTTGCTTATCTTTGGACTTGTAGGATCCAACATTGGTGAGTGTTTTATTCCACTAGCAACCATGCTTAATTCCATGTCATGAGCTCTCGTAGCCAACTCATCGAAAGTTTTAAGCCAAATCCCTTGGAGTATATAAAAGAGATTCCATTTCATCCCTTGGATACACATTTTAATACCAGACTCTTTGGATAGTCGATCCTTGCAGTTCAGACTCAGATTCCTCCATCGATTAAAATAATCGATCACAAGTTCTTCTTTCAATTGACGAGTGTTAGTTAGCTCCATCATGCTAACAGTTCTTCTTGTACTGTAGAAATGATTAAGAAACTCATACTCCATTTGCGCCCAACTGTCAAAGGATTCAGCTTGCAAGTCGATATACCAATCAAAGGCATTTCCTTTGAGAGAGCGAATAAACTATCTTACCATATGGTCTCCATAAGTACCAGCGTCATGGCAAGTCTCAATGAAGTGTGCTATGTGTTGCCTTGGATTTCCCTTGCCATCAAATTGTTGGAGCTTGGGAGGCTGGTAGCTAACTGGCAACTTCAAGTTGTCCACTCTTTTCGTGAATGGCTTGACATAAGTGAAAGTGGGCTTGGAAGTCTCTTCCCTTTCTTTTATTGTTCCAAGTATGATATCCTTCAATTGATCAACTTGGAGAATTCCATTGGCCGAAAGTTGCAATGTTCCTTGAGTTTGTTCTTTTTCAATAGTCTGGCGCCTTGTGATCTCTTCCACCTCACTATCGTCCATGGCTCATTTTCCGTTTGCACGGCTAGTCTCCGCGACGTCCCTTTTTTTCATCAATTGGGAGATCTTTGAATCTTGAGCTTCTATGTGTTTTGTGAGCCCTTCGATAACTTTCATCATACTTGCTAACTGTTCCTCAATAGTTGAGGCGCCTGCCATCATTACTGGAGCAGCAATTGAGCTAGAAGATGAGCTTGAAGATGAGTGTGAGCATGCAGAATCTTCATCACTATCTTCTTTAAGAGGTAGTTGTTTTCTCGAAGCCTTTTCAACCGAAGGATTGGATCCAGATGATCCTTCTGATTGAGCTTTCTTTGACATGCTCCTCGTAACAACAACAACATGTTCATTCAATGACTCTGAGAGCTTAAAATCAGCATTCCTTCCCACAGTGATCTTAACAGGAGTCATTTTGTACTTTCGAGCTTGTAGAGAGAAGAGATGAGAGGTAGAGATTGTCCCACTGGGCGTGCTAAAATTTGTAACAACAAATTTTGTATTTAATATGAAATAAACACAAAAAGGGATACAAAGATAATTTCAGATGGATTTAATGATCCCTTTTTGAATGAAGCTTGTTCATTCAAAGATCCCTTTTTGAATGAAGCTTGTTCGAGCTCGGATATGTAGTCTTGTGTCGTTGATCCGGAGGCATTGAGCCTTTATTCGGATTGAACATTGACTGGAGAGAATGCCAGATCGGAAGGGCTTAAAACCTTAATCTCTGATCAGAGGTGATTGGCTGGATGAACTCCGGATCGGAGGGCTAGGCAGCTTGATCTCTGATCGGAGGCGCTTGGCTGGAAGAACACCGGATCGGAGGGCTAGGCAGCTTGATCTCTGATCGGAGGCGGTTGACTGAAAGAATGCCACATCGGAGGCTAGGCAGCTTAATCTCTAATCGGAGGCTGTTGGATGGAAGTGTTGGCAATTGGATCGTTTGGTTCAACATGATTCGTTAGTAAAACAGGCAAACAATAACAGCAGAAGCAATTAGAATTGTTTACCGTACTTCTGGGTTGGTGTAGAGGATGATCTGTAGAGAATTACCTCTGATCTTCTACTGTATGTCCCAAGTGTGATCCTGCTGTTGTGTGGGCAACAGTCTGCAGGATCTCTCAATCTGCTTCTTTCCCTAACTTACGTCAAAAGAGGCGCAGGAATTCTTTGGGTTCCAAGAAGCTGAGTTCACTTATATATACTGGGCTACAGCAGGGATCAGCAGGAGAATTGGAGTTGGGCCTCCATTGGATTAAATATCCAAGCTTAGCCCAAAGCTTATATTTAACCCAATAATAATAATAAAGTCCACTAAATTATTATTACTGCACTACCCACTCCAACCCAAAATTACGTTTTGGGCTCCTTCTTATTATGAGCCCGAAGTCTTCCCATGTTTAAGATATACAATGCCCATTAATTAATTAAGTTACTGACAACTCAAATTAATTAATATCTCATCCGAGAGTAGTACCACTCAACCTTATTATCATGCCGGAAATTAATCCACTTGCAAGATTTACATGATAAACCTTATGAGCTCCTCAAAGGGACATCATCAACCTATGTCGGACATGGATTCATTCTACAATCAACAGCACACCATAGATACAACACTATTTCCCAACTCACCGAGTTTGTTGATTTAATACTTATAAATCTCACCCATTGATGAATCAAAGAAATACATACTGCCCTACGTGTCGAGGTTATTGTATAGGGATTAAGAGCACAAATTTCCATAATAACAGAGATCAAGTTCTACTATATAGTCAGTATAAGAAGAACGATCTCAGGCGATCCTACTCAATACACACGAGTGCACTAATGTGATTCTATAGCCAAGACAAGCTAATACCGAACCACACTACAACCATACCGATAGAGAGTCCCCGTCTATCTCAGTTGTGAGTATCTGTTTATACTTTATAAGGAAACCGATAATATGATCTTCCGCGTGTTGTCGCACAATATATTATCTACAGTATAAAGTAAATGGACTATTGCATCATGCATATAAAATAAATTATAAGATGCAATCATTTGATCATATGATTCTCATTTCAAATATTGTTGTGACATTGTTCATACTAAAGCTAGACTTTTATTATACAATCCAACAATCTCCCACTTATACTAAAAGACTATGCTGTCATGTCTTCTGCCATACATCTGATTCCTACTCCCACTACACGACCATTAAAAGCTCTCGCCTTAAGGTCCTTGTAAATGGATTTACTAGGTCATCATCCAATGTAATCTAGGCAACAACAACCTTCCCCTCATCATACGATTTCTCGTAACAGGTAGTACTCGCGCTCCATGTGTTTAATTGCCTTATTGACTCGTGATTTCTTCAAGTTTGTAACTGCACCAATATCATCAATGTAAATTGTGATTACCTTGGGCAAACTTAGAAACACTTCAAAGTCCATCTTGAAGTCTCTAGAGTCATATAGATACTTTGGCTGCCTCATAGGCTCCAATTTATTATCTTTCCACGATGGAGTCTGGAGTCTGAAATATATTTCTATATAACACTCCTCCACATTATGACTCTACTTCCTAAGATTAAAACACATAACCTTTGAGGAGAATTTACTACAGTCCAATCTGACTAAAAATCCGAATCTACGTAATCCACAAGAAGCAGTGAATCTGCTCAGTAAGTCTACATATAATTTCCAGTCTTTCTCAGGCACTTCATATATGTCTTACCACAGTTCATTATTCTTGTTCTGGGTTACGTTGATACCCACTGTTCATGCATCCAGCAAAACAGATATCCAACATCGTTCATAGCATTCCTTAGATTAAGCTTCCTTATTCGCCGAAGCATAAGGAACCGCTTTCATCTCCTTTATTTTCTTTTTGTGTCTCAAAGACACATTCACTTAGATAAATATACATGCTAAATGAGTATGGACTGTATCATTTTATGAAACTTGAGGTAAGCATAATATCATTTCTTGTGATCCGTATTACCGTGATCAAAAGGATATATTTTGCCTTTCTTAAGTCCTTCATCTCTACCGCTTTATTAACCGTACTCATACGCCCGATAATACTCTTTCATTGTCTCTAATGAGCAAGATACTATCTACGTATAGTATCAGAAACACCACCACGTTTCCGTCACTCTTTACAATACACAAGACTCATCCGCTCATTGATTTAAATCCATGCCATTGGATTACCTAATCAAAACAGATGCTTCATGATCTCAAAGCTTGCTTTAGTCCATCGCTGGACAATTTTAAGCTTACTATCAAAATGCTATTAGTACTTTGCAATGAATCACTCTGGTTGCTTTACATAGATGTTTTCCTCAAGACTTCCAATCAGGAAAGCTGTCTTTGACATCTATTTGCTGTTCCTCATAGCAGCAATAAATAAAAGAATCCGGATCAACATAAGCATAGCTAACAGCGAACATGTTTCCTCATAATCGAACCATTTCTTTCTGAGTACACCTTTTCGCAACAAGCTTTGCTTCCAAGATTTTTACCTTTCCGTATGATCCTCTTTTATTTTCCTTGACCACTTGCAATGGCTTTTACACCATTTAGTGATCCTTCAAGCTCCAGACTTAATTTAGAATTCGTAGATTCTATTTCAACATACATTGCAACTTACTAAGATTCTGCATTTTAATCTTATAGTGCAACGTCGTATCCCTGGGATAATACCATGTTTACTAGGGATCAAGTCTTACGAATTTCCCAAAATATGTATCTCACAGGTTGTCGAATAACCCTCCCACTACGACAAGGCACTACATGTAATTGTGTATCAGACGTGACACGCGTTGCAGTTTACCTTGTGGTATATCCTCTTGTACACTTGGTACTTATACTTTGTGTTTTCTTCTCACTACCTTTAGAACAACTCATACATGGGTTTGTGATTTATTACATAGTCCTTTTCCAAAAATCTGGTGTTTGTGTTAACAGTCACCCTTCGATCTTTTGGACTAAATAAATCACCCTCCATTTTTCTAGGATGTCCCACAAACAGACAAACGTTTTACGAATTACTGTTTCTTAGGCATATCCATAAAATGAATTTAATTATTCCAAATAATTCATCATCTATCTAATCATTACCATAAGAGCCTTATTCGTTCTATCCACTACACCATTCAGTTTGGGGCATACCCGGTGTAGTCAACTTGAGATTTAATCTCAACTTCTGATCAATAGCTCCTAACTATCCCAAGAGGTATTCGCCATCATGATTAGATCGTAATGACTTAATATATTTTCCATGACGCTTCACTGTACCAGCCTTATAATTCTTGAATTAATCAAAGAACTTAAACATGCAGTGCATCAAATAAATATATTGGTATCTAGAATAATCTTCGAATATTCATAACCACCTCTCGCCTGGATAATATTAGGTTCGCTTGAATTAGAATGAACTAATTCCAACATACATATCTTTTGCTCTACACCCCACAGCCTTGAAAAGGCAGTTAATCATTTTTACTTCCAAGCAAGACTCGCAAGTCCGATAGTTTCCACTTCAGATAAACTAAGCGGTCTATCGGCTATCAACTTTTGAATCATACTCAAGTAAAATGAACTAATCTTAGACGCCAAATGTATGTTTAGTTTATTTCCGAAGGTTCCTTTCTCTTACTAATATTAGAAGATGCATTATTAATTATTATTTGTTGCATCTGTGGGATGAATATGATTTAAGAGTTTACTTATTATCCACCAACGTACTTTAATGGATTATAGCCTCATTCCTTATTACTATGACCATGTCATTTAAATGAAATGAAGTATCCATCCGTTAATGCATAGAAACCGAAATTAAATTCTTTCTATGAAACGTACGTAAAGATAATTTCTCATAATCAATCGTTTATTCCTATCATAAGATAGATAAATAACTCCCACTGCAATAACTACTACCTTTGTAGTTTTACCCATGTCATAACTATCTTATCCTTACTCAGTGATAAACATTTAGTGATTTCAGTATCTACACGCTTCGTGTCAGTAGATGCCATCACTAATCATATTTAAACAACTAGTGAATAAGATATTAATATTGTTCACATTATGATGAAAATGGCTTTCCTTTGCCACATGTTTTGTCAGAAGTTTCCCACCATATACATCCTCTTGTAATTCAGGTGGAACTTACTCAAAACATCTAGACAATTATGGAGAATAAAATTGACTTAGGTTTCCCCTTCAACTTTTATTCCCTGTATTT
Organism: Pogostemon cablin; assembly: GCA_023678885.1. NCBI lineage: Eukaryota > Viridiplantae > Streptophyta > Magnoliopsida > Lamiales > Lamiaceae > Pogostemon > Pogostemon cablin. The sequence goes on from CM042967.1 coordinate 26,297,227, forward strand.
CCAATTCATTCATCAAATTCTATCATGATCTTGCACCTTTTAAATTACTCAAGTATCCGAAGAGTTACATGAGACCATCATATTTCTATGAACCTCTCATCTCTTCACTAGAGACTTTAATAGGCATCATGAGACGTCATTTGTGAGAATACACATGTATTTTCTTAAGTAGTAATTTTCAAAAATCAAGATTCTTTTCTAATCATCTAATTTGGACAAGTAAATATAATGTCTTTTAGTTAACAATTAGTGAAATAAAACCATTCGAAATTCAGAGAATCACAAATAAATATTCCGATCAAATCTTCGAATTTTATCCTTTTATATTGATTCCCTCAAAACAATATAAAAATAAAATTCACCGACATCTCAAGCACCGTGAGTCTGCAAGCCACGTTAGTGTGGACGTTTACAAACCCGAATATTTACAAGAGAAGGTTTTACCCATTAATTTCATTTGTCAACCTAACTTTATGACAAAATAATTAATAGTCGGTTCCTCTTTAGCCATGCAAATAATAGCAGTGACTCCGTTGGGGAGAATACTAATTATTTACACCTAAGTGTACACCATTATTTGATCCCAAGTCCACTGCGCGAGCTTGTGTGCCTTACAGTTGGAGAAGTACACACGCGCTCGGATAGCTTCCTACAATCATCTATTATTAGTTTGTACTAGTGAACCGCACACAAACTCATCCGTTAGGAAGGAAGGCCAATGCCAACACGCAAGTTTGTGTGCCACATTACAAACAATAATTATTTAATGAAGTCTGTACCAGTGATCCGTGAATAAACTCATCCGTTAGGGAGGAAGGCCTATTGCCAACACGCAAGTTTACTCACATCACTTACAAACCAATAATGGAGGCCACGGGAATTAATTTACCAATCCCCTCTCCCACTTGGTTATTTAAAACACCGAGGGTTTTTAACATGCATATAATATTCAGTAATAAAATATACATTCTAGCATGCTTCTATTAACAGCAATTTAAATAAATAAATCACATAGAACATGCCTTTCACATATACAACAATAATTGACAATTAAATCAATTAATCAGTTATATAACATTAATTAATTGCATAAAATGTTAGATCAATTAAATAGGCCAGCTGACCCAAACATCATTAGCATAAAATGAGCAGCCCATTAGCAAAATAATTAATCCCATTTACCCTGCCAATTTATGCATTAAGGTCTAGCCCAATATTTAACCTGGCCCAACATCATACCCACAATTAATTAAAAACCAGGATTGGCCCAGCAGCCCATTACCATTTAATTAAAATTGGGTCCAACTGAGACAACCATATACTGCCAAAAATGGCCCAGCAACAGCTGAATAACCCAGCAGGCCCAATAACCAAAAAAAATTGAATTAAGCCCAATTATCCAACATTAAAATAGCCCTACAGCCTTTATGAAAATTGGGCCCTGCTACATAGGCCCAAAACAGAAGCCCACACACAGCTGCTACCCTAGATTCTTCCAGCCGCAATAAGAAGCAAACACCCAGCCTGCACCGGCGCTACCGGTCGCCTCTGCCGTCGGCGGCTGCGCCAGCATCTGCCGCCAACAGCGCCGCCGCCCGCTTCGTCGCCACCCTCGCTGCCAGCTATCGTCTATAACCGCCAGAGCCGCCACCAGCCGCCGCTCGAGGACAACACAGGCACTCGATTAGGAAAACGAACACCTCACCGTGCATTCATCCTAGTAGGGGCCGCCCGGTTGGCCGCTCGCCGAGACGTGCCCGCCACCACCAATCATCAGCGCTACCAAAGACGTCGTTGCAGCCGACGCCAGAGCCTACAGCCAACTGAAAAAAAATGCCGCAAACTGCCCATCAGCGCCGCCGCCGACCGGTAGTCTTGAAAAAATGCAGGCACGCCCGATGAGAGGACCAGCTCGCCTAGTATCCACGATGATCGAGTCCCACGTCTGGATCCCACACATAGTCGCCCAGAAAAAGTAGCATGCAGAGCCAACCATCGCCTCAATCCTGTCGCTCAGCCATCACACGCCGCCAGATTAGTGCCGATCTGCTCCGATCGACAGGGATCGTGTTGAACTCTCTCGCATCCCCTTCTGACTCGAATTAATCAACTGGCAACCCATCCTTGCACCAGCAATCAGGAGTTGCAGAGGCGCCCCAACCAACGCCAGTCAGCGTCTTCCCCGTGCAGTCGCCTCCGCATAGGCTTCCAGCCATCATGCGCCGCCGTCATCAGTACCGTTCGCCATTGATTTTGATCTAGTCGATGCCTCTCGCTCCATGCTTTGATCGTCACCAGTCATCGATTACATCGACTGCTCCAAAAGGCGTTCAACGTCGCCGACAACCGTCGCTCCATTAGGCTGTTTGACTGACTAATTGACGTTCTTGTGTGCCAGATAGTCATTATTGCGTATTCTATCATTCTTCTTGCCTCCACCATCATCAGTACCGCGTGTGTGGGTGTTTAGATGTGTCCAGTGTGATAGTTGGGAGATTGAGAGTTCGAACAGCAATAAACAATCAGCAGCAATCACATATACCAAATTGGATACCATATTGAAAAACAATAACAGTATAAAACTCATGTGACTATATCCAGATTTAACTATATAATCAAATAACCAGATTCATACATGATATCAATCCGACTAAAACCACACGCGTAAGGCTGAAACCCTTATCTAACGTCCCATGTTTCACCATGAAACCAACGCTCTGATACCAATTGTTGGCAATTGGATCATTTGGTTTAACATGATTCGTTAGTAAAACAGGCAAACAATAACAGCAGAAGCAATTAGAATTGTTTACCGTACTTCTGGGTTGGTGTAGAGGATGATCTGTAGAGAACTACCTCTGATCTTCTACTGTATGTCCCAAGTGTGATCCTGCTGTTGTGTGGGCAACAGTCTGCAGGATCTCTCAATCTGTTTCTTTCCCTAACTTACGTCAAAAGAGGTGCAGGAATTCTTTGGGTTCCAAGAAGCTGAGTTCACTTATATATACTGGGCTACAACAGGGATCAGGCGGAGAATTGGAGTTGGACCTTCATTGGATTAAATATCCAAGCTTAGCCCAAAGCTTATATTTAACCCAATAATAATAATAAAGTCCACTAAATTATTATTACTGCACTACCCACTCCAACTCAAAATTACGTTTTGGGCTCCTTCTTATTATGAGCCCGAAGTCTCCCCATGTTTAAGATATACAATGCCCATTAATTAATTAAGTTACTGACAACTCAAATTAATTAATATCTCATCCGAGAGTAGTACCACTCAACCTTATTATCATGCCGGAAATTAATCCACTTGCAAGATTTACATGATAAACCTTATGAGCTCCTCAAGGGGACATCATTAACCTATGTCGGACATGGATTCCTTCTACAATCAACAGCATACCATAGATACAGCACTATTTCCCAACTCTCCGAGTTTATTGATTTAATACTTATAAATCTCACCCATTGATGAATCAAAGAAATACATACTGCCCTACGTGTCGAGGTTATTGTATAGGGATTAAGAGCACAAACTTCCATAATAACAGAGATCAAGTTCTACTATATAGTCAGTATAAGAAGAACGATCTCAGGCGATCCTACTCAATACACACGAGTGCACTAATGTGATTTTATAGCCAAGACAAGCTAATACCGAACCACATGATGAGTGATATTTTCACCTAGATTTTAGTGTCTTTTTATATGTGTTTTCGTATATTTTTATCCGTATTTTATGTGTTATTTGGTTGTGTTTTGTGTTTTTATGGAAATGTGTGTGAATGAGCTTAAACCTATAATTTTCACTTTTTATTTGATGCTAGATATGATAAGGAAGATGTAGGAAAAAGCGGATCTCAATTCGGAGTTGAAACGAAGGAGAACGAGCCAAAACAGTGAAGAAAAACAGGAGCCAGCACCAACACGGGCTGTGTAGCCAACACGGCCCTGTAAGAGATGGCCGTGCGGCGACACCAGTTTGTTCAACACGGGCACCTTAAGGCCGTGTCCAGTCACACGAGTCGTGTTGGCAGCACGAGCCGTGTCATCAACACGGCCCTGTAAGCAGAGGTCGTGTGCCGACATCAGAAGACACAACACGGCCACCTTATGGCCGTGTTACCGAGCACGACTCGTGCTGTGTAAATTCCTGGAAAAAAATCAGAATCCTTCTAGAAGCCTCCCAAGGGGTATAAATACCCCTTTATTCAACAATTGAGAGGAGATCCGATTTGCTACTGTTCCCACACACCTCACACACCATTCCTTTGATTTCACACCATATTCTCCATCCCATTCATCCATTTTGAGATCTATATCATCTCTCCATAATTTCCTCCATCCAAATCAAGTGAAGAAGCAAGGAAGCTTGGGTGATCACCAAAGGAAGAAGGGAGATTCAATTGGATCCATTCCAAGGGAGTTTTCATTCCAATTTTGTGTTAATCCTTTAGTTTATCATGATTTGTAAGAATTATAATGTCTATGTTATGGATCTTATGAAGATTGAAGGCTAATCTCCCTTGTGAGATTAGCAACATGAAGGTTGTTGGTTAATTTGTGGATCTATGTAATTAAATTCATATGTTGATGGGGATATTTGATTTTCTATCATTGGTGCTTATATATCTTAAGATCTATGATGTTTTGTATGTTTGATTGTTCTAATTATATGATTAGATTGAGAAATCAATTATGTGCTTAGGATAGTAAAGTGAATCATTTCATCAAACACCTCATGTGCATTATAAATGGTAAAGTGATTGAGAAGTCCTTTATTATTTAGAACCCTTTGATAGAACATGTGATTAGTTAGATTGAGAAGTCAATTGATTATATGAAGGGATTCTTAAATTGAACTTAGTACCTAGTTGGAATAGTTTAATTTAGAACCAACCTTTGAGCTATTTTGAGATTGTGCAAATGATCTACATCCTATTCATTTCGAGAGGAAGTTTAGGTGGTATAAGTGTTGGCCCTTAATCTTAACCCTTGATACATATGAGTTTAATGCATGAATCCATAAGTTACCACTTCTATAGTGTTGTTAATCTCACTTCTACTCAATTTGGAAAACCACTCATTCATCATTTTTATCTTGTCATTTAATTATTGCTTGTCTACTTTCATTTAATTACTTGTTACCCAAACCATCCATCTATGATTCGTTTCTATAAAATCGTGATAAACGTGATATCGCTTAAGTGCTAGCATCGACCTCCCTGTGGTTCGATAAATTCTTGAATTGGTCAACCCGACTACAAGTTATGGCTAATCAAATGGCGCCGCTGCCGGGGAGGTAACGGTTGCTAGTAGCTTAAAGAAGGAACTTTTAGAGCGATCTTACTAGAGACATTTTTTTTTGTATTTATTATTTGTTTTTGCTTTGTGAAAATTTGTTCTAATTTCTCTTATCTTGAAGGTGTATGCAAACGAGGTCAAAAGGGAAGCAAGTCGAACCAATTGATCTTGAGCTTGAAAACACTTTGAGGAGAAGGAGAAGAGAGAACAAAACCAAAAATAGTGAGCGAATGGAAAATTTCCAAGGTGACAATCGTGTTGGGATAGAGCATGATGGGAAGGAGGACACAATATGAACGTGCAAGACAACGCACATCAATTCAATGAGAATCCTCCTCAACAAGCCTATCAAAATCATGGAGCTATAAACAATCAAGCTTATATTCAACAACTGGTGCAACAAGCGATGATTCAACAAGATTTTCAACAAGCTTATCCTCCTCCACAACAAGCTTATGTGCCACCACCTCCACCTCCGGTGCAACATGGAATGCAAAATGATCAAAGGGTGATCCGGGACATCTTCATGCCAAGGGCAATTCCACAAATGATGGGACCACCAATTCATGCCAACAACTTTGAGTTTAAAATGGGCTTGATTTCATTGGTGCGAGAGCAACAATTTGGTGGAGCTCCGAATGAAGATCCTAATGCTCATCTAGCTCAATTTGTGGAGATTGCCAACACCGTGAAAATGAATGGAGTGAGTGAAGATTGCATCAAGATGAGGTTGTTCCCATTTTCTTTGAGGGATAGAGCAAGAACATGGCTCTCCACCATTACTCCCGGTATGTGCAACACTTGGGATGAGCTAGCACAATTGTTTTTAAACAAGTACTTCCCACCGTCAAAGACGCTTCAAATGAAGAGCTTGATCACACAATTCAAGCAAATGCCTCAAGAGAGCTTTTATGAAGCGTGGGAAAGGTTCAAAGAAATGCTACGCAAGTGTCCAAAACATAGTTTCCCGGAGAATCAACAAGTGGGATTTTTCTATCAAGGACTTGTGAATGGGCAAAGAGTGCTTGTTGATGCCTCGGCAGGAGGATCCGTACTAGGAGTAACTCCGGAAAGGGCTATTCGAATTTTGATAAGATTGCTACAAATGTTTATCAATGGCCATCGGAGAAAGTTAGTGGAAGCTATGGTTTTGAGAACTATGATAAAGGACAACAGTTTAGTGTGAAGAGTGTAAGTGTTGAACCAAGTATGCTAAGCATGGAAAAGATAGTGGCGGAAGTTGTTAAACAAATGAGCTTGAATCAAAGTGTGAATAATCAAGGAGCGAATATGGTTGAGGGGCTATGAGTCGAGCAAGGTGTGCTACCTCCGAATGCTGTGAATGGTGAACAATGGACCAACTCTATGCCACGAGTTGAGGATGTGTCTTATATGCAAGGAAGAAATTATCAAGGTAATTATCAAAACAATTACCAAGGTAATTTCAATCAAAATCAAGGAAGTTATCCACAAAGGCAAGGAGGATTCAATGCTCAAAGTAGTGGAAGCTCGCACCTACCACAACAACCAAGGCAAGGAGGTTTCACTAGCCAAGGAAGTGGAAGTTCTTATCCACAACAACAAAGGAGGCAAGATAATTTTTCTTATGCAAACCCAGGTAATGCGGTTGCTTATTCTCCGGGGTATCATCTGGGAGCTAAAGCGCCAAATAATGAAGGGAAGGCGACTACCGAAGAACTTCTTGAAAAATTGATTGCTTCCAACAAAAATCAAGAGAAAGTAATTGAAAGAAAATTCAAGGCTTTTGAGGAAGTAAATGAAAGACGATTAAAAGCCATTGAGGAAAACAGTGATAGAAGACTCAAAGCATTGGAGTATTCATTTGGTCAAATGGCGAGCTCAATGAGTGCTAATGAGAAAGGGAAATTTCCGGCCACAACCGAAGTAAATCCCAAAGCTCAATGTTTGTTGGTTGATAGAAAGGAGGAACGAAAGGTTGAAGAAGGGTTGGTGGAAAGGAAGGTTGTTGAAGAAATGGAAGAGATAAGTAAGAAAGAAGAGAAGGGGCTTAAATGGATACCTAAGTGGAAAAAGGTGCAAGAGGAAAAGAAAATGGAAGAAAAGGGTAAAGAAGAGGAGTACAAACGTGATTATTGGGGTATTCCGATCACTCCATTCCCTATTCCATATCCACAAATGTTTGTAAAAGAGGAGAAGAAAAAGGAGTTTGAGGAGTATGTGAAAGAGCTCAAGAAAAAGTATGAGAAAAAAAGGAAAGAAGAGCAACCCGAAGCAAGTGGATCAATGCAAAAAGGGGGGCCTACAAAAGTTGGTGATCCGGGGAAGTTCATAATCCCTTGTGATTTTGAAAAGAAAGGTACCCTTGATGCATTGTGTGACTTGGGGGCAAGTGTCAACGTGATGTCTCATGCCACGTTCAAAGACCTTGCAATTGGAAAGCTAAAGCCTACTACTATCCGTCTTGAAGTTGTCAATGGTGAGGTTGTGAAGCCACTAGGAATGGTTGAAGACGTGGAGGTAAAGGTGAAGGGGCTAGCTTTTCCGGTCGACTTCATGATTTTGGAAGTGAAGGCGGACCCCAAAGTTCCACTCATTTTGGGAAGGCCATTTCTAGCTACGGGAAGAGCAAGAATTGATGTTGGTAGAGAAGAGTTATCCTTGTGCTCAAAAGGAAAGAGTGTCACGTTCATGTGCAAGAAGGAAAAAGGAGCCAAGTCTCACTTAAAGCCTCCGGATGATTTAATGGATCATGATTCTCTCCTCTTTGACAATTTAAACTCATTTCTTCATGATTATATGAAAATGTCCAATTCTAACTTATTTTCTTGTGATGTTGATAGAAAGAAAGCTCTGAACCTCGATTGGAAAATTGACAAAGGAGAGAGAGGAAGTCCACTAGAATCACTTCTTGATGACGATTTGATGCTAGTGAGCAAGAATGGAGAGGTTGAGCTAGTGGACAAGAAGAGGGCTAAGCTAATGTTTAAAGTGAGGATGCGAGGAGAAAGTGGGATGGACCATTCGTTGGTCCACTGATCGTGAAATTCCATCCGGCTTGAAGACGTTAAACTTAGCGCTAAATGGGAGGCAACCCATTCTTTTATTATTTTGATGCTTTTTGTTGATTTTGGTCTTGTAGGTGGATTGTGCTCGTGAGAAAAAGCATGTTGAAGAAAGGAGAAGAGCTTCATGGATTTGAGTAAAAAAAAATGTCACCATTTGTTGCAAACTTAATTCTCGACTCTTGTATCGAGTCAAGTTTGGGGGGAAAGTGCATGGTGAACATAGCTTGAGTCGTGTGGATGCGTTTACTTCTCCACAAGAAGATCATCAATAGAAACTACAAGGGTAAGTCCCACCACTTTTTGCAAACTTAATTCTCACCTCTTAGTTCGATTTAAGTTTGGGGGGAGAGTGCGTGGTGTGACTCACCACTTGAGTGTGCTTGATATGATGATATTGATGATGATAGGTCTTCTTGTAAAATTCACCCAAATTTTAATATTTTTCATGAGTTTGGTTGGATTTTGGTATGGTTGGTTGTGTTGAAGTGCATGCGAATCCATATTTTTAAGGCAATTGTTGAGCTAATGGTGTGGTATGAGTTTTGAGTATGAATGAAGGGTATTGGAAGCACGAATGGAGCTTGGAGCGAACGCTTTCCTTACCAAATGCCTATTGAGGGAGTACTCTACACCTTATCATTTTTAATTAATTTTGATTTGAATTGAATGGATCAGCATGTTACTTCATGTGTTATGTTTTTGGGATGTTTATTTTCGTAATTTAGGATTTCCTTTTTCAATAAGGTTGGGATGATTGTGAGCTTACATTGTTATGGATGATTTGAATGTGTGCTTTATTATTAATGATGGTGACTTTTGTTTTTGCATGTTATGTGTTTTTGTTTTGTTTCTTGTTTGTTGAGTCTTTATTTTATGTTTTGTGTATTTTCTTATTTTTGTCTTGGTATGTTTGGTGGTTTGTTTTGGGATGTTGTGAGTCATTTTTGAACATGAGTGGTGATATGTTGTGGTAGTAAGTGATGACAAGTTATGATTAAGAATCTCTACACTTTCGAATTGTGACATGTTTTACTTAACTTGTTCAATTTTGAGATGGATGTGGTGTAATAAGTTTCTTAAGGTCCGAGCACAAGCTTGTGAGCGTTTGAGCCTCAACCGTGCATACATGGTATTTTTCTTCATGAGTGGATTGGTTGTGTTTGATAAGCTAGAATTTGCTCAAAGACTATAGGAACGAGCCCGATTTGTGGAGATTAGTGACATGATCTAAGGCCATCCTTGTTATTATAGTCATTACCATATATTTCCCTACCATGAACATTATCCCTAGTCAACCACTTTGAGCCTTAAAGCCTATTTATTGTGATATAAGCACATTTCAAGCCATGATTACCCACTTAAGCCTTACATATATACCATTTGTGTGGGTGATTGAGGAGATGGTAACTAGAAAGGTTTGATAAAGAAGAAAAAGAAAAAAAGAAATGGTAAACAAGCAAGAAAAAGGATGAAAAATAGCACAAGAAAGAATGGACATGCAACCCCAAAACAAGAAAATGAGCAAAGCAATAACAATATGCTCAAGTACTTAAAAGTTCAAAGAAGGAAGCATGCATTAAAAGAAGATAAAAATCTAAGGAAAGTTGATGATTAGTGCTTGTGATTACCAAAGTTGAGAAAGGAAGAAAGAAAAGTGGAGAAGTTGGAGAAATTGGCCGTCTCTTCGATTACTTACACTTGCTTAGTCACTATTATCCATATCTTCCATACCCTACCAAAGAGCCTATCATTACATCCTTAATGAAAGACCTTTTTGATCATTAATGGAAACCTTGGCGGTTTGTGAATGTAGTCCACGAGCAAGCTTATAGCGAGTCAAGCCAATCAATTGATGAGTGTTGATTTACCTACTTTAAAGAGTGTTGAGTGAAATTTATAACCTATGTAAGGCTTGGACTAAAAGGGACTATATTACACTTTATTCTCTTTTGATTGAACTTGTTAATTTCTCATGTTATGATTTTATTGATGTAGGATGCCTTAGCATAGTTTGTAATTCTTATTGTTATTGATGTGTTATTACTTATGTTCGTTTAGTCTTTTCCTAGGTGAAAATCACTCCTCATGGTTTATCATTTTCGTTGTGGGAGGACACACAACACTTTAAGTTTGGGGGTGTGATGAGTGATATTTTCACCTAGATTTTAGTGTCTTTTTATATGTGTTTTCGTATATTTTTATCTGTATTTTATGTGTTATTTGGTTGTGTTTTGTGTTTTTATGGAAATGTGTGTGAATGAGCTTAAACCTATAATTTTCACTTTTTATTTGATGCTAGATATGATAAGGAAGATGTAGGAAAAAGCGGATCTCAATTCGGAGTTGAAACGAAGGAGAACGAGCCAAAACAGTGAAGAAAAATAGGAGCCAGCACCAACACGGGCCGTGTAGCCAACACGGCCCTGTAAGAGATGGCCGTGCGGCGACACCAGTTTGTTCAACACGGGCACCTTAAGGCCGTGTCCAGTCACACGAGTCGTGTTGGCAGCACGAGCCGTGTCATCAACACGGCCCTGTAAGCAGAGGCCGTGTGCCGACATCAGAAGACACAACACGACCACCTTATGGCCGTGTTACCGAGCATGACTCGTGCTGTGTAAATTCCTGGAAAAAAATCAGAATCCTTCTAGAAGCCTCCCTAGGGGTATAAATACCCCTTTATTCAACAATTGAGAGGAGATCCGATTTGCTACTGTTCCCACACACCTCACACACCATTCCTTTGATTTTACACCATATTCTCCATCCCATTCATCCATTTTGAGATCTATATCATCTCTCCATAATTTCCTCCATCCAAATCAAGTGAAGAAGCAAGGAAGCTTGGGTGATCACCAAAGGAAGAAGGGAGATTCAATTGGATCCATTTCCAAGGGACTTTTCATTCCAATTTTGTGTTAATCCTTTAGTTTATCATGATTTGTAAGAATTATAATGTCTATGTTATGGATCTTATGAAGATTGAAGGCTAATCTCCCTTGTGAGATTAGCAACATGAAGGTTGTTGGTTAATTTGTGGATCTATGTAATTAAATTCATATGTTGATGGGGATATTTGATTTTCTATCATTGGTGCTTATATATCTTGAGATCTATGATGTTTTGTGTGTTTGATTGTTCTAATTATATGATTAGATTGAGAAATCAATTATGTGCTTAGGATAGTAAAGTGAATCATTTCATCAAACACCTCATGTGCATTATAAATGGTAAAGTGATTGAGAAGTCCTTTATTATTTAGAACCCTTTGATAGAACATGTGATTAGTTAGATTGAGAAGTCAATTGATTATATGAAGGGATTCTTAAATTGAACTTAGTACCTAGTTGGAATAGTTTAATTTAGAACCAACCTTTGAGCTATTTTGAGATTGTGCAAATGATCTACATCCTATTCATTTCGAGAGGAAGTTTAGGTGGTATAAGTGTTGGCCCTTAATCTTAATCCTTGATACATATGAGTTTAATGCATGAATCCATAAGTTACCACTTCAATAGTGTTTTTAATCTCACTTCTACTCAATTTGGAAAACCACTCATTCATCATTTTTATCTTGTCATTTGATTATTGCTTGTCTACTTTCGTTTAATTACTTGTTACCCAAACCATCCATCTATGATTCGTTTCTATAAAATCGTGATAAACGTGATATCGCTTAAGTGCTAGCATCGACCTCCCTGTGGTTCGATAAATTCTTGAATTGGTCAACCCGACTACAAGTTATGGCTAATCACCACACTACAACCATACCGATAGAGAGTCCCCGTCTATCTCAGTTGTGAGTATCTGTTTATACTCTATAAGGAAACCGATAATATGATCTTCCGCGTGTTGTCGCACAACATATTATCTACAGTATAAAGTAAATGGACTATTGCATCATGCATATAAAATAAATTATAAGATGCAATCATTTGATCATATGATTCTCATTTCAAATATTGTTGTGACATTGTTCATACTAAAGCTAGACTTTTAGTATACAATCCAACAGGAAGGACGCCGGATCGGAGGCTTGGCAGCTTGATCTCTGATCGGAGGTTGTTGGATGGATGAACGTCAGATCGGAGGGCTTGGCAGCTTGATCTCTGATCGGAGGCGGTTAGCTAGATGAATGTCGGATCGGAGGGCTGGATCGAAGAACGCCGGATCAGAGGCTGTTGGATGGAAGAACGCCGGATCGGAGGCTTTTCTTAACTTGAAGATCTTGAAGGGAGGCTGTTGCTCGTGCTCTTCTGATCTCTTCAGGTATTTGGGTGTGTTTGGAATGAATGAAGGAGGACTCCTTATAGAGGTGAAGGTAGAGGATGCCCCATAAATAACTCGCCATTTGATTGGTCAATGGCAGATTTAACCTGATTCTGCGGGCTTGGGCATTTCCATATATAACACAACTTGATTGGTTATTGCCCAATTTGAGTTGATTCTGGAACCTTCCAGACTTTATTTGACTTGGGAGTCAAACTTTACTTAATTTAAACCCCTTTTAATTTGTTGGGTTTTAAATTAATTATCAATTATTTATTAATCTATTTTAGGAATTAATTTATTAAATCCTCAAAATAAAATATAATAAATTAAAATTGATATTTTAATAATGAAAATCCACGTGTCGCCATTTTATTGGACGATGAATTTTATTTGTTTACAGTAGTGGATAGTTATTTTTTAAATTTTTTATTATTTAATTTTATTTATTAGTGTGCGCAGTTGACTCTAATTTTTAATACAAAATATATGTGTATAATGCATGCAGGAGTAATTTTTCAAAAGTAATTTTATTGATTTTTATGAGTAATAAATAATGAAAGGTGCTAGCTGGTTGTTCTCATTTCAAAAAGTATTACGATTATAATGGTCAATGTTACTATTTATAACTTTTTTTTTAAGTTATAAAAAAATATTAGTTTATTTTTTATTAAAGAATAACTTTTCGTTATACAAAAAAGTACTCCCTCCGTCCCAACTTCAACTTCACACTTTTCGTTTTGGTCCGTCCCAAATTCAACTTCACACTTCCATAAAAGGAAAAAGCAACAAACTAATATCCCTCTAACATACTTTAATTTCAAATTTGTCATCACTTTTTTAACACACATAACATACTTTATCATTTATTTATTACCCAAAAATACCATACTACCCTCAAAAGTAAGTCAAAAAGTGACTTTTCTTAAACTCCGTATCTACAGTAAATGTGAACTTGAATTTGGGACGGAGAGAGTAATATTTAAAGTGAAAATTTGTTTGTAACCGAACGCACAAAATATTTGCATAAATAAAATATACTAATGTGAGTTAAAGTTTACCGTTCATGTTTACGTAAAATCGTCTCACATGTAATTATTATTACGTTTTTTAAATAGTTACTTCTTCCGTCTCACCACACGGAGTGTATTTTGTCATTTTCATTCGTTTACAAAGGGGTGCATTTCTCTTTTTAGTAAATAAAACTCACACAAAATAATTAAGAGTTGATCTATTATGCAACAAGTGACCTTAAAAACATAATAACTCATATTTGAAAATGGGTCAGATATAAAAGGAAAAAATACCCAATTAACTCATTCCACACTCATTCACTTATCTCTTTCTCTCTCCCAATCTAGGTTTGCTCTTCTTCTCTCCAAAATTAAATTATTTCATACTATTCACTCCTCTCTCTCTCTTTTCATTCTCTCTCCCAATCTGAATTTGTTCTTCTCTTCAAATTAATCATTTCACTTCTTTCACTCTTCTCTCTCTCTCTCTCTCAATCTGTATTTTCTCTCTCTTCTCTCCAAGGTTTCCGGCTAAAAATAATTTATGGCAACAAACTTCAGCGACGAACAGTGACAGCTGGATTTTCAGTAGAGAGGCTATGGTTGTGACACTCTTTTCAGTGTGCGGTAGTGACGGGGTCAGATCTGGTAGTGACAGGGTCAGGTCTGCCATCGTCGGCGATTCCGACGGTCGTGGTAGTTGGCACTAGATGGCGAAGGGTAAGAACAATTTGTATCAGATTTCGACGGTATTTTAACTAGATCCAACACTGATTTCCAATCTTGCTATTCAACACTAATATAATGTTAAACTGTATTACCTTTTTTATAATACTGTATAACTTATTATTAGTTAATGTATACTGTATGTGTTAAAGTGGTGAAGATGAGAGAAAAAATAATAAAGAGAAAAAGTTTGCTGTGAAATTACTGTTGAAAAAGTATCCCTGGTGAATTTGTTTACTATGCTTCAAATCTATGATCCATCTATTGCCTCAAATCTTCTCTATCAGATATTGTATGTTTTGTAATTCAATCGTGTATAAGTTTTTATTAATAAGTGTATTACATTTCTTATTTTTTTAATATTTTTAGTTTTATACACCATTTTAAGAAAAATTATACAATTATAAATGCAATCATATGCAGTAATGTATAACCCTAAAAATATTTTTAAAAAAAAATTAATTTATTAATGTATGTATTTATACTCGTAATTGTATTACTTTTTTAACAGTAGTTTATAAAATCAAAAATATTAAATAATATATATTTTTAATTTATTAATGTACGTTTTTGTGTTTATAATTATATTCTATAAAATAAAAAATGTTATAAAATAAAAAAAGAGTAATATACAAATTAAAATTTTATGATACTGAATCACAATCAATACGATTTATGATGAGAAAAGAAATAAAAGCAGTTGTAATGAAAATTGAGAGAATAGAAAGGCCTATAAAAGCAGCTGTAATGACATGAAAATGGGGAGAAGAGAAAGGAAGAAGAGAAAGGTGGATGGTAGGATGAGAAAAATGAGGAGAGGTGGAAGGTAGGATGAGAAAAATGAGGAGAGAGAGTATTAAATGACTACCTCATCTAATGAAAATGGGGAGAAGAGAAAGGAAGAAGAGAAAGGTGGATGATAAGATGAGAAAAATGAGGAGAGGTGGAAGGTAGGATGAGAAAAATGAGGAGAGAGAGTATTAAATGATCACCTCATCTAAAAATTTAAACTGGCAGAGAAGTAAATCTATTACTTAATCAAATCACTCTAACACTCCCCCTCAATGTAGGCGGGGTTAACTTTTCCCTCAAGTCTTGCATGTGGAATTTTCTTATAAATGGGTGGCGATTAGGTTCGAACCCTGTACCTTTGTTAACCATGGGCTCTGATACTATATTAAATGACCACCTCATCCAAAAGTTTAAACTGGTAGAGAAGTAAATCGTTTAAATACTTAATCAAATCACTTTAACAAAAGTGTGTGTCAGAAGAAAAATAAGGAGAGATAGTAAAAGTCAGAATGAGAGAGAGTGTGTCAAAATAAGGAGAGAAAGTGTATGTTAGAAGAAAAATGAGGAGAGATAATAAAAGTCAGGATAGAGAGAAAAATAAGGAGAGAGAGATAGTATGTTTGAAAGGTGAGAAAAAATAAGGAGAGATACTGAGTGCGTCAGAAAAAAGTAAGGAAGGAAAATGAGGGAATCCAGTCAAAATTACTTTTATATGATGGGTAATTGAATTTTGATCATTCTAGTATACCTTAAAAATTAGTGTATATTAGTATTTGCCAATAATTAATATATCTTCATGGGACCCACACACCACATTGATACACCTACCCACTTAATATTATAATATTATTTGTCTCCCCTCATCTACACATTAAATATTATATTCCTGAATATATGTGCAAAAAAGCAATGCCCTCCTTGTGGTGAGACGGGGAGAGTATTATTTTATATCAAAAATATATTATCACTTTATATTAATAATATTATCACTTTTTATTTATACTGCGAATTGTTTATGAAGTAATTCGAGTATTAATTTTTATTAAAATGTTACCAATTCTTACCTGTTTCACAATTGTTTATGAAGTAACTCATTGCACCACTACCACTTTTTATTAATTCGAGTATTAGTTTTTAGTAAAATGTTATCAATTCTTCAATGTTTCACAAAAATCTTCCCGTGAGATGGTTAAACACAAAGTGTTTGTCTAAGTATATTAGCTTAGTGATATTTTCTTAAAAAAATAATATGCAATAAATAATTATTATATTTTTTTTTACTATAAAACACACAAACTATAATGAGATGAGAAAATAGGATAGAATGAGTAATGTAAAAGGGCAAAAACTTGTGTATTGGGTATCCCAACCGTAGAGATATTTAGACAGACGAGAGGTGTTCGGGTTTCTTGAGTTTGAGTCATTGGAAGAGTCAATATAACATAGTGATAAGAGACCAAAATTCATAAAGGATTCGAGTCAACAACTCATTAGAAAATTTATCACTCGAACACTTTGACAAGCTCTCTATTTCATCGTGCCAAGGCAAGAAGTTTGTAATAGTGAAGCCAGACCAACAAAGGAAAGACCTTTCTTTCCACGGTGGTCGTTGAGAGACGACAATAGATAGAGAAAAAGGTGATTGATGAAGATTATGATTCTAATAAGGTAAAAAAGGAAAGAGGGTTGGGCTACGCTTAATTAAAAGCCAAACCAAAGAGAAAGAAGGCCGGCAATTGGGTCATACTATAGGACCAACAACTCTTCAACTTGGCCCAAATCACTGTTGTATTTGTTGGCATTCGATCATTTGGTTAACGTGAACCGTTAGAATTCTATGCAATTCTACAGCAGTGGAAGTATAATATAGAATTGAATTACCTTTCACCCGGGTATATTGAAGAAGATGAAATTTTTGAAAATTTTCGAAAATTCTCGCTGGCAGCTTGCGCGACCTTACGACTTTAGGTATAACTTCATCATTTAATCTCCGATTTGAGTGATTTTTACGCCAAAATGATCTTGTCTTCCGTGACTTTTCATTCATGTATCACACCACTAGTTTTGAGTTCCACACGAATTCAAAAAAATCATGGAAGTTGATAATCAGGTTGCTAAAAGCGACCTCTCGATCTTATATTGTATTCCTAAGTCGCGTCTTGACGTTGTGTGGGCAACGATCTACAAGACGAACTCAATCTGCAGTCAATCTCTCTCTCACGGTATTTGCGTGTTTAATAAGATATCTGGACTGCTGAGATTGGCTATTTATAGGCTACAACAGGGACCAGGAGAGAAATTAGGGTTGGGTCTCCCATTGGGCTTAAGCATCCAAGTTTAACCCAAAACTTATACTTAAGTCCAATAATAATAAAATAGTCCACTAAAGAAATATTATTGCACTGCCACCCTAATCCCAAATTACATTATGGGCTCCTTATTATGAGCCCATTAATCTCCCCGTGTTTAAGAATCAATGCCCATTAATTAATTAAGTTACTGACAACTCCATTAATTAATATATTTACCGAGAGTAGTACCACTCAACTTATTATCATGCCGGAATAAATCCACCTGCAGGGTTTATATGATAATCATTATGAGCTCCTCAAGGGGACATCATCAACCAATTCCGTTAGGACACAGATTCCTTCTACAATCAACAGCACACCATAGAGATATCACCATCTCCCAAATCACCGAGCTTATTGATTTAATATATAAATCTCACCCATTGATGAATCAAAGAAATAAATGCTAGCTTACGTGTCGAGGTTATTGTATACTCCCTCCGTCCCCTAAAGTATTTCACACTTTTCTTTTTTTATCCGTCCCTCAAAGTATTTCACACTTCATTTTTACTAAAATTGATAAAAAATAAATGATTATAATATTCACTTTTTACATATATCCCAATATAATACTCACTTTTTCACATCTTCCAACAACTTTACACACATTTTTCATTAAATTAACTAAAATATATATTCTCTCTCTTACTTTATACATTAAAAAATAAAATTTTCATAATCTCCGCGCACACCAATACGTGAAATACTTCACGGGATGGAGGGAATAGAGATTAAGAGTATGAACATCCATAATAAAAGAGATCAAGTTCTATTATATAGCCGGTATAAACCGAACGATCTCAAGGCGGTCCTGTTCAATACACAAAGTGCACTAGTGCAATTTTACAGTCAACACAGACTAATGTCAAATCACACTACAATCATACAAATAGATAGTCCCCATCTATCTCGGTTGTGAACGTCTGTTTATACTTTATAAGGAGCCGATAATATGATCTTTCGTATGACGCCACACGCCACATTTTTTACAGTATAAAGTAAATGGACTTTTACAATAATTCATAAATAATTATGCAAAACGTTTGATCACATGATTTTAATTTCAAATATTGTCAAAAATATTGTCCATACAAAAATCAAGACTTTTAGTATACAGTCCAACAATCTCCCACTTATACTAAAAGATTATGGTGCCGTATCTGCTGTCATACATCTGATTCCCACTCCCACTACATGATCATCAAAAGTTTTCGCCTTAAGGTCGTTGAAAAATAATTTACTAGGTTATAATCCGATGCATTCTAGGCCCCAACAACCCTCCGCTCATAATATGATTTCTCGTATCAGGTAGTACTCACTATCAATGTGTTTAATTGCCTTATGGGCTCGTGATTACTTCAAGTTTGCAACTGCACCATTATTATCACAATAAATTGTGATAACCTTGGGCAAACTCAAAATCACATCTAAGTCCATTACGAAGTTTCTAGAGCCATACAGATACTTTGGCTGCCACAAGGCTCCAATATTATCATTTTTTCATGATGGAGTTTGAAATATATTTCTATATAATCACTCCTCCATATTATGGCTCAACTTACAAAATAAACACAACCTTGAGGTGGATTTACTGTCGTTCCTGTGATTTGAAAATCCGAATCTGAGTAACCGTCAAGAAGCAGTGAATCAGTCCGATAAGCTTACATATAATTTTCAGTCCTTTTCAGGCACTTCAAATATGTCTTACCACAATTCAATATTCTTGTTTCGGGTTACCTTGATACCCACTGACTATGCGATTGGCAAAACAGATATCCAATCTCGTTCATAGTATTTCATAAATTGAGCTTCCTTATTGCCGAAGCATAGGGAACTGTCTTTATCTATTTTATCTTCTTTTGTATCTTAGGGCACAAATCCTTAGATAAAGTTACATGCTAAAACGAGTAAGAATTGTATCATTTATACGAAGCTTGAGATAAGCACAACATTCTTTCTTGTGATCGTCATCACCATGATCACAAGGATATATTTTGCTTCTCTTAAGTCCTTGAATAGTGTGAAAATCTGCGAGTTTTAGAGTCCGATTTAGCACTATTTTTGGTATTTATATCCATATATGAGCATCTTGTAGGGAAATTGTATAAATTTGTGTTTCAGATACGCGTGAGGTGTTATTTCATGTGTTTAGGTAGAAAATGAGGTAAAAAGAGTAAAAATAGAAGTAAAAAACGAAGTCGGGAGCGAATTCGGGAAAAAAAGGCCGGCACGAGTCATGCCAGCCGGGAAGGCTCAGTCGTCCACAAGGCTCAGCAGGTTGTGCCGCACATGCTGCCGAGAGGCGCCCGCACGACCGCAGAGCGCGCCCGCCGAGAGCTTCCGAAGCTAATGAGCGCCGGGTTCTGCCGAGACGCACGCGTCGTGCTACCGAGAGCTACCGAGGAATTGGCACAGCATGGCACCCGCATGACTCGTGCGGGAAGTGGCACGACTCGTGCCAAGGTCGGCCAGGCCCTGTTTCGTTATTTCATTATTTTTTCGGCCTGTTTGTGTTTTTAATGTGAAAAAGCCCACTTTTAAGTCAGAATTCAGGAAGGATCAGTTCTCAACTATAAAAGAAGTCATTGGGGTATTTCAAACCCTAACTCTACATATCTTTTCATAATTCACCATCCCATCCACCCATTCCGGAGAGCTCACCAGTATTACTTACTTGAGAATGAGAACGAGGAAGTTCAGAATCACGGAAGAGAGAACAGAGAATCACACCATATTTAGGGTTTTTCTTATTATTCCTTTCTTAATTTTGGATAATATGCTTTCATACCTAACCATGTGTGTTTCCTATAACACCATGGGCTAGTACTCATTGGATAGCGCTAGGTTTGAAGGTTAAATTATTTTGAATTGATGATCTAGATTTAAGGTTGGATACCTGCATTATACTTATTCCTTTATTAATGCTTTGATTTGAGACTTATATTTTTGTCTTATATGATCTGTCCTTATTCATGTGTATGTCAATGCCTTTTGCATGCTTATGCTTTTTTCATTAGAATAATTAATATAGGACACTTAATATATCTATTAATTACCATTCTAGAGGATTTGGTTTCTTAGATTGTTAGGTGGGAATTAGGGTTTAATTCTTAAGTACCTATAAAGGGAAGTCTAGTGTACTCGGCTTTAATGGAATTTTACATGAAATACCTATAAAGGGAGTAGGAATTATTCTTCTACATCTGAGGGGTTAAACCAGATTTATGTGTTAAGTTACTTTAGAAAAGGGGTTTAACATAGTAAAGTGATTGTTTTCATAAGAATTGCAGGGATTCTAACTGATTGTTTAGTGATTTGATTTGACCGATTTAATTAGATTTCCTAGTGCTGTCTATCTTCTCTCTTGAATACTTTTCATATTTAATTATTTGCTATTATATTATTTTTAGTAATTATATTCTGCATAGTTAATTTAGGTAATTCTTTTTAAAAACCAGATTTGTCTTAAATTAGAATAGTTATAATTAGATTAAATAGTAGATCTATAATTATCCCTTGGGTACGATATTATTTTTACTTGGTCACACATGGAACTACAATTGATTCCCTACACTTGGGGACACATACAAAATTGTGAACAAGCAGACCTTCATTTCATACTGCTTTATTAACCATACCCATACGCCCGACAATACTCTTGCATCGACTCCAATGAGCAAGATACCATCTACGTACTTACAAGAAATACCATCACGTTTTCGTGACTCTTTTCAACAAATAAGATTCATCCGAGCATTGATTAAATCCATATGACTGGATTTTCTTATCAAAACGGATGTTCCATGATTTTGAAGCCTGCTTCAGTCCATAAATGGACACTATTAAGCTTAAACTCAAAATGCTCTTAGCCCTTTGCAATGAATCACTCAGGTTGCTTCATATAGATGTTTGCCTCAAGACTTCCAATCAGGAAAGTTGTCTTGACATCTATTTGTTATACCTCATATTTGATATGAATAGCATCAGACAAAAGAATGTAGATCGACTTAAACATAGCTACCATCGAAAAGGTTTCCTCATAATCAAACACATCTTTCTGAGTATACCTTTTCGCAACAAGCTTTTCTTCAAAGGCTTCCACCTTACCATGTGATCCTCTTTTAATTTTATAGAGCCACACATCTAATGGCTTTTACACCATTTGATGGTTCTATAAGCTCCCAGAGTTGATTTAGAATCCGTAGATTCTATTTCAAAAATCATTGCAACTTGTTAAGATATCACATTTTCATCTTGTAGTGCTTCGTCGTTATACCACGTGAGTATTTCATGTTTACCAGGGACCAAGTCTCACGACTCTCCCAAAACATAAATCTATCCGGTTGTTGGACAATCCTCCTACTATGACAAGGCACTACAGGCAATTGTGTATCAGATTTGACAAGTGATGCAGTTTACTTGTGGTATATCCTCTTGTACAATTGATACTAAAATTTGTGTTTCCCTTCTCACACCTTTTAGAACACATTATATATAGATTTGTGATTACATAGTCCTTTTCCAAAAATCTAGTGTTCGTGTTAACAATCATCCTCTAATCTTTTGGACTATTCAATAAACCACCCTTCATTTTTTTAGGATATCCCACAAACAGACTAACATCTTACGACTCGCTATTTCTAGTGAATACCCATAAAATAAATTTAGTAACTACAAATAATTCATCATCTATCTAATCATTTCCATAAGAGTCATATTCTTTCTTTTCGTCACACCATTCTGCTGCGGTTTGCCCGGTGCATTTAATTGAGAATCTATCTCATCCTCTGATTAATAGCTCCTAAACTATCCTAAGAGGTACTCGCCACCACGATTAAATCATAGTGACTTGATATATTTTTCATGACTCCTCACCGCATCAGCCATGTACTACTTGAATTAATAAAAGTACCCAGACGTGCGGTGCACCAAAAAAATATATCTAGTTTCTAGAATAATTATCAAACAAAGTGACGAATATTCACAAATACCTCTTGCCTAGACAGTCTTAGAACCGCATAAATCAGAATGAACCATTTCCAACATATCTTTACATGGTTCTCTATAATCGTTTGCCTTAAAAAGGTAATTAATCATATTCACTTCCAAGTAAGACTCACTAGTTCGATAGTTTCCACTTCCAATAAACCTAACGGTCTATCGGCTATCAACTTTCGAATCGTACTTAAGTAAAATGATTTAGTCTCAGATGCCAAAAGTATTTTTGGTTCATTTCAGAAGGTTTCTTTCTCTTATTAGGTTTAAAAGATGCATTTATTAATTACTAAACGTTGCATCCGTGGGATTAATATGATTTAAGAGTGTGCAAATTGTCTACCAACGTACCACAATAGATTATAACTCCATCCTTCATTATGACCATGTCATTTAAATGAAATATAGTATCCATCCGTAAATGCATAGAAGCTGAAATTAAATTCTTTCTATAAAAACGTATGTAAAGATAATTTCTCATAATCAAACGTTTATTCCTATCATAAGATAAATAAACAACTCCCACTGCAACAACCACTACTTTCGTAGCTTTACCCATATATACAGTAATCTCATCATCACTAAGTTATAAACATTTAGTGACTCTGGTATCTACAAACAATGTGTCAGTAAACGCCATCACTAATCAAGCTTCAACAACTAGTGAATAAGAAACTAAACTTATTCACTTCTTGATGAAATTGGCTTTCCTTCGCCACGCGTTTTGTCAGAAGTTTCCCACCGTATACAACCTCTTGTAATTCAGGTGAAACTTGCTCAAAACAACTAGGCCAATTATGGAGAATAAATTGACCTAGGGTTCTCCTTTAATTTCTACTCCAAGTGTTTCCAATACATTCATCAAGTTAACCATGATCTCTTACCTTTCTAACTTACTCAAGTATCCGAAGAGTTTCATGAGATCATCATATTCTATGAACCTCTCACCTCTTCACTAGAGACTTTAAATAAGCACTAGAGGACATCCTTAATGAGAACACATTTATTTTCCTAAGCAGTAAGAATTAAAATCAAGATTCTTATCTTATCATCTAATTTCGGACCAATAAATATATTTCTTTTAGTTAACAATAAGTGGAATAAAACCATTTGAAAATACTTAGAATCACGTAAATAAATGCACTGATCAAACACTTCGAATTTAAAATTTATATTGATTCCCTCAAAATAATATAAAATAAATTTACCGACATTTCAAGCACCGTGAATTTGCATGCCACGTTAGTGTGGACGTATACAAATTCTAACATTCGCAAGAGAAGATTTTACCCATTAATTCCTGATCGCTATTTTCTTTTACTCTCAAGTGTAAGGGATCGATTGTAGTGCGCGTGACCAAGTGAAATATCAAGTGATAGTTATAAATTTAATAAATAATTCTATATGATAATTCAAATGTAAGATAAATCTGGGGGTTTTTGAAAGGATGATTAATTAATATAATAAAACTGAATTAAAATGATTAAACTAAGCAAAGAAAATAAATCACACAAGAAAAAACGATTTAAGAGTTCAAGAATGGAGAATTGGTAATGCTCGGGCAAACAGCTTAACTATGTGACTAATTTATCTAGACCCAAATTAATTACCTGTAGACGTATATAAGAGGATCACTAAGCCTAGTTAAATTACCTTGATCGGGTAGGATCTAACACTTATAATGAGCTGCAAATCCTAAGATCGATAAAGAATTAACTCTCTCTCCCTCTATAGGTACTTCATGCTAAATTCAATTAAAGGCTAGAGCACTAGACTTTCCTTTTTAGGTACACAATTATTAATCCTTTTTGTCTCCTTACTAATTACTTAATAATGATATTTTACAAAGTAATTAATATTCCAAATTGATTGTCTAACACTCTTAGGAATTATAGGCCAATACCCTAAGACTGTCACAGGAAACAACAATTAATATGCAGACATAGAAAATTCTATTAATTATCAATCAGTGATACCGTCAAGAATAATTAAAGGAATCAAAACCCAAAACACATCTCAAAATATCTTCTTCAATACAGAAATAAACATTCTACAGTATAATAAATCCAAGTTTAGGGCAATCAAATCACATAGTCAAATCTGTCTTAGCGCCCTAAAATTACCAACAAAGAAACTTAGCCCATGGAATTACGAAGGCAAATCACAAAGATGTAATAAACCCTAACTATTGTTCTAAAATAACAAAGATAAATAACTGAAAAATAAAGAACCCTTGTGAAGAAAACCGATTCTTCAGTCACGATCTCCATCGAAATCTCCATCTTCAATCCAAGTAGCAACTCCGATCGTCTCTCCGGTGGAAGGATGGAAGGTGGTGAAGGCAGGTTCTGGCGTTAATTCTGTCGTGAATATATGTGCCTTCCAGCTTCTTTATCTGCTCCTTTTATACATCACGAATTGGTACTTGGCCAACTTACGCCACACAGTATTGATTTGGGTCGCTCGATAAGTGTTGAAAATCAAACGTGTCACCTGACTTCCCCTCAGCAATCGGGCGGCTCACCCGGTCCTTTGCTTGGCGGCTCACTTGATTTCCTCAGCAGCTGAGCGGCTCGCCTGGCTACTCGCTTGGTTTCTTCAGCAACCGGGCGGCTCGCCCAACTTGGCGCACGACATGGTGCTTGGTATGGTGCATGTCATGGCGCTTGGTTTGGTGCATGGCATGGCACTCAGCTAGTCAGCTTCTTCTTAGCTCATTTCACTCTACTCCAATACTCAATCGATTCTCCCTATTTTCCTGTGAAAAATATGACAAAATACCTCTCAAGCACCTTTTAGTCGATAATAATTCAAAGTATTAATATTTGTGCAAATAATATCAATTATACACTCAAAGAGGTATCCATCGGACCCAAAAGTACATGAATTTCCACTCTCATCAATTCCAAAAGTCAATTTAACCTTATGACACCATAATTAATAGTCGGTTGTCCTTTAGCCATGCAAAATAATAGCAGTGACATCGTTGGGGAGGATATATATTAATTGCACCTAAGTGTATACCATTATTTGATACTAAATATGTTGCCCAATCTTGTGTGCCTTACAGTTGGAGAAGTCCACACGTGCTCAGATAACTTCCTACAATCATCAATTATAAGTTTGTACCAGTGATCTGCAAATAAACTCATCCGTTGGGGAGGAAGACACTATAGTCGACTCATAAGTATATGTGCATCACATTACAAACAATAATTATTTAAAGAAATTTGTTCCAGTGATCCACAAATAAAACTCATCAGTTGGGGAGGAAGGCACTATAGTCAACTCATAAGCTTACTTGCATTACATAACAAACTAATAATGGAGGCCGTAGGATTTATTAACTAATCCCTCTCCCACTTAGTTATTTAACAATAGGATTTTTGCATGCATACAATATACCATATATAATACGCAACCTAGCATGCTCCTATTACGGCAAATAAGGCAGTAAATCATGAAAAATCATGCATACATATATAAAAATAATCAAATATTAAATCAATTATGGCAGTTATATATCAGCGAATTCGATCGGCACTAAATAAGGAAGTCTTGTTCGACACTCCAGCTGTTGAACCGATGCCTTATGCAACAAGCAGGATTACTTGCGCCCTAAGTCGTTCATCAGCCGTGATCCGCTGCAGTATACCGCCGTCAAACGTTTAGGGTATCCAAGTATAACAATTAATATTCTAAACCCTAATCCACGTATATGGCATCTGAATAGGGTATACAAGCATAACACGAAATATACTTAAACCCTTTCACCTTTGGCACATAAACCTTAGCCTAACATTTCATGCTTCACCACGAAACCGAAGCTCTGATACCAATTGTTGGCGTTCGATCATTTGATTAACGTGAACCGTTAGGGTTCCATGCAATTTTACAGCAGTGGAAGCATAATATAAAATTGAATTACCTTTCACCCGGGTATGTTGAAGAAGATGAAATTTTCAAAAATTTTCGAAAATTCTCGCTGGCAGCTTGCGCGACCTCACGACTTTGGGCATAATTTCCTCATCCAATCTCCGATTTGAGTGATTTTTATACCAAAATGATTCTGTCTTCCGTGACTTTCCATCCATGTATCACATCATCAGTTTTGAGTTCCATACGAATTCAGAAAAATCATGAAAGTTGACAATCAGGTTGCTGAAAATGACCTCTCGATCTTCTGTTGTATTCCTAAGTTGCGTCTTGACGTTGTGTGGGCAACGATCTACAAGACGAACTCAATCTGCATTCAATCTGTCTCTCTCACGATATTAGCATGTTTGATAAGATATCCGGACTGCTGAGATTGGCTATTTATAGGCTACAACAGGGATCAGGAGGAGAAATTAGGGTTGGGCCTCCCATTGGGCTTAAGCATCTAATTTTAGCCAAAACTTATACTTATTAAGTCCAATAATAATAAAATAGTCCGCTAAAGAAATATTATTGCACGGCCACCCTAATCCCAAATTACGTTATGGGCTCCTTCTTATTATGAGCCCGTTAATCTTCCCGTGTTTAAGATTCAATGCCCATTAATTAATTAAGTTACTGACAACTCCATTAATTAATATATTTACCGAGAGTAGTACCACTCAACCTTATTGTCATGCCGGAATAAATCTACCTGCAGGGTTTACATGATAATCATTATGAGCTCCTCAAGGGGACATCATCAACCAATTCCATTAGGACACAGAAACCTTCTACAATCAACAGCACACCATAGAGACAGCAACATCTCCCAACTCACCGAACTTATTAATTTAATATTTAAATCTCACCCATTGATGAATCAAAAAAATAAATACTGGCTTACGTGTAGAGGTTATTGTATAAGGATTAAGAGTACGAACATCCATAATAACATAGATCAAGTTCTATTATATAGTCAGTATAAATCAAATGATCTCAAGGCAGTCCTGTTCAATACACAAAGTGCATTAGTGCAATTTTATAATCAAGACAGACTAATGCCAAATTATACTACAATCATACCGATAGATAGTCCCCGTCTATCTCGATTGTGAACATCTATTTATACTTTATAAGGATCCGATAATATGATCTTCCGTGTGACGCCGCACACCGCATTATCTACAGTATAAAGTAAATGGACTTTTGCAATAATTCATAAACAATTATGCAAAATATTTGATCACATGATTTTCATTTCAAATATTGTTAAAAACATTGTCCATACAAAAAACAAGACTTTTAGTGTACAATCCAACAGTATTCATCTAATATAGGATTTCATCATTGTACTCTTTTCGGATAAATTTGCACATTTAAATAAAAAAAGACAGTTTAGTGTATAATGTATTTTGTCATACACAAAGTAAAGAGAAATAGTGACACATTCAGAGGAAAGGAAATGCCACGAGGCAAATGACACAGAGCACAATATCACAAAAGATATAATAAGCAGAGCATAAAGCTCATATGTGTTCATAGAGATCATGTATACAATGTTCATAAGGTAATCACTAAGATTAGAACAGGAAGATCATAATTACACAACAGACCAAACACATAGAAAACAAGTTATAGAAATATAAAAAATCAAAAAGACACCCCACTAAAAAGCATACACATATGAAACATAATATAACGAAAGTAACAAAAGTATAGATTCATGCAACATGCTCCACCTCATTAAGAAAAATATAAGCATATAATAGGCACATAAGCACAAACAATATCAATAAATAGAAAACAATAGTAATACTCCACCTTACTAGGAGTAGCCAACAACAAAAGCAGGTTTAACAAATAAAAGGCTAGACATAAAATATACACCTCTCACAAAGAGAAAATACATATTATTTTCAAGAAAAACAAGTTTCTAGACAAATATGCCTAAATAATAAATCACTTAAAACACACACAATATTCAAGGATAATTAATACACATGGACATAAATCAGAAAATATCATCATATAACTCACAGATTCAGTTACTACATTTGCTTGATAATTAGAGTATTCTTCGTGGTAGGGTTGTGCATGGTAAACGGATGTTACCGAAGAACCAAAAAAGGTTATGAACGAAAAAAATTCGTTAACTATTTGACTTTTCCAAATTGAGCTGAACCGAAATATTTTACAGTATTGACTTGGATATCATTTAATATACCGTATCGATCCGTACTGTAACATGTACTTAATACAAACATTCTTTGAAATAAAATTTTATACCCTATTAAAATTCAATAATACGTGAGAAATAATAATTATATTTTACTTAAATTAATATCTTCATAATAAAAAAAATTAAAAATTTTATACTACATATTATAAAATTGATCATCTTTTGTTTTAAATTTCAAAATGTTATTAGTTATTTATTTTTTTATTTTATAAAGCATAAATTCTTACTCCTATAAATTTATTTACTTTAATTATATAATAGGATAAGTATTATATCGTTTGTATTATTTTGTTTGATTAACTTTAGTACGTATCTGTAAATAATAATAGGTATATAAGATATTTTTAAATAAATCTTAAAATATATTTATATTTATATTTTAAGTTATTTTAATCTAATTTTAAAATCATTAATTATAAAATATAAATCCACATTTATATCTTAATTAAAAATTAATTATTGAAAAAATAATAACTGCACCGATCTGAATAAAACCAAATATTCATACCCGTATCAAATTATAAAAAAAATGTATCGTTACATTACCAATTTTAGTGCAATATTGAATTTTCTCTTTATAAAAATTCATGCCAAACTTTCGGTATGAATTTTCAAAAAATCATAGTGTATATCATACCGAACACCCCTACTTCATGGGGGTAAAGACATTTATTGACATAATGACCATATTCATGACAATTATACTATTTTCTATTCTTAGCTTTATTTTTATACAATTATACTATTTCCTATTCTTAGCTTTATTTTTAAGATTCAGGAATAATATTTAAAAGAACAACCGGAGAATATTCATTAATGACAAAGTCTCTTGTGAGACGCTATTTACGTGAGACACTTTGTGAGACGTGTTAAAGTATGTCTATTATTTAGATAAAATATGTTTAATGATTATTAAAGTATTTTTTCAAGTATGATTTTAACGTTTTATAATGTAATTTATTATTGACATACTTTAACGATATATAAGCATACTTTATCTCTACCATAAACATATTTTAGTGATGGGTCGACCCGTCTTACACCCATCTCTCCAATAACCCGTCTCACAAGAGACTAACTCATCATCAATATATTTGTCACCAGTTTGTTAAGTTCTAAAATAAGTTTAGTAAACACATCAAAATTCTCTTCGATATCATTATTCAAATCCAATCTAAAATGAGAGAAATAATTTAATATATAATAAAGTGAGAGAAATAATATTTTAATGTGTAGTGGGTAGTTGTATTAGTGTTGAGTGTGGGGTCATGTGTAGTAGTTATAGGTCACATCAATCCAAAAAAGAAAATGAATACTTTGTATTGAGACGGACCAAAATGAAAAAATGGATACGTATCAAGGGGACGGAAGGGTATATGCGGTAGGAGACCATTTACACTTTTTTAAAAATAATTATCACTTTCGCTATAAAACGTTACTCTCTCCGTCCCATAGTTATCTGCACAAGTATTGTAGATACGGAGTTTAAGAAAAGTTACTTTTTAACCAACTTTATTTACTTTTTAGGGATATTGTAGTATTTTTAGATAATAAATAAATTATAAAGTATGTTATGTGCTAGGTGGGAGTGGTAGTTTTGAAATTATGATAACTTTTGAGATTGTTGGTTAATGTGAAGTTTTCTTTATTGGGTGGTGAAGATAAATGTGAGACGGATAAAAACAAAAAATATAAAGATAAATGTGATTATTCATGAAATAAAATTATCACTTTTTATATTAATTGAAACTTTAATTATACTAAAAGCTATCACTTTTTATCTGCACCATATCTAAGAAGGAGACTAAAAGGCGCGTGGGGATGGTAGGGTTGTTAGATGTCGCATTCAAAACCGGCAAGGAGATTCCAAAACCCGCTTTATTGTCTCCCAACCGCATCATATCACTTCCCACTTTGTCTACTCCTAACCTAATATCGCTCTCCACACGGATCATGTTCATACCCCCCTCCCCCCCAAATTTATTATTCTTTCCTTTTTTAGTAATTACCTAATATTAAAAACTCCATCTGTTCCTTGATAAGAGTTTCATTTGCTTTTGAGTACGTGAATTAAGAAATATTATTATTTAATGTGTAGTGGGTAGTTGTATTAGTGGGTATTTGGGCCCATGTTTTAATAGTATTAGTGGGTGTGGGTGGGTCCCATGTATCCAAAAAATGAAATAGGATCCTTTGGGTGGAACAACCAAAATGGTAAAATGAGACTCTTACCTAGGGACGGAGGGAGTATTTACCTAAGGAGGAGGTAAATCGCAGGATGTGCCTCAAGTGACTTATAGAGAGGACTCACTATTTAACTTGTGCTTCCAAGGGCCAAATTCATGCCAAAGACAGGATTCGAACCCCCACCCTACAGCAATCAAGCTCAGTTGGAAGACCTTTCCACCATTCCTCTACCACTTGAGGTATGCCGTGGGGCAACAAGTTTGTTTCCCTTTACCACTTGAGCAATTACCTAATATTTGTTTCCCGTACAAAATGAATTGTGAATTTTATAGTATATACATATAGGGGCAAACACTTATGAGAATTTAGATAACACATCAACTCTATTTTCAATTATTACTCAAAATTTTTGAAAATATATTTTTATTAATTGGATTATTTATCTAAATTTAAGGTTTAATTTTTAATTTTAAATATAAAGATATACATTAGTATGTGGTATTAAAATAAAAAATAAAAATATATATTCCTAACCAATCAAAAAATATGATTAAAGGTGATGTTTAATTTGAAAATATACATGAATAATAATAATAATAATAATATGTTGGATATATTTTTATTAATTTGTTTAATTATCTATTCCGAACCAATCAAAAAACTATAATTAAAGGTGGTACTTAATTTATAAATATATATGAATAATATAATAATACTAAATAAATAAAAAGTAGAAAGATTATATATATGATATTAAAATAAAAAATACGACAATTAATCATGTCGCGACACCTCATACTTTTAAAAAATTATTTATAGCAATGTATTCATAATTAGTATATATAAGATATTATTCTTTAGAGATATAAATTATTACTCTTTTAAATCAAAAAAATATTTTTCAAATTATTGTAAATTTTGATTTATCAATTAATTTTTAGTATATGAAAAATTACTCTTTAAAAAGATGAATTATTACTTTTAGGCAAAAACTTGTGTTAGACCGTCTCATGTAAGGGCTTAGTGAGATGGCCAGATAGTGATAACTTTTATAAAAGAAAATGATAATAAATTAATGAAAAGTGACAATGTTATTTCATGAACAATTTATAGTATAAATAAAGAAGATACTTAACATTTTATAGCGAAAATAATAATACTTTATAGCGAAAGTGATAACTATTTTAAAAAATAAAAACAGTCTCACGTGAGACGTCCTAATCCTTCATTGAAGTTAGCATCCATTTGTCCTATTCGAATAAAAGCTTAGGGAAGGATTCGTCCAACTTTTATTTATTAATAAAAAGACAAATTATTGGATGGGGCGTGTTTTTTTTTTTTTTAATTTCATACAACCGTGGGGCCCATCCAACCACACCCCCCAATTCGCTTACCAAGTACTCACTCCGTCCCGTTTCAATATTTACGTTTCTATTTTGCGCATCTCATTTCAATGTTTACGTTTTCCTTTTTAGAATATTGGACTCACCTAAAATAATTAATATATCATCCAACACTAATACACCTACCCACTTTACATTAAATATTATATTTTTTCACCCCCTATCTATTAAAATATTATATTTCTTAATCAAAATGCAAAAAGCAAACGTAAATATTGAAACGGGACGGAGGGAGTACTCGTTGTTTATTTAATTTTATTTTTTTCATTTTTTTTAAAAAATTTAATTTAAGGAGTATAATTATAATTTCACTCATATGGTTTATGGGCATATTTCACCTTCAGGATTTAGGATTTATGAAATAATTGTAATTTCACCCTTGTGGTTTAGGTATATTTCACCATTAGAGTTTATGGTATAGAGTATAATTATAATTTCATCCTTGGTGTTTAGGTTATAATTGTAATTTCACCTTTGTGGTTTATAGTATATTTCACTCTTGTGGTTTACGGTATATTTCACCCCTGTGGTTTACATTATATTTCAACCTTGTGGTTTATGGTATATTTTACCCCTAGGTTTTAGGGTTTATGGCATAATGGTCTTTTAAGTATAGTAAATTTAAAAATAAAAAATAAAATTAATAAAGGAGGGGAAAATTAATTAGGAAGAGTGGGAACCACAGGTTCCACCCAAGTTGTTCTCTTGGCAAAGACTTGTATGAGACCGTCTCACGTAAGTCCCAATGTGAGATTGATAAAAATTGATTATTATCACTTTCGCTATAAAATGCTATTACTTTCGCTACAAAATGTTATCACTTTTTATTTATATTATAAATTGTTCATGAAACAGTTCACTGCATCATTATCACCTTTCATCGATTGAGTATCAATTTTTTTTTGTTAACGATGTTATCACTTTTTATCCATCTCACGTAAAGGATTATGTGAGACGGTCTCACACATGACCTACCCTAAAAAATATTACTCTTTAGAAAATAATTTT
Organism: Pogostemon cablin; assembly: GCA_023678885.1. Lineage (NCBI taxonomy): Eukaryota > Viridiplantae > Streptophyta > Magnoliopsida > Lamiales > Lamiaceae > Pogostemon > Pogostemon cablin. The sequence goes on from CM042967.1 coordinate 26,330,485, forward strand.
TTGTTCCTTCCGTCCCATTTCAATGCTTACGTTTACTTTTGCACGTTGATTGAGGAATATAATATTTTAATGTATAGTGGGTTGAAAGATATGATATTCAATATAAAATAGGTAAGTGTATTTGTGTTGGATTTGGTTTCCATGATGTATATATTAATTGTTTTAGATGGGTCTCATATACCAAAAAGGGAAACGTAAAGATTGAAATGAGATAAAAAGGGTATATACTAAAGGTAATTTTGTAAAAACAATGTTCACGTGTTATATATATATATATATATATATATATATATATATATATATATATATATATATATATATATATATATATATTATACTAATTACGAATACGCTGCTATAAATAACTTTTTAAAAGTATGAGGTGTCGCGACGTGATTAATCGTCGTATATTTTTTATTTTTTGTTTTAATATCACATATATAATCTTTCTACTTTTATTTATTATTTTATTATTATTATTATTATTTATATATCTTTAAATCATATATATTTATAAATTAAATATCACCTTTAATCATATTTTTTGATTGGTTAGGAATACCTTTTATTTGTTTATTTTATTATTATTATTCATGCATATCTTTAAATTAAATACCACTTTTAATCATATTTTTTTATTGGTTAGGAATACCTTTTATTTATTTATTTTATTATTATTATTCATGTATATCTTTAAATCATATATATATATATATATTAAATATCACCTTTAATTATATTTTTTTATTGGTTATAATAATTCATCCGCGTATTACGCGGGAATCTGTACTCGTGTATATGTATATACACGAGTACACATTCCCGCGTAATACGCGGATGAATTATTATAATAAATCAAAAAATATATAATAATAGATGATATTTAATTTATAGATATACATAATTTAAATATATACATGAATAATGATAATAATAATAAATAAGTCGTATATATTTTGTTGATTATCTAATCCTAACTAATAAAAAAATATGATTAAAGTAGTATTTGATTTATAGATATACATGATATAAAGATATACATGAATAATAATAATAATAATAATAATAATAATAATAATAATTAAATTTTAATATATTGTAATATTTTTTTATATTTTTATTAAGATTAAAATATATTTTTTTCAATCAAAAGAGTTATAATTCAATATTTTAAAAAATATTTTTTCCATATAACAATCTACACCGCATAATGGTTTGAAAAAACAAGCCCACGTACATCTATATTTAAAAAAAAATCAATCCATTATTCATGATTTTATTTATTTATTTTAAAGTAATGAAGTTTACTTTTTTAAAGTAAAAACTGGTACAAATTTGAGTTTATTGATATCGCATCTCAAAATGTATATAAAATGCATATAATTGCTACAAATTATCATTTTTCATTAAATTTTGTGATGATACTAATTGCATTTCTGTGTGTGCGATTAAAAGAGCAAGAAATACTCTGTCGTAAGAAATAAAAATATTGAACCCAAAGAAAGTAGATACTAGAGTTTAAGCGATTTCGTGTTTATCATAGTTTTATAAAGATGATTATAAAAGGGTAGGATTAATCAAGTAATGACATTAAGCAATTAAATGGCAAGAAAAACAATAAGATAGATGAATGGAAGATGAATGAATTAGCCAAGTAGATAGAGAATGAAACTAGCAATACTTAAAGTAAGGAAAATCTAGGTATCATGCAACAAGTTTATATATCTCATGGGTTAATAAAAAAGGGCAATCGCTAAATCCACCTGAACTCCCTCTTTCTTTTCGTTTTTCCATTTTTCATTGGTTTTTTTTCAAATTTAATTTTGGAGTTTAGGATATATTTTACCCCTAAAATTTAGGGTATAATTATAATTCCACCCTTTTGGTTTATGGTATAATTGTAATTTTACCCTTATGGTTTAGGGTATAATTTATTCATAGGGTTTAGGATATAATTGTAATTTTACCTTTGTGATTTAGGGTATAATTTATCCCTAGGGTTTATGGTATAATTGTAATTTTACCCTTGTGGTTTAGGGTATAATTTATCCCTAGGGTTTAGGGTTTAAGGTATAATTGTAAATTTACTCTTGTGGTTTAGGGTATAATTTATCCCTAGGGTTTATGGTATAATAGTCATTTAAATATAATAAATTTAAAAATAAAATAAAAAATAATATTAATGAAGGAGAAAGAATTAATATTATTATTATTATTATTATTATTATTCATGTATGTAAATCTATAAATTAAATATCACATTTATTTATATTTTTGATTGGTTATAATAATTCATATATATATATGGTGTCTTATTTTATTTTTATGTTTATGATAATTTATGTTAAAGAGTATAATTATTTAACACCATGTTAATTGAATCGTTAACTATTAATGTTGGATTTGTCAAGAAAAAAAGGAGTTTTCTTTTATTTTTTTGTCCCACATTAAACTACGAAATAATATTAAAAAAGTTAAAAGAAAATAAGAAGGGGGACAAAGATAGTGAAGGGGAACAACGACAAATAAAAAGCCAAACAAGCGGCTTACAAAAAGAGCCTGAACAGGTGGCTCCGAGAGACAAACGGAAATAAAAAATGATATATCTTTAAATTAAATACCACCTTTAATCATATTTTTTTATTGGTTAGGAATACATTTTATTTATTTATTTTATTATTATTATTATTCATGTATATCTTTAAATCATATATATATATATATATATATATATATATATATATATATATATATATATATATATATATATATATATATATATATATATATATATATATATATATATTAAATACCACCTTTAATTATATATTTTAATTAGTTATAATAATTCATCCGCATATTACACGGGAATCTGTACTCGTATATATACATACACGAGTACACATTCTCGCGTAATACACGGATGGATTATTATAACCAATTAAAATATATATAATTAAAGATGATATTTAATTTATAGATATACATAATTTAAATATATACATGAATATTAATAATAATAATAATAAATAAGTTGTATATATTTTGTTGATTATCTATTCCTAACTAATAAAAAAATATGATTAAAGTATTATTTAATTTATAGATATACATGATATAAAGATATACATAATAATAATAATATTAATAATAATAATAATATTAATAATAAAATTAAAAGTAGAAAGATTATATATGTAATATTAAAACAAAAAAATAAAAATATGAGACAATTAACCACGTCGCGACACCTCATACTTTCAAGTTATTTATAGCAGCGTATTCGTAATTAGTATATATATATATATATATATATATATATATATATATATATATATATATATATATATATATATATATATATATATATATCCGCGTGTAAGATCATTTAATTATTACTTCTATTTTTTAAAATTAAAAAATTAGAGTCTTATAATTATTCAAAATTAACTATTAAGATTTTTTTTAAAGCTAGACAACTTCTTTTATCAATGTAAAACATTTACAATAATTTATAACTTTTAATTTTTTTTATAATATGACATATAACAAAATCATATGTAAAAATTAATATATGCTCATATATTCTAACTTATTGAAGAAATATTGACTTTAATTTTTTAATATTACTGCATAACATAAGTCAATTGAAAACGGGATAAGAAATAATTTTTTCTGTAACTTTGATCATGTACTATTTTTGTCCCAAAAAAGATAATATTTGTGTTTTTATCCCACTATTTTCTTTAGATTGCATCAATATTGCCCTATTTTCACCCAAAATTGAAGAAATTATCATAATCGAGCGCGTGACGAATTGCAACAACCCTATTTTGATCTAGGGATTTAATTAACTTGATGATATTTTTTAATTATTTTTTATCTATAGGGGGCTGCCAGCCTGCCACATACTCCCTCTGTCCCGCATTAACATTTACATTTATTTTTTGCACGTAAATTAAGAGATATAATACTCCCTCCAACCCGAATTCAACTTCACATTTACAGTTTGCATAGATATTAATAAAAGTCATTTTTTGACTTACTTTTGAGGGTAATTTGTATCAGATTGTAAACTAAAAGCCTAGATTTTTGTATGAACAATATTTTAACAATATTTTGAAATAAAAATCAAATGATCAAATGTTTGCATATTATAATTTTTTTTTATATGTTATTGCGAAAGTCCATTTACTTTATATTGTAAATGATTTGGTGTGTGGCGTCGCACGAAAGATCATGTTATCAGTTTCTTATAAAGTATAAACAGAGCTCACAACATTTGGTATTAATTTGTCTTGACTATAGAATTACACTAGTACACTTTATGTGTATTGAGTAGGACCGCTTGAGGTTGTTCGATTTATGCTGACTATATAAAAGAACAAGACCTCAATTATTATGAAAGTTCGTACTTTTAATCCCTGTATAATAACCTCGATACATAATTCAATATTTATTTCTTTGATTCACCTATTAGTGAGATTTAATTATTAAATTAATATGTCCAGTGAGTTGGGAGGTGATACTATCTGTATGGTATGCTGTTGATTATATAAGGAATCCATGTCCTAATAATTTAGACTAATGATGTCCCTTTGAGAAGCTCCAAGGATTATCATGTAAACCCTGTAGGTGGATTTATTCCGGCAAGATAATAAGGTTGAGTGATACTACTCTTGAATTAGATATTAATTAATTGAGTTGTCAGTAACTCATTTAATTAATGGGCATTGTATATCTTAAACATAGGGAGTTAAATGGACTCATAATAAGAAGGAGCTCATAACATAATTTGGGATTAGGGTAGCAATGCAATAATAATTCTTTAGTGGATCAAATAATTATTATTGGGCTTAAGGTGTGAGTTTAGGGCTAAACTTGGATGTTTAGGCCCAATAGAAAGCCCTACCCGAATTTCTCTTCTTGGTCCCTGTTGTAGCCTTTAAATAAGCCATCTCAGCAGTCTCAAAATCATAATTTCACATGCCTACTTCAGAATAAAGGTGAGAAATCAGATTTCTCATCAGAAAATAAATAACATCAGAAATAAGAGAGAATGCGGATTGAGATTGCCTGAAGGATCGTTACCCACACGACGTCTAGATGAGGCATAAGAATACAACAGAAGATCGTGAGGTCATTTCTTCAATTCTTCTTACATACATACACAGTCTTTAGTGAAACATAATACTTTCTATTCATTCCACTGCATTAGATTTGCATTGAACCCGAACAGATTACGTAGGCATAAGATCGGATCACCACCAATTGGTATCAAGGCTGACGATTTTTTATTCTACGTGAAATGTTCGGATATGGTTTACATGCTCTATATGATAAACTGTTCAGATAGATCTAGGAGATAGTTGGATTTGTATCTGTTAACACCTGTCTTGCAGGTTTTTTATTGCATGATTCCAACTGTTATGGTCTGATAGTATGTTTATGAGTGATAAATTCTCGGACATGTCGATATTATTTTTATTGTGTTGGTGCATGTTTGTAATAGTTAAAATACGGTAAGTTATTGTGTAGGTTTAATTTTACCCATCTAGATCACATGTACATCTCCTACACGGGATATTAGAATTTTGGTGAAATTTATTGTACCTGATAATCATGTATCGTCGATGCTGCTGGAGAAAGAATTTATTTTCTCTTCGTAAAATCACATCAGGATGCGACGATGAAGTGCTCGATGTCGAGAGGGTCACCGAGCGTAGATGCTCGATGTCGAACGGGTCGTCAAGCTGCGGCGCGGTGCCGAGTAAGGATTCTAGAATGTAATGACGTATCGCTTGGTTTTGAGCTGGCTCGCTCAAAGCACATCGAACGGCTGGTTCTCGTCGAGCGAGCATTGCACGGTATCGAGCAAATGATCGAGTAGTGATGCTCGTTTTCGAGCATGTCGTAGAGCAGTATCCTTGCATAGTCGTAGTTGCCCATATTCGGCGATGGTGGCATACAATTAAGATCCAAGAATATATGACAAAGCTGTAATTATTAGCGTTCGATCATTTGGTTAACATGAATCGATAGGGTTCCATACGATTCTATATCAGTGGAAATAAGAACATAAAATCATATTACCTTTCACCAAGATATGTTGAAGAATAGGAATTCTCACATGTAGCTTGCGCGACCTCACGACTTTGGGCATAACTATATCATCCAATCTCTGATTTGAGTAATTTTTATGCCAAAACAATCCTCTCTTCCGTGTCTTTCCAACCATATATCATATGACCAGTTTTGAATACCACACGATTACAGAAAAATTATGGAATTTGATGATCAGATTGCTGAAAACATCCTCTTGATCTTCTGCTGTATTCCCAAGTCCAATCTTGATGTCGTGTGGGCGACGATCCTCAAGATCCTCTCAATCTGTAATCCTCCCTCAAACTCACATGTGTTAGGTGCAGTCATGAATGATTAGAGTTTCCGGATTAATGAGGTGGTTATATTTGGGCTACAACAGGGACTAGGAGGAGAAATTAGAGTCGGTCCTCCATTGTGCTAAAGTATCCAAGTTTAGCCCAAAATTTATACTTAAGTCCAATAATAATAATATATTCCACTAAAATATTATTACTGCACTGCCGCTCTAATCACACAATTACATTATGGGCTCCTTCTTATTATGAGCTCGTTAGTCTTCCGTGTTTAAGATATACAATGCCCATTAATTAATTAAATTACTAACAATTCCATTAATTAATATCTCATTCGAGAGTAGTACCACTCAATCTTATTATCATGTCGGAATAAATCCACCTACAGGGTTTATATGATAATCCTTATGAGCTCCTCAAGGTGAGATCATCAACCTATTTAATAGGACACAGATTCCTTCTACAATCAACATCACACCATAGAGACAGCTAGGGATGTAATCGAATCGAGCCGAGTCGAACACTACTAGGTTTGAGGATCATTTGTTAAGAAATTATCGAACTTGAGCCCGAGCTCGAACTCGTCAAGAAAAAAATATCGAACTCGAGCTTGAATTCAAACTATTTGTTAAGACTCGCGAACATGTTCACGAACACATAAAGTAACTTGTTTATGAATATATTTTCATGAACATTTAAATAATTTTGTGTCTGGATATTAAAAGAATATTTCGTTTATAAATATTTAATGTTATTCATAATATTAAATAAACAAACTAACAAAATATAATTATAAACGGTAAAAAGTATTTAAATATTTTAATAATCACTTAAGTTATTATCATATTTGTGTGGTTTAATATAAAATATTTAATTATTGAATATTAATAAATAAATAATAATATATAATTCTAAAGAATAACTATAAAATTTACGAACACGTTTGCGAGCCATTAGCGAGCCTATAAACGAATATGTTCGCGAGCTTTCGAGCCGAACACCCTTAGGCTTGAGTTTGGTTTGATAAACTATTCGAACCCAAAATTCAAGTTTGGTTTGGCTCGTTAAGGTTAACGAATGAGTTCGAATGAACATTTAATCAAACCGAGACTCGAATAGTTCGCGAACGATTTGGTTTGGTTACATCCCTAGAAACAGTACTATTTTCCAAATCATCAAATTTGTTGATTTAATTACATGTAAATCTCACTCATTGATGAATCAAAGAAATACATACTACCTTACGTGTCGATGTTATTGTATAAGGATTAAGATCATGAACATCCATAATAACTGAGAACAAGTTCTCCTATATAGTCAGTATAAGTCGAACGAGCTCAAGCGATCTTGCTCAATATACACAAAGTATACTAATGTGATTCTATAGTCAAGACAAACTAATACCAAATCACACTACGAGCATCCCGATAAAGAGTCCCTGTCTAACTTTCTCGTTTGTGAGCATCTATTTATACTTTATAAGAAAACCGATAATATGATCTTGCGCGTGTTGTCGCACAACATATTATCTACAGTATAAAGTAAGTGGACTATTGCATCGATATATAAATAAATTATAAGACGTAATCATTTGATCAATGATTCTCATTTCAAATATTGTTAAAATATTGTTCATACTAAAGCTTGACTTTTAGTATACAATCCAACAATCTCCCACCTATACTAAAAGACTATGCTGCATGTTAACTGCCATACTTCTGATTCCCACTCCCACTACATGACCATCAAAAGCTTTCGCTTTAAAGTCCTTGTTAAAAGGATTTACTAGGTTATCATCCGATGCAATCTAGGTGACAACAACCTTCCCCTCATCATACGATCTCTCGTAATAGGAGTTACTTGCTCTTAATGTATTTAATTGCCTTATGGGCTCGTGATTCCTTTAAGTTTGCAACTGCACCATTATTATCACAATAAATTGTGATACCCTTGGGCAAACTTAGAAATCACATCCAAGTCCATCACGAAGTTTCTAGAATCATACAGATACTTTGGTTGCCTCAGAGGCTCCAATTTATCATCTTCCATGGCGAAGCTCGAAATATATTTCTATACGACACTCTTCCATATTATGGCTCTACCTCCTAAAATTAAACACATAACCTTGAGGTGGATTTACTGCTCTCCTACCTGACTTGAAAAATCTGAATCTACGTAATCCACAAGAAGTAGTGAATCTGTCCGATAAGCCTACATATAATTTCCAATCCTTCTCAGGCACTTCAAATACGTCTTACTGCAGTTCATCAGTCTTGTTTCGGGTTACGTTGATACCGACTGTGCATGCATTCAGCAAAACAGATATCCATTCTCGTGTATAGCATTCCTTAGACTAAGCTTCCTTATTCGCCAAAGTATAAGGAACCACTTTCTACACCTTTATCTTCTTTTGTGTCTTAAGACACATTTTCTTAGATAAAGTAACATGCTAAAACGAGTAAGGATTGTATCATTTCATTAAGCTTGAGATGAGCACAACATTCTATCTTGTGATTCGTATCACCATGATCACAAGAATATATTTTGTATCTCTTAAGTCCTTCATTTCATACTGCTTTCTGAACTATACCAATACGCCCAATAATACTCTTTCATTGTCTCCAATGAGCAAGATACTATCTACGTATAGTACAAGAAATACCACCATATTTCCGTCACCCTTTTTTTTAATACACAAGACACATCCGCTCATTTAATAAATCCATATCACTAGATTAGCTCATCAAAACAGATGTACTTTGAGTTTAAAACTTGCTTTGGTCCATGGATGGACACTTTTAAGCTTACATTCAAAATGCTCTTCGCTCTTTGCAATGAATCATTCTGGTTGCTACACATAGATATTTTCCTCAAGACTTCCAATCACGAAAGCTGTCTTGACATCTATTTGCTATACCTCATAATTCAATATGAGCAACAATAAACAAAAGAATCCGGATCGACTAAAACTTGGCTACCAGCGAAAAAGTTTTCTCATACTTGAACTCACCCTTCTTTCTAAGTGTATCTTTATGCAACAAGCCTTATTTCAAAGTATCACCTTACCGTTCGATTCTCTTTTATTTTGTATGACCGCTTCGAATGGCTTTCACACCATTTGAAAGCTCTACAAGCACCCAGACTTAATTAAGAATTCATAGATTCAACTTCAGAAATCATTGCAAGTCGCTAAGATGTCGCATTTTATCTTGTAGTGCTTCGTCATATCCGTGGGTCAATTTCACGTTTACTAGGGACCAAATCTCATGACTCTCCCAAAACATAAATCTATCAGGTTGTAGAACAACCCTCCCACTATGATAAAACGTTACACGCAATTGTGTATCAGATGTATCACGCGATGCAGTTTCCTTGTGGTATATCCTCTTGTACAATTGGTACTATACTTTGTGTTTTTCCCTCTCACATCCTTTAAAATAATTTATACATGGCTTTGTGATCTATTACACAGTCCTTTTTAAAAAATCTAGTGTTCGTGTTAACAATTACCCTTTGAACTTTCGGACTATAAAATAAAACACCCTTCATTTTTCTAGGATATCCCACAAACAGACCAACATCCTTACGACATGTTGTTTCTAGGGCATATACATAAAATGAATTTAGTAATTCCAAATAACTCATCATCTATCTAACAATTTTCATAAGAGTCCTATTCCTTCTTTTTGCCACACCATTCGGCTGGGGATTGTCTGCTGTTGACAACTTGGAATTTAATCCCAACCTCTGATAAATAGCTCCTAAACTATCCTAAGAGGTACTTGCCACCACGATTAAATTGTAATGGCTAGATATATTTTTGATGACCCTTCACCACATGAGCCATGCACTTTTTGAATTAATCATAGTACTCAAACTTACGGTGCATCAAAAATATATCTAACCAACTCTCGTAGGGATAATCTTAGGACCACATAAATCAGAATGAACCAATTCCAATATATCTTTGGCTCTACACCCCTTTACCTTGAAAAAATAATCATGACCTAGTTTTAGATGCTAAAAGGTATGAAGGTTCCTTTCTCTTATTAGGATTAGAAGACGCGTTATCATTACAAATTTGTTGCATCCATGGGATAAACATGATTTAAGAGTGTACAAATTGTTACCAACGTACCATAACAGATTATAGCTTCATCCCTCATCACTATGACCATGTCATTTAAATGAAATGGAGTATCCATACGTAAATATATAGAAAACGAAACGAAATTATTTCTATGAAAATATACGTAAAGATAATTTCTCATAATCAAACGTTTATTCCTATTAGAAGATAAATAAACAACTCCCACTGCAGTACCACTACTTTGGTAGCTTACCCATGTACTCAATAATCTCATCATCACTTAATTGCATGCTTTCAGTGATTTTGATATCAATACACAACGTGTCAGTAGATGCCATCACTAATCATGCTTCAACAACTAATGAATGAGATACTAACCTTGTTCACATCTTGATGAAAATTAATTTTCTTCGCCACTTGTTTTGTCAGAAGTTTCCCACCGAATACATCCTCTTGTAATTCAGGTGGAACTTCTCAAAACATCTAGGCAAATTATGGAGAATAAAATTGATCTAGGTTCTCCTTCAATTTCTACTCCAATCATTTCCAATTCATTCATCAATTAAACCATGACCTCTTGTCTTTCTAACTTACTCAAGTATCCGAAGAGTCACATGAGAATGAACATCATATTTCTATGAAACTCTCATCTCTTCACTTTAGTCTTAAATATACACTAGAGGACATCTTTAGTAAGAATACATATGTTTTCCTAAGCAGTAAGAATCGAAACCAAGATTCTTTTCTAATCATCTAATTTTGGACCATTAAATATAATTTCTTTTAGTAAACAATAAGTGAAATAAACCATTCAAAAATATTGAGAATCACGTAAATAAATACAGCGATCAAATCCTTCGAATTTATCCATTTATATTGATTCCCTCAAAATAATATAAAATAAAATTCACCGACATCTCAAGCACCGTGAATCTGTATGCCACTATAGTGTGGACGTATACAAACTCGAACATTTACAAAAGAAGCTTTTACCCATTAATTTCATTTGTTAACCTAATCTCATGACAAAATAATTAATAGTCATTCCTCTTTAGCCATGCAAATAACAGCAGTGACTCCGATGGGGAGGATACTTATTATTTGCATCTAAGTGTACACCATTATTTGATCCCAAGTTCATTGCGTAAGCTTATGTGCCTTACAGATGGAGAAGTACACACGTGCTCGGATAAATTCCTATAATCATTATAAAGAAGTTCGTTCTATCAATCCATGAATAAACTCATTCGATTGGGAGGAAGGCCTATTACCAACGCGCAAGTTTATTCACATTGCTTACAAACCAATAATGGAGGCCGCGGGAATTATTAACCAATTCTCTCTCCCACTTAGTTATTTAACACCGAGGATTTTTACATGCATATAATATTCAGTAATAAAATACGCAACCTAGCATGCTCCTATTATAGCATATAAGGCAGTAAATCACAGAAAATCATGCATACATATATAACAATAATCAGATAATTAAATCAATTATGAACAATTATATATCAGCGAATTTGATTGTTCGTCACCAAGAACGAATACATGCAACGACCTCCAGATTATCAAACTTTCGAAAATCTCTAGATTATCAAATTTTCAAAACTATCGATATCATTGATTAGAAAACCAGATTGGAAGCTGAACCGGTGTCTCTACTGGTTCGAGGTTCAACCGATCGGACCAGCGATTCAACCGAAAAAATTAAGTTTACCTATTTTTTATTATATTTTATATTAACCATTAATTAATATATATATATATATATATATATATATATATATATATATATAATAAAATTATTTGATAAAATTGAGAGTATAGCCCACTTTCATAAGAGGCCCACCAATTTTAACTTACATTTCTTACGGCCCACCTAACATTTATTATTTGAATGTCAAAATTTGATTGCAAAATACAATGTTAAAAGCAGTAAAGCACTAGGGTTTAGAGCTGTCAGAATGGGTTGGTGGGGCAGTTTAAGGCACAACCTACCACAACCCACCTTTTGATGGGCTCAAGTGGGACGGGCTACCACTGGATCGAGCCACTGGTGGGGCGAGCCGCGTGTTAGCCCACGCTCTACCACCCCCTATCCACATATGACCTACCCACCCCCTCACCCACCTATCACCGACCCCATACCCCCACCCACCCCACCCCCACAACCACCCCACCCCTATCCCCACCCACCCACCCCACCTCCACCACCACCTACCCCCACCCACCCACCCCTATTCCCCACCACCACCCATCATTCCCTCACCCATCCCCACCACCACCCATCATCCCCTCACCCATCCCCCACCACCACCCACCCCCATCCCCAACCTCCACTATCCCCACCACCACCCACCTATCACCCACCCCCCACTCACCCCAAAATAAAAATTTATGGGGCGGGTTAATTTTGGGTTAAGAAATTGGTGGGTTGAGGTGGGTTGAGGTGGGTTGGGGCAGGTTGGCCTGTGGGCTCAATCCACTCTTGACAGCTCTAGTAGGGTTACTCCATTAAGCCGCAGCCCCCTCTCTCTATACCAATCTGCCCCCTCTCTCTCCCTACCAAATTCGAAAGTCTAATCTTCTTTTCTAATTTCATTCTATTTTTTCTTCAATCCAAACATCAATTGCTATTTGGTGGAGTGGTGGATATTAAATCAAAATGTGAACACTAGTGTAGAAGTTTGCAACGGAGATGATTTGGGGAGGTAATGACTATGCTTTCGCCAGTTTCTGGAAGAAGAAGGATATTTCTAATGTGTTCTTGATCTTTAGATCTGTGTAAAGGGAGAGAGAATGATGCAAGTTTGTATGATTATTATTATTATTTATTTCTGTAATTGCTCCTTCTTCAACTATGCATGTACAGTTTGTGATTTCTGGTAATGAGATGTTTGAAATTTGGATACGTTTCAAATTTAAAAATAAAATTGGGCATTTTCTGATTGAACCGATTTTATCAATTTTTTGGTTATGACCGGTTCAAGCTGGTTTATTCCGGTTTAATTATAAAAATAGTTATAGTGTTGTTCTGGACCAGTTCCGGCTCCGATTCCTGGTTTAACCAGTTCAACCGGGCGGTCCAGTCTGATTTTCGAAATTCTGATCGATATCAACTATCGATATCGTCCAAATTATTGAAAGCATCGATATCGACCAGATTATCAAATTTTCAAAATTTTCAGATTATCAAATTTTCAAAAATATCGATATTGACAGTCGATATCGTCCAGATTATCAAAATCATCGATATCGACTGCATTATCGAAATCGTCGATATCGTCCAGATCTTTGAAATCATCGATATCGACATGCAACTATATATAACAATAATAGACAATTAAATCAATTATGACAGTTATATATCACAAATTAAATTGCTACTTAAATTAGAAAGTCTTGTCTGACACTCCAGCTGTTGAACCAATATCTTATGCGACAAATAGGATTGCTTGCGCCTTAAGTCGTTCATTATCACGGGCTGCCTTGACCCGTAACTCGCCGGAACACGTCGTCGCCGCTCCGAGACCACACCCGATCGCGCTGGTCGCCGGCACGACTCGTGTCGCCTGCCATCGGCAGTCGTGCCCATGGCCGATCATGCCATGCGTAGCGCCACGCGAGAGCCGACTACCCACCGACACGACTTGGGCTGGTCGTTCGCATCGTTCATGTCGACTGCCACTTTCAGTCGTGTCGTCTGCCTTCGAAGTTCCGCCGCTTCATGTCGCCTGCACGCAACACGCCCGACACCGTGCATCTGGTGGCACGACTCGTGCCAAGTATTGGCACGACTCATGCTGGCCTTGCAGCGTCGCCTGCCTTGAGTGCTAAGACACTGCCCGTCAGCGCCACATCGCTGGCAACACTCAGCCCGTCACCTGTCTAACGTGCCGTCTACACCTGCTGGTCGTGCCGACTAGCTTCCTAGTCGTGCCGCCCATGCCATGTGATTGTGCCACACACCTGCCGTGCCTCAAACAGTCCAGCGCCGATGGCACCTGACACCGTCCTCCGCCCAGCCTGCTGGCACGACTCGTGCCGCCTCCCAGCACCGCCGTTGGGCTATCTATGTTATGCCATACAGCCGCGTCCTGCCTGCCGTCAGCCGCCATGTCTCATCCAGTATGCAGCAGTCGACGTTCATCGATGACAATCATACTAACGTATCCGCATAGAGTATTCAACAAGAAACAATAATTTCTAAATCCTAATTCACGTTTGACACATAAACCCTAGCTTAACGTGTCACGCTTTATCACAAAACCAAAGCTCTGATACCAATTGTTGGTGTTCGATCATTTGGTTAACGTGAATCGTTAGGTTTCATATGATTCTATATCAGCGAAAGCAAGAACATAAAATCATATTACCTTTTACCAGGGTATGTTGATGAAGAGGAATTCTCAAAGGCAGCTTGCGCGACCTCAAGACTTTGGGCATAACTTCCTTATCCAATCTCCAATTTGAGTGATTTTTGCGCCAAAACGATCCTCTATTTCGTGGCTCTCGAACCATATATCACATGGCCAGTTTTGAGTAGCACATGATTATAGAAAAATTATGAAATTTGACAATGAGATTACTGAAAATAACCTCTTGATCTTCTGCTATATTCCCAAGTCCAATCTTGACGTCCTGTGGGCGACGATCCTCAAGATCCTCTCAATTTGTAATCCTCCCTCAAACTCACGTGTGTTAGGTGCAGTCATGAGTGATTAGGGTTTTCGGATTAATGAGGTGGCTTATATTTGGGCTACAGCAGAGACTAGGAGGAAAAATCAGAGTCGGGTCTCCATTGGGCTTAAGTATTCAAGTTTAGCCCAAAACTTATACTTAAGTCCAATAATAATAATAATAATATATTTCACTAAAATATTATTGTTGCACTGCCACTCTAATCCCACAATTACGTTATGGGCTCCTTCTTATTATGAGCCCGTTAGTCTCCCGCGTTTAAAATATACAATGCCCATTAATTAATAAGTTACTGATAACTCCATTAATTAATATCTCATCCGAAAGTAGTACCACTCATCCTTATTATCATGCCGGAATAAATCTACCTGCAGGGTTTACATGATAATCCTTATGAGCTCCTCAAGGGGACATCATCAACCTATTTAATAGGACAAGGATTTCTTCTACAATCAACAGCACACCATAGAAACAACACTATTTTCCAACTCACCGAGTTTGTTGATTTAATTACATGTAAATCTCACCCATTGATGAATCAAAGAAATACATATTGTCTTACGTGTCGAGGTTATTGTATAGGGATTAAGAGCACGAACATCCATAATAACTGAGATCAAGTTCTCTTATACAGTCAGTATAAGTCGAACGATCTCAAGCTGTCCTGCTCAATACACACAAAGTGCACTAATGTGATTCTATAGTCAAGACAAACTAATACTAAATCACACTACAACTATCCCGATAGAGAGTTCCTGTCTATCTCGATTGTGAGCATCTGTTTATACTTTATATAAGAAAATCGATAATATGATCTTCCGCGTGTTGTCGCACAACATATTATCTACCGTATAAAGTAAGTGGACTATTACATCGATGTATAAATAAATTATAAGGCTCAATCATTTGATCAATGATTCTCATTCAAATATTTTTAAAACATTGTTCATACTAAAGCTAGACTTTTAGTATACAATCCAACAATAGTAATTAGATATTTTGATTATTTTCCATGTTTATTATTGTTGCATAAAAATGCATGTTTTTATATGATTTACTACCTTATTTTTCATTGTATGAGCATGCTAGATTGCGTATTTTATTTATGAATATTATATGAATGTAAAAACCCTCATGTTAAATAACTAAGTTGGAGAAGGATTAAGTAATTATTCCCGCGACCTCCATTATTGGTTTGTAATGTGATACACTTAAACTTGCGTGTTGTCTATAGTACCTTCCTCCCCATTGGATGAGTTTATTTGCGGATCACTAGTACATAATTCTTAATGATTATTATAGAAAATTATTTTGGCTCGTGTGATCTTCTCCATCTAAAGGAGCACAAGTTTAGGTAATGGACTAAGTATCAAATAATTGTATACAATTAGGTGCAATTAATATACTCCCTCCATCCCACAGTAAGGGTTTCTTTTTTCCATTTTGGTCGTCCCACCCAAAGGGTCCTCTTTCTTTTTTTACATACATGGGACCCACTTATCCCCTCTAATACAATTAAAATATGGAGCTCATACTCACACTAATACAACTACCCACTACACATTAAATAATAATACTCCTTAATCCACGTGCAAAAAGTAAAAACTACCCTTGCCATAGGACGGAGGGAGTATATCCTCCTCATCGGAGTCACTGTTGTTATTTGCATGGCTAAAGATGAACCAACTATTAATTATTTATCATAAAGTTAGGTTGACAAATGGAATTAATGTGTAAAACCTTTTCTTGCGAATGTTAGGATTTGTATACATCCACACTATCGTGGCATACAAATTCACGGTGCTTGACGTGTTGGTTAATTATTTTATATTGTTTTGAGGGAATCAATATAATTTTTAAATTCGAAGTATTTAATCGGTGTATTTATTACGTGATTCTCTATATTTTCGAATGATTTTTATTTCACTTATTGTTAACTAAAAGAAAACATACTTACTGGTCCAAAATTAAATAATTAGAAAAGAATCTTATTTTTAATTCTTATTGCTAAAGAAAATAAATGTGTTCTCACTAAGGATGCCCTCCAGTGCCTACAAGAGTCTCTTTTGAAGAGGTGAGAGAGAGGTTCATAGTAATATGATGCTTAATCTCATGCGACTCTTCTGATACCTAAGTAAGTTTAAAAGGCAGGAGTTCATGGTTAACTTGATGAATGAATTAGAATTCCTTGGAGCAGAAATTGAAAGGGAAACCCAAGTCAATTTTGTTCTCCATAGTTTGCCTAAAAGTTTTGAGCAAGTTCCACTTGAACTATAAATGGTTGTACTCGATGGCAAATTTCTGATAAAACATGTGGCAATAAAAGGGCATTTTCAATTATTTAGTTAGTTCTTAAATTTGATTTTTTTTAATTAGTATCATGCCTCTCAAACATGTGTCTGGATATCAAAAGAGAAAAAAGAAAGTGAGAATTGAAGATTTAGTTCAAAGTCAAGACGGTGATATCAATAAATACTTTAGTTCTAATAAAAAGGTTTGTCGTAGAGAATAAGGATGAAGCTCACTTTCCTTTGATCAACAATGTCACAAGAAAGATTAAATTGATTGGCTATGTTATCAATCGAGAAAGAAATTGCAGAATAACTTGATTATACTAATCTTATTAATATTTTTGCCATCAAAATTGTTAGGCGTGTTGTATTTTAAAATTTACAATATTATCTTTAGTTATTAAATTTTTTTATTATATATATTGCGTTTCAATAAGAAGTAAATTAAGGAGTCAAAATTTAAAGTACGACTCAAACATGAAAAATTTATAGAATCAGCCTGGGTACATCAAGTAATATTTTAAATGGGTACAAATATTATAATTTTAATGGGAAATGGTTACGGGTATCCAAAAAAAAGATACTCTAACCGTTGTCATTTTTATACTCGATTATAATTTATTAAAAGGGTGGCGATATTTCCACTCAAAATTTGACAGAGGGCATTTGAAACTCAAAAAGAATTATAGTGAAATTCCTATTATACCTCCACCACTAAACTTGAATCTACACTAACTCTAACCATTCATTTTCCTAATCCTATCCAATACTATTATTAAACTTACACATTTATTATGGATAGTATGCTTGGTGAGGCATGAAGGGAAGTCCATAGAAAATCAAACTTGGCAAGAAAGTGAATCAAACAAGAAAAAGCTTTACCAAAGCTATATATATATCACCTTTATGTCCCTAATTGGGATTCGATCAAGAACCATGAATATGAACATGTGTGTGCAAGTAAAGCTTTTAAACTATCTAACTGGGTTGATTTAGTAATAGTATTGGGTATGATTAGTAAAATAAATTAATTAGAGTTAGTTTGGGATTAAGTTAAGTAGTAGGAATATAATATGAATGTCACTAAACATAATTTTTTTTTGGGATTCGACTGCCCTCAATAAAGTTTTTGGGTTGTAATGGCACCGTATTTAGTAAAGCTTTTCTTTTGCAATGAGAAAAAAATGTTAGTCTACGTTTGGAAAAATTAATAGTACTTTTATTTATGCGTTAGTAAAATTAAAATAGAACATCAATTTTGTGCAAGAGAATAATTAGACAAAAGTGGCATTACTGAAAGTGGGAGCTATAATGATTTTCATCTTTTGAGAAAGTTGATTTACTTTGTATAGCTTCCTCAATAAGTTTTCTTACCGGATTTCTAGGAATGTTGAAGTACTTTGAGCAAGTTAACTACTTAATTATCATAATTTTATGTGTTAAAAAAAATACTCCGCCAGATTTTAAGATGTCCGTTTGCTTTTTGCACGTGCATTAAAAAATATTATTATTATATATAAAGTGAGTAGTTGTATTAGAGGGAAGTGGTGTGCCATATTGTGTACTTTTTTACTAAATAGGAGAAATGGATACCTTTGAATCGAACGCCAAAAATAGTAAAATGGACACTTTAAAAGCAGATGGATGGAGTATAACATTTTATTCTTAGGGATGGACCCTCATTAATAAAGATATTATTTTATTATTGAAAAAATCAGTTAAAATATGATGAGTATTAATGTTTGATTATTTTTTTAATTCAAGAATATAATTTTTACACTAAAAAATATAACATTTAATATTAAAATATATAAAATTAGAAGAGTATGTCTTGCGTGAGACCGTCTCACATGAGATTATTTTTCACTTTTTAAAATAGTTATCACTCTCGCTATAAAATGTCATTACTTTCGCTATAAAATGTTATCACTTTTTATTTACACTATAAATTATTCATGAAATAGCACTGTCACTTTTTATTAATTTGTTATCATTTTTCTTTATAAAAGTTATTACTTCATAACCGTCTCACGTAAGAACTTGTGTGAGACGGTCTCACACAAGTCTTTTCCAAATTAGAATTGAGCACGCTGACTTTGTCATATTTTTTTTAAATTTTATAGGATTGTTGGATATATTCTCATGAGTATGTATTACTCCCTCCGTCCCATCTTTATTGATACTTTTACTGTAGCTTTTGTGAGAGCTTTTTGCAGTCAAAAGTAGCAATATAAATGGGACGGAGGGAGTAGCATATTTTATGGTGAGATAGTTCATTTAATTATTAAAATCATGGCAAAGACTTAGACGGTTTAACATAGGATTTATGTGAGATGAATACAAATGATAATATCATTATTACTTTTATTATAAAATATTATCATTTTTGTTATAAAATGTTATCACTTTTTATTTATATTATAAATTGTTCATGAAATAATTCACTGCATAATTATCACTATTTTATAACTTTTTATTTATACTATAAATTATTCACGAAATAATTCACTGCACAATTATCACTTTTCAACAATTGAATATCACTTTTCATTAATGATGTTATCACTTTTTATCCGTATCATGTAAGGACTTACGTGATACGATCTCAAATTTTCTTAAAATCATTAGCCATGTCTATATTACTAAAATGTTCTAACTTACTTTAAAAAATATAATATTAATATAAAAGTAAAATTTAGAATTAATACAAGTTATATATATATATATATATATATATATATATTTGAATTAGTGTGAGAATTTTTAATATGGCAAACTATGAACTCTTTTTCACGTGAACCATTTTTTCATGATTACTCTTTAATATATAAAAAATTACGGTTTAGAATATAAATTTTTACTCTTTTAAATAAAAAAATTACCCTTTAAATTATTGTAAACTATGAAAAATTTACTCTTTAAATTATTGTAAATCCTGATTTATCGATTATTCTTTAGTACATGAAAAATTACTTATTAGAGATATAAACTATTATTTTTTTAATAAAAAATATTATTCTCTAAAGATTAATTTTTTATTTAAAAAGAATAATTTTTAAAAATAGAATTCACGTGTCAACCTTATTTACACCACACTCATTCTTTTAATATACCTTCATACTATGTTTTATATATGAAAGTCATGTTTTCTTTTAGCCAAACTTTGGAATTCACCCAACTTAATTTGTAGGATGGGGACAATAAAAATGTCATAAGCCCATAATTACGAGGTCAGAATTTCTTTAAATATTGACTTTCTGCGATTCAATACATTATTAAGTTATAACCTACAAATTAATATGAATATACCTAGGTTTGAAATAGAGTTTAGGAATACAAAATGTATTATATTATATGAAAATATAATTATTTTCTTAAAATTAATATTAAATACCTAATAATATAGTATTTATTTAAAGTTTAAGTGAATATTTGAAAACTCAGTTTAAAAAAATCATATATTTTTTAAAATCAATTGAAGAGTGAAAATCTATATGCTCCCCGTGTGAGCTACTCTTCATTTTTACTATAGATACATAGTTTACAAAATGTTGTTTAATCTTCTAACAAATTTTATTGACTTTTGAGGCCGGTAATATGATATTTTTACGTAATAAATAAATAATAATGTAAGTTATATGATTTAAATGAGAGTGACATTTTTAAAAATATGATGTATTAAAGATTATTTGTTTTTTAACTTTTATTCTTTTTCAAATGGTGAAGGGTGTATTGTGACAAACTTATATATGTGGAAAGAGTGAAAAGTTTGTTCGGATGGAGGGTGTATTTTATTTGAAACGTTTTGTAATGTATGTTTTAATTTTATATTAAATCAATATGTATGAGATGAGTTATAATATATGTAAAATGATATACTAACTAATATGAGAAAAGGGATGAGAGAAAAATACATTAAACGTATTAATTGACAATATAGAATGTGTGAGATGAGTATGTTGAAAATTAATAGGGTTTATAAGTGTATAAAGAGTGGTTTTTAAGATATTGATTTTTAAAATTAAAACAAACATATTTTAAATAATAATAAAGATTAAACCATATAAATTAATTAATACATTAATCACAAGATTCAATGAATTGGAAGAGTATGCTAACTAAAAACATTGTCGAATTCCAACCATGAAAATTTGTTGGAATATGCAAAAATACTGTTAGAATTTATAATTCTAACAGATATTCTAATGAATTAGTTTCATTGGAAAAATGGCAATTGAAATTTCATTTTTCCAACAATATTCCAACTATTTCAAAAATCCAACGATAAATCTAACGATATTTTTGTCTTGGAATTTTTTTATCTAAAAATAATTCAATTATTTTTACCAACATAATTTTCTTTTGGGATTTAAAGCTATTAGTCTTAGCTCTTAAAATACCTTGCTCATTTAATTTCTAGTGATTCATATTTACTTAAATCTTAATTTCCATTTAGTAGTTGATAGTTAATTCTCAAAATTTGTGGATAGTCTTATGTAAACGTGTCATAAATTACATTTATTTGCTAATCTGTTACTTAAGACGATGCACAGTTTAATATTTGACATAATTAGTTTCATAAACTCTAATGATTTATATCTTATTATATTTTTAGAATTTAATACTTATTTTTATGTCACTAAAAAAAGTATTTTTTTAGCAATCGAATTTATCAACGGAATTCAATCCGTTGGTAATTACCAATGGATTATCAACAAAAATGACATTTTTATTTTAGCAACGGAATGTCAATGGATTTATTATCTATTTTAGCAATGGAATTCAATCCGTTGGTAATTACCAACGGATTACCAAGGAAATCATTATATAAATTACCAATGAAATTATTGGCAACGGATTACCAACGAAATTATTTACCAACAGAATTGATTTTTCGTTGCTAAAAATTTACCAATCACTACTTTACCAACGGAATTTTACCAACGGATTCCGTTGCTAATCCGTTGGTAAGCCAATTTAATAATGAAATTAAGGCTTTAACTAACGGAATATTTCGTTAGTAAAAAATAATTTTTGTAGTGAGTGTAATTATTTTTATAATTTTTAAATTGAGAAAGTTTATATGAAATAAATTCAAAATTCATGAGTGACTCTCGAATATGAATGGTCTTGATAAATTTAATCAATTTAGCATTATTCATAAAAAAAAAAAGCAAACGGTTATGTAAATTGGATTTACACGTAAATCCTATTTTCAACTATTACTCTTTAATACATGAAAAATTACTATTTAGAGACATAAATTAATACTCTAAATTCTAAATGAAAAAAAATTATTCTTCCTATTTTTAATTATTACTTTTTAATACATGAAAAATTAGTGTTTTGAACATAAATTATTACTCTTTTAAATAAAAAAAAATTACTCTTCAAATTATTGTATATCCTGATTTATCGATTACTCTTTAGTACATAAAAATTTATTTTTTAGGGATAATATATTTATTTGTCCATTAACTTTGCCTAATTTTGATTTTAGTCCATATGTTTCCTATTTTTTGAAAATCGTCCATTATGTTTAGAGAATTTTGAAATTCATCCATTATGTTTACTTAGTTCGACAAAACAATCCTATTACAGGTCACAGCAGGTCACTTCCAGGTAATTCCAAAAAAAAAATTTGGAAATTACTTAATATTTCTTAAAGGTACTCAAAAGAGGTACCAAGAAACATCGTGGAAATCCAAAGTTTCACCAAGATCCATGAACGTATCCCCAAACAAGAGCAATGGAGGAGACGACCAAACCAAGGTCCAAGAGAGATCTGCAAGCCCTATCACTTCTCACACTGGACGGAAATACAGAGTGGAAGGAGATCGAGATAGATAACTCTAAGATGAACCAAGATCTTAGAGAATTGAAGAACACGGTGAGATTATTTGGAGAATATTGCCAAAGCATGTCCAAGACAATGTTCGAGATTAGCCTTAAGATGGACAAGGTGGAGAAATTGCAGAACAAACAACTCGACCTTATCATAAAGTTGACAGAACAAGTAAAATCCCTGAAAACTAAGGTGACAGGAAGAAGATCAGGAGGAAGGTTACCACTAACCTTCGGAACAGAACCCCTTTTACACCAAAAGAGAAAAACGACGGAGGTCATAAGGCCAAAATCAGAAAGCGAGAAGATGATTGCTATCCTTCGAGGAGAATCCACATCCCCAGATAGCAAGAGTAAATCTTGAAGATCTACAAGATCTATATGAGTCATTCCAAGGACTATCAATTATAGATCTAAAGATGAACGTTGGAGAGGCATCAAGCTCTAAACAATAGTCCCAGGCTCATCAGACCCAACAGGATTGGATCCAAGACGAAGGAACCTCTGGATCACACGGAGTCCATGGGGCAAGACAAGAAGATACATTCCAACAACCAGGAAAATTCAAAATGAAGGCCATAAGAATGTCAACAGTTCGAGGATCTAATATACACAACACCCCATATGGCCGGTCTCACGTTGAACCGATAAATTCATACGGGTTGATCTTAAACCTCGACACTCTAGACTTCAAGAATAGAGAAGCCTTGATCGATGAATGGACAAATGCCATGAAGATCGCAGGTGGCGCATTGGAGCTGGACAAAGAAGGGTTCATAAGATTCCTTACTATGAGCCTGGAAGGATCAGTAAAATGCGCCTGGGAGGAGCTCTCAGACGAAGTCAAAAAGGAGGCTATGGAAGGTGAAGATCTAGGCAATATTGTTGATCGTATGACCAAGATCTTCAAGATCCATTTCATCGGAGTAGGGTACTTCGAAAGAATGGAAGAAGAAAAGAAGAAGAAGTATAGGAATGCCCTATACAGCCTAGAACTACTTGACATTTGTCACGTAGATGAGTACATCAAACTCTTCACAGAGTATAGATGGAAGTCAAAGGTCAAAGAGGAAGAAGTATTCCCCTATTCTTTGCTAAGATTCTGAGCCCATGGAGAGAAATGCTGATCAAATAGTATGAACCATGCGAGCTGGATTCGATAGCAAGGAGAATGTCCTTCCTCAAAGCCAAGATTGCAGAGTGGTGTCATCAAGCGACGCTACACAAGAACTACAAGAGATTAAGGGGAATCAACAAGACAGTCCCCTTATGTTGCGAAAGCAATGATCTTCCAACTATCATTGGAAGAAACCCAAAGAAGCAGAAAATAATGAAGAAGAATCATCCTTACAATCAAAGGAGCGGAGGATGGAGATCCAGAAGACCAAGATCATTTTGGTCTAAACAGAAGGCCCGAAGCTATAAATCAGGGCAAAGAGCTGGATCATCTAGATGGAGTTCAAGAGGCCAAGCCTCATCCTCAGGGTCAAACCAGAGGAGCACAGGAAGAACTCCCACAAGAAAGACATTCCGAAGAGCAGCCACACGAGTCAATGAAAGATTCAAGGATTGCAACTGCTACACATGTGGAGTCAGAGGGCATATCTCACCAGACTGCCCAGAAAACCAAAAGAGAGGAGTACGATAGTTCGAGGCAACTCCAGAAATAGAGGAGGCTGTTTACTTCCAAGATATAGTACAGGTATATCAGTTTGAAGATATACCCTCAGACGAGAGCATCTACGAAGAAGAATTCTTCAGCCAAGATGAGTCATCTGAAGATGAGTTGGTGTGAAGAAGAAAGCTTCAGACAGGAGATGTAAGAAGATATGTCGGGATTCTTTTCCCAGACATCCATTTCTCATAAAGCCCTTATGAGAATCATGAAGGAGGATCCAAGGCTCAACCTATACGATGGATTCACTGTAGGAAAGATGGACAAATTCTTTCCAAGCTTTAAGAAGAGAAAGCACAACATCATATACAAAGTGACCAAAGGGGAAATTACCATCCCAATGGAGCTCACGAGAAATGTGATGAAAATGCAACTAGTTCTTGTTGACGAAATCAAAAGGGAACTCAGTAAACTCAAGGAAGGAATAGCCAAGACCATGTCTTGGATCCATATTGGAGCAATCCGGATACTTATCAAAGCAACTTTCAAATAAGGTATCGATACACCAATCGATATTGCAATCTTTGATAAGAGAATCAAGAATACAAGAGAGGCATGCCTGGGAGGAATCTCAGGAAACCTATACGCAGGCAAGGTGGCATCCTACATATATCCAAGGATTGCCTACAATCTGGCAGATAAAGATTTCAGTAGGGCACTCACCCTTCATCAAGACTTCAAGAACAAAGATCTGATGAAAGAAGGGAATAGGCCTTACTCCATCACCTACAGTATCTCATATGCCCTGTCCAACACCCATCATTCGAATCTATTCCAAATGAAGGAGTATATCGAGATACCAGAAGTGTTCGAAAGGGTTGCATGCGCAACCAAGCCAGAAATAATGGAGTTACCACCAATCCACGACATGGATTTGTGAATCAAGGACAAGCCAGTCTGGAACAGACAAGATAGCCTCAGATTCGAACAAAGAAGGATTTATGTCCAAGAAGATAGGATGATTAGTGAAAATTGGGAAAAGAAGCCAATCGTGGAAGTAATCCAGGAGCCGAAAAAGTTCACAACCAAAGGTGAACTAAAATGCCCAGAAGGATGGAGAGAAGTCAAAGTAATATTCGATATCACTAAAAAGGAAAACTCTATTCCTTGTAATGTCTTGTATTATCTTCAACAACCAACAACTGGGAGATATCAAGGACAACTCAAACTCGGAGATCTTGAGCTGATAATCGAAAGAGTGGCAGGAAGATTTCCAGAACAACTAGTTCTGAGATTGGAGTTTTTCGAGGATCACAAACCTTGGGAATGATTACAAGATGGAATAGAGTTTACGGTCAAAGGAAAGAGATACAAGGTTTACTAGTAGAGGCTCGGGCTTATAAGCTCTGATCCGCCCATGGCCACAAGTCCATTTTCAATATATATCACTGTCGGAATGATATATAAGGAGTATCGTGCAGAGTATTTTGCGGCATACATTGATTCAGGAGCCAGCATTTGCACAGCAAAGGAAGGGGTCTTCCTGGAAGGCTCAGGCGAAGAGCTGCCAACAGTTCTCAGAAAAGATTTCTCGCAAAGGGTGCTAATCCTTAACAGAGGAATCAAGCGAGCGAAAATCATGATCGGAGGAGCAGATTATACCCCATGGTACAAGGTGAAAACTCCACCGTTATATTTTCACAACACCGGAGCAGATATTCTATTAGGGAATAATTTTCTACAGACATCAATCATTTTACCTAGGAAAATGCAACTAGGAGGCTTATTTTCACAACCCTTTGTGAACATAAGATCATCGCACCAAGACTGCGTAATGCATTTCAACAAAAAATGCCAATTAGATTTCGTAACAAGCGTGGTGATGAAGGAAAACTGAGCCATCCGAAGATGAATGATCAAAGGAGATATGGCGAAGCAGTCCTTCAGATGAGAACCGAGACTAGAGGAGGATGGAAGATGGAGAAACTAAAGGAGAACACAATCCACCTTCTCAAAGCAAGCTTGGGAGAAAATCTACAGAGAGACGTCACAATCGAAGAACAAACATCTTTGGAGGACATCAAGAAGAAGATACAGAGGAACTTCAATGAGGATCCTTTAGCCTGGTGGGATAAGAACGAGCTCAAAGCTTCACTCAAAGTAAAAGAAGGAAAGGAGCATGAGTTCGTGAGATATAAGCCTATCCTAATGAACCAAGAGGATCGAAAGGATATACAACTAATACTTAAGGAACATCTGGACCTTAAGTTAATATCACCAGGAGTATCTCCATACAGTAGTCCAGGATTTCTAGTTCGAAATCATGGAGAAGTCAAGCGGGAAAAGCCGAGACTTGTGATCAACTACAAAGGGATCAACAACATCTTGAAGTTCAATGGATACTACATACCAAGTAGGGAACATTTGGTCAACTGTATCAAGAATGCCAAGGTATTCTCAAAGTTTGATTGCAAATCTGGATTCTACCAGATTATAATGGAAGAAGGGAGCAAGAAGTTCACAGTCTTCTCCACACCCCAAGGCCATTATATTTGGAATGTCATGCCTATGGGCTTGGCAAACGCACCCCAGATCTACCAAAGGAAGATGGATAATCTTTTCAAAGATAATTTCTCATTCATGTTTGTCTATGTGGATGACATCCTCATAGCCTCAAAGAACATGAAGGAACATTTAGCACATCTGGAAATATTTTCAGAAGTATGCCACAAGGAAGGATTGGTGCTTTCTGAAAAGAAAGCAGTAATAGCAACAAGGAGATCGAGTTTCTTGGAGTAGAGATCGACGAATCCAGAATTATTCTACAATCACATATTGTAGAAAAGGTCCAAGGATTTCTCGAAGATTTCAAAGACAAGAAACAACTCCAAAGTTTCTTAGGAGTGGTCAACTTTACTGGAATGTTCATCAACAATCTGGTGCAATACAGGAAGGTGTTCAGTCCTTTGTTGAAAAAGGATGCTGAATTCAAATGGGATGATTCACACCGAGCAATGGTTAAACAACTAAAGGAGGTTTGCAAAAAGCTCCCCAAATTAGCCATTCCTAATGACGAGGATGATCAGGTACTCTATACAAATGTCAGTGATCATTGGTGGGCAGAGGTTCTTACAAAGTCCACAACAGAAGAAGAAATGTCATGCAGATACTGTAGCGGGCTCTTTACGAAGAACGAAGCAAATAGATGGCACATCAATGAAAAAGAGTTCTTTGCAGTTCGGAAGGCGTTCAAAAAATAGCCGCTGTTTCTTCTCGCGAAGAAATTCATCCTTAAAATTGATAACACAAGCGTCAAAGCCTTTTTGAAAAATAAAATTGAATCTAAACCTGAAAAGGCTAGACGATTAAGATGGCAAGCAGAATGCCAATATTATGATTTTAATATTGTTATTATTAAATATGTTGATAATATTTTGGCAGATTTCCTGACGAGAGATGGAAGGAGCTGAGATAGACTCCATCCTAACTGTTTCAAGGCACCTGATGGACAACCTTGAGTTGCTCCAAAGGAAATTCGAGAATCTGGCACTAATGCAAGGCGTGCCAAAAGAATACAAGATAGTGATCAGACCAAAGTGTCTAATTATATACGAGACTGCATTCGAAACGGCGCAAGTATGTTCGAAGCAACACGAGAGCCACACCTCCAGGCTGTTGATAGCAATTGCAATCGATAAAAGGTGAGTAGTTGAGAACGGGGCTCTAAACCCAGAGCAAGGGATTCAAGTACCCTTAGCACAAGTCCTAGTCTGGAACCTCCAAAAGAGGAACCGATCCAAGAAAAAATCGAAGACTTGGAGTCACATCTAGAGTCGACGAATCAACCCAGCACCTCTAGGGTCAAAGAGGGAGAGATCAACCTTAGGCTTATGACGGGCACTGCTAAGGTTGGTATTAACTTAGCTGATTTCTCTTATTACCAGGAATACCAGACCAGCTAGGAGAAATTGAACACCAGACAAGGAATCCAACTGGAGAAATGCCGGGTGGATATATCGGGGGATATTCCCGAGTTTGGATGCAAGAAGGCTCAAATCCAATGGATGTAAAGAAGTGGTATGACTTTGGGGCACTAGCATCGATCTATACAGTTGCACTAAGTTTTCCAGAACTTGTAAAACTTCCAGATTGGCTGGGAGAAAATGTTTTCAAGGCATGGGAAAACAACTCGACTCTATCCAGAGGCGATGTATTAGAACTGTACTTCACCTGTGCAACTCCAGAACCAATTGGAAAAGGCAACCACGAGGACTTTCATTTCATTAAGCTAAGAAGACCCGATGTATCAGCATCAAATAAGACCAAGGAGTCTTCTGGAAAGGAACCAGTATTGATTTCTACATTTTCTGAAGAACAGATCTCTATGCGAAGAGCGAGGGGTTTGTATGCCTGCATCAAAGCCATGGTGGAAGTGAAGTTCTCATTCAAGTTCGAGCATAAGTCTTTGAATGGGTCTTTTCTGTTGAATACTTTAACAGGGAAGAAGACAGGGTTTTCAGAGAAGGCTTTCCAAGAAAAATAAGAACTTCTCTGGAGATATAAAATTCCGGTAAGTAAACAAACTCATCTGAGATATTGCAACATGGTCCATTTCGGGCAATGGACAAACAAGGTATGTTCGAGCTGTTCCATCCAAACCGAACCAGAGTTTGGAAAAGAAATAAGATTGGGCATAGGGATGATCAGAACTGCTGATCCACCCCCAGCAAAAGAGACACGTGGAAAGAAGAGGATAAAACCTCTTCGAAATACCCAGGAGCCGGGAGAATCATCAAGCACCAAAGAGGACAAATGACTCCTCAAAAAAGCAAGAGCCAGATGACTTTTCCGAAAGGACAAAAGACATGTGACCGACAAGGAAGATGACCCACAATGGGGAATCCAATAAAGAAACCAGCCAGCTGCTGAAAAGCTGGCATCCAATGTAAAGTGACGCAAGCAGTAACGTCATAAAAAAGAATCCAATAAAGAAGAATGGACCAGCCAGCTGCTAAAGTTGGAATCCGAGACAAATAATGTAAGCAGTGACGTCAAAAGAAGTTAGGAGGCTTTGAAATTCGTATTTCAAATCCGAAAGCCTCTATAAATAGGTGAGTTGAGGAAGCAGAAGGCATCAACCATTTCCCTCTGTTTTCTCTTTCTAAAAATAAACATTGTATTTCTTCCTCTTTGTATGAGTGTTCTGAGTGCAGCTACAATAGGTAGCTAAAGGAGTTATCTCCTCTTGTTCTATGAGGATGAGTGTGTAATAAATTCTCCATTCAATAAATAAATAATCTTGGACTTCTGCCCGAATGTAGCCTTTCATTTTACAACTTTGATCTCCATACTTTTCGGCGAGAAACAGTAACAGCATCCTGTACACCCGGTGTAGAAAACGAACTAGAGTTGTGCTGAGGTTCGCTGAAGGAACGGGATTGAACCATCGTACTACGGGACGCGTGGTTGGCTGTGAGGAGCAGTCGTAAAACCTTTCGGGTACCTGGTGGATCGTCGGTCAAAAAAGGTTATATTACTGTTACAAGCTGGTTAATTACGAGATTAAAGTATTATACGGAAGCATATTGGGCCTGATATGGTCGTAATGGACTATGTCTATTTTGAAAAATAGAAAGTGATAAAAATTTAGCGAAAATTGATATGATACAAGTAATTTAAGGCTGAAATACCTGTTGTAGGACTAAAAAGATGAATTCTGCAAAATTGGTGGACTGATTTCAAAATTTAGAAGATATTATTGTCAAAACCTGTTGATCACCTGCTATAGCAGGTCAAAGGACCAAAAGATTGAGATTGGTAAAGATAATGGACTGTTTTCAAAATTGAGGAAAATGATGGACCAATTTCAAAATAAGGGAAAGTTAACGGACAAAAAAATCATTTTTTCCAATTTTTTAAACGGATGAACTATTACTCTTCTTAATACTCTTTAAAGAATAATTTTTTATGTATTAAAGAATAATTTTGTAAAAATAGGGTTTACATGTGGACCCGATTCACATCAGACCCACTTCTTACATAAATGATCTATGGATTACTCTCTCTTGTGAGACAATTAAATGTGAGATGGATTGTGTGATGGGTTAATCCATTATCAAAGTATGATTATTATATAAATAAAATATGTTTAGTGATAGTTAAAATATATGAGCAGTGAATTATATTATACACCTTAAAATTATATTTTAATGATCATTTATTATAATTTAAAAAATATATTTTAATCGATAATGAGCATACTTTACTTATATAACATTCATACTTTAACAGAATTGTCTCACACAAGAAAGAGAGGCTTTGTCATAATATGTTCTATAATTCAATTTGTTTTAGGCTCAAGATTTAGTTATTATTCTAAACAATAATACTTGATTTAGCCAAATTTTAGTAATCACCTGACTTATTAGTTAGTAGGATAAGGACAACAAAATGCGATGACTCCGTAACAAGGTCAACTATTGTTAATATTCAAATTGCATAAGTCAATATATTATTAAATTCATACCAAAATTACTCTCTATAATTGCTATGTACCATACCCTAAAACTTTTATGTCCCGATTATAGTGCTCAACTTATATTCTTCTATATTATTGAATATTAGTTTTTGACAAAATCTCTTGTGAGACAATATATATATATGAGATGTGTTAAAGTATCTATATAGATAAAATATATTTAATGATTATTTTGACATATTTTAACTGTAAATAATTTTGTGCTCATTTTTTAAATGACACTCCTATGCATGAATATGTATTAACATTGTTGAAAATACTAGATAAAAATACGAGTGGCATGTTTGCTACCACTTTGTGGTTTATATGGTGGGGACTTAATGACTACATGTTTAGGGGAAAAGGTTTTACACATGCTGAAATTAGGCAAAAGGTGGAGCTACATAGATGTCAATTCCATGAAGCGATGAAGAGTCAGGTGGGTAAAATAAATGTTGAGCATGAGCCTGGGGGATGGCATCCTCCACTTGAAAATGAGCTGAAGTTGAATGTAGATGCATTTATGAGAAGGGGGCATGGAGCTACAATAGCTGGTGTGATGAGAAATAACAGAGGAGAAATAATATGGTGCTTTGTAGAGAGGTGTGAAGGTTTGTACGAGGTGGAGGTTGCAGAGGCGATGGCGGTTGAGAAGGGTATTGATATTGCAAAAGAACGGAGGTGTGAGAGAATAGTGGTAGAATCAGATTCACAAATATTGGTGAATGCGTTGCAAAAGTTTTCTCCTAATCTATCCTATCTTGGGAAAATTGTCCAGAGCATTAAAAAGAAAGCACGGGAAAGGATGGATGTTAAATACAATTGGGCTAGAAGAAAATCTAACTTGGTGGCTCATAACTTGGCTTTAATGGTATTCTCTTGCGAATCTCCTTTCTTTTCTATGGAGATCCCCCAGAGGGCTAAGAATATTGTAATAGCTGATTCGTCAGCTTACTAAATTATTTCCTCTTGTAAAAAAAAACTATAAATAATACTTTATCAATATAATAATCATATTTTAGTAATGGATTGACCAATCTCATTATAATCCGTCTAACGGGAGAGTGTCTTAGTTTTATATGATCAACGATTACCCTTTAGAAATAAAGAGTATTGTTGTTTTTGTATATGACAGATAAAAAAGAATTCTTAAACATAAACTTGATATTCTACGTAGTAATAATTTTTTTTTAAGTGAACACGTATATACACATCTCTGATTGTATAAGAGTATATCTTTTTTAATATATCAGGTTAAAAAATATAAATGTTAGGAATAACTTTATCTTTTTAATAGGATAAAGTCTATCAATCAATGAGTACTCGTGAGTATATGTATTTAGACATTATTTTAGTTTTTAACTTATTTTCTGATCAATAAATTGAATACAAATTATTATGTATAAAGAAAGAAATTAAATAAGAGGTCTAGAAAAATTTCATGCTTACTGCTATTTCATGTTCATTTCTTATTTCCTCTATTATCTGGCCAATTCTGTCTTTAACAAAAAAAAAAAAAAAAAAAATGGCCAACTTATACAATTTTCAAAAATTTAAAATCCTAGCTAGTTCTTTTCAAAGAATTTATTTTCTAAAAACACATTAATTTTTAGGATTTTATTATTTGAAAATATACGTGTAAAATTGTTTTCTAAACAAATGAAAAGGAGTTATACGGAATTTAAGGTGTTTATTGATTAACTTAATTCTTAATTTTCTTCTCATCTTATAATTTGTTTTTCCTTAAAAATAAATTACTATTATGTTGTGATTTGTGCCAGTCTTGTGTGACACCGTCTTACAGTGAGATTATTTTAAGTTTTCGTAATTAGTTATCACTTTCGCTATAAAAATATTATTATAAATGGTTCATGAAATAGTTCACTGCACCATTATCACTCTTCATCGATTAAGTATTAATTTTTTATTCATCTCGTGAAGACTGACGTGAGATGATCTCACATAAATCTTTGTCTAGTGATTTTTGGGGAGAAAATATCAATTTTGGTCCTATATCTTTTTTAAAATTCAATTTTAGTCCTGTAACTTTTGTTATTTTTAATTTTAGTCCTTTTAGTTTCAATTTTAGTCCTATAACTTTAAATTTTCAATTTTAGTCCTATAAGTTTAAAATTTAGTCCTGTATCTTTTTAAATTATCAAAATTAGTCATGTATCTTTTGAAATATGATATAATTTATAATATGACTAATTTTGAAAATTCAAAAAGATACAGGACTAAATTTGAAACTTATAGGACTAAAATTGAAATTTTTAAAAGTTACAGGACCAAAATTGAAACTAAAAGGATTAAAGTTGAAAATACTAAAAGTTATAGGACTAAAATTGAATTTCGTAAAAAATACAGGACCAAAATTGATATTTTCTCGATTTTTGGGTACACTTCATGACTTTCACGAAATTTTAAATTTCGTTCTCTTATTATTTTAAAAATACATAAATTTATTGCGATTTTATTAACCAATTAAAGATAAGTAAAATTGCTGTCTGAATTAATGAAAAAGTTATACGATATGAGTATTAAGAATATGATCTATATATACTATCCCTCCTGTTATGCTTTAAGATAAAATTTTGGTCCCAAAATCGATGTATGTTGATCAACAAATGAAGGATATGATTATGTATTTGAAGGAGTCAATCTAGAAAATTTATGGCATGAAATATAGAATTTCAAAATTTTGGCTAGAAGCTTGAAACGGGGACGAGAGATTTTGACTTCTCATATATTATACTTCGGGCAGACGAGCCTATTTCATGATAACATTATCTTAAGATTTTTTAATTAATTATTACTTTTTAATAAAAAAAGATATTATCACCTTTTTTTTAAACGGTTTTTACTTTTTATTTATACTATAATTTGTTTATAAAATAATTTACAATATTATTATCACTTTTAGTTAATTTAATATCATTTTTTATTATAAAACTTATAACCTTTTAATCCTCCTACGCAAATCATACTATGAAACAACATCACACAAGATTTTGTCTATTATTTCATGTGGCAAAATTTTAAGATACATACATTTGTTATTATTATTAGATGCCACTGTTTTACAAAATACAGTATATTGTATGCCAACCATTAACCCCTACTTGTGTTAATAAATTTCCACAAATAATTAATAAACACAAAATACATAGTTAACTTTTAATCATCAACCATGTGACAATTTAGCTACAAGATATGTACACATTTAATTATATCATTAATACATTTCTGATTAGAGAATATAATTGTAATTCCAACAAGAAATAGATCGGAATATGTTTAGGCTAGAAGAGAAAATCCAAAGAAGTATGCGATATTTTAAATAAAAAAGGAAATATTTAATTGTTTGTTAGTATTTTATTTAAGAGGATAAGATATTTTGGGTATATCAGAGTTTGAGTGGGTAACAGCATCTGACAGCATTTTTGTGGGATCTATCACATGTTTGTGCATGTGAAAGGGAACTCCCAATAACAATAATATTTTGCCTATAGTACTCTACATCACTTTTCTTTTCTTATAAATTAATTATTGATGCTCGTGTGTTTATATAATTGTTTTTAATTTATATTTATATCTATATTTATATTCATCTTTACAGATATGAGAATTTATATAAATGAAAATGAACAAAACTTCTCTCATATGAAACATAGTGCACGTAAAACCCTATTTATTTATTTTTTAGAAAAGTATACATTTGAATATGTTATGAATTAAGATAAAGTTCATCATGAATTACAAGAGTAAAATACATTATAAATCACTAAAATAGGATATCAATGCATGACGGAGGGAGCATGGTATAAGGGATCATTCTCCATCTCATTAATATTCTTACGTTTATTATTTATACGGATAATAAATAATATTATATTTTAATATGTAATAAGTTGAGAGATATAATATTTTTAAGTGTTTGGTTAAGATTTTAGAAATTAAATTTTGATTTTGAACACCTAATAAATGGTGATATATTTAGATAGAGAAGATTTTAATTTTATATCACGTCACCGTGTGAGAGGATATTAATTTATATTAAAAAAAAATAATAGAAGAGAGATAAAATCAAAAAAATATTAATAAGGGCTAAGGAGAGAATATATAGAAAGTGGATGTATTGAGGATTATAGATTTATAGGTGTATAAAAGGGTAGTTTTGTATGGGTTTTGAATATCAAAATTTGATTTTCAAAATCGAAACCAATCTCACTTTAATGTAGGGGTGGGTAATATCGGTATACCGAAAATGCTGATACCGTATCGATATTATACCGAAATTTTTTGTATGGAAAAATTCATATTGATATTGACACCGAAATTTTGATATATCAATTTTTCGGTATACCGAAATTTCGTAAAATTAAAATCGAATACCAATATCGTACCAAAATTTACATTATACCAAATTTTCAATAAATATCAATTAATACCGAAATGTTGACATACCGTTTCTCACCGAAATTTCAACATATCGAAAAAATGCCGATTTACATAACCATACTAAAAAATAATACTCCCTCCATCCCACCAAAAGGTCATCATTTTACTATATTGGGCGTCTCATCCAAATGTCCTCATTTTTCACTTTTAGTAAAAAGGTACCACATGTGGCCCACCACTCACTACTAATACAACTACCCATTACACATAAAATAATAATACTCCTTAATCTACGCACAAAAAGCAACCAGTAACGTTTGGGCGGGACAGAGGGAGTATTTAATTTTAATCAAAACAATAAAATTAATATAAAAATATTTCAAAATAATTAAACTTTCTAATCTTTACGTTCTAATCTAATGACAATTATATTACTTCTAATTTATTCATGAATTTTTTATATATATACATTTTAGATTAAAAAAATTGTTATTATATTTTTACATATTTTAATTTATAAATGTATTATATTTTATTTATTTTTATTAGAATTTATTTTAAAATTTAAAGAATATATATT
This sequence comes from Pogostemon cablin, assembly GCA_023678885.1. Taxonomy (NCBI): domain Eukaryota; kingdom Viridiplantae; phylum Streptophyta; class Magnoliopsida; order Lamiales; family Lamiaceae; genus Pogostemon; species Pogostemon cablin. The sequence continues at coordinate 26,366,925 of CM042967.1, forward strand.
AATAAATGTGATACATAATTACATAGATATTATTTAAATATATTAATAATATAAAATATATTTAAATATAGTATTATGTATAATTAAATTTTAAAAAAATAAATATAAAAATTTTCAGTATCGGTGTATCGGTATATCAAATTGAAATACCAAAAAAATTTCGGTATATCGAAATACCGAAAATTTTAATATACAATATCGTTACCGTACCGAAATTATCGGTACGGCAACCATATCATACCGAAAATTTTGATATGATGAAAATTCAATATTTTTTGGTATTTTTCAATACGACGAGTGCGATATACCGAGTTTTTATTTTTTTTCACTCCTACTTTAATGTATAGTGGGTGGTTATAATAATGTTGTATGTGAGCGCTGTAAAGAAATATTAATTTGTGTGAATCTCATTTATTATGAAAAGAAATGTATGGAGGTATTATTTAATAAAATGTAACAATATTAGGAGGGGGATAGAATATATATTTCATATTATATGTTTGAAAAAAATTGCACCTAAATTAAAGTGTTCACTACAACAAAAAAAAAGTATTAAGACAACATATATAATCTGTTGTGAATTAGTTTATTTTAGGAAAAATGTTATGTAGTCAAAGCTCCTGTTGTCTTAGAGTCTATTTAAGACAACACATTATATGTGTAGTCTTTGTGCGTTTTTTCTTAAAAAATACGCACAAAGAAAACACATAATATGTGTAATCTTAGAGTCTATTTAAGACAACACATTATATGTGTAGTCTTTGTGCATTTTTTCTTAAAAAAAACGTACAAAGAAAACACATAATATGTGTAGTCTTTGTGCGTCTTTTTTCCTTAAAATTTTTAAAATGACAACAGATTAAATGTGTTGTCTTTGTGCATCTTTTTTCCTACAAATTTTTAAAATGACACTAAATTATATGTGTAGTCTTAATTTGTTAAAACAAGACATTTATTTATATTTTTATTTATTATTTATTTATTTATTTTATTATTATTACTACTACTATGTGTAATATTTATTGCATGATATATAAAAAAATAAATAATAAATTGATAAACGAGAGAACAAATTTCGAAATATTAATAACTAAACGATTCAAGATATATTCCATTTTATAACCAAATGTAGCAAAGAATAAAAAACTTCACAAAAAAAATGATAATAAAAAACTAACTAGAGATAGAAACTATGACAAAAATGGTTCAAATTAAGCAAGTCACAACGTCTACCAGTGCAGGATCCAACCATATATATCTCCTAATAACTTTTGCCAAGTGACTACTTGTTCCGTATATAATCAAATTACAAAGGTTGCTCAAAAGAGGAAGCATATATATTGATGGAATGCAAAAACTTCTGGATATTAAATTTGCTATCTTTGAAAATTCTACTAACATAGGTAAGAGATAAAGGACTTGATTAAAAATATCAAGAGAAATGAGAATTAGATGAACAACGAAATTCTACAGAACAAGCTCCATTGAATACAATGTAATATCATACATAATTTTCCATACCTTTAAAGAAGATATTTTCTCCAATTAATGATCCAATTTTACCGCCATCAATGGGGAATAATATTCCTGAAAGAGAAGACACATGTCTCATTAAGTAAAATATACTCCTTAGAATAAAATTACTTTGTAGAAGCATGTTATACTCCCTCAATCAAACAAAAGACATATAAGTTTCTCTTTTTGTGTGTCTCAAATTTCGCACATATTTATGTTGTAGTAAATAATTGATATGATTGTTAATTAGGGCCTAGGCACATTTAGAAACAATGACTTCTCTGACTATTGATGGATATAAACTACTTTCAGCACAAAGATGGAAGTAAATATGGAGTATCTTAGAAGGTAAAAGACAAATGCCAAAATTATATCAAGACATACATGATATAGGAGGACAGCAGTTGCAGCTGGAGGGAAAACGAGGTGCAGTCCATCGATTGGGTGCTTATGATGACAACCATGGAGAAGGTAATGAATTGTGTTACCCCTGCAAGTTGTTAAAATAGTTTATGCATATACACACAACGAAGTGGACCAGTTGGGAATCTGAGAGAAGTGTGAGAGTAAGCTAACCAATAACTCTGTCTTTATGTGGAAAAGAAACCGATGCAGGGTATATTCAACCAAAGTCCACGCAAAAACCAAATGCTACTAATACTACAACTTCAGGAACTGTATGACCCATCTTTATGGACCTTGTAAGGGACCAACCAACAACTGGTAGCCAATAAAGGGGAATCAACCACCACTGGTTCTTTGTCAAAAACGGTATAGGGAGTGAACCAGGACTTAGGTTACGGATATAACCCAAAAACTAACTAAGATAGTTTGCTTAGATAAAATTGTGTCACGTGTGTGGCAGGGTCTTGGACACAGAGAACTGCACACATTTAGTACCTCCACAATATCATTTTCAAAAAATCGAGGGCTGTCTTTGCTAACAATTGGCCGGTGAACCCACTCCTCATAATCTTCACCAAGATGGCCAACCTACAAAAATTCAGATAAATGCATTATAAGAGGAAGAATGAGAAGAGCAAATGTGAGACACGCATAAACATGTCAGAACAGATGACTGCAAAATTCATAATAGTTTCGGTGGGTGAATGTGGAATGGTAGAATCATTGAAGTCAGATTTTCAAATATGAATCAATATGCCTACATTATAATGGAAATATAAAATAGCAAGTCCTAAAATAATGATAAAAAATTTACTTTTAATTGAGTGGCGAATGTAAAATGATCGAACAAAAAAACTTTCAGGAACAAAACTTCATGATACTGGCATAAAACCTATCTGCTAGGAACAAGATATATTAAAGCATTTACTGAGAAATGAATGTCACATCTGAAAGACGAGCGGTTTATCTAAATCAACTGTAAACCCCTGTTCCACCATCTTGGTACAGTTAGGTATGACTGTAAAATGAATAAGGATATAAGAATCAATCATGTACCATATGAAACAAGAAAAAAACTTGAGTAGAAGAGGAATAGCACTAAACCATGTTGTATGAGCGAATTTCAACCTCTTGCCTCTAACAGTTCTCCATAAAGACCAAATAACGTTCAAACATCACAAGTAGCAAGAAATCTTTCTATGCCGATGAAAATAGTACTCACAATTTTCATACCCAACTGAATCGATCAACTATCTACTCAATACAAATCATAGATCCAGTAATAATTCACAGTCGTCTTCATGGATAGATAATTAAATAAAGGGACTCAACAAGCTCCAAGAAAGCGTACTGTGCTACAATCCTGCTAGCTTACTAATGCCCAATTACTTAATGGAATACTAGACAAAAACAAGTCTCCGAATGAGCAAAATGCCTGTAATTGAGAAGAAACACAATTCAATGTCAGAAAATCCCAAAGTTGACCTAAATTGATTGATAAAAAAAACCTTAGTGGAAGTCATATTAATATAGTGACCAAAGAAAAATTAGTTGCACCAAAAGGAATACCATTATGTTTGCTGCTCCAGACACCGATCGAGATGGCGCGTAAGAACGTGACGGTGGTGCAGCGGCTGCCGCTAGGGAGACGAGTGGGATCGAGGTGGGTGCGGCCGCCGCTAGGCCGGTTCGTCGTTCCTCTCACAACAAGGCGGGTTCGGCTGCGAGCTGGTGTCACGTGCGTCGATATGGGCGGGAGATGACGGCTAGGGTTCGTCGCTCCTTGCGACAAGATGGACATGCGGGAGATGGGAGTTTTGCTCTTTGGGCATAGAATTGGGAATTTTGGTTTTAAAATTTCAATGGCAACAATGGATTTGTTATATCCGATTAAACATCATATTATAACATACTTTTTTTTAATTAATTAATAATTTATTAAAAAATATTATTAAAATAAGTAATATTTTTTGTCAAAATATATTTCTACTCTTTTCAACTAAATTCATGAATTTTTTTAAAGTTTTAATGAGTTATGAAAATAATTTTTTAATTAAATTAATTAAAATTTTCAATGCCGGTTAGTTTTTTAATCTGTAATATCCTCATTAGAATTGTTATCAGTAGATCCTTTCGTAAATGGTATCAGAGCCATGGTAATAATTAAAGATACGTCTTGGATCAACACATATTTTCTTATGAATAATATCATGAACTTGATTAATAAGAATAATAATATTAAGAATGGTAAGAATGAAGAATATGATATGCCTAAGAATTTGGATCTGCTTAATAAGTGGACCATTCCTAAAATTGAACCCAGGTTAATATATAAATTGGGTACTTTTGAGAAATTAGGATTACTTCAGGTAGTTAAAACTACTGAGGAATATATTTCGTTAGATAATAATGAGATGATTATTAAATTATTATCAGATAAGGATATTAATAAATATAGAGATGAATACAATTTCCTTCATATAGGATTGGTACAAATTGCATTCAAACCATTAACCTTAAAAGGGTTACCAGAAAGCTTTATAGCAGCTTTAAGAGATGGCAGAAATCTTAATTGGAGACAATCTTTAATGGGTATAATACAATCCAGTTTGACCAATGGTCCAGTATACTTTAATGTATATCCGAATTTACAATTATCTGATATTAATGTTTTAGATGCATTAACATTAAATGTTAAAACAAATGGCTATAATTATCTTCCTGGAACAGAGACTATTTGTGTCTGTTATAGGATATATTATAAACCATTAGTCACATTAAATCCTCATTGTAAAATGATGGATTATAAAAATGAGACTATTATTATTGAAACTAATTTTAATAGGTCTAATATCATGACCAGAAGACCCATTAAATGGGAAGAAATAGAGTTTCCAGAAAATTGGAAAATTGAACAGGCTGTACCAAATCAAACACAGGTGCAAGATCATAATAATATACTGAATATAATACAAAGTTCAGAAGGATCTGTTAATATACAATTTGAATCAAATAAGATTCAGAAAAGTATTTCAAAGAGAAATTATATTTCTCCAATTGATTATAGGGTTGAAACCCCTAGAGCCTCTACATCTCAATTAAGAGATGAAATATATACAGATGAGATGGAATCTGTAACAGGATTAAATCCTGAAATAAAGAAATTATATATAAATAAAAATAATATTGTCAGAGAAACGGATAGAATGGAACCGACAATGTCGGAAATGAATTATTCTATATAATTTATGGGTTGTAAAGAAATAATATATTTCAGTCCTGGTTCTAAAGCCAGAAAAATAATCTCTGAAGAATTCAAGAGTAAAGGTTATACACCTTTCAGAGGCTGGTTTTTCGATAATTTTACTAATAATGAAATTAGTAAATTTCAAGATGAGTTTTATAAAACTTGCAAAGAAAAAAATATGATGATACCATTTGTAGCATGGTTTATAGAAACCCATGTTAAGAATTATATTCTTATTTTAGAAAGAAATTATAATCTACAAAATGGTTCGGTGGTTTCAGGAATATATCCTCCACAACAACCATTTAAGATTGATAACCTAAATTTCTTAGCATTTGCTAAATTAATTGAAGATGATACACTTCAGGTTCATGAAAACATATTAATAATATGTTTAAAAACCAAAATTATACTAATTTATTTTTAATAATAATAGGTGAACAAATTCAATCTATACATGATAAATTGGATTTGATTATCACTAAAATTAATAAAAAATCTCTTGAAAAGGGAAAAGAAGTTGTGGAAAATAAGGAAGAAACTTCTACATCAGAAGTTCCTAGTTTTCCTATAAAAAAGGAAATATTTCCTAGTTTTCAACCTCCTCCAATAATTTCTGATTTTAAAACCCAACCATTATATAAGTTGGAAAAATATCTTGAAGAAAAGTTTAATAAACTAAGTATAAGAACTCTGGATAGAGAGTTGGATAATAATTTCATAGAAAACTCAGATTATAAAGAGGTTTTGCAGGATCAGATTAATAAACTTAATAATAAATGGGCTGATAAACCTATACAGAGTAAGTTCTATTATAATAGACCTACTCCAATGGATGTATTACATGAAGAATACACTGATACTATTGATATCAGTTATTCTGGTAATAAAATTTATGAGTGGAATATTGATGGATATTCTAATAAACAGATTTATAATACTGTTCATAGAATGTTAATGTATTCCACAATATGTAAAAATAGTCAGAAAAATGATAAGACTATTGCAGCCATGATAATAGCTGGATTTACTGGCCAACTTAAAGGTTGGTGGGATAATTATTTAAATCCACATGATAGAGATAATATTCTAAATGCTACAAAGCAAGAAGAAGGTAAAACCTTTGAAACTGCAGTGTATACATTAGCAGTAAATATAATTGAACATTTTACAGGGAGATTTAGTGATAATAGTGATACTATTAGAACTTTATTACAGAATCTATGATGTAGAACACTTTCTGACTTTAGGTGGTATAAAGATACCTTCCTAAGCAGAGTTATGGAATTACCAGAGTGTAATAACACTCATTGGAAATCTAAATTTGTTGATGGATTACCAAGCTTATTTGCTGAAAGAATAAGAAAAACTATAAAGGGTAATAATATTACCATTCCTTATGAAAAATTTACATATGGAGCTCTAATAGACACTTGTATTCAAGAAGGATTGGCTTTATGTAATGAAATAAAGCTAAATCAGCAATTAAAAAGACAAAGTTTCATGGAGAAAAAACAATTGGGAGAATTTTGTCAACAATTTGGACTGGACAATCCTTCATCTAGTAAAAGTAAAAAAGAAAAGATTTATAAATCTAAACATAGGAGACATTCTCCTAAACATATTGAAAGAAAAAAGAAAAGAAGGGAAGAAAATTTCCAAAGGAAAAATGAATTCCAAAAGAAAGCATATATTAAAAGATTCAATAAGAATCAGAAAAGATATTGTACAATATGTAAAAGAAAAGGTCATACCAATGAATATTGTTGGACAAAGAAAAGAATTTCTAATTTAGAAATTCCTGATGATATAAAAAATATAATAATACAATCTTTAATAGAAAAATCTGAATCTGAGGAATCAGAATCAGAGATTTATATTACTTCTGAATCAGAAGAAGAGATTGTAAGAAATTTAGATAATGAAGAATTCTTTGAATCAGAGGAATGTGAACCTTGTAAAGAAGGATTAATATGTCCCAAAGAAATAAATAATATTGATAATAATCAATCTGAATTTTATAAAATTATGTCTCAATTCTCTAATATGAGTATTAATGTTTTGGACTCTCAAAATATATTTGAGTTACTAAAATTGATAAAAGATCCTTTATTAAGGACTAAAATAATTGATGAATTGGGAAATGGAGATAATGCTTCGACATCTACTTCTAATAAAGAAGAAGAAAAAATAAACAATATTCTTAATAAGAATAAATCTTATAATATGTCAGAGGTTATGAACCAATTAAAATGAAACATCAAAGTCAAAGAGATGTATCTCTACCAGATATTTATAAAGAGATTAATAATCTGAAAGGAGAAATAAAATTCTTGAAAAATGAAAATTTTATTCAAGAATCTAGAATATCCAGATTAGAGAATGATATTAAAGGAAAAAATATTATTCAACCAGATATTCAGAATAATTTGCCTACAATAGAAAAAGATAATTTTTTATCTACTATTGAGACAGTTATATCTCAAAAATGGTATATAAAAATATCATTGCTGATTGATAATCTTTATACAAAATCATTTATTGCTCTTGTTGATAGTGGAGCAGATTTAAATGTTATTCAGGAAGGATTAATTCCTACTAGATATTTTCATAAAACAAGTCATACTTTATGGCATGCTGATGGTGATAAACTCCAGATAGAATATAAGATTCCTAAAGCTTATGTATGCATTGATAATAAGTGCATTTCGCAAAGTTTTATACTTGCAAAAAATATTTCTAACCAGATTATACTAGGTCCACCATTTTTAAATAATATTTATCCCATAAAAAATATTGATAATAAAGGGATTATTGGAACTTTTCAAGGGAATGATATTTTCCTTGAATTTATTGTTGAACCAATTGCTAAAAAATTACATAGTCTTTATGATAATATCAAGGCTAAGCAAAATCAAATAGGATTTTTGAAACAAGAAATTAATATCGTTACTATTAATGAACAATTAAAAAATCCTAAATTACAGGATAAAATTAGCATTTTGAAAAATGAATTTTCATTGGAAATATGTAATGAACATCCCAATGCTTTTTGGAATAGAAAAAAACATATTATATCACTTCCATATGAGGAAGATTTTGATGAAAAGAATATTACGACAAAGGCTAGACCTTGTCAAATGAATTTAGAATATTTGGAATTATGTAAAAAAGAAATAGAACCTCTATTACAGAAAGAACTAATAAGTCATTCTCAATCACCGTGGTCATGTACTGCATTCTATGTTAATAAACATTCTGAGATTGAAAGAGGTGTTCCAAGATTGATAATAAATTATAAACCTCTTAATAAAGTTTTAAAATGGATTAGACATCCAATCCCTAATAAAAAGGATTTATTAAACAGACTTTATGATGGTCTGATATTTTCAAAATTTGATTTGAAGTCAGGATATTGGCAAATTCAAATTAATAAATTTGATAGATATAAAACAGCATTTATTGTTCCAATTGGACATTATGAATGGAATGTAATGCCGTTTGGACTTAAAAATGCTCATTCTGAATTTCAGAAGATAATGAATGACATATTCACTCCTTATAGTGAGTTTATAATTGTTTATATTGATGATATTTTGATTTATTCAAAGACTATTGAAATGCATTTTAAGCATTTACATATTTTTAAATCTTTGATTAAACAAAATGGTCTAGTAATATCTAAACCAAAAATGGATTTATTTCAAACTGGAATAAAATTTCTAGGGCATTTTATTGAAAAAGGAAATATAATTCCTATTAATAGAAGAATAGATTTTGCTGAGAAATTTCCAGACATTATAACTGATAAAACTCAGTTACAGAGATTTTTAGGGAGTCTGAATTATATTGCTCCTTATTATCATAATCTAGTTAAAGATACGGCTATCTTATATGATAGATTAAAAAAGAATCCTAAACCTTGGACTGATGGTCATACTAATGCAGTTAAGAAAATTAAGAATAATGTTAAAACATTACCATGCTTAATGATTAGCAATCCCAATTGGGAAAAATTTATAGAAACTGATGCTTCTGATATAGGATTTGGGGGAATTCTTACCCAGAAAAATCCAGATAATAAACAAATACATTTGATTAGATTCCATTCGGGAAAATGGAATAATGCTCAAAAGAATTATGCTACAATTGCTAAAGAGATTCTTGCTATTGTAAAATGTGTTTTAAAATTTCAAGATGATTTATATAATCAGAAATTTACTATTGTTACTGATTGTAGTGCAACTAAATTTATGTTTAATAAAGATTTTAAACATGATGTTTCTAAGCAAATCTTTTCTAGATGGCAGGCTCATTTAGCCCCTTTTGATTTTAATATTATTTATAAAAAAGGAGAAGATAATAATCTTCCAGATTTTTTAACCCGTGAATATTTTAATTGCAGGAATGAAACGGGGTAGCGGATCTTCCTCTCCATGGAGGGGAAGAGGTGGAAGGAGTTGGGGTTATACCCCTAACACTCCTAATAAAAGAGACAAAGGAAAATCCCCTGAGATAATAGCTCAGCAGGGAAAAAGGAAGCTTGTGAACAAAAATTTATCACAAGAATTTGAGGAAATGGAAACTGAAGGGAGTAATACTCCTAATATTTCCACTTTTGCTAATATTGTGGGAAATAATGAATTTAATAATTTGGGTTATATCCAAAAAGAGCATGAAGAAATAATTTTTAAATTAGAAGATAGAGATCTAAAATGGAGTGAGGATCCATGGTTTCTAATGAATAGATATTTGGACAATGGTTCAAATGAAATGAGAACTTATAAGTCTCGTTCTTATTATGAACAAATACTCATTCAGAGTGGAAGTTGTGATTTTAAACATTTCACTTCTGGTGGTAATGATGAAATTTATAATTTCAGCAAAGTCTTGATAAGAAAAATTATATCTATGGAAGAATGGGGAATTTCACCCTTAAGAGAAAAATCAATTCAAAATGAAAAAACAAAAGCAGTTTTTAAATACAATTATTGGGACTATTGTGATGCTTTTGAAAAATTTTTAAACTATGAGAATGATAAAAAACATCATACATGGTTTATAAAGATTTGTTCTAAAGTTTATAACTCTGAAATACCAAATTGGTTTATCCATTGGTGTTATTGTTTTGGTCCTGTACCAGAAATATTACCAGGAGACATCAAAGATAATTTTATAAAATGGGTGGATGTATCTCCTAAAATGATAGAAAGACAAAATTCTAAAATTGTAATAGAAGGAATAGCTTCTTGTTACTTTTTTATTGAATTTTCAGTTCCATGGATATTAAAATGGAAACCTGAATATGGTTATACCAAAACAGGTATCCCCTGTTTATACAGAACTTATCATGTAAAGTTCTGGGAAAAATTGCTGGAGATTGATCCTAATACCAATAAGGTACATGGTGATGAAACATTTTCTCTGATAGAGAATCAAATTGCATTATACGAAGAACAATATAAAGATGCTCAATCCTCATCGCCTTTTGATTACATTATTAACAAGGCAAAAATGAAATCAGAGAATTTAACTCCACAACAGATGATAGCTGCATATGTAGAAGAAATGAAGAAGAGTTTAATCTCTCAATTTAAAAAAGAAGAATCTGTAGCATCTGAGGATATGCAAGATGCACAAGATCCTAATGAAGATCTCAATGAAGTCTGCATAGATGATATCTTCGACTCATTAAATGATACACTGATAGAAAAATTCTTACCAGGCAAAGAAGGATCTTCTTCCTCAAGAAAATCGGGAGAAAAATAAGTCTAAATCAAGGTGACGTCATTGCTCACGTCATCATCAGACAAAATACTGTTTATAAATAGTATAGCAGCCGGACAAGCTACTATTCATCTACAGTAATTCACTGTAGATCTTTTGAAAAATAGGCCCCAACAGTAGATTACTGTAGCACTTTTACTGTGCACTTTTTAAATTTGTACTGTTCAAGCCAAAATTTTAGGCTTTTCACTGTTTTTCACTCGTTTTCCTCTTGTATAAATAGGCAGAGGAATTCATTTGGTGAGGCATCGATCAGAAATTCCCTCTTCTCTCTGATCAAAGTTTGTAGCTCATGAGTTGAGCACCCTTTCCTTTTGTAATATAAAGTTTGTATAAATAAAATTTTAGTACTGCTTGCAGATTATTGTAAGTATTTCTAGTTCTTATTTAAAATTCTGTATTTAATTTTTAATTTAATCATGTTCATGTTTAGCCTAATAGGTTAAACTATTTATGTGTTGATTCATGACTATCTGTAATATTAACATGGTAATAATATGATTTATGATTAGATAAAACTGATATGATTCTAAAGGTATGATTACTTGTATTAACTGGCCTTATTTTATAATTACTACTTAAATATGTTTCTTCTGTTTGTCCAGTTTAGCCGATTGATAGGCGTTTTAGGATGTTTTTGGAGATTGTTATTTAAGTGTAATTTGAATAATAAGATGCCGGTTAGTTTTTTAATCTGTAATATCCTCATTAGAATTGTTATCAGTAGATCCTTTCGTAGATGAGATATCAGTGTATTCTTCATGTAATACATCCATTGGAGTAGGTCTATTATAATAGAACTTACTCTGTATAGGTTTATCAGCCCATTTATTATTAAGTTTATTAATCTGATCCTGCAAAACCTCTTTATAATCTGAGTTTTCTATGAAATTATTATCCAACTCTCTATCCAGAGTTCTTATACTTAGTTTATTAAACTTTTCTTCAAGATATTTTTCCAACTTATATAATGGTTGGGTTTTAAAATCAGAAATTATTGGAGGAGGTTGAAAACTAGGAAATATTTCCTTTTTTATGGGAAAACTAGGAACTTCTGATGTAGAAGTTTCTTCCTTATTTTTCACAACTTCTTTTCCCTTATCAAGAGATTTTTTTATTAATTTTAGTGATAATTAAATCCAATTTATCATGTATAGATTGAATTTGTTCACCTATTATTATTAAAAATAAATTAGTATAATTTTGGTTTTTAAACATATTATTAATATGTTTACATGTATCCTGAAGTGTATCATCTTCAATTAATTTAGCAAATGCTAAGAAATTTAGGTTATCAATCTTAAATGGTTGTTGTGGAGGATATATTCCTGAAACCACCGAACCATTTTGTAGATTATAATTTCTTTCTAAAATAAGAATATAATTCTTAACATGGGTTTCTATAAACCATGCTGCAAATGGTATCATCATATTTTTTTCTTTGCAAGTTTTATAAAACTCATCTTGAAATTTACTAATTTCATTATTAGTAAAATTATCGAAAAACCAGTCTCTGAAAGGTGTATAACCTTTACTCTTGAATTCTTCAGAGATTATTTTTCTGGCTTTAGAACCAGGACTGAAATCTATTATTTCTTTACAACCCATAAATTATATAGAATAATTCATTTCCGACATTGTCGGTTCCATTCTATCCGTTTCTCTGACAATATTGTTTTTATTTATATATAATTTCTTTATTTCAGGATTTAATCCTGTTACAGATTCCATCTCATCTGTATATATTTCATCTCTTAATTGAGATGTAGAGGCTCTAGGGGTTTCAACCCCTATAATCAATTGGAGAAATATAATTTCTCATTGAAATACTTTTCTGAATCTTATTTGATTCAAATTGTATATTAACAGAACCTTCTGAACTTTGTATTATATTCAGTATATTATTATGATCTTGCACCTGTGTTTGAACTGGTACAGCCTGTTCAATTTTCCAATTTTCTGGAAACTCTATTTCTTCCCATTTAATGGGTCTTCTGGTCATGATATTAGACCTATTAAAATTAATTTCAATAATAATAGTCTCATTTTTATAATCCATCATTTTACAATGAGGATTTAATGTGACTAATGGTTTATAATATATCCTATAACAGACACAAATAGTCTCTGTTCCAGGAAGATAATTATTGCCATTTGTTTTAAAATTTAATGTTAATGCATCTAAAACATTAATATCAGATAATGATAATTGTAAATTCGGATATACATTAAAGTATACTGGACCATTGGTCAAACTGGATTGTATTATACCCATTAAAGATTGTCTCCAATTAAAATTTCTGCCATCTCTTAAAGCTGCTATAAAGCTTTCTGGTAACCCTTTTAAGGTTAATGGTTTGAATGCAATTTGTACCAATCCTATATGAAGGAAATTGTATTCATCTCTATATTTATTAATATCCTTATCTGCTAATAATTTAATAATCATCTCATTATTATCTAACGAAATAGATTCCTCAGTAGTTTTAACTACCTGAAGTAATCCTAATTTCTCAAAATTACCCAATTTATATATTAACCTGGGTTCAATTTTAGGAATGGTCCACTTATTAAGCAGATCCAAATTCTTAGGCATATCATATTCTTCATTCTTACTATTCTTAATATTATTATTCTTATTAATCAAGTTCATGATATTATTCATGAGAAAATATGTGTTGATCCAAGACGTATCTTTAATTATTACCATGGCTCTGATACCATCTACGAAAGGATCTACTGATAACAATTCTAATGAGGATATTACAGATTAAAAAACTAACCGGCATCTTATTATTCAAATTACACTTAAATAACAATCTCCAAAAATGTCCTAAAACGCCTATCAATCGGCTAAACTGGACAAACAGAAGAAACATATTTACGTAGTAATTATAAAATAAGGCCAGTTAATACAAGTAATCATACCTTTAGAATCATATCAGTTTTATCTAATCATAAATCATATTATTACCATGTTAATATTACAGATAGTCATGAATCAACACATAAATAGTTTAGCCTATTAGGCTAAACATGAACATGATTAAATTAAAAATTAAATACAGAATTTTAAATAAGAACTAGAAATACTTACAATAATCTGCAAGCAGTACTAAAATTTTATTTATACAAACTCTATATTACAAAAGGAAAGGTGCTTAACTCATGAGCTACAAACTTTGATCAGAGAGAAGAGGGAATTTCTGATTGATGCCTCACCAAATGAATTCCTCTGCCTATTTATACAAGAGGAAAATGAGTGAAAAACAGTGAAAAGCCTAAAATTTCGGCTTGAACAGTACAAATTTAAAAAGTGCACAGTAAAAGTGCTACAGTAATCTACTGTTGGGGCCTATTTTTCAAAAGATCTACAGTGAATTACTGTAGATGAATAGTAGCTTGTCCGGTTGCTATACTGTTTATAAACAGTATTTTGTCTGATGATGACGTGAGCAATGACATCACCTTGATTTAGACTTATTTTTCTCCCAATTTTCTTGAGGAAGAAGATCCTTCTTTGCCTGGTAAGAATTTTTCTATCAGTGTATCATTTAATGAGTCGAAGATATCATCTATGCAGACTTCATTGAGATCTTCATTAGGATCTTGTGCATCTTGCATATCCTCAGATGCTACAGATTCTTCTTTTTTAAATTGAGAGATTAAACTCTTCTTCATTTCTTCTACATATGCAGCTATCATATGTTGTGGAGTTAAATTCTCTGATTTCATTTTTGCCTTGTGATGAGTGTGTAAATTCACAAGTTTGGCGCTATGTTTTGTGCTAGTTTTGGAGAGTTTTGTTGTGGAAATAGGTGGAAAACCTATATATATTGTGAATTAGCATGAATCAGGTGTTAGTGGAGCTATTTGAGTGTTTTCTTAGCAAAAACAGAGTGAAAGAGCCAAGAATCAAAGAGACGGAGTCGAAGCCACGCGAACCGCCAAAGAAATAGGTGGGTTCGACCTGGCTGGAGGAGGGTTCGACCTCTCCAGCAGGTCGAACCAACGTTGCTGAACGTAGAGAGATGGATTCGACCACGACTCAGTTGGTTCGACCTGGCCATCAGGTCGAACCATGGTCGAACCAATTTGTAAGAAGGAGGATTCGACCACGACGTTTGGGTTCGACTTGCCAGTTGGTCGAATCGGGAAGCGGGAGTTGTCCAGTACTGAGGTTCGACCTGGGGTTCGACCAAGGCCTAAGTGGTTCGACCTGTCTAGAAGGTCGAACCTGTGCAGAATTCTTCCAGTAGCGGGGTTCGACCTGGGATTCGACCTGTGGCTAGGGGTTCGACCTGCTTGACGTGGTCAAACCTGTGTGCGAGAACTTACCTTATCCGGATTTTCGAGGCCGAAACGCGTGAGATCACTTAGAAAGCCCATTCCAAGCCCTAGAGACGTGATGACAAGTATAAAAGGAGGCTCATACAGAGAATAAAGAGAGCTTTTGATCGTCAGTCGTAGGAGAGACAAGAGTAGAGGTGGTGATCCATCCGGAGGGCTGTGACAGAGATTCGCTGAAGGTTCAAGTAAGAATGATCAATCTAACCATGATTGTTCCTAGATCAATCATGGGCTAGAACCACCTTGGTAGTTCTAGGGTTATGAAAGTTTCATGATGTAATTCGTGTTTCGTGTGTAAAACTCCGTACAACACTACCTGTGGTTTGTTTTATATAAGATTGCATATTTAATCCATACTCATAGTCGTTTTGTGCATCAATGATCGTTGTGTAGAGTCTGAATACATAACATGGTTATTGATTGAGTGCGTTCACTACTGAGCAGGGTTTATTGTTATAATTCTAAGTGAAGGGATTCCGAAGTATTATTAGAACTGTCTTATATGAATATTCATGAATTGAATTAAATTCGGGTTGATGAATAGGATGAAGAGTATAACTTTATAGTACCTAAAAAGGGAGATCAAATCGGGTTAGATTCTAGACATAGAAGATAATTGATTATGATAGTACCTAGAAAGGGGGGTGAAGCATATCACTTGCTCCGATGTTATTCACACGTGTCAAGCGCATATTTACTTGTGTCTATAGAGTAAACTGCATGGTCTTGTGATGCGTCCACAAACCACAGGGCAGAGTCGGACACCATCACATAAAAATACGAATTGCTAGTGAAACTAGATGACCCGACGAACTACCTATCATTCTTATTGATTACAACTCACTCTTCTCTACTCTTGCTATTTCTTTTGTTATTTCGATTAGAAGTTATTATCCATTAAACCTTTACAATTACCAACATAGTCTAAAATATACTAGAAGATAACAAAACTGGTATTTATCCGTCCCGTGGGTTCGATATTGTAACTTGGTCATCTTCGCGACTACAATTGATATCCTTATACTTGAGGATTAATTTGTGTGTTGAGAAAACCCCTATCAAGTTCTTGGCGCCGTTGCCGGGGACGGCGTAAAATATCTTTTTTGTGTTATTTCTAGTTTATTAGGACTATTTATCTTGTTTTGTTGTTTTCTTTCTTATTCGTTTTAGGTGTATGCTAACAAGATCAAAGAAAGGTAATCTTGAACCGTATAATCCTGAGATTGGAGCATCATCAAGAAAGAAGAAGAAGAAGAAGAGCAAGGCAAAGACAATAGATCCAACTGAAGCTCTGAATTTTGGAGTTGAGGTTGACGAGCAGATTTCGCAAGCGATTGAGGCTACAACTGAAGTTAATTTGGAAGTAGAAACAGTCAACATGGCAGCGAATCCGGATAATCTAGCCATCCGTGAGGTTTTCAGAAATAATGGGGCTGGAAATTATGAGCTTTTAGGAGCAAGGGGAACTAACACAGCGTTCGATCTTCATCCCGCTCTTATTAGCATGATAGAAAGAAACTCCTTTTCAGGAGGGTCTTTCGAGGATCCGCAGCAGCATCTGAACAAGTTCTTGGGCTATGCAAGTACTCAAAAAGACGTAGGAGAACATGAAGATGCTAGGAAGATCCTTTTGTTCAAATTCTCGCTTACTGAAAAGGCGAGGGATTGGTACGATACTATTAATGCAGCTGAGTGCACCACGTGGGAGCAATTGAAGTTAAGGTTCTTGGAGAGGTATATGCCACCTTCAAAGGTGATTAAGATGAAGCAAGATATTAACCAATTTGCTATCAGTGGAGGTGAGAAATTTCATGAAGCGTGGGATAGATTCAAGGACATGCTCAGGAAGTGTCCTCAACATGGGTTATCTAAAGCCCAATATATCAGTATATTCTATAATGGATTGGACTGTGAATCAAGAGTGCTACTTGATGCTTCTTCTAATGGAGCATTGCTTACAAAGTCATCCGTTGTGGCCGAGAGATTGTTTGAAGACATATCGATGAATTCGAGGGATTGGCCTACTGATAGAGTTAGAGGTACGTATGTTCTTAGAAAGGTAGCTCAGGTTGAACAAGCAATGGTGAAAACTAAGAGAGAGGATGAGATCGTTTTGAGCTTGTCCAATATCAACAAGCTACTTGAGTCTCAACAGAAGCAGATCAGCGAGATATCTCAACGAGTACCAATCATGCAGCAAGAGATGATGAATAATGGAACCATCCAAGACGAATTGGAGGAAGCAAATTATGCCATGGGTCAAAGTATTCAAGGAACGAGGTACCCAAATCAAGGAAACTGGAACTACCAAGGGAACTATCGAGGGAACTTTAATAATCGTGGTCCATCTGGTAGTTATCAACAGCAACCAAGGAGGCCTGAATTTTCATGGAGCAATACTAATAATGCCGTGCAACTTCCGATGGGTGTTGATCCGGGAGAAAAGGTGGAAGAAGGGAAGACTGGTTTCGAGGATACTGTGAACCGGTACATGGTAAAGAATGATGAAAGAGTGAACCGCCTTGAGGCAAAGCTTGAGAAAAAGATTGATGATCACCACAGAGATTTGTCCACTCAAGTGAAAGATCTCACATTGTTGATGGGTACAATTACAGAGAATGTAAACACATTGACTCAAACTGTAGGAAAAGGGAAGTTTCCATCTCAGAGTATAGAGAATCTGAAGTCGTGTAATGCCATCACACTGAGGTCGGGAACGCAGTACGAGGGACCGATGAGGCCGGAATTAAAGTTGGAATTTTCTAAGCCTCGGTTCGACAAACACGCAGAGGGTTCGACCAACTTTTCAGGTCGAACCCAGGTCGAACCTCATCGGCCAGAATACTCTGTTTTGACACAAGAGCAGTTCGACCAACACGCAGAGGGTTCGACCAACTTTTCAGGTCGAACCCAGGTCGAACCTCATCGGCCAGAGCACTCTGTTTTGACGCAGGAACGGTTCGACCATGATCAAAAGGGTTCGACCAACTCTTCAGGTCGAACCCAGGTCGAACCGAATGATGGAGATTATACAGAGAAGCGGTTCGACCAAGAGGGCAGTGGTTCGACCTCCAATGCTGGTTGAACCCAAGTCGAACCTCCGGAGCAGAATGAGATCAGTCTTCCAGGAGAGAGGTTCGACCAATACAGTCCTGGTTCGACCTCTCAGCCTGGTTGAACCCAAGTCGAACCTTACCGAGATGTTTTGTTTGATGCACATGTTGTTCCTTTTGATGTTGATGCAACTCCAGTGGTACGGAATGAGCAAAGTACAGACATAATAGCTGAGAAAAAATGGGAAAGAGCTAAGCGATTAAGAGCCGAAAAGGAGAAAGTGGAGAAGGTTGATCGTGATGAATGGGGGATTCCCAAAACAAAGATACCTCCACCGTTTCCCTACAAGCTAGTGAAGAAGGGGTTGGAAGAAAAGTTCAAGAAGTTTTCAGAGATAATGAACAAGATAAGCTTGAACATCCCTTTTTCAGAGGCAATCATGGAGATGCCATATTATTCTCGATTCCTTAAAGACATATTGATGAAGAAGCGAAGCTTAACCGGAGTGGAAATGGTAAACTTATCTGAGAATTGTAGCTCAATTATTCAAAAAAGGTTGCCACCAAAGATGAAAGATCCGGGGAGCTTTACTATTCTATGTGAGATCGGGAAGGGGCCAGCACGGTGAGCTTTGTGCGATCTAGGGGCAAACATCAATTTGATGCCGTTGTCCATCTTTCAGAAGCTTGGTTTGGGGGAGCTGACCCCGACAACTGTTGCTCTCCAATTGGCAGATAGATCAATGACGTTTCCGAAAGGTATAATTGAAGATGTTCTAGTAAAGGTGGAGAAGCTAGTCTTTCCTGTGGATTTCCTTGTATTAGAAATGGATGATGACAAGGATAATGTTCCTTTAATCTTGGGAAGGCCATTCCTTGCTACAGCTGGAGCTATGATAGATGTTCGGAAGGGAGAACTGAAGTTGAGAATGGACAAAGAAGAAGTACTTTTCAACTTGGACAAAGCAATAAAGATGCCAATGGAGTCCCAATGTTATAGTATTGACGTGGTGGAGGAGATTGTGAAGGAGGATATGTCTCTGATCTTGTCAAAGGATCCTCTTGAGACATGTTTGATGGAGTCTCTTACTTATCCCACTACGGAGCTTGACGGACTTTCTAACGAGGTATGTATTGAATTTCTTGAAAACTTACTTGCTTTGGGTGATGACAGGTTTGCTTTGGAAAGAAATAAAGTGGAAGAAGTCAAATGGACCAGGAAGTACTTGCCTTTGGATAACGAAAATACTCCAGTGGAGGAAAGAAAAGAGGAGTTGAAACCATTGCCGGACCACTTAAAGTATGCTTTTCTTGGAGATAATGCACAATATCCGGTAATTGTATCTTCTTCCCTTAATGATGATCAACTTGAGGAGTTATTAGATGTCTTGAGGAAGTCCAAGTCTGCAATAGGGTGGTCACTTGATGATTTGAAAGGTATTAGTCCTTCGTATTGTATGCATCGGATTAGGTTGTTGGATGAAGCCAAAGCTAGTGTTCAGAATCAGCGTAGGGTGAATCCCGCAATTCAAGAGGTGATAAGGAAGCAAATTCTTACGTGGTTGGATGCTGGAATTATATATCCTATTAGTGATAGTCCCCATGTGAGTCCATTGCATGTAGTTGCTAAGAAGGGGGGCATGACTGTAGTGAAAGCTGAGGATGGAGAAGCTATAGCCACGAGAATTCCTACGGGATGGCGTACATGTGTGGATTACAGGAAATTAAATGAGAACACATGTAAGGACCATTTCCCTCTTCCGTTTATGGATCAAATGTTGGATCGTCTTGCAGGGTATGAGTTTTATTATTTCTTGGATGGATAATCGTGGTATAATCAAATCATGATTGCTCCCGAGGATCAAGAAAAGACCACTTTTACTTGCCCCTATGGGACTTTTGCTTTTAGAAAGATGCCGTTTGGATTGTGTAATGCGCCTGCTACTTTTCAGAGATGCATGATGGCGATTTTTGATGGTTTGATAGAGAAGATCATGGAAGTATTCATGGACGATTTTTCAGTCTTTGGTTCTTTTTTTATATGTGTTTGTCTAACCTTGCTGTTGTTTTGAAGAGGTGTCAAGAAACTAATCTTGTCTTGAATTGGGAGAAGTGCCATTTCATGGTGAAGGATGGGATTATTCTTGGGCATCATGTTTCCGCCAAGGGATTACAGGTAGACCGTGCTAAAGTGGTGGCAATTGAGAAGCTTCCACCACTGACCAATGAAAGAGGAGTGCGGTCCTTCCTTGGACACGCCGGTTTTTACAGGAGATTCATTAAAGACTTCTCAAAATACTCTAAGCCCTTATCTCATTTACTTGAAAAGGATATTCCTTTTGTTTTTAATGATGAGTGTCTAACAGCTTTTCAAGTTTTGAAGGAGGCGCTTATTACTACCCCTATCTTGATCACACCGGACTGGACTCAACCGTTTGTACTTATGTGTGATGCAAGTGATGTAGCATTGGGTGTGGTGCTTGGGCAGCTAAGGGAGAAAAAGTTCTGCGCCATTTACTACACGAGTAAGACTTTCGATGTGGCATAGAAGAATTACACGGTGACTGAAAAGGAGTTTTTGGCTGTTGTGTATGCATTCGATAAGTTTCGTCAGTATTTGGTTGGCATGAAGACGATTGTGTATACGGATCACTCAGCGATTCGTTATTTGATGGAGAAGAAGGAGACGAAGCCTAGGATCATAAGATGGATTCTACTACTGTAGGAGTTTGACTTGGAGATTCGGGATAAGAAAGGAACAGAAAATGTGTTGGCCGATCACTTGTCAAGGTTGGAGACTAGGGAGCATTGTGATAATTCTTTCGAGTATATTGAAGAGATGTTCCCTGATGAGAAGATCATGGATGTGGCTGTTGAAGGTACCGAGCGAGCATGTGTGGTTGCAGCGCAAGGTATGGATCCATGGTACGCGGATTATGTTAATTACATTGTCATTGGTGAAATTCCAAGGGATCTCAACCGATATCAACTTGCGAAATTTTGTAGGGAAGTTGAGACATTTATATGGTATGATCCTTTTGTTTATAAGATTTGTACAGATTCTATTGTCCGAAGATGTGTACCCGAGATGGAAATGGAAAGTGTGCTTGAGTTCTGCCATGCACAATCGAATGGAGGGCATTTCGGAGCGCAAAAAACTGCAGCTAAGGTACTTCAATCCGCTCTTTATTGGCCTACATTGTTTAGAGATAGTGAGAGCTATGTGGCGTCTTGCGATAGATGTCAGCGCATGGGTAATATAGGTAGGAGAGATGAGATGCCATTGCAGCCTAGCATAGTCGTGGAGATATTTGATGTATGGGGGATCAATTTTATGGGGCCTTTTCCCCCGTCGAATGGGTTTCTCTACATTCTTCTTGCGGTGGATTATGTTTCGAAGTGGGTGGAAGCAATTCCTACTCGTGTTAATGATTCGAAAGTTGTTTTATCTTTCCTAAAGAAACATATTTTTGCCCGTTATGGAGTTCCGAGAGCATTAGTTAGTGATGGAGTTTCCCACTTCGTCAATAAATTTCTGGAGAAGGTGCTTAAGGATTATGGTGTTAAGCATAGGGTTACTACACCCTATCATCCGCAAGCAAATGGGCAGGCAGAGGTCTCCAACCGTCAAGTAAAGCAGATTCTGGAGAAAGTGGTAGGAACTAATAGAAAGGATTGGGCTATGAAGCTTGATGATGTGTTATGGGGGTTCCGGACCGCTTACAAGACGGTGTTAGATATGTCACCATATCAAATTGTCTATGGGAAGCCGTGCCACTTACCTGTAGAAATTCAACACAAAGCGTTTTGGGCTTTGCGTCGCTTGAACTTGACCCTTAAGGATGTAAAGGAGTTGAGGATAACTCACATGAATCAATTGGATGAGTTTAAGAGTCGTGCTTACAAGAATTCAGAGATTTATAAGGAAAGAATGAAGAGGTGGCATGATTCTAAGATTTCATACAAGGAGTTCAAGCAAGGAGATGAGGTACTACTTTTTAACTCTCGTTTGAAGCTTTTTGCAGGCAAGTTGAAGTCTAAGTGGACGGGACCGTTCATGATTCATCGAGCCTTAGGAGGGGGGAGTTATGAGCTTATTGACAAAATGGAGACGTTATCATGGCGAATGGGCATCGATTAAAGCATTATAGGTCGTCGGATGATGCGTGTGTCATTTTTGATGATACCTTGTTCTGATTTGGTACCGTCGTGACTCTACGACGTTAAATATGAGCGCCTGTTGGGGGCTTGCCCTTCCATTTTATTGCTTTATTTATTTCGTGTGAGTAAGAAATTTTTGTATTTTAGATGCTTACCAATCGGCAATTACATCTCTTTTCAAACTTAGTTTCGACTTACGTTTTTACTAAGTTTGGGGGGGTGTGATGTTATTACCTCATTGAAGCATTAAGAGTATAATCTTTTCTTTGTATTGTTTGTTAGGGGAGTTGGTTTTTGCGGCCATATTGAAATTTTAATCGATTTTGATGTGATGATTTTTTACAACTTGCCTAATGTTCAGTGGTTTTTGGTTGTGTTTTCTTTTACAGAGATACTCATGAATGATATTATGTGGAACAATTTCAGAAGTTGTGCTTTAGATTGTACCTAATGAAGTTGTGTTGAAGCTTGAAGTATGTAGTGCATGAAGAACACTCAGTTTTGGAAATCAGGAGGAAGGTTCGACCAAGTTTAGGAGTGGTTCGACCAGAGCCAGAGGTCGAACAAAAGCAGAGGAAGTCGAACCGGCATTGAAAGTTGTCCAGAGAGGAGGTTCGACTAAAGCCATAGTGGTTCGACCTGATCAGGTGGTCGAACATATGGTCGAACCTGTCAGTCGGAAGCACTCTGTTTTCCAGAAGAGGGGTTCGACCAATTCAAGAAAGGTTCGACCTGTTTAGCAAGTCGAACCCCTGGTCGAACCAAGAAGATCGTTTGTCCAGAAGAGAGGTTCGACCTCGCCATCATTGGTTCGACCAGTTCAGGTGGTCGAACCCGAGGTCGAACCAAGCCAGGTACGCGATTTAAGTTCGATTTTTCAGAGGGGTTCGATCACTTTTTCGAAACACCAAACCTCGAACCCTCTTCGAACCTCTACACCCTTGCACAAATTCTTTAATTACACTTGATTTCACACCGATTACACAACATTACACCTTGAATTATCGATTCGGTCGCGGATTTGGGCGGATTTCGTCGCGAGTTAGGGCTGAAATCGCGATTTTTGGTTGTTGTGTGTTCTCGATCGGTTGTTCACTATGGGCAAGTCACAAGGTATGTTTTTCCAACTCAATTACTCTAGGATTGAAGGTTTAGGTAAGAAATTCGATGTGAATGAGAGGATTGATGTTGAGTATGGTTGAATTTCATGGTGAATGTTGATATTTTGATTGGTTTCATATGAATTCTTGTTTCTTGGTTTTTGGTTGATTGATTATTGATAGAACTTGAATTTTTATGTGGATTAATCAAGGATATAGAACATATCATAGAATGAGCATGTTGATTTGGTTTGAAATTGATGAAATTGAAGTAGTTCATTGAGGGAAACATGTTGAATTTTTGATTGAATTGCTTGAATTGCTTAATGCATGCTTGTTGGTTATGTTTTGATGATTAAGGAAGGTGTAATTGAAGATATTTTGAGAATGTTGAATAAGCAAGTGGTGTTGAGATGATAGTTTGTGTGAATATGCATTGATGCTTGAAGTCTTGAGTAGAGTATGTGATGTGCTAGTACAATACTTGCTTTCTTATCTTGTTGGTTGGATTGAAGTATTTGTTTTCAGGAAAAGGACAAGGATCAAGTAAAGGAAAAGGAAAGGCAGAGGAGGAGAGATCAAAGAAGAGGCATGACAGGCCTTCAAATTTGGACAAAGTAACAAGAAAACTGAGGCTACAAGACCGTTACCCGATAACTTCAAAATTAGGATGCAAGATTGGGATGAGATTAAAGAAAAGTGGGAGGAAGTTTCAGACAAGATAGCTCGCACTCGATACCAAGATGATGAAGCGATGAGGATAATGAGAATAGGGGATGATATATTTTGGATGTTTGATCAAGTAGGGATCCGAAGATTCATGGAGTTGAAGAGGCCGACGTACTTCCATGTTACAGCGGAAGTAGTTTGCTCGTTTGAGATGGAGAAGGACCCGCTTGGATACCCCTATCGGTGTATGTTTCAGCTTGGTGGAGTGAGTAGGAGATGGACGTCTGAGGATTTCAACAAGCTGTTTGAGACGCCTTTGGAGATCCCTCGTTTAGAAAATGCTGCATTCAGTGTAAAGCGGTTTTGGAGGGAGATCACTGGGGAGATTCATGATTATAAGACCAGACAGGCTCGTGCTTCTGTAATAAAGAACCCTGTCTTGAGGTACATGGACCGCGTCCTGAGCAACACGTTGTTCGCCCGCTCGGAGGGGAGTGTTGTGTCTAGAGGAGAGTTATATGCCCTGTGGTGTATGCTGAATGGAGTGAAGTTCAACGTTGGAGCTTATTTTATTGCGCAGCTGAATCGATTCAAGACCATTGGTTTTCAAAAGGTGAATATTGGAGGGTTATTGACGATCTTGGCTGAGCATTACAACTTGGATCTCACCAGCATTACACCAGTAGAAAGAGAACCCGATTTGATTATGAGCACGTGCGCGAAGGGAGGATTTGCCCATTTTAGAAATGGAGATTGGTTTTTCACGAGAGGTCTCAAGCCTTTCGAATTTATGTTCCCCTTCGACGTGAGCAACTTGACAACTATTCGGGAAGCAAGGAATAAGCTAATGAATTCTCTTGGACACACCGCTTTATCCATGGCAGCGAAGTCGGGTGGTGATTGGAGAGCGGTAGCACAGATGTGGGCTGAGGGGAGGATGGCTGAGTTATAGCAGATCGTTGATCAAGGAGAGTTCCGTCCACCTCAGCCACAGCAGCCTGAAGAGGAGGATCAGGTAGATGAACAGCCGGAGATGGAGATTCCGGAAGGAGAGCAGCATGATGCGCCTCAGCATGCTCCGGGACCGCAACAGCGGCAAGCAGTTCCAGGTACTCGGGAGCAGCTTCGCTTGATTCATGAGCAGCTGATCGCGGTGGTAGCTGCACAGCAAGAGACGAATAGGCAACTCACGCTCGCTAATGCCAACTACGCCACGCTGAACGAAAGGTACTCTGCCTTGGATGAGCGTGTTGGTAAAGTGAGTAGTCGAGTGGATATGATGGATAAGCACATTACCAGTCTGTGCCGAGCTGTGGAAAATAGAATGGATGAGGATAACGATGATGATGAGGATGATGATGCTCCTAGGGAGTAGTTTCAGGTTTCTTTTGGCTTCTCCGATTCATCTTATCTCCCGTTCTTCTTTTATTTTTACAGATTGGGGTGTGATTCATGTGTGAGTGGCATGTACTTGATATAGTTGATCTTGTATCGTTGCTCTGTATGGGTTATTGATTCTGTGCATTCATATGTTTACGTGTTTATTTTCATTTGGAAAGAGCATGAATAATTTGTTAAGTATATGGAATTCATGAAGAATTTATTTTGATTATGTGCTATGAGGAGTATTAGGAATTGATTACCTATGTGAGGATTTGAGCCTTTATCATGATTAATCATGATAGTTTATTCTCGAGAGAATCATTCGTATGAACGTATTCTAGAACTTGGCTTGGAGTCTTGTGTGAAACTTACAATTGATGAAATATTAGGATATGATCTTAGGCCATTTTTGATTAATTGAGTCACTTAGCCAAATTTTACCTTTCCTAATGATTTTATAAATCTTTGGTAGCCCTGTTTGAGCCTTTTAAAAGCTTTT
The DNA here is from genome assembly GCA_023678885.1 of Pogostemon cablin. Classification (NCBI taxonomy): domain Eukaryota; kingdom Viridiplantae; phylum Streptophyta; class Magnoliopsida; order Lamiales; family Lamiaceae; genus Pogostemon; species Pogostemon cablin. The sequence continues at coordinate 26,393,094 of CM042967.1, forward strand.
TCTTTGGCAAGCTAAATATAAGAGCCTTAATTACCTTATTTGAGCTTTGAAAATACCCTATTCATTGGTAGAGAGAATAAGGTGAATAAGTGTGGAAGAAACAAAGGGAAGATGGAATGAGGTTCAGTAAGAAAAGTGCATGGTTAAATCTTGTTAGGGATAGGGCCTGAAATTGGTATCCCGAATTGCTTATACATGGGGCTTGAAGTTTTTAAGAAACAGCCGAACGATGTTCGAGAAGGGTAGTGCCTATAACTGGTACCCGAGCAGTTAATAGAAGAATGATGTTGATACAAGGAAGAGAAGGAAAATTGAAAATTGCAAGTGCAAGAGAAGAATTGGAGGAGAATATGAAGCCGAATGAGAAATCAAGAACCTCCAAGGTAACTCTCTACTAGTGTATTAAGTTACTATGACCAAATTTTCCTACCCTTTCCAAAGAGCCAACATTACAACCTAGAAACAAGTCCTTTGTGATCCTCGTATTAATCTAATGAAAGTAGATTTTTGAGACCTTTGCCAAGCTTATGGTTACGTGTGAATATGAATTGATATGAGTGTTTATACTAGCCTATAGTGCCTCACGCACGAGCGAAAGATAGTAAAGACTTATCTTGTCAGTGAGATTACTTAGTACTCCGAATGGTGTGTGATTGGATTGATTTTACATGAGTGAAATATTTGATACAAGTAATTCTTGTTTGATTCAATGAAATGGCATGTGTAATATGTGTTGTACTTGATCTTGTTGAATTATACACGACTCCTGTGGTTTAAATTGGTTGCCTCGGGACGAGCAACATGTAAGTTTGGGGGTTTGATGAGTGTGTAAATTCACAAGTTTGGCGCTATGTTTTGTGCTAGTTTTGGAGAGTTTTGATGTGGAAATAGGTGGAAAACCTATATATATTGTGAATTAGCATGAATCAGGTGTTAGTGGAGCTATTTGAGTGTTTTCTTAGCAAAAACGGAGTGAAAGAGACAAGAATCGAAGAGACGGAGTCGAAGCCACGCGAACCGCTAAAGAAATAGGTGGGTTCGACCTGGCTGGAGGAGGGTTCGACCTCTCCAGCAGGTCGAACCAACGTTGCTGAACGTACAGAGATGGATTCGACCACGACTCAGTTGGTTCGACCTGGCCATCAGGTCGAACCATGGTCGAACCAATTTGTAAGAATGAGGATTCGACCACGACGTTTGGGTTCGATTTGCCAGTTGGTCGAATCGGGAAGCGGGAGTTGTCCAGTGCTGAGGTTCGACCTGGGGTTCGACCAAGGCCTAAGTGGTTTGACCTGTCTAGAAGGTCGAACCTGTGCAGAATTCTTCCAATAGCGGGGTTCGACCTGGGGTTTGACCTGTGGCTAGGGTTTCGACCTGCTTGACGTGGTCGAACCTGTGTGCGAAAACTTACCTTATCCGGATTTTCGAGGCCGAAACGCGTGAGATCACTTAAAAAGCCCATTCCAAGCCCTAGAGACGTGATGACAAGTATAAAAGGAGGCTCATATAGAGAATAAAAAGAGCTTTTGATCGTCAATCGTAGGAGAGACAAGAGTAGAGGTGGTGATCCATCCGGAGGGCTGTGACAGAGATTCGCTGAAGGTTCAAGTAAGAATGATCAATCTAACCATGATTGTTCCTAGATCAATCATGGGCTAGAACCACCTTGGTAGTTCTAGGGTTATGAAAGTTTCATGATGTAATTCGTGTTTCGTGAGTAAAACTCCGTACAACACTACCTGTGGTTTGTTTTATATAAGATTGCATATTTAATCCATACTCATAGTCGTTTTGTGCATCAATGATCGTTGTGTAGAGTCTGAATACATAACATGGTTATTGATTGAGTGCGTTCACTACTGAGCAGGGTTTATTGTTATAATTCTAAGTGAAGGGATTCCGAAGAATTATTAGAACTGTCTTATATGAATATTCATGAATTGAATTAAATTCGGGTTGATGAATAGGATGAAGAGTATAACTTTATAGTACCTAAAAAGGGAGATCAAATCGGGTTAGATTCTAGACGTAGAATATAATTGATTATGATAGTACCTAGAAAGGGGGATGAAGCATATCTCTTGCTCCGATGTTATTCACACGTGTCAAGCGCATATTTACTTGTGTCTATAGAGTAAACTGCATGGTCTAGTGATGCGTCCACAAACCACAGGGCAGAGTCGGACACCATCACATGAAAATACGAATTGCTAGTGAAATTGGATGACCCGACGAACTACCTATCATTCTTATTGATTACAACTCACTCTTCTCTACTCTTGCTATTTCTTTTGTTATTTCGATTAGAAGTTATTATCCATTAAACCTTTACAATTACCAACATAGTCTAAAATATACTAGAAGATAACAAAACTGATATTTATCCGTCCCGTGGGTTCGATATTGTAACTTGGTCATCTTCGCGACTACAATTGATATCCTTATACTTGAGGATTAATTTGTGTGTTGAGAAAACCCCTATCACTTTGTTAATAATGTAATCAAAAGGCGATGAGGATTGAGCATCTTTATATTGTTCTTCATATAATGCAATTTGATTCTCTATCAGAGAAAATGTTTTATCACCATGTACCTTATTGGTATTAGGATCAATCTCCAGCAATTTTTCCCAGAACTTTACATGATAAGTTCTGTATAAACAGGGGATACCTGTTTTGGCATAACCATATTCAGGTTTCCATTTTAATATCCATGGAACTGAAAATTCAATAAAAAAGTAACAAGAAGCTATTCCTTCTATTACAATTTTAGAATTTTGTCTTTCTATCATTTTAGGAGATACATCCACCTATTTTATAAAATTATCTTTGATGTCTCCTGGTAATATTTCTGGTACAGGACCAAAACAATAACACCAATGGATAAACCAATTTGGTATTTCAGAGTTATAAACTTTAGAACAAATCTTTATAAACCATGTATGATGTTTTTTATTATTCTCATAGTTTAAAAATTTTTCAAAAGCATCACAATAGTCCCAATAATTGTATTTAAAAACTGCTTTTGTTTTTTCATTTTGAATTGATTTTTCTCTTAAGGGTGAAATTCCCCATTCTTCCATAGATATAATTTTTCTTATCAAGACTTTGCTGAAATTATAAATTTCATCATTACCACCAGAAGTGAAATGTTTAAAATCACAACTTTCACTCTGAATGAGTATTTGTTCATAATAAGAACGAGACTTATAAGTTCTCATTTCATTTGAACCATTGTCCAAATATCTATTCATTAGAAACCATGGATCCTCACTCCATTTTAGATCTCTATCTTCTAATTTAAAAATTATTTCTTCATGCTCTTTTCGGATATAACCCAAATTATTAAATTTATTATTTCCCACAATATTAGCAAAAGTGGAAATATTAGGAGTATTACTCCCTTCAGTTTCCATTTCCTCAAATTCTTGTGATAATTTTTTGTTCACAAGCTTCCTTTTTACCTGCTGTGCTATTATCTCGGGGGATTTTCCTTTGTCTCTTTTATTAGGAGTGTTAGGGGTATAACCCCAACTCCTTCCACCTCTTCCCCTCCATGGAGAGGAAGATCCGCTACCCCGTTTCATTCCTGCAATTAAAATATTCATGAGTTAGAAAATCTGGAAGATTATTATCTTCTCATTTTTTATAAATAATATTAAAATCAAAAGGGGCTAAATGAGCCTGCCATCTAGCAAACATTTGCTTAGAAACATCATGTTTAAAATCTTTATTAAACATAAATTTAGCTGCACTACAATCAGTAACAATAGTAAATTTCTGATTATATAAATCATCTTGAAATTTTAAAACACATTTTACAATAGCAAGAATCTCTTTAGCAATTGTAGCATAATTCTTTTGAGCATTATTCCATTTTCCCGAATGGAATCTAATCAAATGTATTTGTTTATTATCTGGATTTTTCTGGGTAAGAATTCCCCCAAATTCTATATCAGAAGCATCAGTTTCTATAAATTTTTCCCAATTGGGATTGCTAATCATTAAGCATGGTAATGTTTTAACACTATTCTTAATTTTCTTAACTGCATTAGTATGACCATCAGTCCAAGGTTTAGGATTCTTTTTTAATCTATCATATAAGATAGCCGTATCTTTAACTAGATTATGATAATAAGGAGCAATATAATTCAGACTCCCTAAAAATCTCTGTAACTGAGTTTTATCAGTTATAATGTCTGGAAATTTCTCAGCAAAATCTATACTTCTATTAATAGGAATTATATTTCCTTTTTCAATAAAATGTCCTAGAAATTTTATTCTAGTTTGAAATAAATCCATTTTTGGTTTAGATATTACTAGACCATTTTGTTTAATCAAATATTTAATAATATGTAAATGCTTAAAATGCATTTCAATAGTCTTTGAATAAATCAAAATATCATCAATATAAACAATTATAAACTCACTATAAGGAGTGAATATGTCATTCATTATCTTCTGAAATTCAGAAGGAGCATTTTTAAGTCCAAACGGCATTACATTCCATTCATAATGTCCAATTGGAACATTAAATGTTGTTTTATATCTATCAAATTTATTAATTTGAATTTGCCAATATCCTGACTTCAAATCAAATTTTGAAAATATCAGACCATCATAAAGTCTGTTTAATAAATCCTTTTTATTAGGGATTGGATGTCTAATCCATTTTAAAACTTTATTAAGAGGTTTATAATTTATTACCAATCTTGGAACACCTCTTTCAATCTCAGAATGTTTATTAACATAGAATGCAGTACATGACCACGGTGATTGAGAATGACTTATTAGTCCTTTCTATAATAGAGATTCTATTTCTTTTTTACATAATTCCAAATATTCTAAATTCATTTGACAAGGTCTAGCCTTTGTCAGAATATACTTTTCATCAAAATCTTCCTCATATGGAAGTGATATAATATGTTTTTTCTATCCCAAAAAGCATTGGGATGTTCATTACATATTTCCAATGAAAATTCATTTTTCAAAATGCTAATTTTATCCTGTAATTTAGGATTTTTTAATTGTTCATTAATAGTAACGATATTAATTTCTTGTTTCAAAAATTCTATTTGATTTTGCTTAGCCTTGATATTATCATAAAGACTATGTAATTTTTTAGCAATTGGTTCAACAATAAATTCAAGGAAAATATCATTCCCTTGAAAAGTTCTAATAATCCTTTTATTATCAATATTTTTTATGGGATAAATATTATTTAAAAATGGTGTACCTAGTATAATCTGGTTAGAAATATTTTTTGCAAGTATAAAACTTTGCGAAATGCACTTATTATCAATGCATACATAAGCTTTAGGAATCTTATATTCTATCTAGAGTTTATCACCACCAGCATGCCATAAAGTATGACTTGTTTTATGAAAATATCTAGTAGGAATTAATCCTTCCTGAATAACATTTAAATCTGCTCCACTATCAACAAGAGCAATAAATGATTTTGTATAAAGATTATCAATCAACAATGATATTTTTATATACCATTTTTGAGATATAACTTTCTCAATAGTAGATAAAAAATTATCTTTTTCTATTGTAGGCAAATTATTCTGAATATCTGGTTGAATAATATTTTTTCCTTTAATATCATTCTCTAATCTGGATATTCTAGATTCTTGAATAAAATTTTCATTTTTCAAGAATTTTATTTCTCCTTTCAGATTATTAATCTCTTTATAAATATCTGGTAGAGATATATCACTTTGACTTTGATGTTTCATTTTTAATTGGTTCATAACCTCTGACATATTATAAGATTTATTCTTATTAAGAATATTGTTTATTTTTTCTTCTTCTTTATTAGAAGTAGATGTCGAAGCATTATCTCCATTTCCCAATTCATCAATTATTTTAGTCCTTAATAAAGGATCTTTTATCAATTTTAGTAACTCAAATATATTTTGAGAGTCCAAAACATTAATACTCATATTAAAGAATTGAGACATAATTTTATAAAATTCAGATTGATTATTATCAATATTATTTATTTCTTTGGGACATATTAATCCTTCTTTACAAGGTTCACATTCCTCTGATTCAAAGAATTCTTCATTATCTAAATTTCTTACAATCTCTTCTTCTGATTCAGAAGTAATATAAATCTCTGATTCTGATTCCTCAGATTCAGATTTTTCTATTAAAGATTGTATTATTATATTTTTTATATCATCAGGAATTTCTAAATTATAAATTCTTTTCTTTGTCCAACAATATTCATTGGTATGACCTTTTCTTTTACATATTGTACAATATCTTTTCTGATTCTTATTGAATCTTTTAATATATGCTTTCTTTTGGAATTCATTTTTGCATTGGAAATTTTCTTCCCTTCTTTTCTTTTTTCTTTCAATATGTTTAGGAGAATGTCTCCTATGTTTAGATTTATAAATCTTTTCTTTTTTACTTTTACTAGATGAAGGATTGTCCAGTCCAAATTGTTGACAAAATTCTCCCGATTGTTTTTTCTCCATGAAACTTTGTCTTTTTAATTGCTGATTTAGCTTTATTTCATTACATAAAGTCAATCCTTCTTGAATACAAGTGTCTATTAGAGCTCCATATGTATATTTTTCATAAGGAATGGTAATATTATTACCCTTTATAGTTTTTCTTATTCTTTCAGCAAATAAGCTTGATAATCCATCAACAAATTTAGATTTCCAATGAGTGTTATTACACTCTGGTAATTCCATAACTCTGCTTAGGAAGGTATCTTTATACCACCTAAAGTCAGAAAGTGTTCTACATCGTAGATTCTGTAATAAAGTTCAAATAGTATCACTATTATCACTAAATCTTCCTGTAAAATGTTCAATTATATTTACTGCTAATGTATACACTGCAGTTTCAAAGGTTTTACCTTCTTCTTGCTTTGTAGCATTTAGAATATTATCTCTATCATGTGGATTTAAATAATTATCCCACCAACCTTTAAGTTGGCCAGTAAATCCAGCTATTATCATGGCTGCAATAGTCTTATCATTATTCTGACTATTTTTACATATTGTGGAATACATTAACATTCTATGAACAGTATTATAAATCTGTTTATTAGAATATCCATCAATATTCCACTCATAAGTTTTATTACCAGAATAACTGATATCAATAGTATCAGTGTATTCTTCATGTAATACATCCATTGGAGTAGGTCTATTATAATAGAACTTACTCTGTATAGGTTTATCAGCCCATTTATTATTAAGTTTATTAATCTGATCCTGCAAAACCTCTTTATAATCTGAGTTTTCTATGAAATATTATCTAACTCTCTATCCAGAGTTCTTATACTTAGTTTATTAAACTTTTCTTCAAGATATTTTTCCAACTTATATAATGGTTGGGTTTTAAAATCAGAAATTATTGGAGGAGGTTGAAAACTAGGAAATATTTCCTTTTTTATAGGAAAACTAGGAACTTCTGATGTAGAAGTTTCTTCCTTATTTTCCACAACTTCTTTTCCCTTATCAAGAGATTTTTTATTAATTTTAGTGATAATCAAATCCAATTTATCATGTATAGATTGAATTTGTTCACCTATTTTTATTAAAAATAAATTAGTATAATTTTGGTTTTTAAACATATTATTAATATGTTTACATGTAACCTGAAGTGTATCATCTTCAATTAATTTAGCAAATGCTAAGAAATTTAGGTTATCAATCTTAAATGGTTGTTGTGGAGGACATATTCCTGAAACCACCGAACCATTTTGTAGATTATAATTTCTTTCTAAAATAAGAATATAATTCTTAACATGGGTTTCTATAAACCATGCTGCAAATGGTATCATCATATTTTTTTCTTTGCAAGATTTATAAAACTCATCTTGAAATTTACTAATTTCATTATTAGTAAAAAGAATAATAATATTAAGAATAGTAAGAATGAAGAATATGATATGCCTAAGAATTTGGATCTGCTTAATAAGTGGATCATTCCTAAAATTGAACCCAGGTTAATATATAAATTGGGTACTTTTGAGAAATTAGGATTACTTCAGGTAGTTAAAACTACTGAGGAATCTATTTCGTTAGATAATAATGAGATGATTATTAAATTATTATCAGATAAGGATATTAATAAATATAGAGATGAATACAATTTTCTTCATATAGGATTGGTACAAATTGCATTCAAACCATTAACCTTAAAAGGGTTACCAGAAAGCTTTATAGCAGCTTTAAGAGATGGCAGAAATCTTAATTGGAGACAATCTTTAATGGGTATAATACAATCCAGTTTGACCAATGGTCCAGTATACTTTAATGTATATCCGAATTTACAATTATCATTATCTGATACTAATGTTTTAGATGCATTAACATTAAATGTTAAAACAAATGGCTATAATTATCTTCCTGGAACAGAGACTATTTGTGTCTGTTATAGGATATATTATAAACCATTAGTCACATTAAATCCTCATTGTAAAATGATGGATTATAAAAATGAGACTATTATTATTGAAACTAATTTTAATAGGTCTAATATCATGACCAGAAGACCCATTAAATGGGAAGAAATAGAGTTTCCAGAAAATTGGAAAATTGAACAGGCTGTACCAGTTCAAACACAGGTGCAAGATCATAATAATATACTGAATATAATACAAAGTTCAGAAGGATCTGTTAATAAACAATTTGAATCAAATAAGATTCATAAAAGTATTTCAATGAGAAATTATATTTCTCCAATTGATTATAGGGTTGAAACCCCTAGAGCCTCTACATCTCAATTAAGAGATGAAATATATACAGATCAGATGGAATCTGTAACAGGATTAAATCCTGAAATAAAGAAATTATATATAAATAAAAACAATATTGTCAGAGAAACGGATAGAATAGAACCGACAATGTCGAAAATGAATTATTCTATATAATATATGGGTTGTAAAGAAATAATAGATTTCAGTCATGGTTCTAAAGCCAGAAAAATAATCTCTGAAGAATTCAAGAGTAAAGGTTATACACCTTTCAGAGACTGGTTTTTCGATAATTTTACTAATAATGAAATTAGTAAATTTAAGATGAGTTTTATAAAACTTGCAAAGAAAAAAATATGATGATACCATTTGCAGCATGGTTTATAGAAACCCATGTTAAGAATTATATTCTTATTTTAGAAAGAAATTATAATCTACAAAAAGGTTTGGTGGTTTCAGGAATATATCTTCCACAACAACCATTTAAGATTGATAACCTAAATTTCTTAGCATTTGCTAAATTAATTGAAGATGATACACATCAGGTTACATGTAAACATATTAATAATATGTTTAAAAACCAAAATTATACTAATTTATTTTTAATAATAATAGGTGAACAAATGCAATCTATACATGATAAATTGGATTTGATTATCACTAAAATTAATAAAAAATCTCTTGATAAGGGAAAAGAAGTTGTGGAAAATAAGGAAGAAACTTCTACATCAGAAGTTCCTAGTTTTCCTATAAAAAAGGAAATATTTCCTAGTTTTCAACCTCCTCCAATAATTTCTGATTTTAAAACCCAACCATTATATAAGTTGGAAAAATATCTTGAAGAAAAGTTTAATAAACTAAGTATAAGAACTCTGGATAGAGAGTTGGATAATAATTTCATAGAAAACTCAGATTATAAAGAGGTTTTGCAGGATCAGATTAATAAACTTAATAATAAATGGGCTGATAAACCTATACAGAGTAAGTTCTATTATAATAGACCTACTCCAATGGATGTGTTACATGAAGAATACACTGATACTATTGATATCAGTTATTCTGGTAATAAAATTTATGAGTGGAATATTGATGGATATTCTAATAAACAGATTTATAATACTGTTCATAGAATGTTAATGTATTCCACAATATGTAAAAATAGTCAGAATAATGATAAGACTATTGCAGCCATGATAATAGATGGATTTACTGGCCAACTTAAAGGTTGGTGGGATAATTATTTAAATCCACATGATAGAGATAATATTCTAAATGCTACAAAGCAAGAAGAAGGTAAAACCTTTGAAACTGCAGTGTATACATTAGCAGTAAATATAATTGAACATTTTACAGGAAGATTTGGTGATAATAGTGATACTATTAGAACTTTATTACAGAATCTACGATGTAGAACACTTTCTGACTTTAGGTGGTATAAAGATACCTTCCTAAGCAGAGTTATGGAATTACCAGTGTGTAATAACACTCATTGGAAATCTAAATTTGTTGATGGATTACCAAGCTTATTTGCTGAAAGAATAAGAAAAACTATAAAGGGTAATAATATTATCATTCCTTATGAAAAATATACATATGGAGCTCTAATAGACACTTGTATTCAAGAAGGATTGACTTTATATAATGAAATAAAGCTAAATCAGCAATTAAAAAGACAAAGTTTCATGGAGAAAAAACATTTGGGAGAATTTTGTCAACAATTTGGACAGGACAATCCTTCATCTAGTAAAAGTAAAAAATAAAAGATTTATAAATCTAAACATATGAGACATTCTCCAAAACATATTGAAAGAAAAAAGAAAAGAAGGGAAGAAAATTTCCAAATGAAAAATGAATTCCAAAAGAAAGCATATATTAAAAGATTCAATAAGAATCAGAAAAGATATTGTACAATATGTAAAAGAAAAGGTCATACCAATGAATATTGTTGGACAAAGAAAAGAATTTCTAATTTAGAAATTCCTGATGATATAAAAAATATAATAATACAATCTTTAATAGAAAAATCTGAATCTGAGGAATCAGAATCAAAGATTTATATTACTTCTGAATCAGAAGAAGAGATTGTAAGAAAATTTAGATAATGAAGAATTCTTTGAATCAGAGGAATGTGAACCTTGTAAAGAAGGATTAATATGTCCCAAAGAAATAAATAATATTGATAATAATCAATCTGAATTTTATAAAATTGTCTCAATTCTCTAATATGAGTATTAATGTTTTGGACTCTCAAAATATATTTGAGTTACTAAAATTGATAAAAGATCCTTTATTAAGGACTAAAATAATTGATGAATTGGGAAATGGAGATAATGCTTCGACATCTACTTCTAATAAAGAAGAAGAAAAAATAAACAATATTCTTAATAAGAATAAATCTTATAATATGTCAGAGGTTATGAACCAATTAAAAATGAAACATCAAAGTCAAAGAGATATATCTCTACCAGATATTTATAAAGAGATTAATAATCTGAAAGGAGAAATAAAATTCTTGAAAAATGAAAATTTTATTCAAGAATCTAGAATATCCAGATTAGAGAATGATATTAAAGGAAAAATATTATTCAACCAGATATTCAGAATAATTTGCCTACAATAGAAAAAGATAATTTTTTATACAGATCACTTAGAAAGCCCATTCCAAGCCCTAGAGACGTGATTACAAGTATAAAAGGAGGCTCATACAGAGAATGAGGAGAGCTTTTGATCATCAATCATAAGAGAGACAAGAGTAGAGGTGGTGATCCATCCGGAGGGCTGTGACAGAGGTTTGCTGAAGGTTCAAGTAAGAATGATCAATCTAACCATGATTGTTCCTAGATCAATCATGGGCTAGAACCACCTTGGTAGTTCTAGGGTTATGAAAGTTTCATGATGTAATTCGTATTTCGTGTGTAAAACTCCGTACAACACTACCTGTGGTTTATTTTATATAAGATTGCATATTTAATCCATACTCATAGTCGTTTTGTGCATCAATGATTGTTGTGTAGAGTCTGAATACATAACATGGTTATTGGTTGAGTGCGTTCACTACTGAGCAGGGTTTATTGTTATAATTCTAAGTGAAGAGATTCCGAAGTCTTATTAGAACCGTCTTATATGAATATTCATGAATTGAATTAAATTCGGGTTGATGAATAGGATGAAGAGTATAACTTTATAGTACCTAAAAAGGGAGATCAAATCGGGTTAGATTCTAGACGTAGAAGATAATTGATTATGATAGCACCTAGAAAGGGGGGTGAAGTATATCTCTTGCTCCGAGGGTATTCACACGTGTCAAGCGCATATTTACTTGTGTCTATATAGTAAACTTGCATGGTCTAGTGATGCGTCCACAAACCACAGGGCAGAGTCGGACATTATCACATGAAAATACGAATTGCTAGTGAAACTGGATGACCCGACGAACTACCTATTATTCTTATTGATCACAACTCACTTTTCTCTACTCTTGCTATTTCTTTTTGCTATTTTGATTAGAAGTTATTATCCATTAAACCTTTACAATTACCAAACATAGTCTAAAATATATTAGAAGATAACGAAATTGATATTTAACCGTCCCTTGGGTTCGATATTGTAACTTGGTCATCTTCGCGACTACAATTGATATCCTTATACTTGAGGATTAATTTGTGTGTTGAGAAAACCCCTATCAAGTTCTTGGCGCCGTTGCCGGGGACGGCGTAAAATATCTTTTTTGTATTATTTCTAGTTTATTAGGACTATTTACCTTGTTTTGTTGTTTTCTTTCTTATTCGTTTTAGGTGTATGCTCACAAGATCAAAGAAAGGTAATCTTGAACCGTATAATCCTGAGATTGGAGCATCATCAAGAAAGAAGAAGAAGAAAAAGAGCAAGGTAAAGACAATTGACCCAACTGAAGCTCTGAATTTTGGAGTCGAGGTTGATGAGCAGATTTCGCAAACGATTGAGGCTACAACTGAAGCTAATTTGGAAGTAGAAGCAGTCAACATGGCAGCGAATCCGGATAATCTAGCCATCCGAGAGGTTTTCAGAAATAATGGGGCTGGAAATTATGAGCTTTTAGGAGCAAGGGGAACTAACACAGCGTTCGATCTTCATCCCGCTCTTATTAGCATGATCGAAAGAAACTCTTTTTCAGGAGGATCTTTCGAGGATCCGCAACAGCATCTGAACAAGTTCTTGGGTTATGCAAGTACTCAAAAAGACGTAGGAGAACATGAAGATGCTAGGAAGATCCTTTTGTTCAAATTCTCGCTTACTGAAAAGGCGAGGGATTGGTACGATACTATTAATGCAGCTGAGTGCACCACGTGGGAACAATTGAAGTTAAGGTTCTTGGAAAGGTATATGCCACCTTCGAAGGTGTTTAAGATGAAGCAAGATATTAACCAATTTGCTATCAGTGGAGGTGAGAAATTTCATGAAGCGTGGGATAGATTCAAGGACATGCTAAGGAAGTGCCCTCAACATGGGTTATCTAAAGCCCAATATATCAGTATATTCTATAATGGATTGGACTGTGAATCAAGAGTGCTACTTGATGCTTCTTCTAATAGAGCATTGCTTACAAAGTCATCCGTTGAGGCCGAGAGATTGTTTGAAGACATATCGATGAATTCGAGGGATTTTCCTACTGATAGAGTTAGAGGTACGTATGTTCTTGGAAAGGTAGCTCAGGTTGAACAAGCAATGGTGAAAACAAAGAGAGAGGATGAGATCGTTTCGAGCTTGTCCAATATCAACAAGCTACTTGAGTCTCAACAGAAGCAGATCAGTGAGATATCTCAACGAGTGCCAATCATGCAGCAAGAGATGATGAATAATGGAACCATCCAAGAAGAATTGGAGGAAGCAAATTATGCCATGGGTCAGAGTATTCAAGGAACGAGGTACCCAAATCAAGAAAACCGGAATTACCAAGGGAACTATCGAGGGAACTTTAATAATCGTGGTCCCTCTGGTAGTTATCAAACCAAGGAGGCCTGAATTTTCATGGAGCAATACGAACAATGCAGTGCAACTTCCGATGGGTGTTGATCCGGGAGAAAAGGTGGAAGAAGGGAAGCCTGGGTTCGAGGATACTGTGAACCGGTACATGGTAAAGAATGATGAAAGAGTGAACCGCCTTGAGGCAAAACTTGAGAAAAAGATTGATGATCACCACAGAGATTTATCCACTCAAGTGAAAGATCTCACGTTGTTGATGGGTACAATTGTAGAGAATGTGAACACATTGACTCAAACAGTAGGAAAAGGGAAGTTTCCGTCTCAGAGTATAGAGAATCTGAAGTCGTGTAATGCCATCACACTGAGGTCTGGAACACAGTACGAGGGACCAATGAGGCCGGAATCAAAGTTGGAAATTTCTAAGCCTCGGTTCGACCAAAATTCAGAGGGTTCGACCTGGCATACAGGTCGAACCATGGTCGAACCTCATCAACAAAAGCACTCTGTTTTGTTACAGGAATGGTTCGACCAACACTCAGAGGGTTTGACCTGGCATACAGGTCGAACTATGGTCGAACCTCATCAACAAGAACACTCTGTTTTGACACAGGAGCGGTTCAACCACGATCGACATGGTTCGACCAACCCTTCAGGTCGAACCCAGGTCGAACCGAAGGATAGAGATTATGCAGTGAAGCGGTTCGACCACGATCGAAATAGTTCGACCAACTCTTCTGGTCGAACCCAGGTCGAACCGGATGATAGAGATCATACAGTGAAGAGGTTCGACCTCGGGGACAATGGTTCGACCTCCAATGCTGGTCGAACCCAAGTCGAACCTCCGGAGCAGAATGAGATCAGTCTTCCAGGAGAGAGGTTCGACCAATACAATCCTGGTTCGACCTCCTAAACTGGTCGAACCCTAGTCGAACCTCGCCAAGATGTTTTGTTTGATGCACCTGATGCTCCTTTTGATGTTGATGCAACTCCAGTGGTACGGAATGAGCAAAGTACAGACATAATAGCTGAGAAAAAGTGGGAAAGAGCTAAGCGATTAAGAGCCGAAAAGGAGAAAGCGGAGAAGGTTGATCGTGATGAATGGGGGATTCCCAAAACAAAGATACCTCCACCATTTCCCTACAAGCTAGTGAAGAAGGGGTTGGAAGAGAAGTTCAAGAAGTTTTCAGAGATAATGAACAAGATAAGTTTGAACATCCCTTTTTCAGAGGCAATCATGGAGATGCCATATTATTCTCGATTCCTTAAAGATATATTGATGAAGAAGCGAAGCTTAACCGGAGTTGAAACGGTAAACTTATCTGAGAATTGTAGCTCAATTATTCAAAAGAAGTTGCCATCGAAGATGAAAGATCCGGGGAGCTTTACTATTCTATGTGAGATCAGGAAGGGGCCAGCACGGCGAGCTTTGTGCGATCTAGGGGCAAGCATCAATTTGATGCCGTTGTCCATTTTTCAGAAGCTTGGTTTGGGGGAGCTGACTCCGACAACTGTTGCTCTCCAATTGGCGGATAGATCAATGACGTTTCTGAAAGGTATTGTTGAAGATGTTCTCGTAAAGGTGGAGAAGCTAGTCTTTCCCGTGGATTTCCTTGTACTAGAAATGGATGATGACAAGGATAATGTTCCTTTAATCTTGGGGAGGCCATTCCTTGCTACGGCTGGAGCTATGATAGATGTTCAAAAGGGAGAACTGAAGTTGCGAATGGACAAAGAAGAGGTACTTTTCAACTTGGACAAAGCAATGAAGATGCCAATGGAGTCCCAGTGTTATAGTATTGACGTGGTGGAGGAGATTGTGAAGGAGGATATGTCTCTGATCTTGTCAAAGGATCCTCTTGAGACATGTTTGATGGAGTCTCTTACTTACCCCACTACGGAGCTTGACGGACTTTCTAACGAGGTATGTATTGAATTTCTTGAAAACTTACTTGTTTTGGGTGATGACAGGTTTGCATTGGAAAGAAATAAGGTGGAAGAAGTCAAATGGACCAAGAAGTACTTGCCTTTGGATAACGAAAGCACTCCAGTGGAAGAAAGAAAAGAGGAGTTGAAACCATTGCCGGAACACTTGAAGTACGCTTTTCTTGGTGATAATGCTCAATATCCGGTAATTGTATCTTCTTCCCTTAATGAGGATCAACTTGAGGAGTTATTAGATGTCTTAAGGAAGTACAAGTCTGCAATAGGGTGTCTCTTGATGATTTGAAAGGTATTAGTCCTTCGTATTGTATGCATCAGATTAGGTTGTTGGATGAAGCCAAGGCGAGTGTTCAAAATCAGCGTATGGTGAATCCCGCAATTCAAGAGGTGATAAGGAAGCAAATCCTTACGTGGTTGGATGCTGGAATTATATATCCTATTAGTGATAGTCCCCATGTGAGTCCATTGCATGTAGTTGCTAAAAAAGGGGGCATGACTGTAGTGAAAGCTGAGGATGGAGAAGCTATAGCCACGAGGATTCCTACAGGATGGCGTACATGTGTGGATTACAGGAAATTAAATGAGAACACTTGTAAGGACCATTTTCCTCTTCCTTTTTTGGATCAAATGTTAGATCGTCTTGCAGGGTATGAGTTTTATTGTTTCTTGGATGGATACTCGGGGTACAATCAAATCATGATTGCTCCCGAGGATCAAGAAAAGACCACTTTTACTTGCCCCTACGGGACCTTTGCTTTTAGGAAGATGCTGTTTGGATTGTGTAATGCGCCTGCTACTTTTCAGAGATGCATGATGGCGATTTTTGATGGTTTGATAGAGAAGATCATGGAAGTATTCATGGATGATTTTTCAGTCTTTGGTTCATCTTTTGATATTTGTTTGTCTAACCTTGCTATTGTTTTGAAGAGGTGTCAAGAAACTAATCTTGTCTTGAATTGGGAAAAGTGCCAAGGGATTACAGGTAGATCGTGCTAAAGTGGTGGCAATTGAGAAGCTTCCACCACTGACCAATGAAAGAGGAGTGCGGTCCTTCCTTGGACACGCCGGTTTTTACAGGAGATTCATAAAAGACTTCTCAAAATACTCTAAGCCCTTATCTCATTTACTTGAAAAGGATATTCCTTTTGTGTTTAATGATGAGTGTCTAACAGCTTTTCAAGTTTTGAAGGAGGCGCTTATTACTGCCCCTATCTTGATCACACCAGACTGGACTCAACCGTTTGTACTTATGTGTGATGCAAGTGATGTAGCACTGGGTGTGGTGCT
Source organism: Pogostemon cablin (assembly GCA_023678885.1). NCBI lineage: Eukaryota > Viridiplantae > Streptophyta > Magnoliopsida > Lamiales > Lamiaceae > Pogostemon > Pogostemon cablin. The sequence continues at coordinate 26,410,011 of CM042967.1, forward strand.
CGGGCAGCTAAGGGAGAAGAAGTTCTGCGCCATTTACTACGCGGGTAAGACTTTCGATGTGGCACAGAAGAATTACATGGTGACTGAAAAGGAGTTTTTAGCTGTTGTGTATGCATTCGATAAGTTTTGTCAGTATTTGGTTGGCATGAAGACGATTGTGTATACGGATCATTCAGTGATTCGGTATTTGATGGAGAAGAAGGAGACGAAGCCTAGGATTATAAGGTGGATTCTACTACTTCAGGAGTTTGACATGGAGATTCGGGATAAGAAAGGAACAGAAAATGTGTTGGCAGATCACTTGTCAAGGTTGGAGACTAGGGAGCATTGTGATAATTCTTTTGAGTATATTGAAGAAATGTTCCCTGATGAGAAGATCATGGCTGTGGCTGTTGAAGGAACTGAGCGAGCGTGTGTGGTTGCAGCGCAAGGTATGGATCCATGGTACGCGGATTATGTTAATTACATTGTCATTGGAGAAATTCCAAGGGATCTCAACCGATATCAACTTGCGAAATTTCGTAGGAAAGTTGAGACATTTATATGGTATAATCCGTTTGTTTACAAGATATGTACAGATTCTATTGTCCGAAGATGTGTACCCGAGATGGAAATGGAAAGTGTGCTTGAGTTCTGCCATGCACAACCAAATGGGGGGCATTTCGGAGCGCAAAAGACTGCAGCTATGGTACTTCAATCCGCTCTTTATTGGCCTACATTGTTTAGAGATAGTGAGAGCTATGTGGCGTCTTGCGATAGATGTCAGCGCATGGGAAATATAGGTAGGAGAGATGAGATGCCAATGCAGCCTAGCATAGTTGTGGAGATATTTGATGTATGGGGGATCGATTTTATGGGGCCTTTTCCCCCGTCGAATGGGTTTCTCTACATTCTTCTTGCGGTGGATTATGTTTCAAAGTGGGTGGAAGCGATTCCTACTCGTGTAAATGACTCGAAAATTGTTCTATCTTTCTTGAAGAAGCATATTTTTGCCCGTTATGGAGTTCCTAGAGCACTAGTTAGTGATGGAGGTTCCCACTTCGTCAATAAATTTCTTGAGAAGGTGCTTAAGGATTATGGTGTTAAGCATAGGGTTACTACACCCTATCATCCGCAAGCGAATGGGCAAGCAGAGGTCTCCAACTGTCAAGTCAAACAGATTATGGAGAAAGTGGTAGGAACTAATAGAAAGGATTGGGCTATGAAGCTCGATGATGTGTTATGGGGATTCCGAACCGCTTACAAGACGGTGTTAGATATGTCACCGTATCAAATTGTCTATGGGAAGCCGTGCCACTTACCTGTAGAGATTCAACACAAAGCGTTTTGGGCTTTGCGACGCTTGAACTTGACCCTTAAGGATGTGAAGGAGTTGAGGATAACTCACATGAATCAATTGGATGAGTTTAGGAGTCGTGCTTACAAGAATTCAGAGATTTATAAGGAAAGAATGAAGAGGTGGCATGATTCTAAGATCTCATACAAGGAGTTCAAGCAAGGAGATGAGGTACTACCTTTTAACTCTCGTTTGAAGCTTTTTGCAGGCAAGTTGAAGTCTAAGTGGACGGGTCCATTCATGATTCATCGAGCCTTAGGAGGGGAGAGTTTTGAGCTTATTGACAAAGATGGAGACGTTATCGCGGCGAATGGGCATCGGTTGAAGCATTATAGGTCGCCGGATGATGCGTGTGTCATTTTTGAGGATACCTTGATCTAATTTGGTACCGTCGTGACTCTCCGACGTTAATGAGCGCTTGTTGAGAGCTTACTCTTCCATTTTATTACTTTATTTCTTTTGTGTGCGTAAGAAATTTTTATATTTAAGATGCTTACTAATCGGCAATTACATCTCTTTTCAAACTTAGTTTCGACTTATGTTTTTACTAAGTTTGGGGGGTGTGATGTTATTACCTCATTGAAGCATTAAGAGTATAATCTTTTCTTTGTATTATTTGTTAGGGGAGTTGGTTTTTGCGGCCATATTGAAATTTTAATCGATTTTGATGTGACGATTTTTTACAACTTGCCTAATGTTCAGTGGTTTTTGGTTGTGTTTTCTTTTACGGAGTTACTCATGAATGATGTTATGTGGAACAATTTTTGAAGTTGTGCTCTAGATTGTACCTAATGAAGTTGTGTTGAAGCTTGAAGTGTGTAGTGAATGAAGAACACTCAGTTTTGAAAATCAGGAGTATGGTACGACCAACACTCGGAGTGGTTCGATCAGTGCCGTAGGTCGAATAAAAGCAGAGGAAGTCGAACCGGTGTCGAAAGTTGTCCAGAGAGGAGGTTCGACCTAAGCCATAGTGGTTCGACCTGATCAGAAGGTCGAACTTAAGGTCGAACCAATCAGTTCAAAGCACTCTGTTTTCCAGAAGAGGGGTTCGACCAATTCAAAGATGGTTCGACCTGTTCAGCAAGTCGAACCCCAGGTCAAACCGAGAAGATCATTTGTCCAAAAGAGAGGTTCGACCTCATCATCCATGGTTCGACCTGTTCAGGAGGTCGAACCTGAGGTCGAACCAAGCCAGGAAAGGGACAAGGATCAAGTAAAGGAAAAGGAAAGACAGAGGAGGAAAGATCGAAGAAGAGGCATGACAGGCCTTCGAATTTGGACAAAGTGACAAGGAAACTGAGGCTACAAGATCGTTTACCCGAAAACTTCAAGATTCAGATGCAAGATTGGGATGAGATCAAAGAGAAGTGGGAAGAAGTTTCAGACAAGATAGCTCGCACTCGATACCAAGTTGATGAAGCGATGAGGATAATGAGAATAGGGGATGATATCTTTTGGATGTTTGATCAAGTAGGGATCCGAAGATTCATGGAGTTGAAGAGGCCGACGTACTTCCATGTTACAGCGGAAGTAGTTTGCTCGTTTGAGATGGAGAAGGACCCGCTTGGTTACCCTTATCAGTGTACGTTTCAGCTTGGCGGAGTGAGCAGAAGATGGACGTCTGAGGATTTCAATGAGCTGTTTGAGACACTTTTGGAGATCCCTCGTTTAGAAAATGCTGCATTCAGTGCAAAACAGTTTTGGAGGGAGATCACCGGGGAGATTCGTGATTATAAGACCAGACATGCTCGTGCTTCCACAATAAAAAACCCAGTCTTGAGATACATGGACCGCGTCCTGAGCAACACGTTATTCGCCCGCTCGGAGGGGAGCGTTGTGTCTAGAGAAGAGCTTTACGCCCTGTGGTGTATGCTAAATGGGGTGAAGTTCAATGTTGGAGCTTATTTTATTGCGCAGCTGAATCGATTCAAGACCATTGGATTTCAAAAGGTGAATATTGGAGGGTTATTGACGATCGTGGCTGAGTATTACAACTTGGATCTCACCGGCTTTACACCAGTAGAAGGAGAACCCGATTTGATGATGAGCACGTGCGCGAAGGGAGGATTTGCCCATTTTAGAAATGGAGATTGGTTTTTCACGAGGGGTCTCAAGCCTTTCGAATTTATGTTCCCCTTCGACGTGAGCAACTTGACAACTGTTCGGGAAGCAAGGAATAAGTTAATGAATTCTCTTGGACATACCGCCTTATCCGTGGCAGTGAAGTCGGGTGGTGATTGGAGAGCAGTAGCGCAGATGTGTGCTGAAGGGAGGATGGCTGAGTTACAGCAGATCGTTGATCAAGGAGAGTTCCGTCCACCTCAGCCACAACAGCCTGAAGAGGAGGAGCAGGTAGATGAGCAGCCGGAGATGGAGATTCCGGAAGAAGAGCAGCGTGATGCGCCTCAGCATGCTCCGGTATCGCAGCAGCGGCGAGCAGTTCCAGGTACCCGGGAGCAGCTTCGCTTGATTCACGAGCAGTTGATTGCAGTAGTAGCTGCACAGCAGGAGACGAACAGGTAGCTCGCGCTTGCTAACGCCAACCACGCCACGCTGAACGAAAGGTACTCTGCCTTGGAGGAGCGTGTTGGTAGAGTGAGTAGTCGAGTGGATATGATGGATAAGCACATTACCAGTCTGTGCCGAGCTGTGGAAAATAGGATGGATGAGGATGACGATGATGATGAGGATGATGATGCTCCTAGGGAGTAGTTTCAGGTTTTCTTTTGGCTTCTCCGATTCATCTTATCTCCCATTCTTCTTTTTATTTTTACAGATTGGGGTGTGATTCATGTGTGAGTGGCATGTACTTGATAGTTGATCTTGTATCATTGTTTTGTATATGTGTTATTGATTCTGTGCATTCATGTGTTTACGTGTTTATTTTCATTTGAAAGAGCATGAATAATTTGTTAAGTATATGGAATTCATGAGGAATTGATTTTGATTATGTGCTATGAGGAGTATTAGGAATTGATTACTTATGTGAGGATTTGAGCCTTTGTCATGATTAATCATGATAGTTTATTTTTGAGAGAATCATTCGTATGAACGTATTCTAGAACTTGGCTTGGAGTCTTGTGTGAAACTTACAATTGATGAAATATTAGGATATGATCTTAGGCCATTTTTGATTAATTGAGTCACTTAGCCAAATTTTACCTTTCCTAATGATTTTATAAATCTTTGGTAGCCCTGTTTGAGCCTTTTAAAAGCTTTTTCTTTGGCAAGCCAAATATAAGAGCCTTAATTACCTTATTTGAGCTTTGAAAATACCCTATTCATTGGTAGAGAGAGTAAGGTGAACAAATATGGAAGAAGAAAAGGAAGATGGAATGAGGTTTAGTAAGAAAAGTGCATGGTTAAATTTTGTTAGGGGTAGTACCTGAAATTAGTACCCCGAATTGTTTATACATGGGGCTTGAAGTTTTTAAGAAGCAGCCGAACGATATTCGAGAAGGGTAGTTCCTAAAACTGGTACCCGAACAATCAAAAGAAGAATGATGTTGATGCAAGGAAGAGAAGGAAAATTGAAAATTGCAAGTGCAAGAGAAGAATTGGAGGAGAATATGAAGCCGAATGAGAAATCAAGAACCTCCAAGGTAACTCTCTACTAGTGTCTTAAGTCACTATGACCAAATTTTCCTACCCTTTCCAAAGAGCCAACATTACAACCTAGAAACAAGTCCTTTGTGATCCTAGAATTAATCTAATGTAAGTTGATTTTTGAAACCTTTGCCAAGCTTATGGTTACGCGTGAATATGAATTGATATGAGTGCTTATACTAGCCTATAGTGCCTCACGCACGAGCGAAAGAGAGTAAAGACTTATCTTGTCAGCGAGATTACTTAGCACTCCGAATGGTGTGTGATTGGATTGATTTTATATGAGTGAAATATATGATGCAAGTAATTCTTGTTTGATTCAATGAAGTGGCATGTGTAATATGTGTTGTACTTGATCTTGTTAAATTATACACGACTCCTGTGGTTTAAATTGGTTGCCTCGGGACGAGCAACATGCAAGTTTGGAGGTTTGATGAGTGTGTAAATTCACAAGTTTGGCGCTATGTTTTGTGCTAGTTTTGGAGAGTTTTGATGTGGAAATAGGTGGAAAACCTATATATATTGTGAATTAGCATGAATCAGGTGTTAGTGGAGCTATTTGAGTGTTTTCTTAGCAAAAACGGAGTAAAAGAGCCAAGAATCGAAGAGACGGAGTCGAAGCCACGCGAACCACCCAAGAATTAGGTGGGTTCGACCTGGTTGGAGGAGGGTTCGACCTCTCCAACAGGTCGAACCAACGTTACTGAGCTTGCAGAGATGGATTCGACCACGACTCGAGTGGTTCGACCTGTCCATCAGGTCGAATCGTGGTCGAACCAGTTCGCGGAAAAGAGGATTCGACCACGACATTCTAGTTTGACTTGCCAGCTGGTCGAATCGGGAGCGAGAGTTATCCAGTGATGAGGTTCGACCTGGGGTTCGACCAAGGCTTAAGTGGTTCGACCTGTCCAGAAGGTCGAACCTGTGCAGAATTCTTCCAGTAGCGGGGTTCGACCTGGGGTTCGACCTGTGGCCAGTGGTTCGACCTATTTGACGTGGTCGAACCTATGCACGAGAACTTACCTTATCCGGATTTTTGAGGCCGAAACGCGTGAGATCACTTAGAAAGACCATTCCAAGCCCTAGAGACGTGATTACAAGTATAAAAGGAGGCTCATACAGAGAATGAGGAGAGCTTTTGATCATCAATCATAAGAGAGACAAGAGTAGAGGTAGTGATCCATCCGGAGGGCTGTGACAGAGGTTCGCTGAAGGTTCAAGTAAGAATGATCAATCTAACCATGATTGTTCCTAGATCAATCATGGGCTAGAACCACCTTGGTAGTTCTAGGGTTATGAAAGTTTCATGATGAAATTCGTATTTCGTGTGTAAAACTCCATACAACACTACCTGTGGTTTGTTTTATATAAGATTGCATATTTAATCCATACTCATAGTCGTTTTGTGCATCAATGATCGTTGTGTAGAGTCTGAATACATAACATGGTTATTGGTTGAGTGCGTTCACTACTGAGCAGGGTTTATTGTTATAATTCTAAGTGAAGGGATTCCGAAGTCTTATTAGAACCGTCTTATATGAATATTCATGAATTGAATTAAATTCGGGTTGATGAATAGGATGAAGAGTATAACTTTATAGTACCTAAAAAGGGAGATCAAATCGGGTTAGATTCTAGACGTAGAAGATAATTGATTATGATAGTACCTAGAAAGGGGGGTGAAGTATATCTCTTGCTCCGAGGGTATTCACACGTGTCAAGCGCATATTTACTTGTGTCTATAAAGTAAACTTGCATGGTCTAGTGATGCGTCCACAAACCACAGGGCAGAGTCGGACACCATCACATAAAAATATGAATTGCTAGTGAAACTGGATGACCCGACGAACTACCTATTATTCTTATTGATCACAACTCACTTTTCTCTACTCTTGCTATTTCTTTTTGCTATTTTGATTAGAAGTTATTATCCATTAAACCTTTACAATTACCAAACATAGTCTAAAATATATTAGAAGATAACGAAATTGATATTTAACCGTCCCTTGGGTTCGATATTGTAACTTGGTCATCTTCGCGACTACAACTGATATCCTTATACTTGAGGATTAATTTGTGTGTTGAGAAAAACCCTATCAAACATCCCAATGCTTTTTGGGATAGAAAAAACATATTATATCACTTCCATATGAGGAAGATTTTGATGAAAAGAAAATTACGACAAAGGCTAGACCTTGTCAAATGAATTTAGAATATTTGGAATTATGTAAAAAAGAAATAGAATCTCTATTACAGAAACGACTAATAAGTCATTCTCAATCACCGTGGTCATCTACTGCATTCTATGTTAATAAACATTCTGAGATTGAAAGAGGTGTTCCAAGATTGGTAATAAATTATAAACCTCTTAATAAAGTTTTAAAATGGATTAGACATCCAATCCCTAATAAAAAGGATTTATTAGACAGACTTTATGATGGTCTGATATTTTCAAAATTTGATTTGAAGTCAGGATATTGGCAAATTCAAATTAATAAATTTGATAGATATAAAACAGCATTTAATGTTCCAATTGGACATTATGAATGGAATGTAATGCCGTTTGGACTTAAAAATGCTCCTTCTGAATTTCAGAAGATAATGAATGACATATTCACTCCTTATAGTGAGTTTATAATTGTTTATATTGATGATATTTTGATTTATTCAAAGACTATTGAAATGCATTTTAAGCATTTACATATTTTTAAATTTTTGATTAAACAAAATGGTCTAGTAATATCTAAACCAAAAATGGATATATTTCAAACTAGAATAAAATTTCTAGGACATTTTATTGAAAAAGGAAATATAATTCCTATTAATAGAAGTATAGATTTTGCTGAGAAATTTCCAGACATTATAACTGATAAAACTCAGTTATAGAGATTTTTAGGGAGTCTGAATTATATTGCTCCTTATTATCATAATCTAGTTAAAGATACGGCTATCATATATGATAGATTAAAAAAGAATCCTAAACCTTGGACTGATGGTCATACTAATGCAGTTAAGAAAATTAAGAATAATGTTAAAACATTACCATGCTTAATGATTAGCAATCCCAATTGGGAAAAATTTATAGAAACAGATGCTTCTGATATAGGATTTGGGGGAATTCTTACCCAGAAAAATCCAGATAATAAACAAATACATTTGATTAGATTCCATTCGGGAAAATGGAATAATGCTCAAAAGAATTATGCTACAATTGCTAAAGAGATTCTTGCTATTGTAAAATGTGTTTTAAAATTTCAAGATGATTTATATAATCAGAAATTTACTATTGTTACTGATTGTAGTGCAGCTAAATTTATGTTTAACAAAAATTTTAAACATGATATTTCTAAGCAAATGTTTGCTAGATGGCAGGCTCATTTAGCCCCTTTTGATTTTAATATTATTTATAAAAAAGGAGAAGATAATAATCTTCCAGATTTTCTAACCCGTGAATATTTTAATTGCAGGAATGAAACGGGGTAGCGGATCTTCCTCTCCATGGAGGGGAAGAGGTGGAAGGAGTTGGGGTTATACCCCTAACACTCCTAATAAAAGAGACAAAGGAAAATCCCCTGAGATAATAGCTCAGCAGGGAAAAAGGAAGCTTGTGAACAAAAATTTGTCACAAGAATTTGAGGAAATGGAAACTGAAGGGAGTAATACTCCTAATATTTCCACTTTTGCTAATATTGTGGGAAATAATGAATTTAATAATTTAGGTTATATCCGAAAAGAGCATGAAGAAATAATTTTTAAATTAGAAGATAGAGATCTAAAATGGAGTGAGGATCCATGGTTTCTAATGAATAGATATTTGGACAATGGTTCAAATGAAATGAGAACTTATAAGTCTCGTTATTATTATGAACAAATACTCATTCAGAGTGGAAGTTGTGATTTTAAACATTTCACTTCTGGTGGTAATGATGAAATTTATAATTTCAGCAAAGTCTTGATAAGAAAAATTATATCTATGGAAGAATGGAAAATTTCACCCTTAAGAGAAAAATCAATTCAAAATGAAAAAACAAAAGCAGTTTTTAAATACAATTATTGGGACTATTGTGATGCTTTTGAAAAATTTTTAAACTATGAGAATGATAAAAAACATCATACATGGTTTATAAAGATTTGTTCTAAAGTTTATAACTCTAAAATACCAAATTGGTTTATCCATTGGTGTTATTGTTTTGGTCCTGTACCAGAAATATTACCAGGAGACATCAAAGATAATTTTATAAAATGGGTGGATGTATCTCCTAAAATGATAGAAAGACAAAATTCTAAAATTGTAATAGAAGGAATAGCTTCTTGTTATTTTTTATTGAATTTTCAATTCCATGGATATTAAAATGGAAACCTGAATATGGTTATACCAAAACAGGTATCCCCTGTTTATACAGAACTTATCATGTAATGTTCTGGGAAAAATTGCTGGAGATTAATCCTAATACAAATAAGGTACATGATGATGAAATATTTTCTCTGATTACTTGTATTAACTGGCCTTATTTTATAATTACTACTTAAATATGTTTCTTTTGTTTGTCCAGTTTAGCCGATTGATAGGCGTTTTAGGACGTTTTTGGAGATTGTTATTTAAGTGTAATTTGAATAATAAGATGCCGGTTAGTTTTTTAATCTGTAATATCCTCATTAGAATTGTTATCAGTAGATCCTTTCGTAGATGGTATTAAATTAATTAATTAACAAGTAATTTAATATAATTAAAATTATGTTATCAAATGTATAATAAAAATAATTGACAAAAATTTATATGAGACCATCTCACGTAATAACTTTTATAATGAAAAGTATATTTTATTTGTACTCTAGAAGATTTTCTAAAATTGTAAATGGAATTGTAATTGTCTTTTTAAAATTTTTTATATTTAATTAAAAAATAAATATTTTTTACCTAATACATTTAATGTTTAATTAATTAATTATAAACAATTCGATAAATTTATGACTAACAACAAATTAAGGCAAAATTTTTGGTGAGACCGTCTCACGGATTCTTCTATGTGAACGGATTATTCATTAGTTCAACTAAATAATTTTAATGGGTCTCAAATATTGTTATGAAATTAAAAATTTTAAAAATTAATTACGAAAGAAAAATTAATTATGGAGTATTTTTTATTTAAATATTATAAACTAATAAAATGTAATAACCAATTGATAAAAAGTAAAATGGTGTTGTGAAATTTTATAAATAATTTATAATATTATAAATAAAAAAAGATAACATTTTAAAATAAATTTGATAACTTTTTTAGTAAAAAATTTATAACAAATAATAAAAGTGTATTTTACGAACAAATTATAAATTATATAAACATGATAATATTTATATTAAAAAATGATTACTAATCAAAGAAAAATTATATTCATATAATTAAATTATTTCATAAAAATTTTATTAGAATAATAAAAGATGATATCCATTTAATTAAATTATTCCACGAATAATTTACTTGAATGTTAAAAAAGTATTTTTATCAAAAAGTGATACATAATAAAGAAAAAATGACAACCATTTAATTAAGTTATTTTATGAACAACTTGTAAGATTTATCACTTTAACAGAATAATTGATAATAATAATAATAGATAATATTTTAAAAAAAAAAATCACAAATTCATGAGTAACAACATATTAAAATTATACATGTTGCTACAAAATAAATTAATTAGAAAATATATTATATTATACACAATATATATATATATATATATATATATATATATATATATATATATATATATATATATATATATATATATATATATATATATATATATTATAGTATATCATATAATATATGAAAAAAAAATCATTGCATCAATTTAAGACAACATATATTATATATATGTTGTCGTTGTGCGTAAAAAGAATTTATGACAACATATGTTGCTATATATGTTGTCTTATAATAAATTACCTTGAAAAATAATATATATGTCAACACATTAAGACATCACCAATCAATATGTGTTGTCTTTGTGCGTCCAAAAGAATTTAAGACAACATATATATTTAAGACTACATATATAAAGGATACGAATACACATATTTCTGATATATGTAGTGTATCTAATGGTGTCTGAATGCTTTTTTGTTGTAGTGGTTCTAATTAATTTGCACCCAACTCATCAACAACGATGATGCATAAATCGATTTAAAAAAAAAAACTTGATATTCTCAATTATAATTTTATTTATAAAATTGATTTTTTTACTTTTAATTGTATTGTTTAATAATGCTTCAATAATTATATGTCCCAAAAAAAAAATTCCTTGAATCAGCCCTATAATACACCATGAAACACAATAGTGAAATATAATTATATTACAAAAATTAACATTGAGTTTGAAGATTATGCTTGATTTGAATTTATTATTACTAGATTTACATTTAATAAATTTTTCCTATATACCTACAAATATTATTAATCATTATATCATTATAATATATGTTGTATTTCCTCAATTAATATTTTTTCTTCATTTCTCTATTTTTTTTCTTATCTTCTCACATTAATAAATATTCTCTCCATCTCATAGAACCCTTCTGTTGAGAGTGAAATTTCAAGCATTTTAAGTCTCACATTATACCATTTTTGATAGAATGTGGCCATGATTTTGTGTAGAATTGCATGCTTTTCATATCCTACCAAATTAAGATGCTACTAAGGTGTTTTGTTGAGTTTTGAAGGGTAAAACATGATCAAAAGTTCAAGGTTGGAATGAGGAGTGAAAGTGTGAAGGAATGCTGAAAAACACACGTCCACATTGCATAATTTTTCTGTGTTGGTGTAGAAGTCCAAATTAATAATGTGATATATGATTAGAAATGCACGGAAGAGGGGATCGTTTTGGCACAAGAATTACTCAAATCGGAGTACGGATGAGGAAGTTATACTCAAAATCGTGAGGTCGCGTACCCAATTTTTCCTATTTCTTGGAGCACAATTATTTCCTTATCTCATTCCCTTCTCATACCTATATATATTTCACATCATTATTCATAAGAAACACCACCCTCCACAAGGGGATCACCCCCCATCCATCATCTACCATCATCCATATCAATCTCATCATCCATCCACACCTCCCATCATCCATCCACACCGAAAGAGATTCAAGTGTTATTCAAAGAGGGAGATCAATTAATCGGAGAGACAGAGAAGGAATTTGAGACAACGCCGCCACTAGAGTTTTTCTATTTCTTTCTTTTACTTTTGTTTGTTAAGACTTTTGGTATAATTTTGATAGCCATGGGAGTTGCTTGTAACCCCATGAGCTAATTTTGTTTACAGTTTTAAGGTTTGAAGGATTGATTTAATTGATTTGGAGACCTAGACCAATTTAGTGATTTCATGCAGTGATATTCTGATTTTACTTGGTTTATTAAGACTTACTTTTCTTCTTCGTAACGTCTTCATAGTAAATTCACGACATCCGCTATAATGCTTGATTTATTATGTTAGCTTGTGTGCGTTCATAATTTATATTGTCTATTTGTTAGGGGTTAAGGTAGTTCCGCTATAAATACTTTAATTCCATGAACTGGTAAATTAGATACTTAAATTGTTTAGTGGAACAATGCATTTAAACATTCAAGTAGGAAGTGAATAAAACCTTGTACTATTTTTAGAAAATATCTTGTTAGTCAAACTTGTCATCCGGAGGTATTGTTGTTTGTTTTGATTAGTATCTAGGAAGGAGACTTGATAATATTCGCGCACCCTAGGATTTAAACCAGATTATACTGTTAGCTTTGAATCGGATCATATCCGGTGAGAAAATATAGTTTTGTGGTGTATTTTCAGTGAAATTGCATGAATTAGCAATCATAAGTTTAATAATCCAAATTAATTGGTCAATACCGGATACCTTAGAACTGCTCGTCATCTCTTGATTAAAACTTGTTTTTATTTTTATTACTTTTAATAATTCAGCTATTTAATATTTTAGTATTTTAGTTTATTAGTTCACAACAAAACAGTGGACGAAATATTGGAGTGCGCAGAAAAAGCCTATCAAGTTTTTGGCGTCGCTGCCGGGGACGGCGTAGTTATTTATTTTTCTTTTATTGCTAATTTAATTAGGATATTTTTAAATATATTCTGACTATTAATTATCTTTGAGGTACATGAGATGGACGAAATATTGAAAAGATATGAAAATCAGAATGTTATGGAATCTTCTCCATGCATAGACGAAATATTGAAATGCTACGAAAATCAAAATGCTATGGAACTTTCTCCATATTATATGGATGAGAGGTACTATGGTTATAATTTTCTAGCGAATCAAGTTCCATCTCCACTTTACAATCAAGTCAGATATGAAGAAGAATGGTCTTGTGCTTACAATGAAAATTCATATCAATGTTTTCAAGAGAACACTTATTCTGGATTGACTGGAGTTTCCCAAGGATTGCAAGACGCATTTGATACCTCCATTAAGAAGCATGAAGAAACCACGGAAAGGTTGGAAGATCTAGAAAGATAGATGAAAGTTCAATCGCATGAGAGAGAAGTTGCATCGCAAGAGTTTCATGAAAGAACGAGAGAAATAAACAATCTTCTTGCGAGCACCGCTTCAAGTTTAAATGCTCAACTTCAAAGAGAGGAAAGAATGGATGAAGAAGAGTTTGAGGAAGATATTATTGTTTCATTGTACCTTGGAATGTAGTTTGAAGGTCCTATGTTGTTGTTTGAGGAAGAAGAAATCGAAGAGGAGTCCACTCGATTGAGTCAAGTGGCTCCACTCGAATTGTGCTATCAACTGGAGATAATTTTTGAGGCAACAGAAGAGATTGATGAAGAATTTGAGGATGTTGAAGAAGAAAAGAAAGAAGATAAGCAAAGTGAAGAAGCAACCGAAGAGGATTTGAAGAATAAAATGAGCATTTCTAAAGCTTTAAACTCTTTATGTTGCATTGAATTTAATGATATTATTTCTGTTGACTTTGTTTCACCTTATGATTCCTCATATATTCTTAGGAATAGAAAGGAACTAGAAGAGAAGTTGGGAATTTTCGTCAGAAAAAGGAATAAGTGGAGGAGTAGAATGAAGAGGTTGATGAAATTTGATCTTAACATAGCTGGCAAGGTCAAGATAAATTTTAAGAATGCCAACAAGGCCATCCCTTGCCATAAGTATTGGATTGATGAAGAAGCACAACGATTAGAATACGATGGCAATGATGAAAGATATACATGGCCATTCTGATGAGCTTGAGGTATTCCATCGTGACTCTCCAACATTAAACATGAACGCTTGTTGGGGGCTATCCCTCCCATTTTAATTGCTTTTATATATTTCTGTGGTGTAGGAATTTTATTAGGTGTTGCTTGACTACGGTATATACTTCTTTGCAAACTTAGTGTCTCACTTTGTTTGATCTAAGTTTGGGGGGAGATTAAGTACATACATTGTCTTGCAGTATTGAAATAGAATTTTTGCATTGTGTTGTATGTTTGGAGGGTCGATTTTTTGCGATTTTTTTATATTTTTAATTTATTTGATAATGTTGAGGTTTGATTTTTTGCGATTTTCCAGGTTTCGTGTTATTTTTGTTTGTGTTTATTAGTTTTGTGTTAATCTTAGTGTCGGTATAGTTGATTTTTGATTCTCTAGGATGATTTTCTGATTTTTCTTAGCACTTGATTATATGTGTGATTGTGTTTGAGAAGCAATTTGATATTGTGCTTTGATATTGAGATGCTTGAAATTTAATTATGTGCAAGGAAGATTAGTTATGTAGCTTTATTAGGAGTGCTTGTTCATTCGTATAGCCATGTGAGATTTGAGCCTTTTGAAATCATGACAAGATTGCATGATTCATTTTATTCTTGTGAGTGTCGTCCATACACACGTATTCTAGAACTTGGCTTTGTATCTTGCTTGAAGCTACGTGTTTGACTAGACAATAAGAAATGATCTTAGGCCATCTTTGTTGTTTATTAGTCACTAGCCATATTATTTTCCTACCTAATAAAATATCCGTAGTCAACCCTTTTGAGCCTAAAAGCTTTATTTGTTGGAAGCCTACGTGATTAGCCAATTGATCCCTTTTGCTAGCCTTTAAAAAATTCCTACCTAGTATAGAGTTGAAGGAATCAAGTTGGTGTCTTGTGATGAAGTATATAAGGAGAAATAAGTTGGAAGTGATGAAATTTGTTGAAGAGAATAGTTAAATTTGCATGAAGGGGTGGTGTCCGAAAATGGTACCTTAGTGCCTGAAACTGGTACCCTTATTTGAAGAAAAGAATAAGGAAAAAAAGAGAGATTCAAGTAAGGAAGTTGAGCTTGAAATAAAGGAGGAATTCGAATTGCAAGAAGCATTGAAGAGCATTGAAGAAGAAAGAAGAAAATGAAGCTGTTTGTTGAAAATGTGCAAGTCTTCTTTGATTCTCTACTAGTGATTAAGTCACTTTATCCATATATTCCCTACCTTTACCAAAGAGCCAACGGTACATCCTAATGCAAGACCTTTGTGATCCTATTGTCGAAATTATTCCTTTAGTAGAGAGTTGAGATGATTGCCAAGCTTATGGTTACGCGTGTGTTTGAATTGATTATGAGTGTAAACACCTTACCTAAAGTGGATATCTCACACTTGAGAGATGAACGTAAATACCTGTGAGAATGGGTGAATGAGCATTCCAAAAAAGTGCAGTAGTTGATTTGAATTGTATGTTTTTAGATGGATAGTTATCTTAGTATTTGAAGTATGATTTTCAAGTTGTTATATTGTCTTGGATGTTATATCTTGTGAAATTTTCTCTCAATTACTCTACTGGTTTTCTATGTCATTGCCTCAGGACGAGCAACAGGTAAGTTTGGGAGTTTGTTGAGAGTGAAATTTCATGCATTTTAAGTCTCACATTATACGTTTTTGATAGAATGTGGCCATGATTTTATGTAGAATTGCATGGTTTTCATATCCAACCAAATTAAGATGCTACTAAGGTATTTTGTTAAGTTTTGAAGGGTAAAACATGATCAAAAGTTCAAGGTTGGAATGAGGAGTGAAAGTGTGAAGGAATGCTGAAAAACACATGTCCACATTGCATAATTTTTTTGTATTGGTGTAGAAGTCCAAATTAATCATGGGATATATAGTTAGAAAGGTACGGAAGAGAGGATCATTTTTAGCACAAGAATTACTCAAATCGGAGTACGGATGAGGAAGTTATTTTCGAAAATTACCCAATTTTTCCTATTTCTTGGAGTACAATTCTTTCCTTATCTCATTCCCTTCTTGGAGCACAATTCTTTCCTTATCTCATTCCCTTCTCATACATATATATATTTCACATCATTATTCATAAGAAACACCACCCTCCACAAGGGGATCACCCCTCATCCATCATCTACCATAATCTATATCAATCCCATCATCCATCCACACCTCCCATCATCCATCCACACCAAAAGAGATTCAAGTGCTATTCAAAGAGGGAGATCAATCAATCGGAGAGACGGAGAAGGAATCTGAGACAACGCTGCCACTAGGATTTTTCTATTCCTTTCTTTTATTTTCGTTTGTTAAGACTTTTGGTATAATTTTGATAACCATGGGAGTTGCTTATAACCTCATGAGCTAATTTTGTTTACAGTTTTAAGGTTTGAATGATTGATTTAATTGATTCGGAGACCTAGACCAATTTAGTGATTTCATGCAATGATATTCTGATTTTATTTGGTTTATTAAGACTTATTTTTTTGCTTTGTAATGTCTTCATAGTAAATTCATGACATCCGCTATAATGCTTGATTTATTATGTTAGCTTGTGTGCGTTCATGATTGGTATTATCTATCTGTTAGGGGTAAAGGTAGTTCCGCTATAAACACTTTAATTCCATGAACTGGTAAATCAGATACTTGAATTGTTTAGTGCAACAAAGAAATTAGACATTCAAGTAGGAAGTGAATAAAACATTGTAGTATTTTCAGAAAATATCTTGTTAGTCAAACTTGGGTATTGTTGTTTTCTTTGATTAGTATCTAGGAAGGAGACTTGGTAATATTCGCGCACCCTAGGATTTAAACCAGATTATACTATTAGCTTTGAATCGGATCATATCTGGTAGAAAACAGGATTATATGGTGTATTTTCAGTTAAACTGCATGAATGAGCAATCGTAAGTTTAATAACCCAAATTAATTGGTCAATACCTGATACCTTAGAACTGCTCGTCATCTCTTGGTTAAAACTTGCTTTTATTTTTATTGCTTTTAATAATTCAGCTATTTAATATTTCAGTATTTTAGTTTATTAGTTCACAACAAAACAGTGGAAATCGGTTACACAATTCTGATTAATTAGTAATTCATAGTAAAATAAATAATTAATTATCTTAGTGGATCGATAATTTAACTTGGGTGCTCGTTGCTACAATTGATATCTTTATACTTGAGGATTAAATTAGAGTGCGCAGAAAAAACCTATCATCTTCACACTGTCCTCATTTGTTTGTCCTGCAAAACATTTTGCTACCCAAAAAAGGAAACATCACTTTATCCAAAAACCTCAAAAGTTACTTTAATTTCAAATTTGTCACTCCTTTTTCATACACATACTATTATTTTATACTTCTTTATTACTTGAAAAAAGATACTACGATGCATTCTAAACTCAATAAAATTTTAAAAAGAATAAATTTTCTCAAACAACGTGAAACATAAGCGTTCTCCGAAATGGAAAGAGTATTTGATTTGACATAAGTTTTTAAATCTACCCTACCAAAATTCAAAACAAACATGAAATAACACTATCGATGAGATAATGGAGTACTTGTTTCGTATTCTAGTTTGGTGAATTCTAACTTTATATCATATTAATGTGTAAGAGATGAGTGATGATATGTGTAAGAGAATATTAATTGATATGAGAGAATAGGTCAGAGATGAGGGAGAAAGGTAGAAAAAATATTACCCTCTCCGTCCAGATTAAATGTACCAATTTTTTTATTTTGATAAGTCATATTAAAAAATATCTAATTATTTCCTTTTTTGATAGACGAAAAAAAAAAACAATTACTTCCACTTTTCCATCAAAGTTTTCACCTTCCACTTTGCATGTAAATTAAGCAAAGCGTAAGGGGTATTATAGTTTTTTATTTTGTATTTTTGTGATTAATGAATTAAATGATCATATATATAGGATGCGTTACATATGATTTTTTTGTTTTAAAAAATAAATTGTATGGGAATATGGGTTACTTTTGACATTTTTACATTTTTAGCAAAGTACATAAAGGAAAAGGTGAAAATTTTTATGGGACATAAGAAGTACTCCCTTGGGCCAATGCAAAGGTAATTGTTTGCTTTTTACGCGTAGATTAAAAAGTATTATTATTATATATGTAATGTGTAGTTATATTAAGGGGAAGTGGTGAGCCATATAATGTACTTTTTTACTAAAATGGGAATATGGATACCATTAGATTGGACACCCAAAATGGCAAAATGTGATGCAGGGGCATCGGTCCAGTCCCTGGGCTACCTGGATTGCTGCGGTAAGCCTTTGAGATTCGTCTCACATCGGATGTGCTGGGCAAATACTGTGGGTATAAATGTGGTGGGGCAAACCTCTACTCTTGACCATGATTTTGAGGTGGAGTTAGGCTCGCACATTTATAGCCTACATCAGATTGGTATCAGAGCCGGTTGTGGGGTCGGAGCTCCAAGGGAGGGTGGATGATGCAGGGGCATCGGTCCAGTTCCTGGGCCACCTGGATGGCTGTGGTAAGCCCTTATGGATTCGTACCACATTAGATGTGTCGGGCAAATATTGTGGGTATAAATGTGGTGGGGCAAACCTCCACTCTTGACCATGGTTTTGAGGGAATTCGTACCACATCAGATGTGCTGGGCAAATGTTGTGGGTGTAAATGTGGTGGAACAAACCTCCACTCTTGACCATGGTTTTGAGGTGGAGTTAGGCTCGGACATTTATAGCCTACATGAAAATGGATACCTTTGCATTGACCGGAGAGAGTATTATACTCAATTCAATACATATGAATCCAGACACAACACTAATACAACTACCAATTAGATATTAAAATATTATATCATTCAAACCCACTGTAAATAAAATTATTAATTCCTTAATCCATATAAAAAGGGATACATTCAACTAGGGGTGTGCGGATCGGGATTGGTACGGATTTTTAAAAAATCCATACCGAAATTCGAATCGGATTTTTTTTAAAAAATAATCCGATATTAAATTCGTAAAGAAAAAATCCAATATTGAATTCATACCGAAATTCGGTTAGATTCGGAATGGATTTTTGGAAAAACAGATTATGATGGTGCGGTGCGAATCGGATTCGATTTCTCATGAGAAACGGAGTTTTGTACATATAAATACTTAGAAATTTATCAATTAAATTAAAAAAATTAAATTTTCCATAACCAAATATAAATCAACGGACAACCAAAATAATCATTAAACAAATTCAAAGTTTTAATATAATCATAAAAGTGCTGTAAATTAAAATTTATTAATGTTTAATTTTTATTATTAAAAAATAATTAACATATATTTATATTACATAAAAATAATAATTATATATATATATATTTTAAATAAAAGGTAATAATACTTTAAAAAGTAAGAAAAGACTTCTGCAATACTGCTTCACAGTTCACATTAAGAGTTTCATGAGACATATAAGAAGAGATAATATTTGAATAAATAATTATACTCAAATTGATGAAAAGTGAGAGTGATGCATTGCATTATTTCATAAATAATCCATATTATAAATAAAGAATGATAAACTTTTAATGAAAAGTGATAATATATTTAATAAAAATTGATAATTATTTATAAAATGTAAAATAGTCTTACATAAGACAACCTCATGTGTTGCCCTAAAAAATAGATAAAGAAAATTAATAATTTTAGATATTTTTTTAAACCTTTAACTTTAAATTTAAGGTGTATTTCAATTAAGTCTATATAATAATATTTTAGACAGAAATATGGATTATCATTTCATTTTTGCATTGTATCTTCATTAAATAAATATAAAATATAATAATTACTTATTAATTTTATGACTGGATTTAAATTTTAGAGATACCATTTACTTTATTCAATATATTCTCTAAAATAATAATGTAAATTTTGAACATATTATTTTATTTATTTTCTATTATTAAAAAAATTATTCTACTTTATGAAATATATACTCCCCTCCCACCGAAAGATCCACATTTTACTATATTAGGCGTCACATTAAAAAATTCTCATTTTTCACTTTTAGTAAAAAGACCCTATATATGGTCCACCACTCACTACTGATACAAATACCCACTACATATAAAATAATAATATTCCTTAATCTACGCACAAAAAATAATTGGTGACGATTGGGTGGGACGGAGCAATATACAGTAATAAATAAACATTTAGAGCATTAGATATATTTTTAAATTATTATTTGTAATTATATTATAACTAATTTTAATTTATTAATTACGATTTCATTATAATAAGTAGAGAAAAATTAATTAATTCATGACATATAAAGTATAAACTATAAATAATAAGATAAACTATAATTTTAATGCATAATTTAAATTCGGTTTTTCGGTACGGTTCGGTTCAGTTATATCCAATATTCGGTACGGGAAAACGAAAAATATCCAAATTCGTATCGAACGAAAATTCGATTTGTTTCGGTTCGAAAAAAGTAAAAAAATCAACGATTTTTCAGTTCGGGATTAATTCGGTGCGGTTTCGGTACGATTTTGGTTAAATCCAATATCCGTGCACACCCCTACATTCAACCCAGACGGACAAATGATACCCACACGGACAAATGATACCTTTATAAAAAGTTATAACATTGATATATATAAACTGTTTCTTGAACCATTTATAATATAAATCAAAAGAATAATATTTTAAAAGAGTAGTAATATTATTTTTAATAAAAAAATAATTAATTACAAAAACATAAAATAACCTTAGACGTCACATATTGAATTCAAATTACTTCACGTAAACTTTTTTTATAATTTCGACCGCTAAATTCAATATGTTATTATTATTATTTCAGTTATGTAAATACAATCATCAGATGTAGTATGCGTGTGCACATGTTTAGGCGTCACATGATATATCAAGTAGCAATACTTCTGTTTAAAAATAACATTAAATACGCAAAAAGCATGTCCATGTATATACATACTACAATAGTACAAAAAAAAATCATATCTGATATCTCACACGTTTAAAATTTTTGCTTAGTATTTTTTTTAATTAAATACATCATATAGGCCCAATTATCTATCTTGTAGAATTTGTAAGTTAATGAACAAAAGAAACGTTTTATCCAATCGTATATTTGATGGCGACTTAAAGTTAGCTGGCACACCTGAAAAAATTTAAAAGAAATTTTTTTTTCAATGATTTCACACTATATCATAGGACCGATTAATACAACCTAAATCTATAGTGTATCGAAAAGCACTTTTCGAGTGAACGCAAACTTCGTAACAAGAATGAGGAAGAAGATTGAGAGAGATAGAGAGAGAAAAAAGAAAGAGAAAAAAAAAAGAGAAAAGAGAGCAATGATATAATTAAAAAAGATGCAAATAATATTTTATTTTCAATATCACAAAAATTTATCCCTAAACACATATTTAAATGACTCCTAATTTAAATATAGAAACATGAATAAAATAGGTAAGAAATCAAATTAAATAAATTTTAAACATAAAAACGGGCATCACCTTCACAAAACAGTTGTATCATTCACTCAGGCTTGAGAAACCACGTTGTCCTCGAGGTGGATCATATTTGAACGGATGTAGAACACAACCTGGTGTTTCCAATTCTTACGTCTCATCTTGGTCTCCATCATTATTCTCTTCTTTAATTTCATTGGATCCATAAGCAGTAAGAATCGACTTTGACAACGATGATTCACTAACCACTTTTGATCATAATTATAGCAAAAGTTTTTTTCACGCTTCACCTTAATCTCTTCGACTGACAAATGTGGTATGGGTAGATTGGAGCCTCCCATAAGCTGTTTTGGCCCAAGCAAGTTTCCTATTGTAACAGGATTTACACCTGGTTGGGCAATTTTTGCCTTAGTTTTAGATTTCGGCTTAGGGGGTTGGTTCCCAATATTGGCATCTGACCCTCTTTGCCAATGAGAAGAGAATCGTGACTCGGAGTGAAAGTCATCGACCCGGGCTTCGAATACCCTCACAAGAGCAAACATACCGATTCCAAATCAGCAACAAATATTGAGATTAAAAGAGGTTCATAAATCAAATTAAATAAATTTTAAGCATAAAGACAGCCTTAGCCTTCACAAAATGGACGTATCATTCCATCCGGCTTGAGAAACCACCTTGTCCTCAAGGTGGATCATATTTGAACCGATGTAGAATACAACCTGGTGTTTCCAATTCTTTTGTCTCATCTTGGTCTCCATCATTATTCTCTTCTTTTATTTAATTGGATCCCATAAGCAGTAAGAATCGACTTTGACAACGATGATTCACTGACTACTTTTGGTCATAATTATAGCAAATATTTTTTTTCATGCTTCACCTTAATTTCTTCGGCTGACAAACGTCATATGGGTAGATTGGAGCCTCACATAAGCTCTTTTGGCCCAAGCAAGTTTCCTATTGTAATAGTATTTACACTTGTTTAGGTGATTTTTTTTTTAATTTCAGATTGATTGAATATTTTTCAATGTAAAAGAGTAAGTGTACTCTTGTCGTGTAGATGATTTGCCATTTTGTAGTAGGGATGACTGTTATGCTTTTTCTGCGCACTATAATTTAATCCTCAAGTATAAGGATGTCAATTGTAGCAGCAAGTTCCCAAGTTAAATTATCGATCCCACTAAGACAGCTAATTATTTATTTATTCTATAAATTACTATTTAATAAGAATCTAGTAACTAAATTTTCAAGAGTTGTTGTGAATTAATAAACTAAAATACTGAAATATTAAATAGTTGAATTATTAAAAACAATAAAAATAAAAGCAAGTTTTAACCAAGAGATGACGAACAGTTCTAAGGTATCAGGTATTGACCAATTAATTTGGGTTATTAAACTTATGATTGCTCATTCATGCAGTTTCACTGAAAATACACCACATATCCCTTTTATCCCACCGAATATAATTCGATTCAAAGCTAACAGTCTAATCTGGTTTAAATCCTAATGTGCGCAAATATTACCAAGCCTTATTCCTAGATACTAATCAAAGCAAGCAACAATACCTCCGGATGGTAAGCCCGACTAACAAGATATTTTCTGGAATTACTACAAGATTCTATTCACTTCCTACTTGATTGTCTAATTACATTGTTCCACTAAACTAATCAAGTATTTAATTTACCAGTTCATGGAATTAAAATGTTTATAGCGGAACTACTTCAATCCCTAACAGATAGACAATACCAATCATGAACGCACACAAGCTAACACAATAATTCAAATATTATAGCGGATGTCATGAATATATTATGAAGACGTTACGAAGCAGATAAGCAAGTCTGAATAAAATAAGTAAAATCAAAAGATCAACTGCATAAAATCCCAATCTTTGGTCTAAATCACCAAATCAATCAAATCAATCCATCAAACCCTAGAACTGTATATAAAATTAGCCCATAAGGTCACAAGCAACACTCATGGCTAAGCAATTCATATCAAAAATCAAAGTAAAAGAAAGAGTAAGATAAGAATTATGAAACCCTAGCATAAGCATAGTCTCACGTTCCTTCTCCATCTCTCCAATTGCTCGATTCTCCCTCAATTAGCACTTGGAACCCTCTTGAAAGTGGATGGATGATGAAATCAGGTTGTTAATCTAATATGAAGGTGTTGGAGGTGTGAATTGATGATGAATTATGGATGGGTTCTCTCCAATCTGTGTCTTGATCTCCCTAATTGTTTCTAGAACTGATGCAGGGCTTTTTCGCGATCGAAACTGCTTCAGAAACGCGTCCTGAAAGTATAAATACAGTACTGCATCGAACAGGTCTCATCTGGGCCCAATTTTGGGCTGCTCGGCACTTAGCTCGGCTCGAGCTGGGCCTGAACTCAGCCGAGCGGCCTTCCATCTGGCTTACCACGTCACTGGGGTCCAGGTGGGACCCCACGCGGCTATCAGCTCAGCTCGAGCGGCTCGCCGAGCTGCTCTCGAGCTGGGCTGTTCCAGGTCTATTTTGCTCCTCTTTCGATCCTGCCCTGTTTTACCCTGTTTCCTGCCTTCAAAACTCACAAAAACACCTTAATAGCCTCAAAATCGTGTAAATACTTAAACATACACAATACCATGCAAAAATGATAAATTTCCTAAGCAAAATGGTGTAATGTGCACACATAAAATGCGTGAAATTCCACTCTCAACAATGACCAATTAAAATAATTTATCGAACCACAAATAGATAGGTACTAGTGCTTAAGCGATCTCACGTTTCTTGTAATTTTATAGAAATGAATCATCAATGGATAGGGATCGAACAAGTAAATAAAATCAATCAAAGCAAGCAATCATACAATGATCAACAAACAAAATAGATAAATGAAGGGTGGTTTTCCAAGTTAAGTAAAAGTGAGATTAACAACAATTAAGAAGTGAAAATCCTAGGATAAATGCATCAAATCCATATGATCATGGGTATAAGACTAAGGGCCAACACTAAGTTCACCTAAGATCCCTCTCGAGATGGATAGTATATGAATCTCAAATAGCTCAATAGGTTGGTTCTCACACAAATAATTCCAACTAGGTACTAAGCTTGAAATAAGAGTCCATTCACACGATTAATGAATCTCTCGATCAAACCAATCGAATGTCATATCAAAGGGTTCTAAATCCTAAAGAACATCTCTATCTCTTTATGATCTATAATGCACATGAGGTGTATGACAAAATGATTCAATTAATTATCCTAAATATGTAATTGACTTCTCAATCTAATCACATGTTTAAAACAACAAATCACACAAATCATCATAAACATCAAGATCTAAAGCATCAATGATAGAAAATCAATTAACCAATCAACATATGAATTTAAATATACAAATTCCAAAATTATTCAACAATTCTCATGTTGCTAATCTCACAAGGGAGATTAGCCTACCATATTCAAAAGGAAATCAACATAGACATTAAGATCCTTACAAAACATGATAAACAATAAGGTTTCACTACAAAGTATGGATGAAAACTCTCTTGAAGTGCTTCAATGGTGATCTCCTTCTTTCCCTTGCAATTCTCCTCTCTTCCTTGCTTCTTTTCCTCAATTGGATGATGATTTTGATGGTGGGATGAAGGTAGATGATATGAATGAAGAATGGATGAAGATGATTGTGTGAAATAGAGAAAATGGTGTGCGATGTGTGTGTTCAAGTAAAGCCCTTGTAGAATCTTTTCAATCTCTCTTCAAATGTTGAACTTGAGGCTATTTATACCCTCTCCAAGTTGGGCTACGAATTTAATATTAGTTGGGCTTTTTACACACACTGGAATGTGAAAATCTAAATTTTTGGTCCAAAATGACCTTACTTGACTTGGCCTTCCTTATTCGAGTTAGCTACTCGAGTCGAGTTGCATGTAATGCAACTCGAGCTGACCCAACTCGACTCGAGTTAGCAACTCGAGCACTCGCATGTTCGGTCGTGTTACTAGACTCTGAAACTGGAAAACCTTCGGCACTTTACTCGACTCGAGTTACAAGTCGAGTAGCGACTTGACAACTCGAGTTGGCTCACTGTATGATTTTTGGATGCTGCTCTGCTCTCAACTCGACTCGAGTTGCAAGTCGAGTTGGATCTTGCAACTCGAGTAAGCTCACTGCACGAATTCTGACTTTCTTCAGACCCCAACTCTACTCGAGTTGCAAGTGAGTTGGGCCTTGCAACTCGAGTTGTGTGTTTTCTGCTTGTTTCTTGCTCGTTTCAGCTCTCGTCTCCGTTTTTGTTCCGTTTTCACCTATTTTCCATACGTTTGAGCTCATTCTCATATATTTCCATGAAAACACATAACACAACCAAAATACACATAAAATACGGATAAAATAATACGAAAACTCATATAAAAAGACACTAAAATTTAGGTAAAAATATTACTCATCAAGTGTAAAAGAGTAAGTGTACTCTTGTCATGTAGGCACGGGCAACCAAGTTAAAATATCGAACTAAGGAAATTTAGGATTCATGGCCTTCAAGTTATAGTCTCATATTAGTTAAGGACGACTGATAAGGGAGATAATAAAAACATGAAAAGAAACTAATTACAATATTTTTTAAATTTTCAATGCAAAGGAAATCTTCATAATGCAATTCAAATGGATCAATCATGCAATACATCTAATTGTCTCCCAATTTAAGCTATTATAGTAAGAGCAATCACAATCTCCACCTAAACTCTCTCTCGAGATGAAGAGGATGTAAGCCCTTACAAAGGCCCCAAAATAGCACATAGGATCGAGACAAAAGTGAACACCTCACAATAGGTACTAATTACAAGTACGAGTTCCCTAAAAGGTACTAAATCATATGTAATATTCTCTTTTTAGGTACTATGAATTCGCTAAGGTTAGGCTTCCCTCACTAGATTAATTGACCTCTCGATCTAACATCTCTAGTGTTTATTTATGTAGTTCTAAACATGAGAGGTCGTCTCCAACTCTTCCCACATTAATTCACATAATCCAAACACATAATTGAACTCTAGTTCTAACCACATGCAATACATAATTAACCACACAAATTAAATATATAGATTAAGCAATTAAGCATCCATAAATAAAACTAATCAAAGCAGGAAATACAATTAGACAATATCACAAATTAATTCATAATTTAAGCATCAATCAAATATCCAAAACATATAAAATAAAAAGATAATAAGTAGGATTAGATTTTACCAAATGAAGTTTTTACATCCATCGGGCCTAGAAGTCATAAGGAAAGGAAGGCTAGTCCAGAAACTGCTAGCTGTCGATGAGGTTAAGCTCATCCTTTCCTTGGTGTCCCCACCTTCTTGGAAAGCATAAAATTTAAACTAAGAAACGAAAAATTACATGAAAGAAAATAAAATTTGGATTCCTCCCCTCTACTAATGGAGATCTCTCTTTAAAAAGCTCTCCAAATGTGATGTTTGATATGAAATATAAATATTTAAACTTGAATGGCAGATGTTTTCATGGAAGAGGTATTTATAGTAGTAGGTTGACAGGAATTTGAGTAAGTTTCCAATGTGGGATAAATGGGTTCATTTAGTGGGAGAGTGAGAGCAATTTATGGTAAGTAATCAATATGGGATAAGTTTATTCACAGGCAAAAAAATAGGAATTCTTAGCAAATTTTATCTTGACCCATTCTCACTCGTTTTAACTCCAAATCGAGCGCCGTTTTTGCCCACTTCTTTCTCTTCATTTGTAGAATACAATTTTACCTCAAAATCAAAATTTTCCTGCAATATTTAACAAAAGTACCTCTTTCCAAATAATCAAGCAATTAATACTCCCTCGGTCCCAAGAATACATTCGCACTTTCCATTATGGTCCGTCCCTAGAATACTTTCACACCCTAAAAATAAAAACAATACACAATATCAATAACCTTACAATACTATAATATTACAAAAATGACACCTTCTTTTTACACATAATCTAGACAAAGTCAGCTATATCATACATTTTATTCTACCCAATTACCCAAAATACCCCTCTCTTTCTTACATCACACCAACAAAAAATTACTTTTCTTAAACTTTGTGCCAGAGAATACGCGAATGTATTCTTCGGACGGAGGGAGTAGTATTTTCCATGAAACTCATACTTAATTATTGAAAAAAGCCATAAAATTGATCCAATTTTTTGAGTGAATTTAACACCAATCAGGTATCTGACCCTCCTTGCCAACAAGACGAGAATCATGACTCGAAGTGAGAGTCGTCGACTCGGGCTTCAAATACCCTCGCAAGAGCAAACATTTCCACCAAAGATATTGGTCGAGCAATAAGCATCTCACGCTGAATTATCGATTTCAAACCAGCCACAAGCATTGAGATCAAAAGAGATTTAGAAATACCTGACACCTTGTTCATTAATCTCTCAAACTCAGACTGATAGTCGACTACCATAGCCCTTTGAGTTAACTTTGATAACTTTCCTAGGTAATTTTCGAACTGTGACGGGCCAAAGCAAAGCTTCACTTTCTCAAGGAAATATGGCCAACCTGTAAAAAGATTATTAGTTTTCATATATTGGTACCAATCAGAGGTTTTTCCTTCTAACGCATAAGCGGCTATGCGTAGGCGTTGATCTTTAGGGTTTTCATGAAAATTAAAATCTTTTTATACGTGAAATACCCACCCATGTGGGTCAATTCCATCAAATTTTGGTAGATCCAATTTCATGGTATTAAAACTTGGGGGCTTCTATAACTGTTTCCCCAATATTAAGCGGCTTAGGCAATGGTCCTAAAACACCTGCTTACAAACTTGAGGCTCCTTGATTTTGCATGATTTGAATAACAGACTTGATCTCTTCTATCATATTAAAAAATTATTGTTGTGATTGGTTATGGATGATGGTCTGTCTGTCAAATTGCTCTTGCAGTTGCTAAAAGGCAATTTCTCATGCTTACTTTTCTGTTTGCTCAAGCATGCTGAGATCTCTCAATGAGAGCACTAATGCTACGCCCTAAATCTGTAGTGTATCGAAAAATATTTTTCAAGTGAGCGCAAACTCCGTAACAAGAACAAAAAAGAAGATAGAGAAAGAGATAACGAAAGACAGGGGCGGAGGCTTGTGTAATCATGAGGGGGCTTTAACCTCCCCCCCCACCAAATTTTTTAAAAATCTATAGTATATATAGAGTAGTATTTAAAATTATTTAATATTATTTTAAAATATCATAATATATATATATAATATTCTCTTTATTTTTATATTGTACTAATTAGGACTATTATTCAATGTTCGATATAAATTAAGATAAACTTGCTATTATATCATGTCCCCACTAGAAAAATAGTCTAGCTCCATCCCTGCCAAGAGAGAGATATCGAGAGAGAGGAAAAGAAGAGGAAGTGAGTGATGATATAATTGAAAAAGATGCAGAGAATATCTTATCTCTAGTATTCCAAAAATTTATCCCTAAATATATAGGAGTATTGAAATAACTTTTAATTTAAATATGGAAACATGAATAAAATAAGTAAGAAATCAAATTAAATAAATTCTAAACATAAAGACGGGCCTCCGCCTTGTTGTATCACAGACATGGAATTCGTACCTACATTAAAACTGACATTCGTACCTACATCGGAACCAACACATTAATAATATTAAAATATAGTATAATCTTAAAAATTGGTAATTATGTGATACAAATACTCATTAATAATATTAAAATATATTTTCTTAAAAATTCATGAACTATGACAATATGTGTTTGTTTTGAGCCTTAGAGGAGCTTTAATGATCACCAAGTACTTGGTGGTAAGGGGGGAGAGTGTGAAAAAATATTATAAAAATGTAAAAGTTGGTATAAGAGAGAGAATTTGCCATGGCCAAGCTTTCATGAAAGCATTTCTTTCATCTTAGTGGTAGAGAATATTTTATTAGTATATTTTATTGAGTTAATTATACTAAAAGTCTCAATCTTTTCGCAAATTGCGGATTTAGTCTAAATTTTTTAATATTTACAAATAAATTTCTGACCTTAAGCCCGTTTTGCAAGTCAAGCCATAGGACAGCTGGGGTCTGCCCAGTCACTGACGTGTCAATCTTTCTTCAACGTCGACATTCCACATGTTTAAAACGACGTAGTTTTGAACCAAAAATAAATCTACCTGTTAAAATAAAAAATTAAAAATAAAATAACGACATCGTTTCTTACTAACGATTGTAATTGATAGATACGGCGATGACTATGATGTCCGATTCTACGATGATGAAATTCATGTAATGGGGAGAAAGGGGATTCTGTGAAGAAGCTGTCGTCATGGAATTAGACGACGAGAGGACGTTTTGCGATGGGATGGCGTTCGTATGGTGGCAGAATTTGGCAAACCCTGTTGAGGGTGAATTCTTGTGCCTAAATTTTCTCAAGTTTGAAGACTGCGGTGGTCTGATTCGATGCAATGCAAACAACTCCCATTTTCCAGTATTGGAGAAATTTATTCTTGATGGTAGTGAGTTGAATGAGATCCTTAAGATATCATAGAAATACCAACGCACACTTATAATTTCCCCTCATTTAAAACCAAATTGTGGGTGCT
Organism: Pogostemon cablin; assembly: GCA_023678885.1. Lineage (NCBI taxonomy): Eukaryota > Viridiplantae > Streptophyta > Magnoliopsida > Lamiales > Lamiaceae > Pogostemon > Pogostemon cablin. The sequence goes on from CM042967.1 coordinate 26,440,275, forward strand.
GCAAAGTTTGTTTTTGTTGTGAGATTTGCAAATTGAATGATCTTTTTCATTTCACATGAAAACTCATACCACCAATTACACTAGGGTTCTTTCTCAACCTCAACATTCATTATTACCATTCAATAATCATTAGAAATGGTGGGGTATACCATAGAAATTGTCTGTCCTAAAACTCACATTTCAAGAATGCGAATTCCCCCCTTCCACCACCCCCATTCGTTAATCTTGCTATGGAATATTGTCAGCTAATTATATGGCCGGCTTCTTCTCACTAGAAGGCTGCGCGGTAGGGGCACACCACCAGCGGCAACCCCGATCAGGAACGGCATCGTTTTTCTTTTCTTTTTTATTTTAACTGGTGGATTTATTTCTGGGTTCAAAACAACGTCGTTTTGAATGCGTGGAATACCTTGTTGGTTGGGTGTCAACCAAAGTCCCACATCGGTTAGAAGTGGGGATGGCAATGGGTTTTTAAGTGTGAAAGAGACTCTCCCTAGCATAAGGCCTTTTGGGCGTGATGCCCAGAGTGATAAAACCGTACGGGCCAGTGGGCCGCTCAAAGCGGACAATATCATGCTAGTGGATTGAGTGAGCCTGACTATACTAGGGGTCCATATCGGCCTGACTATTCTAGGGGCCGGATAAACCCAGGGGCCGGATAAACCCAACAAGTGGTATCAGAGCCAGACCCCAAACTTAACAGGCTCGCCCCAGGATTGTTGGGATGTTCGGATCTCAAACTGGATGGTCTAGCTGCGAGACTTTGTTTGAGGGAAAAATATTAGTTGGGTGTCAACCAAAGTCCCACATCGGTTAGAAGTGGGGTTGACGAGGGGTTTATAAGTGTGAGAGAGACTCTCCCTAGCATGAGACCTTTTGGTCGTTATGCCCAGAGTGGTAAAACTGTGCGGGCCAGTGGGCGGCCCACGTCAGCCACTGAGCAGGCCCCCAATTTTTCGGTGGCTTGATTTGCAAAACGAACTTAAGGTCGAGAATTTATTTGTAAATATTGAAAAGTTTCGACTAATTTGGAATTCGCGAAAAGGTTGAGACTTTTAGTATAATTAATCCTATTTTATTTCATAAAAATAAATGTGTTGGAGGAGAGAGAATATAAGATGAGGTATAGGTAAAAGTAGGAAAGAGAGTGTAAATTTTATGACGTTGGTTAAAGTAGTATTGATGTTAGATGATGGTAGATTTGGTGTTAAAGAGAGAGAAATGAAGAAAATAGTAATATATACATAGCACCAAATTATTTTTGTGGTTATTAACTATGCTCTTAGTATGTTGAGTTTTAATTTTATATTAAATTAATATATAAATAATGAGTAGTGATATGTGTAAGAGAATATTAATTGATGTGAGATATGATAGAGAAAGAGAAAAAATATTAATTGACAAAAGATAATGCACAGTGAGGGAATGAATTGAGGTTTAAAAAGGTTTGTAGGTGTATATAATGATAATTTTAAAAATATAAGTGTGTATTTTGAAAACGTAGACCTCGTTCTTTAAATTTGAAACAATACATAGCGTAATAATCTTTAACCAACCCACATCTCATACACTTTCTCATTAATAAATACACTTTCTTATCATTTATTTTTTTCTCTCACATAAATTAATATTCTATTAGTACCACTCATCTCTTACACATTAAAGAATAGAGTTATGACATTTCATACAAAAAATATGAAAGAAACATAATTTTATCACTATTCATAATATTCAAAGTTCATATATATTTGTATGTTTATTTGAAGTTTATATGGGGTTTAAAAAATATAAATAATTATAATTTATCTTTTTACGTCCACTTAAAAGATATATATTTTGTCATTTTGAGCGTCAGTAAAAAAGATTTATATATTTTTTCTTTTTTTCTTAGTAGTATGGGTCTACCACAACCCCATACATACAACACTAATAAAACTAAACACTAAACACAAAATAATATTACTCTTTAATTAAAGTGAAAACATTAAATATAAATATTTCTAGGGATAGATGGACCATTTGTTTCGGGTTTTGTTTTGATAAGTTTTAACGTGATGTAAAATTAATGTATAAGAGGTTTGTGTCTATATATGTAAGATATTAGTAGATGTGAGAGAGGATGAAGAATGTGAGGGAGAAATAGATTAAAAATTATGAGAGATCATGACATAGTCTTTTCATCTCACTTTAATTTTTATATATTTTTAATTTATGCGTTAAATTTTAATTTTTATATTTCATTTTTTTTGTAAATGAAACCTACATTCAACAATTAATATATTAACAATAAGTAGTATAGGCAAGGATTATTTTTCAGAATTGGTGCAACCTCATTCCTTCACCTTCAATGTGTGTTTTATTGTTTCATCTAATTTCATTTTTTTTATTCTCTTTTCTTTTTTTCTTTTTTTCTTTTCTTTTTTTATTCTCTCGTTGTTGTTTATATGTTTTTGTTTTTTTTCGTTTTATTCTTTTCCTTATTATGTTTATTTTTCTATTTTTATTTAATTTTAAGGATATAATTATAATTTCACCCTTGTAGTTTAGGGTATATTTAATTTATCAGGTTTAGGGTATAATTGTAATTTCACCTTTATGATTTATGGTATATTTCATCCCTGGGGTTTAGGGTATAATTGTAATTTCACCCTTATAGTTTAGGGTATACTTTACTCCAAGGGTATAAGGAGGTTTAGGGTATAATTGTAATTTTACTCTTATAATTTAGGGTATATTTTATTTATTAATTAAGAAGGGTAGGGATCACAGGTTCCACCCAAGTTGTTCTTTAATATATTCATGAGATCTGCATACCATACTAATATAATTACCTACTCCCTCCGTCCCTTTGAAAGGTATTCGTTGATTTTTTCACGTGGATTAAGGAGTATAATAATTTAATGTATAGTAAGGTGAGAGAAATAATATTTTAATATATAGTGGGTAGTTGTATTAGTGTTGAGTGTGAAGTCATGTGTAGTGGTTGTAGGTCACATCAATCAAAAAAGGAAAATTGATACTTTGTAATGGGATGAGCCAAAATGAAAAAATGAATATGTATCAAGAGGACGAAGGGAATATTTTACATTAAAATATTATATTTTTCAAGTAACTACACATTAAAATATTATTATATTCCTAAAAAAACAAACATAAATATTCACACCAGACGAGGAAGTGTAGTCATTGCGAATTTAGAAGATTTGTTGACGTATATAAATATAATTTTTTAAATATAAAAGTAAATTTTGAAAATCAATACCTCATTTATTAAATCGAAAACAATTTAGCATTGCATTATTTAGCAGATAGAATTTCTTATTTCATAGGAGTATACAACGGACGCATGCAGATGCACGGACGTTAGTTTGAGTGTCCACGCCCAATTTATGAGTCTAACTACGGTGCATCTGTGGCATCGATGCAACTGGATAATCAGAGCTGTTGGATCAATTTTTTATTTAATCTTCACCACTGAACAAAATAAAATAATTAAATAATAATAATAACTACCCACTACCCCATTTATTTTACCTTATAAATCTGTAAGTGCACCGGTGCACTTAGGGGTGGGCGGTATGGTATACCAAAGTTTTTTAACTATACCGTATACCATATCTAAAATATCGATATTAGAAAAGTCATACCTTTACCATATCAAAAGTTTCGGTATACCATAGTTCGGTATACCGAAACTTCGGCATAAAAAAATGACATATCTTTTGCTTACCGATATTTAAGTATACATTACCATATTGATTATTTTACATGTACTAATCTACTATATTGTTTAAAATTACACTATAAATTTATTAGAAAATAGTGAGAAAATACAAATAATCCACCATAAACTACAATGAAATTGATAAAAACAAATATGTATATAATCCACAAATTACAAACAATATGGAAAACAAACAATTCAAATTTAAAAACATTAATAAAACATAATAAAGGTATGAGTTTAATTCTAGTGAGTGATTGGTGTACCTGAGAATGAATAAGTTCTAAGTTAATTTAATATACTCTTAGATTGAAATTAAAATAAAATAATTACATTTATACTCTAAATTTAAAATAATAAATCCTATAGTGATTACGTGCAACGAATGTTCTCCAAAATTACACTAAATTTAATGATGAGTCAATAATTTGAATATATTAGAATTTCTTTTGGTAAAAACTTGTACGCCCCCGAGGATACCGTGCGCCCAAATACCCTTTGGTAAGTGTGGTATACCGAAATTTCGGTATTTTTTCCAGCCCAAGATGCACTACAGAACAACTACAATTTATATATGTTTATTAATAAAAATATATATACTAATAAATAAACATTTATAAAGTTTATCAGTAAATTTTTAGCTAATTATTGCAAAAGCTAGTATGAAACCGATTCCATAATAAAACCAGGATTACTCTTTAGTATGATAAAAAAATTACTCTTTACTCTTACAACATAAGAGATGGTAACTCTTTTATACTATAAAAAGTAACAGCATTAATGTTGTTAATGACCTCTTTTGAGTAGGTAACCTTATGTATTCTACAAGGTACTCTCTCCATCCGTCCAAAGGTGAATGATTGCTTTTTATATGGGATTAAAAAATATAGTATTTTGATGTATAGTGAGGTGAGAGATATAATATTTTATTGGGAGCGGTTATTTGCACCCCTAATTTTAATATATGTACCCTATAAATTTTATAGGACTAAAATAACCATATTTGTTAAGACGTAAATATCCCTTTATAAATTATAAATTAAGATTTCTTATTTATATGGTGTTCGGTTGCAGTAACTGAACAAGCATATAAATAAGAAATCTTAAGGTGTTCGGTTGCTGCAACCGAACACCTTAAGATTTCTTATTCATATGGTGTTCGGTTGCAGCAACCGAACAAGCATATGCGTTCGGTTGCAGCAACACATGTTCGTCAAACAAGTACTGCGTCTTTCCATGGACAATGTTCACCTATTATTAGGCAGTGATTCAGTCAAATTGTTGGAAAATTGAAATAACAGTACAAGAAGAGTGGTTATGAGTTGCAGTGTATAACTCACATGTTTGCTGTAAAAGTAGAACATGGAACATAGAAGGGCTGAGAAACTCCCTCCGCTTCGCCAAGAGTTCGGCGGCGGTGGAGCCCTTGTACGGAGGCAGAGTGTAGTCGAAAGGGGCAGTTTGGGGAGTATGTTGAGATCTCCAGCGACATTGCATGCATCTGCACTCTAGGAATACTCACGTTTGCAGCTTTAGAATTTATATACATATGTCCTTTTTATTTTTCTTGCCTCACGTAGTTCTAATCTTCCCTCTTTTTTCTCTTCTGTGGAGTCGGGATGTCAACCTCTTCTTTCCTTCTCCTTTATCTTCTACGAATTCGCAACGTCGAGCTCTTCTTTCCTTCACCGGCGTTTCTTTCTTCTATTTTTTTGATTAATTAGTTTTTAGTAATTAGGATTTAATTAATTAAATGCGTAAAATAGTTTTAAATGGGGTATATTTAGTAATTTATATGTATAACTTTTAATTTTAGTGGGGTATATCTAGAACTTGGGGTTCATTTAGCGGATTTGAGGGTGCAAATAGCCGCTCCCTATTTAATATATAGTGGATAGTTGTATTAGTATTGTGTGTGAGCCACATAGTGATATAATAATTATTTTGTTGGTCCCATTTACTATAAAAGGACATGTAATGCTTATAATAAGATGCCCAAAATGAAAATGGGTAAATGTTATGGTGGGACGGAGATAGTAACACTCAATATTTTAAAGAGCAGCTCTTCTTGAAAGGATGCACCATATACCCGGTTGCACACAAACACCTATCTACATCTATCTATCTATACATATATAAAAAATAAATTTGAAATTCTATTTTTAACTTAAATTTTTCTTAATCTTTTCAATTTTACTGTATTTTCCGGTATCCTATGAATGAGTGGTATTTTTGTAATAAAATGTAGGTGGGAGGTTAGTTGTTATGATCTTTTTCTATTTTAGCGGTGTGAAGACTTTTAAAAAGTTGTATAAATTTTATTATAATTAATATTAATTTAAGCATTAAACAATAAAAATATTATAAAATAAAATTAACATTAAACGGATACAGGTAACCTGAGTGTATCTAGAAATGAATTTGGGACAGGTATTTGTATTATAATGATTTTTTTTAAGGAATGGGTATGTATACAAGTAGTTAATATTTTAAAAAATACGTGTATCCTTAAATAAGTGTTATTATACAATTTAATTAATAAATATAAAATTACGTTATATTAAAAAAAATTACATTTATATATTATATATAAATAATTAGTATTTTATCTATAAAATACATAAATTCATATAAATAAATAAATATATATTATCATTAACGTAAAATATAAAAAATAAATGATTGTATATTGTAACATAATTTTTTTCGTGCAACGCATGAATGGTACTATCTAGTTTATAAAGAAACACATAGTATACATTATTGAATAAAATTAAGATAAAGTCTTGCGTGTAGCTGACCGCACAGAGCTAGTTCCGTTCGCCCAAATCCAATTTATACCCTTTATTAATATTAAATGTTATATTATATAAAAACTTATACCCTTAATTTAAAAAAAAAAAATTTGGTCAACTTTAATACTCTCATATTTCAATAACTTTTGCATTGAAAAAAATAATACCTTGATGTTTGTTTCCATTTTTTGAAAATCAATAACTTCAAAATTCACACAAAATCACCCACCTATAAACCTATAATACAAATTCTCAACATAGATTCTTTCTCCTCATTTAAAATTATTCTCTCTTTGTTTCTCCTCTCTCTTTATATATATATAAAGTAATATATTCTTACACATTTGATTTGACATAAATTAACAACTCACCCTACTAAAAATTTAAAACAAATTTATATTACTATTCATTAGATTTTCAAACAAAATATTTTTATCTTGAATACCTTGTATACCAAAATACATACATTTGAATACCTTGTACACCAGAATACATAAGAGACCAACTTTTAAACTAATATAGATAAATTACATAAAAAAAATACCCAAACTATTAGTTTATATTATTACCCAAAAGCACAAGATATCATGTAAATTAAAAAATACACAACTATTAGTTTCTATTAGCCTTTCTCTCTATATATACTCCTCCTATTCTATTAAAAAGTTACATTTTGCACGGAGATTAAGAAATATACTTCCTCCATCTCGGAGAAGTTACACATTTTTTTTTGAGCACGAAGATTAAGGAGTATAATAATTTAATGTAAAGTGAAGTGAAGTGAGGTGAGAGAATTAATATTTAATGTGTAGAGAGTAGTTGTATTGGAGGTGGTATGTGGGCTTCATGAGAATAAATTAATTGTTTTGGTGTGGGTCCCATGTATTAAAAATGAAATGTGTCAACTTTAGTGGGACAAACCAAAAAGGAAAATGTGTCAACTCCTATGAGACGGAGGAAGTAGTATTTTAATATGTAGTGGGTTGTGAGATATAATAATTTAATATATAGTGGATAGTTGTATTAGTGCTGTGTGTGGGTTTCAAAAAAATAAAATGATTGATTTATGTGGAGCCCATCTATCAAAAAATAAAATGTAACTTTGTAGAGTGAGTATATATATATATATATATATATATATATATATATATATATATATATATATATATATATATATATATATATATATATATATATATATATATATTTCTACGGATTAATCTTGTAAGTGTTACCTAACTTATTACTCCTTCCATCCCGGAGAAATTGGTATAATTTTTTTTGGGCACAGAGATTAAGGAGTATAATAATTTAATGTAAAGTGAAGTAAAATGAGGTGAGAGAAATAATATTTAATGTGTAGTGGGTAGTTGTATTAGAGGTGATATGTGAGGCCCATGAGAATTATATATATATATATATATATATATATATATATATATATTTCTATGGATTAATCTTGTAAGTGTTACCTCACTTATTACTCCTTCTGTCCCGGAGAAATTGGTATAATTTTTTTTGGGCACAGAGATTAAGGACTATAATAATTTAATGTAAAGTGAAGTAAAATGAGGTAAGAGAAATAATATTTAATGTGTAGTGGGTAGTTGTATTAGAGGTGATATGTGAGGCCCATGAGAATAGATTAATTGTTTTTGTGTGAATCCTATGTATTAAAAAGAAAATATGTCAATTTTAATGGAATAAATTAAAAAGAAAAGTGTGTCAGCTTATGAACGGAGGGAGCATAATAGAATAGAAATGAGAGGAAAAAAGAAGCAAGTTATAATTATGTTAAAGTTTTGTCTATCTAAAGTCGGAAAAATGTTTTTCCACTTTTTATAATTTCTCTTTTTACTGCAAATACTGAATACTTAAATTATTAGGCCTACTCGCATCCGACACCCAAACAAAACTTTTCTCTCTCTACTCCCTATCTCTCTCACATGGAAGGTCCTTAGTTCTCTCTCCCTTGTCTGGATTGCTCCTGCAAATTTCAACTTCGAACACTCCTACCTCTAATTTACTGGTAAATTTACCTATTTCCGGCTTCATTTCGAGGATTCTCGCCTACTTCATTTATGGTACTTTATTCTTCTAAATGTTGGGGGATATTTCGGACTCTCTCTTCATCTTTTTGTCGAGAATTTTCGTGGGTTTTTTAGTTTGTTTGTTCGCTTTCCGGTTTCGTAGATCTATTGTCTTCTCCTTTGAATTTTGGAGTTAATGTGTTTCCATGGAGAAATAATTGCGAACATTTCTTTTTTACTTGTTTGTATTTTTCTGGAATTTCCGCCGTTTGTTTTGTCACCATGGGTTTTGTACTTGTACCTTGATACTGAAAAATCTCCTTGGAATTATCTATACATTCGAAATTCGAACTCATTGATCAAAAATAGTTGTAATTTAGTCTGGTTATATTATTAAAAAAAGGATAAAAAAGAGACTCGTATTTAAGGTCTTGTGGTGGTGATGCTCAGTCTAACCGTTGGACAGGTCATCATGGACCTTTTCTTTCTTGTTTTCTAGTCAAATTCTTGGATGTGTTGTTTTTTCTAATTAATCTATGATGTTCCTTTTGATTGTGGAGGGTTTCTGGGAGAACAAGAACATTTCCTGGAAAATTTTCTGAAGTGTTGGTGTATTCTTGTAGCATATGTTGAGACTGCAACAGGGATAGCCTTTTGAGATTCATGGTTATATTTTTTGTAATCATTTAATCTGGAATTATATTATCTTGTTATATTTGTTGGTCTGGATTCTGTAGAGCTTTTGTCCAATCTTAATTTTTATGGGGTTTCTGATTCTTTCTAATAAACTTGAGCTTCCTCGAGAAGGAAATCAATCTGATGCAAATTTCATTTTATTTCAATAGTTTTACTAAATTAAGAATTGGACTGTAACCTATAACTTGATGTCTGCACCTGCACTCGGCGTTGGAGGGGAAGAGTGCCAAAGCAATATAACCCTGCTCGCTTCCTCAAACTCCTTAGAAAGTGTATGCCAGAATGGATCAGAGCTCAAGGAGCGTAACTATATGGGGCTGTCCGACTGCTCATCTGTGGATAGTTCCGCAATATCCACCACCGCAGAATATGGTCGTAGTGGTCTGAATTTGAAGGCCACAGAACTGAGGCTTGGGCCCCCTGGATCCCTTTCTCCAGGAAGGGATTCGGAAAATGGTCCTCTGATTTCTGCACCCATTGACGAGAAGCTACTGTTTCCGCTGCACCCGTTGAAGGCAGTTGTTACGGGTAACAAAAGAGGGTTCTCAGATGCTATGAATGGAACTTCAGAGGTAAAAAAAGGTTTTTATGTTTTTCCGGTTCCATTTCCTGTTTCTTGGATTTCGTCTTATGGGTCCCCACTCTTATATGTAGGGGAAACTCCACCCTACTTTGGAAGTAAATGCAATGCTCTCCCCTAGGCCTTCCCTGAACCCAAATGTCAATGCTATTTCTTCTAAAGAGGTCTCTACAACTTCAATTAAGGTGAAAGAAGCAACATACCAAGGTGCTTCTCAGGAATTGCCTCGTGCTCCAACTGAGAACCGTCCAGCCGCAAACAATTACAGTAGTGCCCCTGCTACCAAGTATGCTTTTGTCTCAATGGTAGAATCTGCTCTGATGGACCATGGGTGGCCACAGAATAGACAGTATAGGAAAAAGTATTTTGGCGTCTAAGTGATGCTGTTTTTTATATTTCTCTTAATCTTTTGATCTTCTACTTATGTCAGGGCACAAGTTGTGGGCTGGCCTCCAGTTAGGCAGTTTAGGAAGAATACTTTGGCATCCACATCGAAGAACAATGAAGAAGTAGATGGTAAGGTGTCGAGTGGGGTATCCTTTGTGAAGGTGAGCATGGATGGTGCCCCATACCTAAGGAAAGTTGACCTCAGAACTTATTCTGCTTACCAGGGCCTGTCATCTGCTCTTGAGAAGATGTTTAGCTGCTTTACAATTGGTGAGCTACATGAATGTTCAAATTGATTATCTATTAGTTTGATTTTTTATTTTTTTTTCCCAGAAGTGAATCACAACTTCCATTTTATGATGCAGGTCAGTATGGTCCCCATGGAGCTCCAGGGAGAGAAATGCTGAGTGAAAGCAACTTGAAGGATTTGTTGAATGGATCTGAATATGTACTCACATATGAGGATAAAGATGGTGATTGGATGCTCGTGGGCGATGTTCCTTGGGAGTAAGTTTTCTTCTATAGTTTGGATCTTTGTATGTTTTGATTTGTAAGTTTGATTAATGCTTGTACATTGGTGGGGTTATTTTTCTTTTATCACTTTATGTACCCATTTCTGGGCTTTGCTTAGTTTATTTGTCTCAAACCATGCTACTTTAGTTGGCAAATGATTATGGATTAATGGGTGGAGTTCTGAAATTAATCACAGTGTGAATACTTCATACTTGGAGGATTAAACTGGAACTGAGTGGATGAACACATGTTAGAAAGAAATAAAAATAAAAATAAGGCAGTATGTATGCCCATTCATTTTCTTTGTTTAAGATAACACCCACCCTTTATGTCATAAAATTTCGCACTTGTAGTCACTTGTTTGTAAATGTATTGTGGGTTAAGCTGCTCATGATCTGACAGTATTCCCGTTTTATATCATTCAATTCTGTTGGTCCATCCTCCCAAAATTGGATTCTAGTGGCAAGCAATGAACTTTAACATGCTTAAGGTGCTGAGTAACCATATTGTACTATTGGGTTGCGCGTACGGAATTTCCAAGCAATGAATTTCTTCCCTTTTTTTTATGTACTATTTATAGCCCCTCTTTTATGTTTTATGCTTCCTCTTATGGTTTTATGAGTTCCTAATGAAATTCTGGAAGCCCTCCAAGTAGCATTGTTGTTTTATTTAGCTTAATATTGTGTCTTTGTCACTGTGTACCACTGCAACAGAAACAATACAGTCGGGCATTTATGAAGCTTAAGTTCTTAACATATTGTTCTGTTTATTTGATTGATGAAACCTAAAATATTGTTCTGTTTTTTTTTATTTTTTTATTTGTTTTCATTCTTCCTCTGCAACAAAATAATTATTCAAAATATAAGAATTGCATTGTAATTTGTGCATTACGACTCATTCTCCTATGCTTGCAGGATGTTTATTTGCACATGTAAGAGGCTGAGAATCATGAAGAGTACAGATGCTATTGGTCTAGGTGAGTGCATTTTCTCTTCTAAATCACAGGATTAATTAGTCAACCTTGAAATGTAGGTTTTTTTGAGCAAGTCTGAAAATTGGGTTGGTGGAAAGATATCTATGATCAAATTCTGGATGTCTCCTACTGTTTTAAACAAGTTGTGTTTTGTATTGTTTCCCTAATTTGTATTAGTTCTAGCTCTATTTAATTTCTCAGTTATGGCTATTTGAGAACCTTCAAATTAATGGTTCTCAAGCAAAATAAGAAACTTGTTTGGGCTTCTTCTTGTCAAATTCTGAATTCGTTATAAAGGTTGCTTTCTTCATTATTCTGTCTAGTTATGTTTTGGTGCTATGTGAATGTTTGAATCATTTTACCTTGGAAATGTGTAAACATATGTAGGGACCTATATATATATATATATATATATATATATATATATATAAGTGATGACGAAGGCCCACTTTTTAAATGCACTAGGATATTTCTGTATATTTATTGATTGGCTTGTTTTACTTTTACCATGACTAAAAGTAGTATTGTTACTATCATGATTCAAGTGCACATTCTGTTCTAACCTGGGAACTTATTCTTTGAGAATTTTGTTCACGACTTCTGAATTTGTCTTTTTATGCCCGTGCCTGCTGTTTCGGTACCACTGCAAAATTCTCGACATGTTTGGTTTTGTGTTCCCTTGAACAATTTTGTCTCCCAAAATTAAAGTAAAGCATTTATTATGTTTTCTAAATTCGAACAAAGAAAGTACATCTGCCAATACATTTAAACGATGAATTTTAATTTTTTATTTTTAATAATTTCCTTGATTATGAAACTGCTAATATACCTCCCACAGATTTGCAAATCTTATGAAATCAATGTAGTTTTATTCATTTAAAAATCTCTCTCTAAGTGGATTAGCTTTAAAGTATGTTCTGAGAGGATTCTCCTAGAGATTGTCCAAGTCAAACATGTACTTCATTTGTTGAGTCTAGATGTTTTGAGATTTCATATGTACGGAACTTTTGTTTAACTTGTGGCCGAGTAATATGATGTTATATCTATAATGGTGTGTCCTCGACATTAGTTTCGAAATCGGGACATGGAGTTTCCAAATGTCAATAAAAGAATAGTTTCATACCCTAGGCATTGTATTTTCTCACTATGCAAGTTATTCAACCTCTTGGAAAATCTTGCAAAAGACTATTGTGCGCACTCAGTAGCAATTGGAACATCTCCAAGAACTTACCTAACCTGGTTTTGCTTCTGATCTATTCTGAGAATCATATGTTAGATGACACTCTTTGTTTTACTTGTGGAAATTGATTTAATATGATCAATTCTCTTGTGACTAACCAACTTATGCACAGCTCCTCGAGCCATCCAAAAATGTTCAAGCAAGAAATAATGCTTGACATACATGATCGTTTCCAGTCCAGCAGCGTATAAAGAATCATATTGGAGGACGTATGAAGACATCATGACGTCGGGTTCATCTCAAGGCGCAAGAAGGATGTGCACACGTTGTTGGTTCTGGGTAACAGATCAATGGAAGGTGCTTTTATCTCATTGTTGCCTTGCATTTAATTTCATCTCAAGTTTGTAATGTGATATGAAATTTCAAAGACCCCTTATATCGGGCGACCGACCTGTGTGAGGCTTTTGCATATTGTGTGCTGCAGTGTATTTTTTCCTAATGAAGTGTTAATTTGTAAAGTGCGCTTCTTCTGAAACTAAATTGTGTGTGAATTTGCTGGCTCTTCCACATCTTTCTGTTATGTTGCAAATTTGTGTCTTCTGGGGGGTAAGGTGATGTTATTTGATTCTCTCACATTTTGGTAATATATTTTTCTTTGAATTTTTCTGTAATACCTATTAGATGCTGCATCATTATATAAATTTTAAAACTTTTGCAAATTTTGTTAATATTGCTCTCCTCTTATAAAAGTTGAAGAAATTTTATTTTGTTTCATATTGTCAAATATAGACTTGCATGCATCAACAGTACAACGTGGAAGAATAAGATTAGATGATCAACATATAAGATCAAAGGGTTGTGATCGTTGTTGATGTAAGTTCTGGCCCATTGGATCAGCTACAATTTAAGATGTGGATTCGATGGATTATGGATAAAGATTAAGTGAAGATTTGCTGTTATCTCAAACATCTGATAGCATACAACGTATATATGGATTCTTTCATATATCTGTTCCTAACATATATAAGTAGGGTTAGGGTTTATAAGTTTGATATCTTCATTATGTTGTAACGTTGTCATCATAAGAAGTTTTATTCTCCCTTAAGAGTGGACGTAGGCATCACGCCGAACCACTATAATTCTTCTCTCTCGTTTACTTTGTTTTAAGTTCAAGTTTCAATTCGTGAGAGATAATAATCGTGAGCGTGAGTGAGATATAAGATAATCAACAATCTTGCATATGTTTCTTAAGAATTGGCGCCGTTTGTGGGAAAGTAAGCCACGGACGAGAGTGAAGAAAGAAGATTACAATGGTTACAACAAAGTTCGACGTCGAAAAGTTTACGGAGAAAACTGATTTCAGTTTATGGAGGATGAAGATGGAAGCAATCTTTATCCAACAAGGATTGTCAGATGCTGTGAAGCCGCTGCCAATAAACCAGGCTGTTGCGGTTGATGCTGTTGCACAGGCAACAGATCATGAACAGCAATCCAAGGCACGTAGTGCAATTATCTTGTGCCTTGGTGATAAAGCCCTAAGAGAAGTTTCCGAGACAACAGCAAGGGGGATTTGGAAGAAACTGAAAGATTTTTACATGGTGAAGAGTTTAGCTAATCGATTGTACATGAAGCAGAAGCTATACTCATTCAGAATGACAGAAGATAAGTCTATTCTTGATCAATTAGATGATTTTAATAAAATTATAGATGATCTAGAAAATATTGATGTTGTCATGCAGAGTGAATATAAGGCTTTAATATTACTTTCATCTCTTCCTAAATCTTTTGAAAGTTTGAGAGATACCTTGCTGTTTGGGAATGTTGATTCAATTACTTTGAATCAAGTTCAGTTAGGCTTGAAATCAAAGGAGCTTCATAAGAATTCAGATGCTCAAGTTATTGGAGAAAGACTAACAGTTAAGAAACAAAATAAGTGGAATAAGAACAACAAGAGAGGTGGGGCGGATAAAAAGAAGCAAGATAAAAACAATCAGATCACTCCTGTAGTGGAGGACAACAAGAATTGCTTCCACTGTAACAGACCTGGACATTTCAAGAAGCAATGCAATAAGTGGAAGGCAATGGTGACTAAGATTATTGCTGAAAGAGGAGGAAATCAGAAAGTTCATGCGAATCAGGAAATAGAAAATCAAGATAACACTGATTATGATTTTGTTGAGGCACTTTCAGTTGTTTCAGGTCCCATCTCAGATGAATGGGTGATGGACTCCGGATGTACCTTTCATATGATATCCATGAAGAACTGGTTCACTGAGTTGCGGATGTATCAAGAGGGATCAGTGTTGCTAGGCAATGATCAAGCCTGCAGAATTGAAGGAATAGGCTCTATTAAACTTAAGATGTTTGATGGAGCTATCAGACTGCTAAAAAATGTCAGGTATGTGCCAAGTTTGAGAAGGAATTTAATCTCTCTAGGGATGTTAGATTCACAGGGTTATAAGTTTGAATCAGAAGGTGGTATTCTCACTGTCATTAAGAATGGTACAATGTTGATGAAAGGGATCAAGAACAGTGATCTCTACTTTCTTGATGGTTTTGTAATTTCTGGTCAAATTAATCATACTCAAGACAAGGATGATGTCCATGTATGGCATGGAAGACTAGCTCATGTAAGTGAGAGAGGGTGCAAGACAGAACCTACTAAACATCAGTTCAACCATCAAGCTAGATCAGTGTGAGGATTGTATTCTTGGCAAGTCTAAGAGACTTAAGTTTGGCTCTGGAGAACATAATACCAAGGGCAAATTGGAATATGTTCATACTGATCTATGGAGGCCATCAAGAAATCCTACTATAGGAGGGGGAAGGTACTTCATATCCTTCATAGATGACTATTCTAGGAAGGTATGGGTGAAGATCTTGAAGACTAAGGATCAAGCTTTCTCTGCATTCAAAGATTGGCTTGTTGAGGTAGAAAATCAGACAGGTAGTAAGTTGAAGTGCTTAAGATCAGACAACGGGCTTGAGTTTGTGTCAGAGGAATTTAATGCTTACTGCAGAAATAGGGGGATCAAGAGGCATAGGACCATACCTGGAACCCCACAACAGAATGGTGTAGCTGAAATGATTAATCAGATTCTCCTTGAAAGAGTGAGATGTATGATGAGCAGTGGAGGGTTCACTAAAGGGTTTTGGGGTGAACTAGATACTACAGCTGCGTACTTGATAAATCTATGCCCATCAGCAGCATTGAAGTTCAGGCCACCTGAGGAGATGTGGTCAGAGAGACCTCCAACTTACAACCATTTAAGAGTTATTGGCTGTCAAGTTTACTCTCACCTCAAGCAAGATAAGTTAGAGCCAAGGGCAGTTAAATGTGTTATGGTGGGATATCCAAAAGAAGTTAAGGGATACAAGTTGTGGTGTTATGAGACTAACAAGTTTCTTGTTAGTAGGGATGTTACATTCAATGAAAAGAAGATGCCATTGGTTAAGAAGATTGATGTAACATCAATAATTACTGATACATCTGAGTCTGAGGTGGAGCAAACAAAGAAAAGTCTCTAACAAGATAGAAATCAGAATAAGAATGCTGAAGAAGAAAAGGCAGCAGGATCATCTGGCTCAAAAGACACACTTAACAGTTATCAGTTGGTTAGAGATAGGTTGAGAAGACAAATAAGGACACCTACAAGATACATAGAAGCTGATGTGGTGTCATATGCACTATTTGTAGCTTCTGATGTAGAGGTGTATGAACCAAAGACATACACAGAGGCTGTATCAGGGAAAGAAAGCAGTAAGTGGATGGATGCCATGGAAGAGGAACTATTATCTCTACATAAGAACAGTACATGGCAGATTGTTAAAAGGCCTAAGTCTCAGAAATTAGTAGGGTGCAAGTGGATCTACAAGAAGAAACCTGTAACCAGTAAAGATAGAGGTATCAGATACAAGGCTAGGCTTGTAGCAAGAGGATTTTTACAGAAAGAGGGAGTGGATTACAATGAGATATTTTCCCCAGTTGTAAAACACTGCTCTATCAGAATTCTATTGGCTCTAGCAACTCAATTTGATCTTGAGTTACATCAAATGGATGTAACAACTGCATTCTTACATGGAAGTTTGGAAGAGAACATCTACATGAAAATCCCTGAAGGAGTAAATGTAGAGTATGCTGATAGTAAGGCTTGCTTACTATTGAAATCACTGTATGGATTGAAGCAGAGTCCAAGACAATGATATTTGAAGTTTGATGACTACATTACATCAAAGGGGTTTAGTAGAAGTTTATATGACAGCTGTGTATATGTTAGATGCAAGGATGGATGCTATACTTTCTACTATTGTATGTAGATGATATTTTGATAGCTTGCAAGGATCTGGCAGGAATTAGTGAAGTAAAAGAAATACTCAGGCTGGAGTTTGATATGAAGGACCTGGGAGAAGCAAAGATGATTCTTGTAATGCAAATAGAGAGGAACAGATCAGCATGAGAGCTGAAGTTGTATCAAGGATCATACTTTGGATAAGGTATTGAAAAGATTCAATATGGATCTTTGCAAGACTGTTTCCATACCAGTTAAACAAGGGTTAAAGTTATCTTTACTTCAAGGAGCTCAAACAGATGGAGAAAAGATAGAAATGAGCAACATACCATATGCAAGTGCTGTTGGCAGCTTGATGTATGCCATGGTATGTTGTCGACCAGATTTAGCATATGTAATGAGTTTGGTTAGCAGATTCATGAGTAATCCAGGCTTGTTACATTGGGATGCAGTAAAGTAGGCACTTAGATATGTGAAGGGATCAACATCAACAGGTTTGAGATTTCAGAAAACAACAACATGGGATAAGGCTGTTATTGGCTATGTTGATGCAGATTATGCAGCTAATCTTGATACTAGAAAGTCCCTCACAGGTTATGTGTTTAACTTATTTGGTACTGCAGTTAGTTGGAAGGCTACACATCAGCATATAGTGGCTCTTTCAACCACAGAAGATGAGTTTGTTGCCCTCACTGAAGCTATCAAAGAAGGTGTTTGGTTGATTGAAATTTTGAAAGAGTTTGGTGTGCAACAAGACACCATTGAAGTATATTGTGACAACCAGAGTGCAGTCCATCTTTCAAAGCATCAAGGGTACAATGAAAGAACCAAACATATTGATGTTAGGTTATATTTCATAAGAGACATGATAGATAAGGAGTTGGTTGCTGTCAAGAAGCTTAAAACATAAGAGAATCCGGTTGATGCTTTTGCTAAAGCCTTACCAGTTCAGAAATATGAACTGTGCAAAGGCTTGATTGGATTGAACTAAGTGAATTAGAGGTGGCTGCTTCTTAAAGCAGCAATGTGGGAGAAGATGGAAGTTTGATGTGATGATGTAAGGTCTAAGGTGGAGTATTGTCGAATATAGACTTGCATGCATCAACAGTACAACGTGGAAGAATAAGATTGGATGATCAACATATAAGATCAAAGGGTTGTGATCGTTGTTGATGTAAGTTCTGGCCCATTGGATCAGCTACAAGTTGAGATGTGGATTCGATGGATTATGGATAAAGATTAAGTGAAGATTTGCTATTATCTCAAACATCTAATAGCATGCAACGTATATATGGATTCTTTCATATATCTGTTCCTAACATATATAAGTAGGGTTAGGGTTTATAAGTTTGATATCTTAATTACGTTGTAACGTTGTCATCATAAGAAGTTTTCTTCTCCCTTAAGAGTGGACGTAGGCATCACGCCAAACCACTATAATTCTTGTCTCTCTCGTTTACTTTGTTTTAAGTTCAAGTTTCAATTCGTGAGAGATAATAATCGTGAGCGTGAGTGAGATATAAAATAATCAACAATCTTGCATACATTTCTTAAGACATATGAGTAAATACATTTCAAAAGTAAAAACACACTTAATTCACATCTCTATTGCAACTTGCAAAGTGTTATGGGAGCCAGTCTAGAAAGAAATACAATACCGAGACCCGATCGGCCAGACGAAATGCACCTCACACCTTTAGATTCTCTCTCCACCGATCATCAAGGAGGAGAGCTAACAAAAGTACTACCTTTTTTACCACTTATCATTTCATATTTCAAATGGAGAGAGAGAGATTAAGAGTGCATGTAATAAAAGATAGTTTTTCCGTTAATTCTCCATAGATTACTCCTCACACCTTTGAGTTAATTCTCCATAGATTACTCCTCACACCTTTAATTCTCTCTCCACCGATCATCAAAGAGGAGAGCTAACAAAAGTACTACCTTTTTTACCACAAAAGTACTACCTTTTTTACCACTTACCATTTCATACTTCAAATGGAGAGATAGAGAGAGAGATTATGAGTGCATGTAATCAAAGCGGGAATTGCTCAAGAGAGATTATGAGTGCATGTAATCAAAGCGGGAATTGCTCAATCTTCATCAATACAAATAGTGTATCCGTTAATTCTCCATAGATTACTTGTGTGTTGAGAGACTCAGTCATTCCAACGAGAGTGAGCATCAACACAAAGTAAAGGAAAAATTTTTCAGCTTGGAGTAAAAAAAATGTCAATTTATATACGGGTAAATAGTATATTGTAAACAATTTAATTATATACTCCCTCCGTCCCGGACTTATATTCACCGGCACTGTAGATACGGAGTTTAAGAAAAATTGCTTTTTGACCAACTTTATTAACTTTTAAGGGGTATTGTGGTATTTTTAGGTAATAAATAAATTATAAAGTATGTTATGTATGTTAGGTGAGAGTGATATTTTTGAAATTAAGATAACTTTTGAGGTTGTTGGTTAATGTGAAAGTTTTATTTTTTGGGTGGTGAACATAAGTGTGGGAGGACGAAAACGGAAAGTGTGAACATAAGTGTGGGACGGAGGGAGTATATATTAGTTATACAGTTTCATTTTAAAAATTTAAGTGAACTTGTGTATAAATAAATTTAAAATTGAAGTTTTTTTTAACTAGAGATGATAATGAATAGTGTATTTATTTAAAGTATTCATATTGGTGTACTAGTAGTATATAAATGTACTTATAATATACATGCATGTACATTCATTATAATTTATTTTTTTAAATGGTCCTATAATAAATTTAGGTGTCTTGAGTTGATTGCCTCATCAAACTCAGGGCCGGTTCTTGGGGATTGTCGTGATGGACTATTGCTATGAGCCCCAAGTTTAAGGGGACCAATTTTTTTTTATTACCTTTAGTGAATTGAGCTTTAAAGCCCACAAATCATACTAACATTTAAAAACAACCCAACTTAATAAATATTATTCTCTTTCGATTCTTCCTAGGAAGCTTACTACACAACAAACTACAATCAAATAAATAGAAGATTGATTATTTAGATTCTTTGAATCATCCTAGGATTAAGATATACTCCCTCCGTCTCGCACTTATCTTCATATTTTTCGTTTTCGTCCGTCTCACACTTATCTTCATCACCCAAAAAAAGGAAACTTCACATTAACCAACAACCTTAAAAATTATCCTAATTTCAAAAATACCACTCTCACCAACACACATAACATACTTTATAATTTATTTATTACATAAAAATACCACAATACCCCTAAAAAGTCAATAAAGTTGGTCAAAAAATAATTTTTCTTAAACTCCTTATCTACAGTACCGATGCAGATAAGTATGAGACAGAGGGAGTATAATAGTAAAAAAAATCAGAATTAGTATTTTATAAGGGTAAAGGAATGATTAGAATCTTTGAATCATCCTAGGATTAAGATATAATAGTAAAAAGAAATAGAATTAGTATTTTATAAGGGTAAAGGAATGATTAAGATGCACTGTAAACAGAAATAGAATTAGTATTTTTTCATAATATTGGGTTTTTATTATATGATTTACTGAGATGGGATTTTAATGGAAGGGAATAATCAGGTAGGATTAAAGGGAAGAATTGAGAGAAATTGATAAATTACTAAGATGATGATAGTTGAGAATAATAATGATTTAAATGAGAAGTAATGTAAAAATATAATCAAAATGATTAAGAAAATTTTGATGTTGACCATAAAATAACTTGAATGATGGTGATTTATAAAACAACAAAAGAGATGATGAAATTGAGAAAAAATATTTTAGAAACAAAGAGACGATAACAAAATTAATAATAAAATTGAGAAACATAAAAATATTTTGGAAAATAAAAATTGTGCATGGCATATAAATGACTCAAAGAGTTTGAGATAATGTTGATAATAAAACTAAGACATATTGGTGGAGAAAAATTTTGAGAAATAATCTTAAATTTCCTGAACTTTATAATCATTTTTGGTAAAACATGATTTATTATTTTTGTTGAAAGTTATTTAAATTGGTCGATAATAAACGTTTTTTTAAAGAAAGTTTTAAATATTGTAAACATGGTGTTTTGGGGCTCATTTTATGATTTCGCCCGGTGCCCCCATAATCTCAAGGCAGGACTGATCAAACTGAAGCAAGGCACGGGCATGAGAATACAAGTATTTGCTGTTGAGAAATAGTATGTTATAAAGCAATATGAGTTCCGTTCTGTACCATTTTCGTAAATCATCTTCCTAGTCTTTAGTTCTGTAATTAGTAAATACGAATAAGGAAGAAATCTAACAATCGCCATAGGAGCTTTTATGGTTTCCTTCTAGCGTATAGTTTTCTTTTCTTTCTTAAGTTTTAACTTTTAAGTATTACTCATCCAATATTATTACAAAATATGATACACAAAAATGGAATGGGGACAATCATAAAACATTTTTCAGTGACAAACCACGATCTTTCTTATGTCCACTACGCCTGATTTACTTTTGTTGTGCAATTTGTCATGTAAGGCGGAGTTTACATAATATGCTTCTTTTTTTTTTTTTAACAGCAGCTTGCTACTATGTTGTCATTTACGGAACAATAAAGAACTCAAAAACTCAATTTATTCACAAATTTAAATAAATTAAGCTTTGAACTACTAGTAATTACCTTACAAAGATAGTTGTACAAGTACAACATCCTAAAACCTCATACACCCATAGTATACATAGTTGGAATTCATGGACATGGAAAAAAAGAACTGTTAGGGGAGAAAAGAGCTGTTGGAATCCTCACAATAAAACATGGGAAAGATTTTTAAGGAAATCCTGATGCATTCACACAATCATTCACTAAAACACACTACTTGATGTGAAGGAGTGTGTGCCTACTTCTCATGGCTTTGTTCTAACTTTGCACGAATCTTCTGTTCTAACTCGGACATCTCTGTCTCAAGTTCGAACATTCTATTAAGAGCATGCATGTTCTCCAGCGTCTCACTCAAAGTACGGCTATCACTCCCATCACATCTCAGGTGCTGCATTGGCCCATGGAGCATCTTGTTTACAATGCCCCTGCTAAGGTCGTCGACCGCCTTCATCGACTTCTTTGGAATCTCATCTCCCATTTTGGATAAGCACTTCTCCAGCTCAGCTCCTCTTATTCTCTCTGCATAATTCCTCAGTTTCTTGATGGTTGGAACAGTCTCCAGTGAATCATGCCAGGCTTCAAATTGTTTCGACTCCTCTCCAATGATCGCCTGAGCTTCCATTGCTTTACGGAGGCGATCCTCCTTATTGGCAGCCACCACTTCCTTAAGATCATCCACATTGTACACACGAGCCGTTTCAGTGTCATTGACACATGCACCTACGTTTCTGGGAACAGAGATGTCAATAAACAACCTAAAACCCCCAACATTAGGACCAACAGATGGAAGATCCACTACATGTTGCTTTAGAAATAGAGGGGCCTCTGATGCAGTGCTCGTGAAAACTACATCAGCTTCAGCAGCACTTTCTACCAACTCAGTGAGGGGTTTATATATGATCTCAACATCCTTAATCTCCTCGCGGATAGCAGCGACTCGATCTTCGCTTCTGTTCACTACCACCATCTTTGTGCACCCTTTAGCCACCAAGTGCTTGATGACCAGCTTCCCCATCTTACCAGCTCCAACTATCAACATCCGAGCAGATGCATGGGAGGTCTCTGGAAGCTTCATTAAGGCCAGTTCGACTGCAGCCGAACTGACTGAAACAGCCCCAGCTGCTATATTAGTCTCAGTTCTGACCCTCTTTCCAACGGTAATTGCATGTTTGAACAGCCCACTTATGTTTCTTCCAAAGCCCACAACCCCTTGCCCAACTTTGACCACTTGCTTTACCTGAGCAAGGATTTGACCTTCTCCTAAGACCAACGAATCAAGTCCAGCTGATACTTCAAAGATGTGTTGAGTGGCATCTTTGTCATAAAGCAGAAAACGGTGCTCACATATCTCTGAAACTGGAATTCCGCTAGTCTGAAGAAAGCACCACAAGATATTAGGGCCCAAGCAATTTGTGGAACTTGTGAAAACATTAAACTAGATATTACGCCTAAGCAATGTGTAGAGCTTTGAAAACATTTAACAAAGAGGAATGCAATGTTGAAATAGTTGTGGTTTTCTTCTAAACATGAATATCAACATCAGTTCACCTTTGACATCCACTCAGTGACTTCTTTAACACCACGGTGGCGAGAAAGAGCAACAACATAAATTTCCATTCTGTTGCAGGTGCTAAGAACAGCTGCTTCTTCAATATGGTTCAGACCACATAGCTCCCCAATAGCTCTTGGCCACTCTGCTTCAGGAATAGCGAGCTTCTCCCTCATTTCAACAGGTGCAGTGTGGATACTCAGACCAATTACTACAATACTGCTTTTTTCCTTACTATATCCTAGATTGCATCACATCACATACATAATTTCAGAAAACATTTAATGTTTATCTATACAAATTATTCAACAAAAAAAAAAAAAAGCACTCCAGGCAGCTAATCAAGAAGGAAATTCAATTCTAATAAAAATTGAAAGACAGAAGAAGGAATTGCACACGGCCGAATTTAATAAAAATTGAAAGAGTAAAAGAGTGAAGAAGGAATTGCATGTTGGCGGTGGGATTTAATAAAAATTGAAAGACGGAAGAAGGAATTGCATACTGTCAGCGGTCGAATTCTTGAGCTGTTCGAGAGCGGTAAGACTGGAGGATGAAGCCGCATTCACGGATGCCGATATGTCGGTGGCGGCGGTTTGAATTAGGTCCTGGGAAGCTTCACATCTGAAAGTTCCCAATTTAACCCTAGCCGGCGGAGCGGCTTGCATTAGCGGCTTATTGCAGTACAAGTGGAGCTCAGCCGTGAAGGCGGTTGAAACAGCCATTATTGAAGATGAAATGCAGAGACTAGGCTAATACAGTAATCTAGTGAGGGTGGCTTTTGGAAATTGGGAATGGAGGGAAGTTTGTCTGTGAGATTGATTGTTTGGTTTGTTTTATTCATAATTTAATATTATTCTGCATGTGTTGTTTTTGATAGAGGAGTATAGGCTTGTGTTTTTTGGTGGGATTTCTCTGAAATATGATTGGCTTATTGGGATTTGAGGCCACGCTCTCACCACACCCGCCACTACTACCACTTCACATGCACTCTCATCCATTTCGCACATTCCCACTAAAATAAAATAGATTTAAATTTCCAAGATTTTATTCAATTGTTCTCTCATCCTAGAATTATCATTCCATTTTTCATTTTGATAAAAGCAAGCCCGAACGGGTTCACATGTACCCTTGCGATTTTTCATTTTAGGTTTATATATGTAAAATATGTGTATAAAGAGTTAAATATATTTGTATTAAATTATATTATAATAAACCAAAATTATACTTTATGTATTATTCATTATACCTTATAAAGAACATACTTTCAACTATCCAAAAACATATATTAACTATATAACAATAACATTTATACTTTAATAAGTTTCATATACTGTATCATATAATACCTATCTCATAAGTGAGTTACGCTACGCCATAAGTCACAAAGGAGATTAACTTTTTATTTTTAGAAGTTTTTTCGCTACAGGACTTGAAAGATGAATCAGCTATCATTTAGGGACCCAAAAGATAAACCCAATCAATTTAAGACCTGGATGGTTCTAAACTATCAATCCAAACCCTCATTTCTCATCCCTTCTAACGCTGTTAGTAAACCCTTTCATTCTCTCTCCTCCATAGATTCTAATTTCCACCTCACTTCTTATTAAATAAATATTAAAATAAAATCATATATCACTGTCATACCATTAAATACTATTCTCTTTCTTCGACAGAAATAAACTATTTATGAATAGCAAATATTCTGATTATGAGATCGTAAATGAAATATTCTGATTATGAGATCGTAAATGAATTTCATATTTTGTCGACAAACACTCTACCCCTCACCTCCAGGATACAGTATAAAAGCTCAATAACAAATCGGCAAAGATGATGATGGATGATTGATATCTTATTGAACTCTATTGAGTCAATTTCTGTAGAAAAACTTTCGATGTTTCAAGAAATGATAAAAGTGATCGAGAACTTGAAAACGACTAGCGACGTTTCGTTTTCACTATATTTTTTGGAACATTCTATTTTTCTTTTTTAATTTTTTTTTGAGTTGGCAGTAACATGGAAGATGAGGTGGAAATTGGAGTCCATGTAAGAGAGAGGATGAAAGTGTTTTTTAACAGCGTTAGAAGAGATGAGAAATGAGGGTTTGGATTGATAGTTTAGAATCATTCAGGTCTTAAATTGATTGAATTTATCTTTTGGGTCCCTAAATGATAGCTGATTCATCTTTCAGGTCCCGTAGCGAAAAAACTCCTTATTTTTATTATCTCACAATTATGTATACACTTTTCAATTAGTCTATTACACATTAATTTGCACAATTAACCAAAAATTAACTTGAAAATTAAAACCTATATATATTGGCATTTGCTCAAGATGCAACACATATAGTCATCATTAATTCTAGATTGTAATTGCATAAATACCAAAACAAACATTCATTTACATCTCCAGAATACGAGCATCCGAGAGATGGAGTTTAAGTCCGATTACAAAATGCCAATATTAGCACTTGGGACTGCAACCTCTAGTGCATCCAAAGATGAGGAGGCACAAGCGATGATCCTGTCACCTGGGAGCCGAAACAGGGGAGAATTTGTTAAAAATATTACTGCCTCAATCCATTGTTAATTTATTCATTTGCTTTTTCACGTGAATTAAGGAGTATTATTATTATGGGTTAATTGCAGTAAAAGTCACAGTCTTTTTGTGGATTGTGAATTAGTCCAAACTTTTCAATATTTACAAATAAGTTCTCGACCTTAAGCCCATTTTGCAAATCAAGCCATCGGGCAGCTGGAGGCCTGCCCAATGGCAGACGTCTCCATGTTTATTCCACGGTGCCATTCCAAGCGTTCAAAACGACATTGTTTCGACTCATTGGAGTCTAATTATATGTGTAGTAAGTAGTTGTATTAGTGGAGGGTTTGAGTTCCATTTTTATATTGTATTAGTGAGGGTGTGTGTCCTATATGTCTAAAAAGGGAAATAGATAGATTAAGAGTAGACGACTCAAAATAATAAATGGATAAATTTAAGATGGACGTATGTAGTAATTTGTAATCATGATAAGGATGTATGAACTGAAGATGAGAGGAATGGATTTAAAGCTTGGAACATGGAGTCAAAATCTTGGAAGTTTTAATTTATTAATTGATGTTGAATGATCTTTTATGTTCTCTTAATCTAGGTCACTATAAATAGTGGTTACATTGTAGTTTCTGAATCAATTCAAGTAATATAAAATATTAACTAAAAGAGTGAACATATCTACTCAAACAAAAATTCCAAATTTTACAAAATATTCTTACCTATAATAGCCCATCAAAATTCACACCACAATCCAATCAACCTCATGCTTCTACATTATTCATGTATTCACCAAGTCAAGTGCCAATATTTGAAGGAGAACATTATGGTCACAGAAGCAACCAAAAGTTAAAGAAGAAACTTCGCAAGTTAATTCCGAAAATGATCAGAAAAAGTTCATGAAAAAAGATGCAATGATGCTATGATATATTCAACAAAGAGTTGGTAAATCTATTTTTCCTTGAATCTTTGGTGTTCAAAAGGCTAAAGAAGCTTGGAAAACATTGAAGCCGGAATTCCAAGGAACAGAAAAGACTATCTTGTTCAAGCTACAATCATTATGGAGAGATTTTGATAATCTGAAAATGGAAGATAGAGAATCAATTCGTTATTTTCCCACCTATGTCTCAGAGATCTTTAATCAAATCAAAAGCTACGGGATACCATAACTGATAAACGAGTTTTAGAAAAGGTTTTACGGTGCCTTCTGATGAACATTTCCTTTGCACACAAAATTAATTCTCAAGTATTAAGGATATCAATTGCAATTTAAGCAAGCGACCAAGTTAAATATCGAACCTAAAGGACGGTCTATTATCAATTTAATTATTTACTAAACTAATTGAGATGAAAGAGAATAAAAGTTGTGGAAATACTTATATCTACTACACAACTAATAAAATAGCAGATAAAATAAATCAATAACTAGAAAAATACGAAAGTGAATCAAGTAGGAGAATAGAAAACTCTAGGATAATCCAGTTTTACTTATTAATTTCCCTCTCAAGTATAATGTCCGACTCTACCTTGTGGACTATGAACACATCATTAAGCCATGCAAATCTATTTTATAGAAATAAGTAAATAAACCGTGTAGCACGTGTGAATCACCCTAGAGCAAGAGATATTATTTCACCCCCTTTCTAGGTACTATCAGTATCAATTATTTTCCCACGCGTTTGGTACTCTAACCCGATATGATCTCCCTTTATAGGTATTATAAAATTAAGCTCTTTATCCTGCTTATCAACTCGAATTCAATTCAATTAATAAACATTCATATATGACAGTTCTAATGAAGCTTTGGAGTCCCCTCACTTAGAATCATAACATAAAACCCTGTTCAACGGTTAACGCACTCAATCAACAACCAAATATATATTCAGACTCTATATAACAGTGGTAGATGCACAAAAAGACCGTGAATATGAGTTAAAAACGTGCAATCATACATAAAATAAATTCACAAGTAGTTTTGTACAGATGATACACAAGAGAGTTTAATTAATTCATAAGACCTTCAAAACCCTAGACTACCAAAACGGTTCTAGCCCATGAAGTTGCGAAGAACAATCATGGTGGTTGGATAGATCTTACCCTATGTCTGAAAAATACAAGATAAATTAGGAAATGATAAAAACCCTAGATGTGGGTATCGTCGTGTCCTTCTCCGTCTTGAATCCTCCTCTTGGTTCTCCTCTTGGTTCAACAGGAGAATCTTCACAGTGATGTATGGACGGAAGAAGGAATGGATGTGGATGATGGTGTGGGGGGTGATCCCCCTTGTGGAGGTGGTTGCGATCTCTTTTCAGATGTAAACTGCATCCCTTCTATACTTTCAGACTCTTTCAATGGACCTTTGATGGGCTTTTTAGATGAAAACACGCACATACACTCACTGGGAGTGTAAAACCATATGGAACTGGACTCCCGCACGTCCGTTCGACCAAAGTGGTCTTGGTCGAACGGGAGGGTCCAGGTTGAACAGCCTTGTGCAGTCTCACTATTTCGCGCATAACTTCCACATCCGTACTTCGATTTGAGTGATTCTTGCGCCAAAACGACACTCTCTTTCGTAGATTTCCAATGGTATATCACATTCCCAATTTGGACTTCCACACAAACACAAAAAAATTACAAGTTGGACGTATGTTTTTCAGCATTCTTGCACAAGTTTCTTATTTTCTCCAACTTTGCACTTTTGATCATTTTTTCACCCAAAACAAAATAAAACACCTCAAATCCACCCTTTTCTAACATATTTTTAATATAAGACACTTGTACTAATCTATAATAATAGTTCTCATAAAAAAGATGTTATATTGGACACTAAAACATACTTATTTTCACTCTCATCACCTTTCTTCTAAGTTTGATCACTGATGAGAGTGAAAATAAGCGTGTTTTAATATCCAATTTAACACCTTTTTGATTGATATTATAGTCTTATATGAGCACAAATGTCTTATATTCGATATATGTGAGAATTATGTGCACTTGAGGTGTTTTGTTGTGTTTTAGGTGGAAAAAGGATGAAAAGTGCAAAGTTGGAGAAAAGGTGCAATTTGTGCAAGAATGCTGAAAACGCACATCCAACTTTCATAATTATTCTGTATTGTTGTGGAGCTCAAAACTTGTAGTGTGATACATTTTTGGAAAGCTACTGAAGAGAGGGTCGTTTTGGCATAAAGAACATCCCATTCGGAGTCCGAACGAGGAAGTTATGAGCAAAGTGGTGACGCTGCGCGAGCTGTGCCGAACAGAATTGCAGTGCTACTTTCCATGGCCTGTTACATATACAATTCTTAGAGTTTTTATAATTTCTTTATATGGATAGAAAGCCAAGGAAGAGAGGATCGTGTGAGCGCAAAAATCACTCAATTCGGAGGTTGGATGTGGAAGTTATACGCGAAACGGAGAGACTGCGCAAATCGGTTCGACCTGATTGAGGTCGAACCCGACGGAAAAATAACCGATTCGACCACGACATTTCGATTCGACCTGGCATCTGGTCGAATCGACTACGTGGGCGTCCAGAATGGTGGTTCGACCATGGTTCGACCTCCCCTCTTTTTTTCGACCTGTTTGGGAGGTCGAACCACGCTTCGGGAACTTTTCAAATTCGTATTTTCGAGGCCTAAACGCGTGTGATCACTTGAAAAGCCCATTCCAAGCCCTAGAGACGTGATTACAAGTATAAAAGGAGGCTCATGCAGTCAAGAAAGACGTCCAATAATAGAGAACACAATACAAGAGAGGAGAAGAAAGGCCACAACCATACAACACCCCACAAGGGGGGATCACCCCCCATCCATCATCCACTTCCTTTCCTTCATCTATCCATCACTTTGAAGATTCGTTTGTGGAATCAAGAGGAGAACCAAGAGGAGGATTCAAGACGGAGAAGGACATGAAGACCCATATCTAGGGTTTATTCGTTTCCTAATTTATCTTGTATTTTCCGGACATCCGGGTAAGATCTATCCAACCCCCATGTGTGTTTCCTACAACACCATGGGCTAGAGCCTTTTTGGTAGATCTAGGAGTTTTGATGGTTTTATGAATTAATTGATCTTCTATGTGTAAACTCCGTACAACACTACTTGTGGATTTATTTTATATATGATTGTGCTTTCTTAATCCATATTCACGGTCGTTTTGTGCATCTTCAATTGGTATATAGAGTCTGAATATATATCTTGGTTGTAGATTGAGTGCGTTCACCGCTGAACTGGATTCCATGTTATGATTCTAAGTGAGGGGACTCCGAAGCTTCATTAGAACTATCATGTATGAATACTTATTAACTGAATTGAATTCGAATTATTAAGTAGGATAAAGAGGATAACTTCATAGTACCTATAAAGGGAGATCATATCGGGTTAGAGTACCAATCCTAGGGGGAAATAATTGATACTGATAGTACCTAGAAAGGGGGGTGAAATTATATCTCTTGCTCCAAGGTTATTCACACGTGTTACACGCATGTTTACTTGTGTCTATAGAGTAGATATGCATGGTTTAGTATGCGTCCATATTCCACAAGGCAGAGTCGGACATTGGCACATGGAAGAGAAGTTAAGTAGTGAAACTGGATTATCCTAGAGCTACCTATTCTCCTACTTAATCCACTTTCGTATTCTTCAAATGATACTTTATTTTATTTGTTATTTTAATTACTTGTTTATTAGTTCAATAATTCTAAACCTCAACTTAATTGCCAAATTGTCTTAATTAATTTAGTAAATAATTAAATTGATAATACGCCGTCCTTTGGGTTCGATATTCACTTGGTCGCTTGCTAAGCTGCAATTGATATCCTTAATACTTGGGGATTAATTTTGCGTGCAAAGAAAATGCGCATCAAGTTCTTGGCGCCGTTGCCGGGGACGGCTGTTATTATTGATTTTATTATTTCTAGTTGATTAAGATTTTTTTTTCTTTTATTTGTGATTATTTATTTCTATCTAACCTTGAATTTTTCTGAGTTACTTGTGCGCTTGAAAAAGGAGAGGAAGGAAAGGAACGAATAACACATTGAGCTAAACATGGCCGGAGCAAGGCAGAATCCGGATAATGTTGCCATACGTGAAATTTTCACGAACTTTGGGAATGTCAACATGGGGTTGATAGGAGCAAGGGGAGAAGATGATGATTTCAAGATACATCCCGCTCTTATTAACATGGTGGAGAAGAATCCCTTTTCTGGAGGTTGTTTTGAAGATCCATATCAACATCTCCGAAGATTTCTTGGTTATGCAAACACTCAAAAGGGCAGTGGAGCGAATGATAATGCTAGGCGGATCGCCTTATTCAAGTTTTCTTTGATTGATGGAGCAGAAGCTTGGTATGACACTCTTGATCCAGCCGATTGCACTACATGGGACCAACTCCAGCAGAAGTTCTTGGAGAGATACATGCCACCCTCAAGGATCTTAAGAATGAAGCAAGAGATCACTCGATTTGTTTTGAATCAGGGTGAGAAATTTTATGAGGCGTGGGACAGGTTTAAAGACATGCTCAGGAGGTGTCCACAGCATGGAATGTCTAAGGCTGAATACATAAGCATTTTCTACTATGGATTGGATTGTGAGTCGCGTGTTTTTATTGATGCTTCATCAGGAGGAGCGCTGTTATCAAAGACAGCATTTGAAGCGGAAAAGTTGTTTGAAGACATCTCTATGAATTCACGTGACTGGCCAATAGAGAGAGATAGAGGATCATATGTACTTGGCGAGGTAGCGCAGGTTGAATATCAAGTGAAGCCGAATAGGGATGATGAGATCGTCTCTAGTCTAGCTAACATCAACAAGCTACTAGAATCCCAACAAAGGCAGATCACAGAGTTGACACAAAGAGGACCTAGTATGCGGCAGCACGAAGTGAAGAGTGTTGAAGATACCTTCAATCGATACATGGCTGAGAATGATGCAAGGATTGATTGTCTTGAGGATACCATGAATGTTGAGCATGTAGATTTATCTAAGCAGTTGAAGGAGCTTACCTTGATTATGGGGCAGATGACCGTAAATGTGAATCAATTGACACAAATATTGGAGAATAATGCCATCACATTGAGGTATGAAACACAGTACGAAGGATCGACGAAGTCGGAATCAAAATCTGAAGCAAAAGGAGCCCGATTCGACCAGGATCAAGAGGGTTCGACCAAATCTGTTGGTTGAACCAAGGTTGAACTAACCTGTTCGCGACCCTCTATTTTGATGGAAGTGAGGTTCGACCACGACTCCCCTGGTTCGACCAAATCACCAGGTCGAACCCAGGTCGAACCACACATCCTGGAGCACCCTGTTTTGTCGCAGCAACGATTCGACCACGATGGACATGGTTCGACCAGTCCATCTGGTCGAACCCTGGTCGAACCAAAGGGTAGAAATAGTACAGTAGGCCAGTTCGACCAAGGGAGAAGCGGTTCGACCTGTCCTGATGGTCGAATCCATGTCGAACCCCAAGTTCAAAGTGAGAGCAGCATGCCAGATGACTGGTTCGACCAAAGCATTGATGGTTCGACCAATCACCCAGGTCGAACCCACGTCGAACCCCAATTACAGAAAGAGAGCAGCCTTCCAGACGATTGGTTCGACCATTACACACCTAGTTCGACCAGCACCAGTGGTCGAACTGAGGTCGAACCTATTCGTTCTGCAACGTTTTCCACGCCGAATGTTTCCTATGATGTTGATGCTACTCCCATGCCATCCCAAGGACAGAATACTGAGCTTACAATGGAAAAGAAGTGGGAAGAAGCAAAGAGATTGAGAGCCAAGAAGGATAAAGCGAAGGAGGTTGAACGTGATGAATGGGGAAGACCAAAGACCAAGATACCTCCTCCGTTTCCTTCGAGATTGGCCGAGAAGGGATTGGAAGAAAAGTTCAAGAGGTTTCACGATGTCATGAGCAAAGTAAGCTTGAACATTCCTTTCTCTGAAGCAATCATGGAGATGCCATACTATGCCCGATTCCTCAAGAATATTATATCAAAGAAGAGAAGCTTGAACGGAGTGGAGACGGTGAACCTATCAGAGAATTGCAGCTCGATCCTTCAAAGGAAGCTGCCTGCAAAGTTAAAGGATCCGGGAAGCTTCACCATTCTTTGTGACATTGGAAAAGGGTCGGCACATAAAGCCTTGTGTGATTTGGGGGCAAGCGTTAACTTGATGCCCTTGTCCATATTTAAAAGGCTTGGTTTGGGGGAGTTAACTCCCACGAATATTGCTCTTCAATTGGCGGATAGATCCATGACTTGTCCGAAGGGTTTAATTGAAGATGTTTTAGTGAGAGTGGATAAGTTAGTTTTTCCCGTGGATTTTCTTGTACTTGAGATGGAAGATGATAAGGGTGACATTCCCCTTATTTTGGGACGACCGTTCCTTGCCACAGCTGGAGCTATGATAGATGTTAAGGAAGGAAAGCTTAGACTGCGAATGGATAATGAAGATGTGATTTTCTCTCTTGATCATGCAATGAAGATGCCCATGGAGACTCAATCATGCAAGTGCATTGATATGGTTTCTAACTTGTTTAATCTTGATTTTTCTAAGGCAGGTGATTCTGAATTTAAGTGGAAGATTGACAAGGGGGTGTCTAGACAGCCATGGGAGGAAGGAAATTTCAATGATCATATTTTGTGACCAAGAAAGGTGAGGTGTTGAGTGTAGACAAGAAGAGGGAAAGAAAGTACTTGAAGGTGAGGATGCGACAAGACGGTCCTCTGATCAAGTAGTTCAAAGTGGTAATCCATCGTGACTCTCCGACGTTAAACATGAGCGCCTGTTGGGGGCTTGCCCTTCTATTTTATTGCTTTATTTCTTTCGTGTGAGTAAGAAATTTTTATATTTAAGGTGCTTACTAATCGGAAATTACATCTCTTTTCAAACTTAGTTTCAACTTACGTTTTTACTAAGTTTGGGGGGGTGTGATGTTCTTACCTCATTGAAGCACCAAGAGTATAATCTTTTCTTTGTAATATTTGCTAGGGGAGTTGATTTTTTACGGTATATTGAAACTTTAATCGGTTTTGATATGTCGTGTTCAGTGGTATTTCTAGTGTGTGGAGTCGATTACATAGTCAATTAATTCTTTCTTATAGTTCTCCTATTTTATTATTGATGAATCCTGTGATGATGAGTATGTTTGAGCTTTGATGATAGAAAAGGGTAACTAGGTGGCAAGACGAGTTCTATATTGAGGCTTTGACTCGAGGAGCTCGTGCATACGTTGAAGAAAAATCAGGTGCCCTCGTTTCTTTTTTTTCTAATTTTTATATGTGCTTTTAATTCATGGAGTGGAAGGATTGAGTTTATGGTGGTGATCCATGTGAGCTTATTTTTAAATTGTCTTGGAATTCATATGCTCTTGAAATTGATGAAGGAAGTGTACTTGAGTTATATTGTGATATGAAGTTCTATGTGTACTTGTGGGATATTACCTACCATGAAAAGTGCTCTGTTACTTGTTAAAAACCCATGTGAAATTTTGAGCCTCGTTGATCATGATACATAATCACATGATATTTTCTTCTCTGGTGAGTATCGTTCTTGTGTGTGTATTCTAGAACTTGCCTCTTGTCTTACTTGAAACTACATGTGTGTTAGATGATGGGAGATGATCTAAGGCCATCCTTGAATTTATGAGTCACTTAGCCAAATAATTTCCTACCAAATAATTATATATCCGTAGTTAGCCCTTTTGAGTCTGAAAGCCTTATTTCTTTGGCAACCTACGAAGATAGCCACTTTGATATCCTATTTGAGCCTTAAATTCCTATATCTAGTGGAGAATTAAATGCTGTCAAAGCGTGTGAATTGATTTTCATGGAGTTTGGAAGGAATAAAATATTTGAAGCTGTACAAGTGATTATGAGCTTAAAAATAAGTTGCTTAGGGGTAGTGCCCAAAACTGGTACCCCAAGATGTTAGAGGTAGTGCCCGAAACTGGTACCTCAAGAAAGGAAAAAAAAGGAAATGAGAAAGAAAAAGTATGTTGAACTTGAAGGAAAGGAGAGAAAAGAAAATTAGAAGAGCATGAAGCTGGATAGCCTTGAAGTGTAAAAATCTGCAGTACAAAAGATCTCTGATTTTAATTCTCTACTAATTGAGTTACTTTATCCATATATTTCCTACCCTTACCAAAGAGCCAACATTACATCCAAAAGAAAAGTCCTTTTTGATCCCATTGTCGAATCATACTTTTAAGTGGTGGAGAGTTTGAGACATTTGGCAAGCTTATGGTTACGCATGCACTTGAATTGAATCTGAGCGTAAACACCTTATCCCATAAGTGTACATCTTTTACACTTGAGTGCGAGTGATATATACTTCCCGTGAGAACATGTTGATGGAGCATTTGAATTGGTGGTGATTGTCTTAACTTGTATGCTACGAATTGATTATTACATGTAATAAGAGTTGCATGACCTAAGTTGAGGACAATTGTATTTTGAAGAGGGGTATTTGTCATAGTCCTTGTTTCCCTGCTAATTTTCTTACTCTCTCTCTCTCTTTATCTTTGTTTTGTTGCCTCGGGACGAGCAACGGGTAAGTTTGGGGGTTTGATGAGAGTGAAAATAAGCGTGTTTTAATATCCAATTTAACACCTTTTTGATTGATATTGTAGTCTTATATGAGCACAAATGTCTTATATTCGATATATGTGAGAATTATGTGCACTTGAGGTGTTTTGTTGTGTTTTAGGTGGAAAAAGGATGAAAAGTGCAAAGTTGGAGAAAATGTGCAATTTGTGCAAGAATGCTGAAAACGCACATCCAACTTTCATAATTATTCTGTATTGTTGTGGAGCTCAAAACTTGTAGTGTGATACATGGTTGGAAAGCCACTGAAGAGAGGGTCGTTTTGGCGTAAAGAACATCCCATTCGGAGTCCGAACGAGGAAGTTATGAGCAAAGTGGTGACGCTGCGCGAGCTGTGCCGAACAGAATTACAGTGCTACTTTCCATGGCCTGTTACATATTCAATTCTTGGAGTTTTTATGATTTATTTATATGGATAGAAAGCCAAGGAAGAGAGGATCGCGTGAGCGCAAAAATCACTCAATTCGGAGGTCGGATGTGGAAGTTATACGCGAAACGGAGAGACTGCGCAAATCGGTTCGACCTGATTGAGGTCGAACCGAGGTCGAACCCGACGGAAAAATAACCGATTCGACCACGACATTTTGATTCGACCTGGCATCTGGTCGAATCGACTACGTGGGCGTCCAGAATGGTGGTTCGACCATGGTTCGACCTCCCCTGTTTTGTTCGACCTGTTTGGGAGGTCGAACCACGCTTCGGGAACTTTCAAAATTCGTATTTTCGAGGCCTAAACGCGTGTGATCACTTGAAAAGCCCATTCCAAGCCCTAGAGACGTGATTACAAGTATAAAAGGAGGCTCATGCAGTCAAGAAAGACGTCCAATAATAGAGAACACAATACAAGAGAGGAGAAGAAAGGCCACAACCATACAACACCCCACAAGGGGGGATCACCCCCCATCCATCATCCACTTCCTTTCCTTCATCTATCCATCACTTTGAAGATTCGTTTGTGGAATCAAGAGAAGAACCAAGAGGAGGATTCAAGACGGAGAAGGACATGAAGACGCCATATCTAGGGTTTATTCATTTTCTAATTTATCTTGTATTTTCCGGACATCCGGGTAAGATCTATCCAACCCCCATGTGTGTTTCCTACAACACCATGGGCTAGAGCCTTTTTGGTAGATCTAGGAGTTTTGATGGTTTTATGAATGAATTGATCTTCTATGTGTAAACTCCGTACAACACTAATTGTGGATTTATTTTATATATGATTGTGCTTTCTTAATCCATATTCACGGTCGCTTTGTGCATCTTCAATTGGTATATAGAGTCTAAATATATATCTTGGTTGTAGATTGAGTGCGTTCACCGCTGAACAGGATTCCATGTTATGATTCTAAGTGAGGGGACTCCGAAGCTTCATTAGAATTATCATGTATGAATACTTATTAATTGAATTGAATTCGGATTATTAAGTAGGATAAAGAGGATAACTTCATAGTACCTATAAAGGGAGATCATATCGGGTTAGAGTACCAATCCTAGGGGGAAATAATTGATACTGATAGTACCTAGAAAGGGGGGTGAAATTATATCTCTTGCTCCAAGGTTATTCACACGTGTTACACGCATGTTTACTTGTGTCTATAGAGTAGATATGCGTGGTTTAGTGATGCGTTCATATTCCACAAGGCAGAGTCGGACATTGACACATGGAAGAGAAGTTAAGTAGTGAAACTGGATTATCCTAGAGCTACCTATTCTCCTACTTGATCCACTTTCGTATTCTTCAAATGATACTTTATTTTATTTGTTATTTTAATTACTTGTTTATTAGTTCAATAATTCTAAACCTCAACTTAATTGCCAAATTGTCTTAATTAATTTAGTAAATAATTAAATTGATAATACGCCGTCCTTTGGGTTCGATATTCACTTGGTCGCTTGCTAAGCTGCAATTGATATCCTTAATACTTGGGGATTAATTTTGCGTGCAAAGAAAACGCGCATCAATCACCCAATTGCTGCTATTGAAGAATCAAAGGATTTATCAAGAATGACAATTTTCGAGTGGACGGGGTCTCTTCTTGCTCATGAGTAAAGGATCAACAGTTAAACAAATGTAACAAGTGTACTAGCTTCTCAGTCAAGACAAGCATCGAGGCTAAATTTCAGCAATAGAGGGGATGTTGATGAGAGTGAAAATAAGCGTGTTTTAGTGTCCAATATAACACCTTTATTATAGGAATTGTTGCATATATTAGCACAAGTGTCTTATATTCATTATATGTGAGAAAAATATGCACTTGAGGTGTTTTGTTGTATTTTAGGTGGAAAAAGGATCAAAAGTGCAAAGTTGGAGAAAATGTTCAATTTGTGCAATGATGCTGAAAAATGCACGTCCAACTTGTGTAATTTTTCTATATTCATGTGAAGCTCTAAATTGGAAGTGTCATACATGGTTGGAAAGCACAGAAGAGAGGGTTGTTTTGGCGTAAAGAACACCCCAATTGGATTCCAAACGAGAAAGTAATGATCAAAGTGGTGACGTCGCGCAAGCTGTGCCGAACATAACGGCTGTGCCATTTTCCTTAACTTGTTATAAATTCAAATATTGGAGTTTCTGTGAGTTCTTTATATGGATATAAATCTAAGGAAGAGAGGACCGCGAGAGCGTAAGAATTACGCAAATCGGAGGTCAGATATGGAAGTTATGTGCGAAACGGTGAGACGACGCAAGCTTGTTCGACCAGAGGAGATCCGTTCGACCAGCATCATCTTGGTCGAACGGATGAAGTTTGGTCAAACAAAATGTCCAAATTCTTACAGAAGGTTTGTTCGACCAGCGTTTGATCAGGGGGGACTTGTTTGACCAAGGAAATCTGGTCGAACAGAATTGCGCTAGTGCTATTTTTGGTAATTTTGGGTTTCTTTTGCCAAATTTGACGTATTTCTCAAGTAAAAGTCCATCCAAGGCATATAAGGAGAGCTTACAAGTATAAAAGGGGATGTAGATCACATCATTATTCGTCATATTGGATTAGAGAGAGGCCACAACAATACTACACCCCACAAGGGAGGATCACCCCAACCATCATCCACATCCTTTCATCCATCCATCCATCCATCACTTTGAAGAGTCATCTGTGGAATCAAGAGGAGAACTAAGAGGAGAATTCAAGATGAAGAAGGACGCGACGATGCCACATCTATGTTTTATTTCGTTTTCTAATTTATCTTGTAATTTTCCGGTCATCCGGGTAAGATCTATCCAACACCCATGATTATTCTTCGTAGTATCATGGTCTAGGGTCTTTTTGGTAGAACTAGGGTTGTGAAGGTTTTTGCGAATTAATTGAACTTTCGTGTGTAAACTCCGTACAACACTACTTGTGGTTTATTTTATATAAGACTATGTATTTTTAAATCATACTCACAGTCATTTTGTGCATCATTAACTGTTATGTAGAGTCTGAATACATATCTTGGTTCTTGATTAAGTGCGTTCACTGCTGAGCAGAATTACATGTTATAATTCTAAGAGAGGGGACTCCGAAGTCTTATTAGAACTATCTTATATAAATACTTAATAATAGAATATTATTCGGGTTAATAAGTAGGATAAAGAGCATAACTTCATAATACCTATAAAGGGAGATCATATCGGGTTAGAGTACCAATTGGCCAGGAAAATAATTGATACTGATAGTACCTAGAAAGGGGGGTGGAATTATATCTCTTTCTCTGAGCTTATTCACATGTGTTACACGCATGTTTACTTGTGTCTATAGAGTAAATATGCATGGTTTAGTGATACGTCCATATTCCACAAGGCAGAGTCGGACATCAACACATGGAAGGGAAATTAATGAGTGAAATTGGATTTCCCTAGAGCTACATATTCTCCTACTTGATTCACTTTTGTATTCTTTTAAGGGCTTTTATTTTATTTGTTATTTAATTTAAGTCTTTTAGTTGTTAGATTAAATCCTCAAACATTATTGCCTTTCATCTTAATTAATTTAGTAAATAATTAAATTGATAATACACCGTCCCTTGAGTTTGATATTTAACTTGGTCGCTTGCTTAAGCTGCAACTGATATCCTTCATACTTGGGGATTAATTTTGCGTGCAAAGAAAATGCGCATCAAGTTTTTGGCGCTGTTGTCGTGGACGGCTGTTATTATTGATTTTATTATTTCTAGTTGATTAGGACTTTTATTTGTGATTATTTATTTCTATCTAACCTTGAATTTTTCTGAGGTACTTGTGCACTAGGAAAAGGAAAGGAAGAAAAGGAAGGAAAGGAAGGAATAACACACTGAGCTAAACATGGCCGGAGCATGGCAGGATCTGGATAATGTTTCCTTACGTGAAATTTTCACGAACTATGGGATTGGAAACATGGGGTTGATAGGAGCAAGGGGGGAGATGATGATTTTGAGATACATCCCGCTCTTATTAACATGGTGGAGAAAAATCTCTTTTCTGGAGGTTGCTTTGAAGATCCATATCAGCATCTCCGAAGATTTTTTGGTTTTGCAAATACTCAAAAGAGAGCTGGAGCTAATGATAATGCTAGGCGGATTGCCCTATTCAAGTTCTCTTTGATTGATAGGGCGGAAGCTTAGTAAGAGACTCTTGATGCCACAGACATCACTACATGGGACCAACTGCAGCAGAAGTTCTTGGAGAGATGCATGCCACCCTCAAGGATCTTAAGAATGAAGCAAGAGATTACCCAATTTATTATGAATCAGGGTGAGAATTTTATGTGGAGTGGGACATGTTTAAAGACATTCTCAGGCGGTGCCCACAACATGGAATGTCTAAAGCTCAATACATAAGTATCTTCTACAATGGATTGGATTGTGAGTCGCGTATTTTTATTGATGCATCATCAGGAGGAGCGCTGTTATCTAAGACAACACTTGAAGCAAAAAAGTTGTTTTAACACATCTATATGAAAGAGTAAGACTGGCCTACGGAAAGAGTAAGAGGATCTCATGTACTTGGTAAGGTAGCACAAGTTGAACATCAAGTGGTGAAGCCGAATATGGATGATGAGATCGTCTCTATTCTAGCTAATATCAACAAGCTACTAGAGTCCCAGCAGAAGTAGATTATAGAGTTGACACAAAGGGGGCCTAGTAAGCTACAGCAAGAAGTGAAGAGTGTTGAAGATACCTTCAATCGATACACGACTGAGAATGATGCAAGGGTTGACCGCATCGAAGCAAGTATGAATGCTAATCATGCTAATTTTTCTAAGCATTTGAAAGACCTTACCTTTATAATGGGGCAGATGGCCGCGAATGTGAATTAATTGACACAAACGTTGGAAAATAATGCCATCACATTAAGGTCCGGGACTCAGTACGATGGTTCGATGAAGCCGGTGGATAAAAACAAAAAAGACAGGGCTCCCGTTCGACCAAGCTTAGGCCGTTCGACCAGAACTGATGGTCGAATGATGGTCGAACGAGTTTAAAAAAATAGAGATACGATGCTCTATTTTCTGATTCGCCGTTCGACCAAAGCAGCTCCATTCGACCAGACCTATCTAGTCGAAGTATAGTCGAACGAGCACCTGTTGAGCAGAAAAGTCAAGTTTAGATTACAGACACCCGGTTAGACCATACTTATCCCATTCGACAGATTTATCTGGTCGAAGTCTGGTTGAACGAGAACTAGACAGTTTGAACTCGTTTCTAGACAGTCCATTCTACCAGACACGGTCTGTTCGACTAGAGCAATCTGGTCGAACTGAGGTCGAACTGCGGCAATCGATCCCCATTTTCGTACCGAATGCTACACCTGTTGCTCCAAACACCCAAGTACCATCACAAGAGCAGAATACTAAGCTAATAGTAGAGAAGAAGTGGGAAAGAACAAAGAGGTTGAGAGTCGAGAAGCTTAGACTGCAGATGGATAATAAAGATGTGGTTTTCTCTCTTGATCAACCAATGAAGATGCCAATGGAGACTGAATTGTGCAAGAGCATAGATGTGGTTTCTTACTTGTTTAATCTTGATTTTAATAGGACAGATGATTCTGAATTTGAGTGGAAAATTGACAAGGAGGTGTCTAGACAGCCATGTGAGATAGGTAATTCAAAGGATCATATTTTTGTAACCAAGAAAGGTGAGGTGTTGAGTGTAGACAAGAAGAGGGAAAGAAAGTATTTGAAGGTGAAGATGCAAGAAGACCGCCCTCTGATCCAGTAGTACAAAGTGGTATTCCGTCGTGACTCTCCGACGTTAAACATGAGCGCCTGTTGGGGGCTTGTCCCTTCTGTTTTATTACCCTATTATTTCTTTCGTGTGAGTGAGGAGTTATTATATTTGAAGTGCTCACGTTTCGGCAATTACATCTCTTTTCAAACTTAGTTTTGACTTACGTTTTTACTAAGTTTGGGGGGTGTGATGTACTTACCTCGTCTTATGAGCACTAAGGGTATAATTTTTCCTTTCGTTGGTTGTTTGTTTGTTAGGAGGT
This sequence comes from Pogostemon cablin, assembly GCA_023678885.1. NCBI lineage: Eukaryota > Viridiplantae > Streptophyta > Magnoliopsida > Lamiales > Lamiaceae > Pogostemon > Pogostemon cablin. The sequence goes on from CM042967.1 coordinate 26,482,230, forward strand.
TGATTTTTTGTGGCATATTAGTATTTTAACCGGTGTTGATATGTCGATTTTTTGCAACTTACCTAATGTTTAGTGTGTTGTGTTGGTGTATATAGTGTGTGGAGTCAATTAGATAGTCAATTGAGTATTTCTTATAGTTTTCTTATTTTATTATTGATGAATCTGTGATGATGAGGTGTGCTTGAGCTTTGATGATAGGAACAGGTAAACCGAGGCTTTGACCTGATCGAGTTGAACAACTCGAGGAACTCATGTATACATTGAAGAAAAATCAGGTGTCCTCATTTTCTTATTCTAATTTTTATGTGTGCTTTTAATTCATGAGAGTGGAAGGATTAAGATCTTGATTTTAGTGATCCACATGAGCTTATATTTTTAAATTGTGCTTAAAATTCATATGCTTTTGAAATTGATGAAGGAAGTGTACTCGAATTATATTGTGGCATGACGTTCTATGTGTACTTATGAGATATTGCTTACCTTGAAATTGCTCTGTTACTTGTTAAAAACCCATGTGAGATTTTGAGCCTCGTTGATCATGTTACATAATCACATGATATTTCTTTTCTGGTGATTATCGTTCTTGTACGTGTATTCTAGAACTTGCCCCTTGTCTTTCTTGAAACTATATGAGTGTTAGATGATGGAAGATGATCTAAGGCCATCCTTAGATTTATAAGTCACTTGCCAAATAATTCCCTACCGAATGACGTTTATCCGTAGTTAGCCCCGTTGAGCCTAAAAACCTCATTCTTTGACAGCCTACGAGAAATAACCACTTTGAGCATCTGAAATTTTTTGAGCCTTGATTTTCCTTCTAGAAGAGAATTAATGGCTTTTCAAAGTGTGTTGATGGAGCTTGATAACAATTTTGGAAGGAATGAAATTAGTGTTGAAATAGAGATGGATCATGATAATGCATCTAAGGAGAATCATGGGATAGTGCTTAAATCTAGTACTCCATGGAATCAAACATCCTAAGGCAGTGCTTAAATCTAGTACCCTATGGAGGATGCGCGAGGTAGTGTCCGAAACTGGTACCTTAAGAGAAAAAGAAGAAAAAGAGAGGGAAAAAATGTTGTGCTTGAGAAAAAAAAGTGAAAGAGTTGAGGAGGATATTGTGCGTAATTGAAGTGAGTAAGAAGAATGAAAGATCATGATGGAATGCACGCTTGGTTGATCCAAGTTTTGAGTCACTTATCCATATATTTCCTACCTTAACCAAAGAGCCAACATTACATCTAAAAGAAAAGTCATTTTTGATCCTATTGTTGAATCATACTTTTAGTGGTGGAGAGATTGAGATATTAGGCAAGCTTATGGTTACACATGCACTTGAATTGAATTTGAGCGTAAACACCTTAACCTATAAGTGTACATCTTTTAAACTTGAGTGCGAGTGATATACTTCCCATGAAAATATGTCAATGGAGCATTTGAATTGGTGGTGATTGTCTTAACTTGTATGCTATGAATTGATTATTACATGTAATGAGAGTTGCATGACCAAAGTTAAGAACAATTGCATGTGAATAATATTGGTCATAGTCCTTATTTTCCCGCTAATCTTCTTACTCTCTCTCTCCTTATTTTTATTTTGTTACCTCGGGACGAGCAATGGGTAAGTTTGCGAGATTGATGAGAGTGAAAATAAGCGTGTTTTAGTGTCCAATATAACACCTTTTTGATAGGCATTATTGCATATATTGGCACAAGTGTCTTATATTCATTATATGTGAGAAAAAGGTGCATTTGAGGTGTTTTGTTGTATTTTAGGTGGAAAAAGAATCAAAAGTGCAAAGTTGGAGAAAAGGTGCAATTTGTGCAATGATGCTGAAAAATGCACGTCCAACTTGTGTAATTTCTCTGTGTTCATGTAAAGCTTTGAATTGGAAGTGTCATACATGGTTGGAAAGCACAGAAGAGAAGGTCGTTTTGGCGTAAAGAACACCCCAATCAGAATTCAAACGAGAAAGTTATGATCAAAGTGGTGACGTTGCGCAAGCTGTGCCGAACAGAACGGCTGTGCCACTTTACGTGACTTGTTATATATTCAAATATTGGAGTTTCTGTGAGATCTTTATATGGATAGAAATCCAAGGAAGAGAGGATCGCGTGAGCACAAGAATTACGCAAATTGGAGGTCGGATGTGGAAGTTATGTGCGAAACGGTGAGACAGCGCAAACTTGTTCGACCAGAGAAGATCCGTTCGACCAGCATCATCTTGGTCGAACGGATGAAGTTTGGTCGAACAAAATGTCCAAATTCTTACATAAGGTTTGTTCAACCAGGGTTCGACCAGGGGGGACTAGTTCGACTAAGGAAGGTCTGGTCGAACAGAATTGCGCTGGTGCTATTTTTGGTAATTCCAGGTTTCTTTTGCAAAATTTGACGTATGTCTCAAGTAAAAGCCCATCCAAGGCCTATAAGGAGAGCTTACAAGTATAAAAGGGGATGTAGATCACATCATTATTCGTCATATTGGATTAGAGAGAGGCCACAACAATACTATACCCCACAAGGGGGGATCACCCCCCAACCATCATCCACATCCTTTCATCCATCCATCCATCACTTTGAAGAGTCGTCTGTGGAATCAAAAGGAGAACTAAGAGGAGAATTCAAGATGAAGAAGGACGCGATGATGCCACATCTAGGGTTTATTTCATTTTCTAATTTATCTTGTAATTTTTCAGACATCCGGGTAAGATCTATCTAACACCCATGATTGTTCTTCGTAGCATCATGGGCTAGAGCCTTTTTGGTAGAACTAGGGTTGTGAAGGTTTTTACGAATTAATTGAACTTTCGTGTGTAAACTCCGTACAACACTACTTGTGGTTTATTTTATATAAGACTATGCGTTTTTAATTCATACTCACAGACATTTTGTGCATCATTAACTGTTATGTAGAGTCTGAATACATATCTTAGTTCTTGATTGAGTACGTTCACTGCTGTACAGAATTACATGTTATAATTCTAAGAGAGTGGACTCCGAAGTCTTATTAGAACTATCTTATATAAATACTTGTTAATTGAATATTATTCGGGTTAATAAGTAGGATAAAGAGTATAACTTCATTGTACCTATAAAGGGAAATCATATTGGGTTAGAGTACCAATTGGCCAGGGAAATAATTGATACTGATAGTACCTAGAATGGAGGGTGGAATTATATCTCTTGCTCTGAGGTTATTCACACGTGTTACACGCATGTTTACTTGTGTCTATAGAGTAGATATGCATGGTTAAGTGGTGCGTCCATATTCCACAAGGCAGAGTCGGACATCAACACACGGAAGAAAAATTAATGAGTGAAACTGGTTTTCCCTAGAGCTATCTATTCTCCTACTTGATTCACTTTCACATTCTTCTAAGTGCTTTTATTTTATTTGTTATTTAATTTAAGTCTTTTAGTTGTTAGATTAAATCCTCAAACGTTATTGCCTTTCGTCTTAATTAATTTAGTAAATAATTAAATTGATAATACGCCATCCTTCGGGTTCAATATTTAACTTGGTTGTTTGCTTAAGCTGCAACTGATATCCTTCTAGTTGGGGATTAATTTTGCGTGTAAGAAAAACACGCATTAGATGTCAAGAAATCTCAAAATCTATCCAGCAAGTGGAAGCAAAATGGAAAATAGAGGAATTGAAATGGGAAACAACAACAAAATTCTAGTCATAACTTTTGTTGTTTTATTTGCAAGAAGTCTAATCATAAATATAAAGATTGTTTCTTAAAATGCAAAAAAATGCAAAATCTCTAATCATTCTCAAAGGGATTGCTGGTTTCTAAATAAGGAGAAGAATGAAGCAAAAGTTAGATGCAAAGTTTTTGAACTCTTCTAAAGATGAAACATTGTTCTACACCAGTAATAATTGTGAGCAAAATTATATGTGGTATTTGGATAGTGGATGCAGCAATCACATGGCCAGTAATCGAGATTTCTTTGTTGATCTGGATCCGAACGAAGCTCAAATCAGCTGGACTTGGCCGAATATTTCCAAATTCATGATGACTGCGAAAAGGCTGATGAAACTCTTTACAGAAAGTTGAAAAGGTCATTGCTCTAATTCAACACAAGGTCAGATGTTGCTCACTTGGTTAGTCTTCTGTCTAGGTTCATGAATGAACCAAGTAAAATCTATTTTGCTGTAGCAAAATGAATTCTGAGGTACTTAAAGGGTACAAAGAATCAGGGCATACAGTTCAAGAAGGAGAATAACTCAAAGCTTGTTGGCTACTCGAATAGTGATTTGGTCGGATCACTTTATAATCGAAAGAGAACTTTTGGCTATATCTTTTACTTTGGAACAAATGTGATCTCATGGAGTTCAAGAAATAAAAAATCGGTGGCTTTATCATCCACCGAAGGAAAAATATTGTAGCAACATATGAAACTCGTGAGGCTATTTGGTTAAAGAGAATTCTTGAATAGTTAAATTTCAAGCAAGATGGAAAAACTATGATCCATTAATGTGACATGTATGCAATTGCCATGATAAAGAATCCCATTTTTCAAGCATTGAAACATATCGAGCTACGACATTATTTCACAAGAGAGCTAGTGAGTCTAAGAAAAAATTGCAAGGAATTCAACAATACCAATGATCAACCAGTGAATGTTCATACGAAGGCTGTTATGTTTGAGAAATTTAAAAAATTCAAGAAGCATGTCAAGATTACAAATTAATGGGGGGTGTTGAAATTAAATATTAATTTGTAATCATAATTAGATGCATGAAATAAAGATGCATTGGAATGGATTCAAAGCTTGGAACATGGAGCCAAAATCTTAGAAGTGTTAAGTTATTAAATTAATTGTTGTTAATTAGGTGGGCTAGTTCACCTGGCTACTGGGCTTCTCACTAAGGTGAGTGACACATGTTCGATTCCCTTTGCTTAAATCTCATTTTTTATATTTTTTTACATAAAATTTATAAAAACAATTAAAATGAACATTTCAAAATAAGAAATCGAACTGATGTAATTGTCGAAAAGTATAAAAAAAATTATAAAAATCAATTATTTTTCGAAATTAAATTTGGTGGATTATTGGTGACGGTTCATATGCAGGGCGGCTCATTTGCGAGTTGAGCTATTGGTGGGGCGGGTTTGGTTGGGCGAGGCGGGTTGGCTCGTGCGGGCCGAACCCATTTTGACATCTCTAGATTCAGCCGCATCAACAACATCACGGGCAGCATCAACAACTTCACGGGCAGACGCAGCAGCATCAACAGCATCATGGGCAGATGCAGCAGCATCAACAACATCATGGGCTAATGCGACAGTATCAACAATATCAACAACTTGAAGAACAACTTCAACAGCAAGACTAACACCACCATCAATAGCAGACATAACAATACCACGTGCTAATGCAAACCCCAATTTCTTAATTCCTCTCATCAATAAATCCGACTCCTGTACAACGCGCGCAGTTGTTAAATTGTACACTAAAAAATATTGATCGAAAACAGAACTGAATGTTTTGTTATATATCATTTAACACGCTCTCTCACATATAGGTGAGTTTACACATAGAGTTTTCTTCTTTTATAAATGGATCGATGAAGACCTAATTAGGACAAGTATGTACCTGGGGAGCAGGAGAGCCAACATCCTTATTTTCTTCTATATGTTTTTCCATATTTTCTCTGCACTTAAACAAATGCAGTCTGTGGACCATTTTTATAGTATGTATGTACGAGTAGTTGGTAATTGTTTTTAAGTAATTCCACCAATTAACTTGTACTCCTCTCCAGCTACTTGGGTGTGCCAAATTAAAATTTTCTATGTAGTTTATTGTGAGACGGATTGTGAGACGAGTCGACTCATTATTAAAGTATGATTATAAAATGAGTATGATTGTGAGACGAGACGAATTGTAAGCATACTATTTAATTTTTACAATGAGTATTAATATTTTTAAATACTTATATATGATTTTAAAAAAAAAATAGTATTTGGAAATTATCCTTCCAAAGATAAGATATCCTTTTATTTTTATCATGTAGTATTATTTTTTCATGTATTTTAGATTTAACTTTTTAAAATAAAAGTGATCGGATCCATAAGTTGTAATCTTATAGAACTGTTAAGTGTATGAATTTGTTAATGGGGGTGTTCTTTTCTTAATTTTTTTTTTTTTGGAACGACAAATAAAAATGAAAATTTAACCGGATCAGCTACTGCTATACTTTCACACATTTTTAATAAGTGTGGCACTATTTGACACCCATAACTTTACGGTAAGCACCCAACAATTCAAATTAAAGGGTAGGAATTGACGAAAATAACCTTAATATAATTACATTTAAAATTTATTATATCCACCCATTCCAAAAATCAAATTACTTTACCCACCCTTTTATCTTCTTCATCTTTTTGCGCAGTACACACTCTTGAACAAGGAAATGGTGTTTAAGTTGCAGAGAAAAATTGAAATTACAAATATGTTTGATTTTACAAATCTTTTAATTTGGACCAATAAATCAAGAGGAGTTGGTCACTCTTTTCTTACCCAAAAGAAATATCGAAAGATGCAATCCAAGCTTCCACCTTTTCTTCCCCCTTCAACCACGATGCCGCCAAGATTCATTAGAGAAAACCCGTTGTCGACGGAAGTCCCATTCACCATTCACTTTAGCCATCTCACCGGAAAATGCAACCTACCGACTATTGTTGCAAAAACAAGAAACCTCCCCGGAATTTTTTTTATCGCCTGCAGTTTTTTTTATTGGTTCATGATTTTCTACTAAACAAAACTATTACCATTACATTTCAGATTTAATTTTCACTTGAAATAATTGGAATAAGAAATAAAATTAGTGGAAAAAATAAAAAGAGAAACAATTATTGAGAAAAATTGAAAAGAATGTGGAATGGAGAAAAGAAGAATATGAGATTATCATTTCATGTCTACAATTTTGCAGAGTTAAATAAGTTTCTCTTTTCTGTGTGAATGGTGAAGACTATGAGATTACCATTTCATGTCAATTTTGCAGAATTAAACAAATTTCTCTTTTCTATGTGAATGACAGTGTATTCAGTGTGTGAATTGGTGAAGGAGAAGATGGGTGGATAAAGTAATTTACTGTAAATTGGATGGAGATATTGAATTTTGTGTAAATTGGTGTACTAATTTTAAATATAATTAAATCAAGGTTATTCTAGTATTTTCATTTCATCTTATTATGATTATCGGGTGCCTATAGGAAAGTATTGGGTGGCAATAGTGTCTCCCTTTTAATAAATACTCCCTCCATATCATTACAAAGATGATGTTTTTTTTTTAACTTAAATTAAAGGATATAATATTTAATATGTGGATGAGGAGATAGAATTTTTTTTAATATGTAGTGGATATGTGTATTAGTGTGGTGTGTGAGTCTCATAAAAATATATTAATTATTTTGTATAAGTCTCATTTAATAAAAAAGAAAAAACACATTTTATGTTGGGACAAAGAAAAAATAGTAAAATACACTCCTTATAATGGGACAGAGAGAATAATAATAGATAATACTAACATTTATTTATATTTAAATAACTGGATTTTCATTTTTTCCATAATCTTTTAAATAAATAATAATGGTAAAAAATTATGAAAATCCTTGATTCGACCTCCTTGGTGACTCACTTTAGAAGTGATGAAAGTTATCTTAGTATATGAAATCAAAATTGTTGAAAACAGGGGCGGAGCAGGACAAATTTTTAGAAGGGAATAGGAATAGAAGCATGTTGTTCATAATTCATATTCGAGCATTATATGGACAAAATAATGTAATATAAAAGAATAACTCTCTACCCAAAAAATTTAGAGATATTACAATATTCCTCAAATCTCAATGTCTAAAACTAATTAAATAGCAGATGATTTTTTTTTCATTGATTCAGAAATTATATAATAATCCTTCTGTCTCATTGAAATGCACGCACTTCATTTGTAATTTACAAAGGAAGGACGTACGTTTCTGGGATGGAGGGAGTATGTGGTAAAGGTGTAAGCTATTTACATAAGTATTTTGTGTCAAATTATTTGCAAGAATTATTATTAGGAGGTTTAGGGAGCTAAAAATCATAATTAAAAGGAAGTAATTATTAAAAATACCCCCTTTGTTCATGGTATTTTTATACATTTTTTTATTTTTGTACACTTACAATTTTTGCAACTTTTCAAAAATAGCAACACTAGAATACATTAATATTATTAAAAAATCACAATACTACAATAATGCTACATACTTTTTACACTTATTCATCAATTCTAATAACTTTATTTATATTTTCTTTTTGAATTACCTAATTTACTTTTACTTTTTCTTACCTAATATATTTAAAAAAATAATTTTTTTCTAATCCACACATCCACATATACGTCTAAAAATACTAGAGACAAAGGAATACTACATATATAGTACTCCCTCCGTCCCGGGTATTTTTACCCGTTTGTACCGGCACGGAGATTAAGACGTTTTATTTTTTTAATATATAATGTAAGAGAAAGTAGGGATAAATTAGTAATTTAAAAAGAAAAAGTAAATAAATTTATTGGGAATGATGAATAAAGTGTAAAAAAGTAATTAAAGTTGTTGGGATTGTAAAAAGTAGGTAATAAAATATTATGTATTTTTGCCAAAAATGGAATGGGTAAAAATACGTGGGACACCCCAAAATGGAAAGTGGGTAAAAATACGTGGGACGGAGGGAGTATTGAATTTTAGAAAGTTTTTTTTTTTTTTGGGGGTGGCTAGAGCCCCCTCATAGCATTGAAAGGATACGCCCCTGGTTGAAAATACCTTAAACTTAACTTAAATCAATAAGAAAAAAAGTATGAGACGTCTCATGTTATTTTACCCTTTTGTAATGAGTTATCATTTTTTATTTAATATAGTATTATTTCTTTTTACTGTTATCATTTTTTATTTATATTATAAATTATTAAGAAAATAATTTACAGCACCATTATTATTTTTTATCAATTAAGTATCATTTTTTATTATAATAAAAATTATAATTTTTTATTTATCTCACAAAAGTAAATCAGTAAGACAGCCCACCACAATTCACCTTTCTTAAACAACCCCATAAATTTAAGAATGCTAATGATTAGATTCAAGAATACTAATGATCATTATATGTATCATTGACTTGCGAAAAGTCTTGGTCATGGCATCGTCTTAGAACAATGACGAAACATACGTGCCCAATTCAACACGAGATTAACTAAACTAGTGGCCTCACCCAACTAGTTAGCCCCAACTAATTAAATTGCACTCCTCTCCAGCCACTTCGGTGTGCCAAATTAAAAATTTATGTGTACTCTCTTGTGAGACGGATTGTGAGATGAGTCGACTCATTATTAAAGTATGATTTTAAAATGAGTATGATTGTGAGACGAGACGAATTGTAAGCATACTATTTAATTTTTACAATGAGTATTAATTTCTTTAAATAGACTTATATATGATTTTAAAAATAAAATAGTATTTCGAAATTATCCTTTCAAAGATAAGATATCCTTTTATTTTTATCATGTAGTAGTATTATTTTTTCATGTATTTTAACTTTAACTTTTTAAAATAAAAGTGATCGGATCCATAAGTTGTAATTTTGTAGAACTGTTAAGTGTATGAATTTGTTAATGGGGGTGTTCTTTTCTTAAAATTTTTTTTTTTGGAACGGACAAATAAAAATGAAAATTTAATACATCTATTTAAGTGTATGAATTTGTTAATGGGGGTGTTCTTTTCTTAAATTTTTTTTTTTTTTGGAACGGACAAATAAAAATGAAAATTTAATACATCTATTTAAATGGAAGAAGAAATTTACAAATTTTTAATTGTATCCCGAATTTCAAAGTTTGAATCCAAATGGGATCAGCTACTCCTATACTTTCACACATTTTTAATAAATACTCCCCCCGTATCATTTTTTTAACCTAAATTAAAGGATATAATATTTAATTTAATATGTAGATGATGAGAGAGCATTTTTTTTTAAAAATATGTAGTGGATATGTGTATTAGTGTATTGTGTGAGTCTCATGAAAATATATTAATTATTTTGTATAAGTCTCATTTAATAAAAAAGAAAAAACACATTTTGTGTTGGGACGAAAAAAAATAATAAAATACACTCCTTATAATGGGACAGAGAGAATGATAATAGATAATACTAACATTTATTTAAATAACTGAATTTTCATTTTTTTCCATAATCTTTTAAATAAAGTTCTATTAAAGGGTTCTAAATCTAGAAGGATATCTCTATCTTATTTTAAATTAATGCACATGAACTATCTTAAATACATAATTGATTTCTCAATCTAATCACATACCCATGACAATTAATCACATAAATCACACATATACATCAAGGAATTCACATCAATGATAGAAATAACACAAATGCTCAATTAAGATTAAAATCAGTTTGCATAAAACCTAAATTATTCAACATCAATCATGGAGCTAATCTCACAAAGGATAGCGATAATCACTCCCCCAAACTTAAAGTGTTGCTCGTCCCTGAGCAACGAAAATGATAAACCAAGAGTTGAAATTTTCACCTAGGAAAAGACCTAACGAATATAAGCAATAACACATCTAAAGTAATATTTACTACAAATTATGCTAGGTCACCCTATAACATTAAACTCATGACATGCAAAATTAACAAGTTCAATTAAAAGAGAATAAAGAGTAATGTAGTCCCTTTCGGTCCAAGCCTCACATTAGATATCAATTTCACTCAACACTCTATCATATTAGGTAAAACAACACTCATCAATCGATTGGCTCGACTCGCTGTAAGCTTGCTTGTGGACTACATTCACAAACCACCAAAATTTCAATTAGTGATAAAAAAAGGTCTTAGTATTTGGATGTAATGATAGGTTTTTTGGTAGGGTAGGAAGAATATGGGTAATAGTGACTATACGAGTGTAAGTAATTGAAGAGATGATCAACTTCCTCAACTTCTCCACTTTTCTTTCTTCCTTTCTATCTTTGATAATCACAAGCACTAATCATTAACTTTCCTTAGATTGAGCTTCTTATAAGTCATGCTTCATTTTTTGGACTTTTAAGTACTTGAGCATATTGTTGTTGCTTTGGTCATTTTATTGTTTTGAGGTTGCATGCCCATTCTTGTTTGTGCTCTTTTCATCCTTTTTTCTTGCTTGTTACCATTTCCTTTCTTCTTTTGCACAATAACTCATCAAACCTTGTTAATCACCATCTCCTCAATCACTCACACTAAAGGGTAAATATATAAGGCTCATGTGAGTAATCAAGGCTTGTAATGTGCTTATATCACAAGAAATAGACTTAAAGTTCAAAATGGTTAACTAGGGATGATGTTCATAGTAGGAAAATATATGACAATGACTATTAATGACAAGGATGGCCTTAGACCATGTCACTAATCTCCACTAATCGGGCTCGTTCCTATAGTCCTTAAGCAAGTTCTAGTTTATCAAACACAACCAACCACTCATGAAAAAATACCATGTATGCACGGTTGAGGCTCAAAGCTCACAAGCTTATGCTCGAACCTTAAGCAACGTATTACGCCACATTCATCTCAAAATTGAATAAGTTAAATAGAACATGTCACAATTCGAAAGTGTAGAGATTCTTAATCATAATTTGTTATCACTTATCACCACAACATGTCATCACTCACATTCAAAAATGACTCACGACATCCAAAAAACAAACCACCAAACAACCTTAAACAAAAATAAAAATACACACAAAACATATAAGAAAAGACTCACTGCTGAGTGATATTTTCACCTAGATTTTAGTATCTTTTTATGTGTGTTTTCGTATTTGTTTATCCGTATTTATGTGTTATTTGGTTGTGTTTTATGTTTTTATGGAAATGTGTGTGAATGAGCTTAAACCTATGATTTTCACTTTTTATTTGATGCTAAACATGATAAGAAAGATGTAGGAAAAAGCGGATCTCAATTTGGAGTTGAAACGAGGGAGAACGAGCCAAAACAGTAAAGGAATCAGGGCAGCAGCAACACGACTGGCCGTGTCGGGGGCACGAGCCGTGTCGCAGTACACGACTCGTGTAGCTAACATGGGCCTGTCCAGAATGGCCGTGCGCATACATCAATTCATCCAACACGACCACCACTTGGCCGTGTTGCGGAGCTCGACTCGTGTTGCAGCACACGGCCCGTGTACCAGACACGGGCCTGTAAGCGATGGCCGTGCGGAGTCATCAATTGACACAACACGGGCACCTTATGGCCGTGTTGTGCCACACGACTCGTGTCGTGTCAGGGATCAGAAAAAGTCAGAATCCTTCTAGAAGCTTACCAAGGGGTATAAATACCCAACACTTCAATATTTTTACAGGAGATCCGAAATTCCACCTTCCCCACACACCTCACACACCATTTCCTCTATTTTTCACCTTCACCTTCATCCATTCTTCACCCTTTGGATCTACCTTCATCCAACCATCAAATCCTTCATCCAATTAGCTAGAGAAGCAAGGAAGAGAGGTGAATTGCAAGGGGGAGAAGAAGATCACCATTGAAGACATCCAAGGGAGTTTTCATCTACACATAGTATTGAAACCTATTGTTTATCATGTTTTGTAAGGATTTTAATGTCTATGTTAATTTTCTTATGAATATGAGAGGCTAATCTCCCTTGTGAGATTAGCAATATGAATTGTATTGGATAATTTTGGGTATTTTGCAATTGAATGATTATGTTGAATGGGTTAATTGATTTTCTATCATTGATTATTAATTGCTTGATTTGTTTTGTTGATTTGTGTGTTTAGTTGTTCTAGATATGTGATTAGATTGAGAAATCAATTACATGCTTAGGATAATTGAGTGAATCATTTCATCAAACACCTCATGTGCATTATAAATTGTGAAGAGATTGAGAAGTCCTTCATAGTTTAGAACCCTTTGGTAGGACATGTAATTGGTTTGATCGAGAGGTTGATTAATTGTGTGAAGGGACTCTCATTTAAGCTTAGTACCTAGTTGGAATTGTTTAAGTGAGAACCAATCCATTGAGCTATGTTTAGAACCATATCCTATTCATTCCGAGAGGGAGTATAGGTGATCTTAGTGTTGGCCCTTAGTCTTTTACCCATGACACATATGAATTCATTGCATGATACCTAGATTTTCCATGCTTTAAGTATTGTTAGTCTCATCTCTATCTACTTGGCTCATTCATCCATCTCCCATTCATCTATCCATTTATTTTATTGTCATTTCTTGATTATCTCCTCTTCTCGTTCATCTTTATAATACTATGACAAACACGAGATCGCTTAGACCCTAGTACCTTCCTCTCTGTGGTTCGATAATTTCTTTAATTGGTCATGCCCACTATATTATGGCTAATCACTCACCAAACAAGAAGCAATCAAAAATAAATAACATGCAAGAATAAAAATCCATCCATCATAAGAAATTTAAGTACACATTCATAAAATCCATAATGAATTAGGCTCACAATCATCCCCATCTTTGATTGAAAAGTAAACCTCCTACAAACATAAAAAATAAAGTAGCATGCTAATCCTATCAATCCAAATCAAATCAAATTATGCTAAACACATAGGAGTGGTAGAGTATAGAGTGGACTCTCTCAATAGACATTTGGTAGTAGAAGTTGTTAGCTCTGAGCTCAATTCTTGCTTCCACTACACTTCATTTATGTTAAACAACTCATCAAAACCATTAGCTCAACAATTGCACTAAAAATATAGACTAACATGCACTTCAACACAACCAAACGGACCAAAATCAAACCAAAACTCATGAGAAATTTTTTAAAATTAGACCAAAAATACGAAAAGTCTATGCCTTCAAGAAAAAGTATGTCACACCATGCCATATCCCCCCAAACTTAAATTGAAACAAGAGTTTCGAGTTAAGTTTGCAAAAAAATAGTGTGACGTACTTACACACTTCAAATCAAGCACTTCTCGTATCTTCAATACGCATTCTCCTCGTGAGCACAATCAACCTACATACCAAAAATGCAAAAAAAAAATAATCAAATTCAAAATCCTTATTGAAAACAAGAAATAAAGCAATAAAGATAATGATGGGTTGTCTCCCATCTAGCGCTAAGTTTAACGTCTTCAAGCCAGACGAGATTATCGAGCTCATGGTGGTCTAGAATAGTCCTTAGGCACTGTCATAGGTTTTTTCTTGAAGTAGTGCCTTGTGCTCTCTCGTTCAACCACTACAACATTTCCTTTCTTGTTAAATAATTCAAGCAATTGTTCTCCGATGGCGTTCTTCACAAGAAATGACCCTTTCCACTTGTTCCACTTTTTTCATGGGGCTTTATATGCATTTTGAACTTCAACCACATCCCCCGGTAAGAATTCAGGCATTGACAAATGTTGGTGCCCTCTTGCAACCTTTTTCCTACAATCACTAAATAAATTTTTATCAATAAAATCATGGAAGTTCTTAAGAGAATTTGAAATTTCAATTGAATGAGAAGGTTTTGGCATGTGTGGGGTACCATCAATGATTTTAGTTTCTGAAGGCTTCTTTTCTTCCATAAGGGCATGAATCTCTTCTTGGTTTTGAAGCTTTACTTTCTCAACCATCTCTTCAAAAAATTCGGCAAATCTATCGAATTTCTCCTTCAACTCTTTTTTTTAACTCTTTTGCTTTCACCCACTTAGGAACTCTTTCTCTCTTTTCCTTCATAACCTCGTCAACCCCCAAACTATACTCTTTCCTATCCTTAATGGCCATGCAAAGATTCGTTGTTTCGGAGGTAGAAGGCTTGTTGTTCTCTTCTTGAAGTCTCTCCACGGTGGACACAACTTGACTAACTTGGTGTTCAATAGAATCCAATCTAGCACCGAATGCTACGACTGCACTTGTCACAATTTTACACTAATTTCCCATTCGATCCATCCACACTTCATTATACTTTCTCTCCTTCTTCATGCGCTCGATTAATCTTTTTTATCAACTCATCTCTAAGCTTCTCTTTGTAGTCACGTTGGGCGGAATAAGAGGTGTTGGAGTCTTAAAAATCTCCCCATAGTTGTGGTTGATTTCCTAATTGATTTCTAAAAAAAAAAATTCCTTGAAAAACATCTTCCACACCTTGAGGGTATATTTGTTGATGCATTTAATGAGGGACTCCAAAATCTTCATAACCTTTTTGGAATTGCATATTAGGAACTTGTACTCCAAAATCCTATTGCAAATTCGGCTCACAATTTGGCATTTGAATTCCTTAAAAATTTTCTTGTGTGATCATAGTAGGATGAGCACTTCTATTTACCATATCTCGAAGAGTATCCATGTAGCTCATATTTTTGGGCTTGTTCTCCTTCTTCTTTCTTCTCAAGGTATGCACCTACAAGAGAAAGAAAAAATTTAAACAAAATTTTCTAAAGAAAATATAAGTTGCAAAAAATAAAAAATGTCCTTATTAAGACCACTCTAAACAATCCTTCGTCAAACTACAAGCGACCGTTACCTCCCGGCAACGGTGAAATTAGATTGGTCGTTAATAGTTGGGATGACCAATTAAAGAAATTTATCGAACCCAAGGGAGGAACTTGCTAGAGTTTAAGCGATCTCAAGTTTATCATGATTTTATAAGGACGACGGAATGGAGCGGATAGGTTGCAAATAAATGCAATTAAACTAATGCAAGAAATAAATGATAAAATGAATGCAAGAATAAATGGGTTCCAAATGATGCAAGGATGAGATTAGCAACAATCATGACATAGATAATAAAGAAATCATGCAATTAATTATAATCTCTCATGGACATGGCAATAATAAAGAAATCATGCAATTAATTCTAATCTCTCATGGACATGGCATAGAAGCGATCACTAATTCCACCTAAACTCTCTCTTGAGATGGATAGGATGTAGGCCCTCAATAAGACTCCGAAAAGCACATAGGATCAAGACCAAAGTAAACACCTCCCAATAGGTATTAATTACTCTACGAGTTCCCTAACGAGATACTAAATCATATGTAATATTCCTTTTTAAGGTACTATGAATTCACTAATGGTTTGGGTCCCCTCATCTAATCAACTAATCTCTCGATTAAGCTAATCAAATATTCTATCAAAGGGTTCTAAATCTAGAAGGATATATTAATGCACATGAAGTGTATGATGAAATGATTCAATAAACTATCTTAAACACGTAATTGATTTCACAATCTAATCACATGTCCATGACAATTAATCACACATATACATCAAGCAATTCACATCAATGATAGAAATAACACAAATGCCAAATTAAGATTAAAATCAATTTGTATAAAACCTAAATTATTCAACACCAATCAAGGTTCTAATCTCACAAAGGAGATTAGTCTATCGTAGTCTTAGAGAAAACAACATAGACAATTGTATCTACAAATCCCTTGACAAATCTGTAAAGAAGTTCACAAAAATTAGAAATAGATTCCCCCTTTGAAGGTCTTCAATGGAGATCTCCTTCTTCTTCTTGTAATCTTCACTCTCCCTTACTTCCTTGATCACTTGGATGGTGGATTTGATTGAGGGGATCAAGTGTAGATGGATGGATGAAGAATGGATGAAAGGGATGGTGTAAAATGGAAGAAACGATGTGTGATCTATGTGTGCAGCCAAAACCCTTCAAAATCTTCTGGAAATGTTGAAATTGAGGGTATTTATACCCCCTTGGAAAACCTGGAAATCGCACTTGCATTTTGACACATTTGCAAGAAAACACGATCGTGTTTTCTTGTATTTGCCCATGTTTTCTTATTTCCGTGATTTTTTCAGCCCTAAACGCGATTTTTCTCCAAATTGCACGAAAACATGTTCATGTTTTCTTATCCTGTCCGTATTTTTATGTAATTTCATCAACGCTCTGGACATCGATCACTTTGCAGAAAAACATGGTCATGACATAAAAACACGGTCGTGTTTTTATGTCATTTTGCCAATTTTTTTATTTTTTATAACTTTCTTCATTCTTCATGTTTTTCTTCATCGTTTCAGCTCTCTTCTCCGTTTTTACCTTTTTTTCATACGTTTAAGTCCATTCTCGCACATTTCCATAAAAACATAAAACACCACCAAAATCTACACAAAATACGGATAAAATGATACGAAAATACACATAAAATGACACTAAAATTTACGTGAAAATAGCTACAATCACAGGCATAGCACAATGAGCACAAATCAGCTTCGCATTTTCTTCCTTAGTCAATCGTGAAGTATTTCCACCCCTGCCTCCATTCCATCCCTTAGCCTATTGTCCACCACTCTTAAAGTTGTTGCCTCTTCCAAAATTGGAGGATCTTGCTGCCATAGCCATCGAATCCATCTCAGTGACCGCAACATGAATGGAACACTGTCGTTCTGCAGCAAGCAACATAGAAAAAACCTTATCAATAGAGGGAAGAGGGTCCATAAGCATCAGTTGATTGATCACTGGATCATAGGTATCATTTAGCCCCATAAGAAACTGCATGAGTTTGCCATTCTGATATCGTTGAGCCAAGATTTTCCCTGCCTCACAAGTGCAATTCACCACTAGTTCCAGAGTGCATAGTTCATCCCACAACTTGCACAATTTATTGAAATATTCAATAATAGTACTACCTCCTTGCATCACAGTACTGAGATCACGCTTGACTTTGTATATTGACGGGCCATTGCTCTCACCATAACGTCGCTCGATTGCATCCCAAAGCTCTTTCGCAGATTTAGCATAAACAAAAGTATCACTCAACTCCTTGGACAGAGTGTTGAGAATCTATGATATAACTGTCCAATCTACTTTTCGCCATGAATCATATAGTGCATCACCTTTCGATGGCATTTTTAGGTCGCCATTAACAAATTGGAGTTTTGATTTCGCACCTAGGGCAACTTCCATGGCACGTCTCCATGGAAGTTAATTAGAACCTGTAAGCTGATGAGGAATCAGGACTATACCAGGATGTTCTGTGCCATGAAGGTAGAGAGCACCATCAATGGACGTAGCAACAGTTGAAGAATCAGAAGCCACAATTGATGCCGCCATAGAAGACGCTGTTAACATCGGCCAATTGTTGTTCCAAGAAATTCGAGAATCCATCAGAAAGGAAATAATCGTGTTTCTCCAAAAAATATAACTGCAAATGAATCTAATAACTTGCTCTAGATACCATATTGAATATTGCGTAATAACATTGAGAAACAAGAGGTACAAGTATTTATAAAAATCAGAATAGCTAGTTGTCCTCTAACTAAGAGAGGTAACCGCTTACAATTTCCACCTAACTACAGCTGGCACAACTGCAACCTAAGCTAGTAGAAGAATTATCTACATGAGGGTATATAGTAGAACTGTATATACTCAATAGAATGAAGGATACTAATTCTTTGATTTGTATATGTTTCACTCAGGATTTGAAAAACTAAACATGTATTTTTGTTGATGGTTGGGATTATGGACGGATATGGATTTCCACTTAGGATCTTCCTTGTCCCTGTAACTTTTTGCTAATTACGGTGAGTCTCGATTTCGATTTGAAGAGAGGAGGGGCGCAACAGATGGTGTGGCAGTGATGTCAAGACAGGGCTAAATGATATCTTCAAAAGTTAAAGGTGAGAGAAAGCATGTTGGAAACTTCTTCTGCTGCTCTTATGTCCTCCTATTCCTTCCACGTCTAGCAGTTCATAGAAAGAAATAGAAAGGATAGAGTTTATAGAAAGAATGTCTGATCGAGATGGCTATTTTGCTGATTGACACGATTGCGTAGCATTTATATGTTGTCAAGTATGCAGGTTTTCGGCGAAGCTATGAGTTGCTTGATATTCGTATTTTAGATTATTTATCGCAATTTTTATCAAATTTGATCGTACTTGTTCATGGTGTTCTGAGGGTGCCGGAGGATTCACTGTATGGTTCACTGCTTAATGTTGCTGATAGCCCGAGGGGAGAATATGCTAGCGTCTGAAAAAAAATCAGGATTGATTCTTCTATGGTTTTCGATTAATTGGGAGATTTTGGTTTCAATTGTAGTTTCGAATTGCATTTGATGCTTATTGTTGCAGTTGGTTCTAATTGTAGATGTTTTGATTTATAGAAGTCTGCGATTATTACACACTTCGTTTAAATTCTTTGTTTCATTTGAGATGCAAGCTTTGAATTATGTTGCTCACAGTATGCATCTCAATTCGAGCTATATACTATTTCTTAATTCGAGCTATATATTACGCTTAATTCATCTTCTTTGGATTAAAATTGGAAGGGGTGGATTTTTTTTAAAGATGAATTATAATCATCTCTTAGGTTTATGAGTATTTTTTATTAGTTGAACTATCTCTATTATAAATTGGTTTACAAGTTAACTTTTTTTTAAAAAAAAATTGGGTTACTCTTTTTAATAAAAAATAAGTTACTTTTTGATTTGACATTCTGAAAATAAAGTTATGTATAAAGTTACTTTTTTTTTATAAATTGGGTTACTCTTTTTGGTAAATTAGGTTACTCATTTGATTTGACATTATGAAAATAAGAAAATAAAGTTATGTACTATGAAGATTAAATTGTATACAATTTGTAAGTTGATAGGAACTTTATAAAATTAATTAAATTACTCTTTGAAACTAATTGAATCATTTTTTGAATTAAATTATAGATAATTATGTAAAAATAATTAGACTACTCTTTCAAATTAATTGGATCACTCTTTCTAATTAATTGGGTTATTCTTTAAAATAATTTGGGTTACTCTTGTTGGTGTTTGATCATTTGGTTAACGTGGACCGTTAGAGTTCCATACGATTCTATATTAGAGAAAGCAAGAACATAAAATCGTATTACCTTTCACCAGGGCATGTTGAAGAAGAGAAAATTCTCTCTGGCAGCATGTGCAGCCTCACAATTTTGGGCATAACATCCTCATCCAATCTTCAATTTGAGTGATTTTTATGCCAAAATGATCCTCTCTTCCGTGACTTTTCAATGGTGTATTATGCAACCAGTTTTTAAGTTCCACACAAATACAGAATAACAGTGGAAATTGATGATCAGATTTTTGAAAACAACCTCTTGATCTTCTGCTGTATTCCCAAGTCCAATCTTGACGTCGTGTGGGCGACGATCCTCAAGATCCTCTCAATCTACTATTCTCTCTACCCTACTCAGTGTTAGACATGTATGTCTTAGTTTAGGACAGTTGAAATGACTTATATATAGGCTACAGCAGGGACCAGGAGGAGAAATTAGAGTCGGGCCTCCATTGGGCTTAAGTATCCAAGTTTAGCCCAAAATTTATACTTAAATCCAATAATAATAATATATTCCACTAAAATATTATTACTGTATTACCGCTCTAATCCCATAATTACGTTATGGGCTCCTTCTTATTATGAGCCTGTTAGTCTCCCCGTGTTTAAATATACAATGTCCATTAATTAATTAAGTTACTGACAACTCCATTAATTAAAATTTCATTCGAGAGTAATACCACTCAACCTCATTATCATGCCAGAATAAATCCACCTGCAGGATTTACATGATAATCCGTAAGAGCTCCTCAAGGGAACATCATCAACTTATTTAATAGGACACATTGATTAGTGTGAAAATCTACGTGTTTTAGGGTCCGACTTAGCACCAATATGTGGGGATTATATTCGTATTTGAGCATCTTGTGGTAGAATTGTGTAAATATATGTTTCAGATGCACGTGAGGTGTTATTTCGTGTTTTCAGGTGGAAAATGAGGTGAAAAGAGCAAAATCGAAAGTCGGGGTCGAAACCGGGCGAAAGTAAAATTTGTTACAGCATTGCACGACTCGTGCTGGCCAGGAGGCTAGTCATGCCACCCACTCGTACCGGCCACATGCGGCACGAGATGCCATCGCCGCCCAGCACGCCTCGAAAGTGCATGACTCATGCCACTATATTGCACGAGTCGTGCCATACTCAAATGGACGATTTTTCTGGAGTTCTTTATATGGTTGGAAAGATAAGGAAGAGTGAATTGCGTGAGCACAAAAATTACTGAATTCGGAGATCGGATAAAGAAGTTATGAGCAAAACCGTGAGGTCGCGCAGACTGCCGACGAGGCGCACAACCCGCGCAGGGGGCGACACGACCCGTGCAAGGGCTGCACGACTCGTGCCATGTCCTGCACGACTCGTGCAGCCTCCCAGCGAGGCCCGATGTCGTTTTTTGGCGTTTTTCTGGCCCGTTCGTGTTTTTAACGTGAAAAAGCCCACTTTTGAGTCAGATTTCGAGACAGATCAGTTCCTAACTATAAAAGGAGTCTTTGGGGTGTTCTAAACCCTAACTCTCCACAACTCTCCATAACTTTTCATACCCTTTTCATAATTCACCATCCCATCCAACCATCCCGGGGAGTTCATCAGTATTGCTTACTTGAGAAGGAGAACAAGGAGGTTCAGAATCACGGAGGAGAGAACGGAGAATCACGCCACATCTAGGGTTTTTCTTATTCTTTCTTTCTTAATTTTGAATATGCTTTCATACCTAACCATGTGTGTTGCCTGTAACACCATGTGCTAGTACTTCTTGGATAGTGCTAGGTTTTGAAGGTTGAATTGGTTTAAATTAATGATCTAGATTTAAGGTTGGATACCTGCAGTATACTTATTCCTTTATTAATGCTTTGATTTGAGACTTATATTTTGTCTTATATGATTTGTCTTTATTCAAGTGCATGTCAATACTTATTGCATGCTTATGCTTAGTGCTTGTATTTTGAAGATATGAATATTTGTCAACCTGTTATGGGTAAAGGGGACTTAACCATATAACCTTTATTCATTAGAATATTTAATAAAGGACACTTAATATTTCTATTTTAGATTGTTAGGTGGAAATTGGGGATGAACTCTTAAGTACCTAGAAAGGGAGTAGGAACTATTCTTCTGCATCTGAGGGTATGAACCAGATTTATGTGTTAAGTTTACTTGACCAAAGGGGTTTAACATAATTAAGTGATGCTTTCATAAGAACTGCAGGGATTCTAACCAATTGTCTAGTGTGTTGATTTGGCCAATTTAACTGGATTACCTAGTGCTATCTATCTTTTCTCTTGAATACTTCCATCCTTATTTAATTATTTGCTGCATTATTATTTTTAGTAATTCTCTAAAACAAGCCAGATTTGTCTTAAATTAGAATAGTCATAATTAGATTAAATAGTAGATCTATAATTATCTCTGGGGAACGATATTTTTATTTTTGACTTGGTCACACGCTTATCTACAATTGATTCCCCACACTTGGGGACACATGCAAAATTGTGAACAAGCAAATGGCGCCGGCTGCCGGGGATAATTTTTAGATTTATTTATTTGATTTATTGTGATTTATTTTGATTTAGGACGTTAAATTTTTAATTGCTTTTATTTTTATTTTTATTTTTTATTTTATTTGCATCCAAACTATTCTAATCAGCTACGTGAGCACAGGTAAAGTTAGCTAATATTGCTGAGGATGAACAAAAGGTTCCAACTCCCATGAGGGACCAGTATAAGCTAAAGCACACCATGAATGCTGGATTGAATGGACCCGCAATTACTGCGGAGAACTTTGAGCTACCGTTTGGACTGATCCGAATGGTACAAGCACAGCAGTTCAGTGGTAATCCTTTGGAAAGTCCTAGTGAGCATCTGCAATTATTTGATGAGTATGCAAGGACGCAGAAGCATAGGAATGTCCCGGAGGATGCTATCAGAATGAGGCTTTTCCCATTCTCACTAACGGGGAAAGCCAAAGAGTGGTACAACAATCTTCCTGCAGGATGCTGTACTACATGGGAGCAGTTGGCAGATAAGTTCTTGAACAAGTACTTCCCTCATTCCAAGAGCTTTAAGGTGAAACAAAAGATCACATTATTTAAACAAGGAGCCTTGGAAAGTTTCTATGAAGCATGGGAAAGGTTCAAGGACCTGTTGCGTTGTTGTCCACAACACGGATTTACAAAAGACACTTACTTAGGTTTCTTCTATCAAGGCCTGAGGAGTGAATCAAGAGTTTTAGTGGACGCAACAGCAGGAGGATCGGTCTTCAAAAAGTCAGCAGATGAAGCAGAAGAGATCTTTGAGGAGATGGCATCTAACACATACGATTGGCCTATGGAGAGATCAGATGGAGTCACTTTTTATAAAGTGGCAAAAGTACAAGTTCAGGTAAACAGTAGTGAGCTGTCAGAATTAAAGAGTCAACTTAGTGAGCTGCATAAGAAGATGGATCGTCTAGGACTAGGAAGAAGAGGAGAAGAAGCTGGTCATAAAGGAGATGAAGATCAGATGGAGGAAGCTAATTATGCTTTGGGTCAGAATTTTCAAGGGGATTATAGGAATAGACAGAACTTCAGGCCTAATAATCAGCAAGGGAGTTACCAAGGAAATTCCAACTTTAACAATCAAAGAAGGAATGATAAATTGTCTTATGGTAACCCAAATAATGCAGTTGGACCGCCTCCAGAATTTGATCCAGCACATAAATCAGCTGAAGGAAAAGCACCCGTGGATGATGAGTTAACGATGTTGTTGAAGAAACAGGAAGAAAAGATAGAACAGCAAGGGGAGCAGTTAAACTTGATGGTCAAGCTGATGATATCTACTAATGAACAATCTGAAAGGAAGCAAAAAGAGACTGATATTGCTCTTGGATAATTACATGCTGCAGTAGGGAGACTAGAGCAACAAGGTAAGTTTCCATCCCAAACGGTGATGAATCCAAAGGAGCAAGTTATGGCTATCACCCTGAGGAGTGGAACGCAGTATAAAGGCCCAACAATGTCATCGGAACGATCTGAAGTTGAAACAGAGGTCGAAAAAGCGGACGAGGATGATCATGTCGGCACTGAAACGTCGCACGACTCGTGCCAGAGTTGGCACGACTCGTGTGGCCCTATAATCAGCACGCCGCGCGCATCGTGCCAGCCAACAGGGGTAACAGCAGGCGGCACGACCGTCGAGCCTGTCTGGCATGACCTAGCGAATCGCCGGCATGACTCATGCGAAGGCAAAAAATTTTCTGATTCTGGACGACACGATGCTGGCACGACTCGTGCGCCTGTCCGGCACAACTCGTGCGCCCTTCTTGCAGAAACGTCGGAAATTCGTTTCGATCCTCGCGCTGCTGAACTCGTCCAGAATGATCCCCAGGTGCCTGAAACTGAAAATAATTCGACAGAGCCTGAAGTTAAGTTGAAAAAGTGGCAGAGAGCTAAGGCAGAAAGAGCTGAAAAAGAAAAAGGAGAGGAGTTTGAAAGGGATATTTGGGGGATTCCAAAGACAAAGAATCCGATTCCGTTTCCACAGCAATTCTTTAAGAAAGGATTGGATGAAAAGTTCAAGAAGTTTGTGGAGATGTTCAAGAAGATCCATATCAATATTCCTTTCGCAGAGGCCTTAGAAGAGATGCCCAACTATGCAATGTTCTTGAAAGATATCATGTCTAAGAAGAGGAGTTTGACTGGAGGCGAGTCAGTGAATAAGATAGAGAGCTGCAGTTCTGTGATACAAAAGACACTTCCTACGAAGTTGAAAGATCCGGGGAGCTTCACCATACCCTGTGAAATTGGAAAAGGTCAAGCTAAGAGAGCCTTATGTGATTTGGGGGCCAGTATAAATTTGATGCCTTATTCTGTATTCATCAAGCTTGGTTTGGAGGAGCTGAAGCCGACATCTGTAGCATTGCAGCTTGCTGATAGATCCTTAGCCTACTCACGGGGGGTAGTTGAAGATGTCTTAGTGAAAGTTGGAAAGTTCATATTTCCAGTGGACTTCATTGTGCTAGACATGGAAGAAGACGATGATGATAGAGTTCCTTTAATTTTAGGAAGGCCGTTCCTTGCGACTGCAGGAGCGAACATTGATGTGAAGAAGGGGGAACTTAAGTTGCAAGTTAATGATGAAGAAGTCATCTTTTCACTCGAGAGAGTTATGAAGTGGCCTACTGATATGCAAGAGTGTAGAAGCATCAAAGAAGTTGAGGGAGCTGAGGAGGAGAGCTTGCATTTGATCCTGTCTAAGGATCCTGTTGAAAAGAGCCGAAGCAAACTTCTTGCTTTTCTTTCTACTGATTTTGATGATAGGTATGATGAGCTTTCTAATGGTTACATTGAATATTTGAATAAATCTAATTACAGGGATTTAGCAAGGAAGCTTAAGCCGACTGCTGCGAACCTTAAGGTTGCGAGTGCAAGAGAACCACCGCCTATGAAGGTGGCGGAGGATATAGTAGTTGAGGGTGAGGAGAAGGATGTAGACAAAGGAAGAGGAGATGATGCTTATTTGAAGCTTCCTAATTTACCACCGGATACCGACAATTTTGAAAGTCCTTTATCTCTTTCTTTATTTTGTGATCAGTTTCATCCTGACTTTGATCATGATGGTGATAGGAGTGATTCTGAGATTGAGTGGAAGATTGACAGGAATGAATCGAGAAAGCTTGAGAAAGGAGATTCTACTAATGAAATGGTGTCTAAGAAAGGTAAGATGGCAAGTGTGGATGATAAGAGGGGGAGAAAGTATTGGAAGGTGAAGATGAAAGAAGACCGCCCTCTTAATCAGTAGTCTACATATTCTGCATTCCGTCGTGACTCTCCGACGTTAAACATGAGCGCTTGTTGGGGGCTTACCCTCCTGTTTTATTGCTTTAATGTTTTTGTTTGGTGTAAGAAATTTTATTAGGTGCTTATTCGTCTATGGTATTCACTTTCTGCAAACTTAGTTTTTTACTTTGTTTGAACTAAGTTTGGGGGGGTGGACATGTATCCTAATGTCTTGAAGCACCGAGGTAAGTTTTTCTTCACTTGTGTGTGATGCTTGGAAGTCGATTTTTTTTAGAATTTTCAGAATTTATTTCGATCTTTCGAATTTTTTTGCGATTTTTCAAGTGTCTTGTTTGTTTCCTAGATATGGTGTGATTAATTTTTGGTTGAATTTTTGAATTTTTCCTATGATTTTACTGATGAGTTCTGATTGGTGATGAGATGTGTTTGAGCTTTAATGATTATGAAGGATATCGGACCAGAAAAAGGTGGAGGAGAAAAATCAGGTACATTCGATTCCTTATTTTGATTTTTATGTGATATTGTGTTGATTCTTGAGTAGTTGAGGTACTTGTTTTTGAGTTTCTGGTTGAGTGCGTATTATGAGCTTATTTGTTAGATTTCTGCCAGAAATTCATATGCTCTTTAAATTGATGAAGGAAGTGCACTTAAGTTATATTTCAATATGAAGTTCTATGTGTACTTGTGAGACATTGCTTATCATGAAGAGTGCTCTGTTACTTGTTAAAAACCCATGTGAGATTTTGAGCCTTATTCATGTACATAAACACATGATATTTCTTTCTGGTGAGTATCATTCTTTTGTGTGTATTCTAGAACTTGCCTTTTGTCTTACTTGAGACCGCATATTATGTTAGATGATGAGAGATGATTTAAGGCCATCTTTGAATTTATGAGTCACTTAACCAAATAATTCCCTACCATATGATTGTTTATCCGTAGTTAGCCCCTTTGAGCCTTAAAACCTCAATCTTTGGCAACCTACAAGAAATAACCACTTTGAGTATCTTAATGATTTTTTTTAGCCTTGATTGTCCGTCATGAAGAGAATTAATGGCTTTTCAAAGTGTGTTGATGGAGCTTGATAACAACTTAGGAAGGAATGAAATTGGTGTTAAAATAGTGATTGAGCTTGAGTATGCATCTAAAGAAAATCATGGAGTAGTGCTTAAATCTAGTACTCTATTGAAATAAATACCCTAGGGTAGTGCCTGAAACTGGTACCCTATGGAGGATGCGTGAGGTAGTGCCCAAAACTGGTACCTCAAGAAAAGGAAAAAAGGAAAAAAAAAATGTATATGTTGTGCATGGAGAAAATTGAAGAGTTGAGGAGGATGATGTGCTTGAATTGAAGGGAGTAAGAAGAATGAATATCATGATGGATCGCGACTTGATTGATCCGAGTTTTGAGTCACTTTATCCATATATTTCCTACCTTTACCAAAGAGCCAACATTACATCCTCTTAAAATTCCTTTTTGATCCCATTGTCGAATCATACTTTTAGTGGTGGAGAGTTTGAGACGTTTGGCAAGCTTATGGTTACGCATGCACTTGAATTGAATTTGAGCGTAAACACCATACCCCATAAGTGTACATCATTTACACTTGAGTAAGAGTGATATACTTCCCGTGAGAATAAGTTGATAGAACATTTTAATTGGTAGTAATTGTCTTGACTTGTATGCTATGAATGAATTATTGCATGTAATGAGAGTGCATGATCGGAGTTAATGACAATTGTATGTTGAATGACCTAGTACTCATATCTTATGTTTTCCACTTGATTTACACACTAATTTTCTTCTTCTTTATTCTCTTTCGTTGTTCGGGGACGAACAACATCTTAAGTTTGGGGGTTTGATTAGTGTGAAAATCTGCGTGTTTTAGGGTCCGACTTAGCACCAATATATGGGGATTATATTCGTATTTAAGAATCTTGTGGTAGAATTGTGTAAATATATGTTTCAGATGCACGTGAGGTGTTATTTCGTGTTTTCAGGTGGAAAATGAGGTGAAAAGAGCAAAATCGAAAGTCGGGGTCAAAACCGAGCGAAAGTAGAATTTGTTATAGTATTGCACGACTCGTGCTGCCCACTCGTGCCGGCCACATGCGGCACGAGATGCCATCGCCGCCCAGCACGCCTCGGAAGTGCATGACTCGTGCCACTACATTGCACGAGTCGTGCCATACTCAAATGGACGATTTTTCTGGAGTTCTTTATATGGTTGAAAAGCCAAGAAAGAGAGGATCGCGTGAGCGCAAAAATCACTGAATTCGGAGATTGGATGAAGAAGTTATGAGCAAAACCGTGAGGTCGCACAAACTGCCGACGAGGCGCATGATGAGTGTTATTTTCACCTAGATTTTAGCGTCTTTTTATATGTGTTTTCGTATTATTTTATCTGTAATTTTGTGTTATTTGGTTGTGTTTTGTGTTTTCATAGAAATGTGTGTGAATGAGCTTAAACCTACGATTTTCACTTTTTATTTGATGCTAAACATGATAAGGAAGATGTAGGAAAAAACGGATCTCAATTTGGAGTTGAAACGAGGGAGAACGAGCCAAAACAGTGAAGGAATCAGGGCAGCAGCAACACGACTGGCCGTGTCGGGGGCACGAGCCGTGTCGGAGTACACGACTTGTGTAACTAACACGAGCCTATCCAAAATGGCCGTGCGCATACATCAATTCATCCAACACGACCACCACTTGGCCGTGTTGCGGAGCTCGACTCGTGTTGCAGCACACGACCCGTATAGCCAACACGGGCCTGTAAGGAGAGGCCGTGCGGAGTCATCAATTCACACAACACGGGCAACTTATGGCCGTGTTGCGCCACACGACTCGGGTCGTGTCTGGGATCAGGAAAAATCAGAATCCTTCTAGAAGGCCTACAAGGGTATAAATACCCCTCCATTCAGATTTTGATAGAAGATCCGAAATTCCACCTTTCCCACACACCTCACACACCATTTCCTCCATTTTTCACCTTCACCTTCATCCATTCTTCACCCTTTGGATCTACCTTCATCCAACCATCAAATCCTTCATCCAAGTAGCTAGAGAAGCAAGGAAGAGAGGTGAATTGCAAGGGGGAGAAGAAGATCACCATTGGAGACATCCAAGGGAGTTTTCATCTACACTTTGTATTGAAACCTATTGTTTATCATGTTTTGTAAGGATTTTAATGTCTATGTTAATTTTCTTATGAACATGAGAGGCTAATCTCCCTTGTGAGATTAGCAATATGAATTGTATTGGATAATTTTGGGTATTTTGCAATTGAAAGATTATGTTGAATGGGTTAATTGATTTTCTATCATTAATTATTAATTGCTTGATTTATTTTGTTGATTTGTGTGTTTAGTTGTTCTAGATATGTGATTAGATTGAGAAATCAATTACATGCTTAGGATAATTGAGTGAATCATTTCATCAAACACCTCATGTGCATTATAAATTGTGAAGAGATTGAGAAGTCCTTCATAGTTTAGAATCCTTTGGTAGGACATGTAATTGGTTTGATCGAGAGATTGATTAATTATTTGAAGGGACTCTCATTTAAGCTTAGTACCTAGTTGGAATTGTTTAAGTGAGAACCAATCCATTGAGCTATGTTTAGAACCATATCCTATTCATTCCGAGAGGGAGTTTAGGTGATCTTAGTGTTGGCCCTTAGTCTCTTACCCATGACACATATGAATTCATTGCATGATACCTAGATTTTCCATGCTTTAAGTATTGCTAGTCTCATCTCTATCTACTTGGCTCATTCATCCATCTCCCATTCATCTATCCATTTATTTTATTGTCATTTCTTGATTATCTCCCCTTCTCGTTCATCTTTATAATACTATGACAAACACGAGATCGCTTAGACCCTAGTACCTTCCTCCCTGTGGTTCGATAATTTCTTTAATTGGTCATGCCCACTATATTATGGCTAATCAAATGGTGACGTTGCCGGGGAGGCAACGGTTGCTAGTAGCTTGAAGAAGGATCGTTTTGAGTAATCTTAATAGAGACATTTTTTATTTTATTTGTTTACTTGTATTTGCTTTATGAAAATTTGTTCTAATTTCTCTTATCTTGAAGGTGTATGCAAACGAGGTCAAAAGGGAATCAAGTCGAACCAATTGATCTAGAGCTTGAAAACACTTTGAGGAGAAGGAGAAGAGAGAACAAAACCAAAAATAGTGATCTTATGGAGAATTTTCAAGAAGATAATCGCGTGGAGATAGAGCATGATGGGGGAAGGAGGACACAATATGAACGTGCATGACAATGTACCTCAATTCAATGCAAATCTTCCTCAACAAGCCTATCAAAATCATGGAGCTATGAACAACCAAGCTTTTCTTCAACAAATGGTGCAACAAGTTCTAAGGCAACAAGGCTTTCAACAAGCTTATGCTCCTGCACAACAAGCTTATGTGCCACCACCTCCACCTCCGGTGCAACATGGAATGCAAAATAATCAAAGGGTGATCCAGGATTTCTTCATGCCGAGGACAATGCCACAAATGATGGGACCACCAATTCATGCCAACAACTTTGAATTTAAAATGGGCTTGATTTCATTGGTGAGAGAGCAACAATTTAGTGGAACTCCGAATGAAGATCCTAATACTCATCTAGCTCAATTTGTAGAGATTGCCAACACCGTAAAGATGAATGGGGTGAGTGAAGATTGTATCAAGATGAGGTTGTTTTCGTTTTCTTTGAGGGATAGAGCTCGAACATGGCTCTCCACTATTACACCGGGTACGTGCAACACTTGGGACGAGCTAGCATAAATGTTTTTGAACAAATACTTTCCACCTTCTAAGACACTTCAAATGAAGAGCTTGATCACTCAATTCAAGCAAATGCCTTAAGAGAGTTTTTATGAAGCGTGGAAAAGGTTCAAGGAAATGCTACGCAAGTGTCCACAACATGGATTCTCGGAGAATCAACAAGTGGGGTTTTTCTATCAAGGATTAGTGAATGGGCAAAGAGTGCTTGTTGATGCTTCGGCGGGTGGATCCGTACTTGGAGTGACTCCGGAAAGGGCCATAAAATTTTTTGAAGAGATTGCTACAAATGTGTACCAATGGCCATCGGAGAGGGTAAGTGGATGCTATGGATTTGAAAGTTTTGATCAAGGGCAACACTCGAGTGTGAAGAGTGTGAATGTTGAAGCACAAATGCCAAGCATGGAAAAGATAGTGGCGGAGGTCATGAAGCAAATAAGCTTGAATCAAATTGTGAACAATCAAGGAGCGAATATGGTTGAGGGACTACAAAGTGAGCAAGGTGTGCTTCCTCCGAATGTAGTGAATGGAGAACAATGGGCCAACTCTATGCCACGTGTGGAAGATGTGTCGTACATGCAAGGAAGAAATTACCAAGGGAATTTCCAAAACAATTACCAAGGTAATTTCAACCAAAGTCAAGGAAACTATTCACCAAGGCAAGGGGGCTTTAATGGTCAAAGTAGTGGAAGCTCATACCCACAACAACAACAAAGGCAAAGCAATTTCTCTTACTCTAATCCGAGCAATGCGGTTGCGTATCCTCCGGGATATCAACCGGGAGCTAAGGCACCGAACAATGAGGGAAGAGCATCAACCGATGAGCTACTTGAACAATTGATTGCATCAAACAAGGCTAGAGAAGTATCAAAAAAAGCTAGAGATGAAGCTAATGAAAGAAGATTCAAAGCTATTGAGGAAAATAATGAAAGAAGATTAAAAGCTATTGAGGAAAATAGTGATAGAAGATGCAAAGCTTTGGAGTACAATGTTGGACAAATGGCAAGTTCATTGAGTGCTCAACAAAAAGGAAAGTTTCCAGCCACAACCGAGGTTAATCCGAAAGCTCAATGTTCATTTGTTGAAACGGAAGAGGAAAGAAAGGTTGAAGAAGGGTTGGTAGAAAGTAAGGTTGTTGAAGAAATGAAAGAAGAGAAAGGGCCTAAATGGATACCTAAGTGGAAAAGGGTGCAAGAGGAAAAGAAAGTTGAGGAGAAGATCAAAGAAGAGGAGTACAAACGTGACTATTGGGGTATTCCGATCACTCCATTCCCTATTCCCTATCCACAAATGTTTGTAAAAGAGGAGAAGAAAAAGGAATTTGAGGAGTATGTCAAATCTCTCAAAAAGAAGTATGAGGAGAAAAGAAAAGAAGAGCAACCTGAAGTAAGTGAATCGATGCAAAAAAGGGGTCCTACGAAGGTTGGTGATCCGGGGAAGTTCATAATCCCTTGTGATTTTGAAGGAAAAGGCACTCTCGATGCATTATGTGACTTGGGGGCAAGTGTCAACGTGATGTCTCATGCCACGTTTAAAGACCTTGAAATTGGAGAGCTAAAACCAACAACTATCCGTCTTGAAGTGGTAAATGGCGAGGTTGTAAAGCCACTTGGGATTGTTGAAGACGTTGAGGTCAAAGTGAAGGGGTTAACATTTCCGGTTGATTTCATGGTTTGGAAGTGAAAGCGGACCCTAAAGTTCCACTTATTTTGGGAAGACTGTTTCTAGCCACCGGGAGAGCAAAGATTGATGTTGGTAGAGAGGAGTTATCCTTGAGCTCAAAAGGAAAAAGTGTCACATTCTTGTGCAAGAAAGATAAAGGGATCAAGCCTCATCATACAAGGCCTCCGGATGATTTCAATGATCATAATTCTCTTCTCTTTGACAATTTAAATTCATTTCTTCATGATTATATGAAATTTTCAAATGCTAACTTATCTTCTTATGATGTTAGTAGGATGAAAGAATCGGACCTCGATTGGAAACTTGACAAAGGAGAAAGAGAAAGTCCACTAGAATCACTTCTTGATGACGATTTGATGCTCGTGAGCAAGAATGGAGAAGTTGAATTAGTGGATAAGAAGAGGGCTAAGCTAATGTTCAAAGTGAGGATGCGAGGAGAAAGTGGGATGGACCATCCTTTGGTCCAATGATCGTAAAATTCCGTCCGGCTTGAAGATGTTAAACTTAGCGCTAAATGGGAGGCAACCCATTCTTTTGTTATTTTGATACTTTTTGTTGATTTTGGTCTTGTAGGTGGATTGTGCTCGTAAGAAAAATACATGTTGAAGAAATGAGAAGTGCTTCATGGATTTGAGTAGATATGTCACCAAATGTTGCAAACTTAATTCTCGACTCTTGTCTTGAGTCAAGTTTGGGGGGAAAGTGCATGGTGAACATAACTTGAGTCATGTGGATGCGTTTACTTCTCCACAAGAAGATCATCAATGGAAACTACAAGGGTAAGTCCCACCACTTTTTGCAAACTTAATTCTCACCTCTTAGTTCGATTTAAGTTTGGGGGGAGAGTGCGTGGTGTGACTCACCACTTAAGTGTGTTTGATATGATGATATATTGATGATGATAGGTCTTCTTGTAAAATTCACCCAATTTAAAAATTTTTCTCATGAGTTTGGTTGGATTTTGGTATGATTGGTTGTGTTGAAGTGCATGTGAATCCATATTTTTAAGGCAATTGTTGAGCTAATGGTGTTGTATGAGTTTTGAGTATGAATGAAGGGTATTGGAAGCACGAATGGAGCTTGGAGCAAACGCTTTCCTTACCAAATGCCTATTGAGGGAGTACTCTACACCTTATCACTTCTAATTGATTTTGATTTGGATTGAGTGGATTAGCATGCTACTTCATGTGTTATGTTTTTGAGATGTTTACTTTCGTAATTTAGGATTTCCTTTTCAATCAAGGTTGGGATGATTGTGAGCTTACATTGTTTTGGATGATTTGAATGTGTGCTTCATTGTTTAATGATGGTGATTTTTATTTTTGCATGTTATGTGTTTTTATTTTGTTCCTTGTTTGTTGAGTCTTTATTTTGTGTTTTGTGTGCTTTCTTATTTTTGTTTTGGTATGTTTGGTGGTTTGTTTAGGGATGTCGTGAGTCATTTTTGAATATGAGTGATGACATGTTGTAGTGATAAGTGATGACAAGTTATGATTAAGAATCTCTACATTTTCGAATTGTGACATGTTTTACTTAACTTGTTCAATTTTGAGATGAATGTGGTGCAATAAGTTTCTTAAGGTCCGAGCACAAGCTTGTGAGCATTTGAGCCTCAACCGTGCATACATGGTTTTTCCTTCATGAGTGGATCGATTGAGTTTGATAAGCTAGAACTTGCTCAAGGACTATAGAAACGAGCCCGATTAGTGGAGATTAGTGACATGATCTAAGGCCATCCTTGTTATTTGAAGTCATTGCCATATATTTTCCTACCTTGAACATCATCCCTAGTTAACCATTTTGAGCCTTTAAGCCTATTTCTTGTGAATTGAGCACATTACAAGCCATGATTACCCACTTAAGCCTTACATATATATCCTTTGTGTGAGTGATTGAGGAGATGGTAACTAGAAAGGTTTGATTGAAGAACAAAAGAAAGAAAGAAAATGGTAACAAGCAAGAAAAAGGATAAAAAGAGCAAAGACAAGAATGAACATGCAACCTCATGACAAGAAAATGAGCAAAGAAGCAACAATAATATGCTCAAGTACTTAAAAATCTAAGAAAGGAAGCATGAATCATAAGAAGCTCAAGAAATCCAAGGAAGTTGATGATTAGTGCTTGTGAGCAATAAAGAAAAGAAAGGAAGAAACGAAAAGTGGAGAAGTTGAGGAAGTTGATCATCTCTTCGATTACTTACACTTGATTAGTCACTCTTACCTATATTCTTCCTACCCTACCAAAGAGCCTATCATTACATCCTTAATGAAAGACCTTTTTGATCATTAATTTAAACTTTGGTAGTTTGTGAATGTAGTCTATGAGCAAGCTTATAGCGAGTCGAGCCAATCGGTTGATGAGTGTTGATTTACCTTACTTTAAAGAGTGTTGAGTGACATTTATAACCTATGTGAGGCTTGGACCAAAAAGGGATTATATTACACTATTATTCTCTTGTGATTGAACTTGTTAATTCTTCATGTCATGAATCTAATGTTGTAGGATGACTTAGCATAAATTGTGATTCTTATTATTATTGGTATGTTATTACTTATGTTCGTTTAGTCTTTTCCTAGGTGAATATCACTCTCCTTGGTTTATCATTTCGTTGTGCGGGGACGCACAACACTTTAAGTTTGGGGGTGTGATGAGTGATATTTTCACCTAGATTTTAGTGTCTTTTTATATGTATTTTCGTATTATTTTATCTGTAATTTTGTGTTATTTGGTTATATTTTGTGTTTTCATGGAAATGTGTGTGAATGAGCTTAAACCTACGATTTTCACTTTTTATTTGATCCTAAACATGATAAGGAAGATGTAGGAAAAAGCGGATCTCAATTTGGAGTTGAAACGAGGGAGAACGAGCCAAAACAGTGAAAGAATCAGGGCAGCAGCAACACGACTGGCCGTGTCGGGGGCACGAGCCGTGTCGGAGTACACGACTCGTGTAACTAACACGGGCCTATCCAGAATGGCCGTGCGCATACATCAATTCATCCAACACGACCACCACTTGGCCGTGTTGCGGAGCTCGACTCGTGTTGCAGCACATGACCCGTATAGCCAACACGGGCCTGTAAGGAGAGGCCGTGCGGAGTCATCAATTCACACAACACGGGCACCTTATGGCCGTATTGCGCCACACGACTCGTGTCGTGTCTGGGATCAGGAAAAATCAGAATCCTTCTAGAAGGCCTACAAGGGTATAAATACCCCTCCATTCAGATTTTGATAGAAGATCCAAAATTCCACCTTTCCCACACACCTCACACACCATTTTCTCCATTTTTCACCTTCACCTTCATCCATTCTTCACCCTTTGGATATACCTTCATCCAACCATCAAATCCTTCATCCAAGTAGCTAGAGAAGCAAGGAAGAGAGGTGAATTGCAAGGGGGAGAAGAAGATCACCATTGGAGACATCCAAGGGAGTTTTCATCTACACTTTGTATTGAAACCTATTGTTTATCATGTTTTGTAAGGATTTTAATGTCTATGTTAATTTTCTTATGAACATGAGAGGCTAATCTCCCTTGTGAGATTAGCAATATGAATTGTATTGGATAATTTTGGCTATTTTGCAATTGAAAGATTATGTTGAATGGGTTAATTGATTTTCTATCATTGATTATTAATTGCTTGATTTGTTTTGTTGATTTGTGTGTTTAGTTGTTCTAGATATGTGATTAGATTGAGAAATCAATTACATGCTTAGGATAATTGAGTGAATCATTTCATCAAACACCTCATGTGCATTATAAATTGTGAAGAGATTGAGAAGTCCTTCATAGTTTAGAATCCTTTGGTAGGACATGTAATTGGTTTGATCGAGAGGTTGATTAATTGTGTGAAGGGACTCTCATTTAAGCTTAGTACCTAGTTAGAATTGTTTAAGTGAGAACCAATCCATTGAGCTATGTTTAGAACCATATCCTATTCATTCCGAGAGGGAGTTTAGGTGATCTTAGTGTTGGCCCTTAGTCTCTTACCCATGACACATATGAATTCATTGCATGATACCTAGATTTTCCATACTTTAAGTATTGCTAGTCTCATCTCTATCTACTTGGCTCATTCATCCATCTCCCATTCATCTATCCATTTATTTTATTGTCATTTCTTGATTATCTCCCCTTCTCGTTCATCTTTATAATACTATGACAAACACGAGATCGCTTAGACCCTAGTACCTTCCTCCCTGTGGTTCGATAATTTTTTTAATTGGTCATGCCCACTATATTATGGCTAATCAGAGCACGACCCGCGCAGGGGGCGACACGACCCGTGCAAGGGCTGCACGACTCGTGCCATGGCCTGCACGACTCGTGCAGCCTCCCAGCGAGGCCCGATGTCATTTTTTGGCGTTTTTCCGGCCCGTTCGTGTTTTTAACGTGAAAAAGCCCACTTTTGAGTCAGATTTCGAGACAGATCAGTTCCTAACTATAAAAGGAGTCTTTGGGGTGTTCTAAACCCTAACTCTCCACAACTCTCCATAACTTTTCATACCCTTTTCATAATTCACCATCCCATCCAACCATCCCGGGGAGTTCATCAGTATTGCTTACTTGAGAAGGAGAACAAGGAGGTTCAGAATCACGGAGGAGAGAACGGAGAATCACGCCACATCTAGGGTTTTTCTTATTCTTTCTTTCTTAATTTTGAATATGCTTTCATACCTAACCATGTGTGTTGCCTGTAACACCATGGGCTAGTACTTCTTGGATAGTGCTAGGTTTTGAAGGTTGAATTAGTTTAAATTAATGATCTAGATTTAAGGTTGGATACCTGCAGTATACTTATTCCTTTATTAATGCTTTGATTTGAGACTTATATTTTGTCTTATATGATTTGTCTTTATTCAAGTGCATGTCAATACTTATTGCATGCTTATGCTTAGTGCTTGTATTTTGAAGATATGAATATTTGTCAACCTGTTATGGGTAAAGGGGACTTAACCATATAACCTTTATTTATTAGAATATTTAATAAAGGACACTTAATATTTCTATTTTAGATTGTTAGGTGGAAATTGGGGATGAACTCTTAAGTACCTAGAAAGGGAGTAGGAACTATTCTTCTGCATCTGAGGGTTTGAACCAGATTTATGTGTTAAGTTTACTTGACCAAAGGGGTTTAACATAATTAAGTGATGCTTTCATAAGAACTGCAGGGATTCTAACCAATTGTCTAGTGAGTTGATTTGGCCAATTTAACTGGATTACCTAGTGCTATCTATCTTCGCTCTTGAATACTTCCGTCCTTATTTAATTATTTGCTGCATTATTATTTTTAGTAATTCTCTAAAACAAGCCAGATTTGTCTTAAATTAGAATAGTCATAATTAGATTAAATAGTAGATCTATAATTATCTCTGGGGAACGATATTATTATTTTTGACTTGGTCACACGCTTATCTACAACTGATTCCCTACACTTGGGGACACATGCAAATTTGTGAACAAGCACACATATTCCTTCTACAATCAACTGCACACCATAGAGACAACATTATTTCCCAACTCACCGAGTTTGTTGATTTAATTACATGTAAATCTCACCTATTGATGAATCAAAGAAATACATATTGTCTTACGTGTCGAGGTTATTGTATAGGGATTAAGAGCACAAACATCTATAATAACTGAGATCAAATTCTCCTATATAGTCAGTATAAGTTGAACGATCTCAAGCGGTCCTACTCAATACACACAAAGTGCACTAATGTGATTCTATAGTCAAGACAAACTAATACCAAATCATACTACAACCATCCCGATAGAGAGTCCCCATCTATCTCGGTTGTGAGCATCTGTTTATACTTTATAAGGAAATCGATAATATGATCTTCCGCGTGTTGTCGCACAACATATTATCTACAGTATAAAGTAAGTAGACTATTGCATCGGACATATAAATAAATTATAAGGTGCAATCATTTGATCAATGATTCTCATTTCAAATATTGTTAAAATATTGTTCCTACTAAGATAGACTTTTAGTATACAATCCAACAACTCTTTCATTTGAGACCCTGATTTGTTTATGTAGTATATTGTTTTATTTGGTCAATATTTTCTAGGTTACTCTTTTCTATTAATTGTGTTACTTTTTATAATAATTTGGTCACTGTATAAAAATAACTAGGTTACTCTTTGAAATTAGGTTACTCCATATAATGAATTAGATTACTCTATAGAAAAAGTGTTAGATACACTATAAAAATATTTAGGTTATTTTTTAGAATTATTTAGGTTACTCTATAAAAAAATGTTAGATCACTTTATATAAATACTTAGGTTATTTTTTAGAATTATTTAGATTACTATTTATAATTAATTAGGTTATTCTATAGAAAAATTATACTCACTTTTTGCAATTTAGTAATTAGTTGGATATAAAATCAGCTTATTCTTTAGTGTAGCAAAACTCAGCAAGTTTCAAGCTCTTGAGGTGATCCCAGGTGGAAGTACTATTGATCTTAAGATTACAACCCTCAAGTGATAATTTTGTTAACGATTAACACGAGTACAGGTACTTGGGAGCATGTATGTTGGCGTTTCGTCATATTCCCATCTTAGCTCAGGCATTGAATACATCAGGTCCATATTCAACTCTTCTACATAATGATTCATAGCAAAACACACCCACAAATCAGTATCACCTGCTAAAGTCATCCCATCAAACTCGAAGTCAAAAATAAAATTCAATTTCATTATTTTGGATCCTTTCCAAAATAAAAAAAAAAACTCGATTAACAAAGGTCCTGACCTTCTTATCGTGTAATTCTGACCAAAACCTATTCGTGAAATTAAGGCAGGGGACGGTGGTCCACAAGTTTCTCCAACATTTGGAAAGGATGGTTGTTTGGATGACATCTCTTATTGGCAAAAGAGAGAGAATATCAAGATTAATTATTGAGTCGAATAACTCACTGAGTCGATCGTATGGTATACCGCCTGCTGATTCTTCCAACTTCAAGAACCGGATCGCCACCTAAAACTCCATTAAAAAATCTGAGAGAGAATTTGGGAGCCAACAGAATGTAATAAAATCTATGAGAGAAGTGACCGAAACCCTAATTAATACTCGCTCCTCAGTCCCCACTCCTCACTGTTTAATTTGCGTGAATTTCTTCTCATAAAAAGTCGAATAAGAAGAACAGATCTTGTTGGTTCAGATTTGTCAATGGGAAGAAGGGAATTGCGTAGAACTCTGCTAGATTGAATGATGAAATCGAACTGAGAAGCGCGGTGAAGAGAGAGAGAGAGTTCTACCAGATTGAAATACGAATTCCTGAGAGAGAAGGGCCTTGATACGAGAGAAATATGAGTGGTGGAATTCAGCTATGCTACCAAATATTTATCTGAAATTCAGCGATGAGAGAAATAGGATCCGGTTCTACCAAATATTTGGTGGGACTGGTTGTACTATAGTCATGCTCAATAATTAAATATATATAAGATATATGATCAAATATCTTAAATAAAGATATGGTTTAAATAAATAATATATATGAGATAAATAAGGTCATATATATTTATGGATAACAATCACATTGATAGAATGTGATTTGATAAAGATTTATTATCCGATCTGGTCCTCTCTCCACCTATTAAAGAGATACAGATTTATGAATTCTCTATCACATTAAATTTTACGTATTGTGCCCTAAAGAAAAGGAGTGAGGAGAGAGAAACTATTTTCTGGCGCAATTCGTAGAAATGTATCAAAGGAGGACCACCATTAATGGCGTCTCAAGGTATGTCTTCTAATTATTATTATTATTATTATTATTATTATTATTATTATTATTATTATTATTATTATTATTATTATTATTATTATTATTATTATTATTATTATTATTATTATTATTATTATTATTATTATTATTATTATTATACGAGATGTAAAAATCATTAAGATCTAAGATCCATGTCAATTCATAAATTAATTGTTTATAAATTTATGCTTACATGTGGTATCAGAGCATGGTTTTTGATCTCATGATTTTTCGTATAAATTTTTCATATACTTATAAATCCTAAGTAATGTTTATTATGCATTTTAATTTAAAATTAATTAACCACGACATGCTATTTCCAAATTCCATATATAATTGATACTTATGGGAATCAAGATTATGTTTATGAAATTAGTTGATTTGATTCTTGTGTATTATAATGATTATTCTGGGAATTAAACATTATCCCATTAGAAATATTCTAATAATGATTACGTATTATGAAGAATTCTGGTATTAATTAACAGTATCCCTTACTTAACAAATTATAATTATAATTATATGAATACGTATTTATTCAAATTGAGATGATGTACCATGAATTTTGTGTGACATGCATGATTAATCGTAATGAAATGATTGATTAATCTTCACCAAATTTCTCATGTACACGTCAAGATATCAATTCACATTCATACACATCATGTTTGCTATAATCACTCATGTTATTAACATTTAATGACTTATTTTCTTAATAATTTTAATGCTACTATCATGTTAAACTAGTAAGGTTCTGATTTAAATAATTATGATAACTTATGATAATGTCAATTTATGTTAAATTACGTATATAATTAGTGTTTAATTATGATAAAAATTTTATATTTTTGATTGATGATAATTAAAGTTATTTTGGGGATATATATAATAATTTATTGATATTAGAATATCTCACTTATGTTATGTATGTTTGACTGCTTATGACATTTATTATGTTAATGTACCTGCCAAATTCGTTAGAATACGAATAGAAATTATACATGATATCTTTATTGTGATATGTATGGATATGTTAGGTATATTTATGATGATAGTTTAAGATTTTAATTAATGATATTGACTGTGATTTATGAATGTTTATTAAATAATGATTTGATTATTACTCTACTAGTATAAGCTATTATGAGAATATAATCTTTGATAAGATTATAATGAATTATTTTATATACAATTTATATTTATTTAATGTTGGTCTGTTAATCACCAAAATTGTTTGACTTGAAAGATTATAAAGTTAAATCGTATAATTAAATTTTAATTTTTCATATTTATGTGATACTTGAATAAAGAGAATTTATTATATGGGTCTTTAAAAATTTCATAATTATAAGACTTTAAATTCACCCAAAGGTGATTGCTAGTCTTTATAATTCATGAATATGAGTGTAATAAATTGATAATTAATAAATTATGTCAAACTGTTTTGTATGTCCAAAGATGACAAAATAGTTTTAATGGATATATTTAATTATCAAATTATGTTAAATTTGCAAGTATTATTACGATCACGATTGTATATTGTTGTATCGCCCAAAGGAGAATTTCAATATACATTTATTATTTTCGATCATGAATCTATTATTAAATTACTTAAGGTATTTATGGAATAAATGATATTATCCTTATTCTTAAAATACCTATATTCATTAGTCTCTACTCGCATGATGCGTCTGTTCCATTACAAAAAAAGATTAAAGTAATTTAAATAGTGCCAATAAATCTAATTTCACTAAAGTGTTTGGGATTTTATTTGTCACTTTTAGATAAATTGTTCCTTTGCTTGTACTAGCAATAAAGCTAATGCTGGGTTAGATCAAACAGGCTGAGCCTAATGTTTATGCGAATAAATGTGACTAAGAAATTAAGTCTACCATACCTAAACTACTAATATATCTCTTGATGAGATACTAATGGCTACTTTAACCACCATAAAGTTTGATGGTTCTCATGGCATACATGAACTTATCAATAATGAAAACTAAAATTGCAGCAAGACTTAAACCTTCCATAATGAATGTGATTGAAAACTTATTAGTGTAGTTTACAAACTCACTACCTTTTTAGTTTGACCTGATTCAAATGGACCATGGCACCATGAAAGATAATGTAATGTGAATTAAATTCGCATAATTCTGAAATGTTGGTTCAAATTAAAAGAAAGGTTTAATAAATAATCTAAACATTATATTTGTTTAAAAATAATGAAGTTAGAACTAAACGTGGCATTAATGTTTGGGGTAACTTTCCAAAAGAATTATTCCAAAGATTGATTAAAAATAAAACCTTTCATGATATAGGCTCTTACTGATCTAGATATTTCTGTGAATTGTATTAAAGAAAAGCAAACTAAACACACAAAGAATTGAGTCACGATAACAACACAACTTCTTATAATAGTTTACACCGCTAACTGTGAGTCTTATGATAATACATTTCTTAAAGAAATAATGATATTTCATCATCTTTAATTTTAAATTCAAATATTCACATTATGGTTATATCTATCTTTGCAAGAAAAATCTCATTCTATAAGTGCTCGATGAGCATTTATTAATGAAGT
The DNA here is from genome assembly GCA_023678885.1 of Pogostemon cablin. NCBI lineage: Eukaryota > Viridiplantae > Streptophyta > Magnoliopsida > Lamiales > Lamiaceae > Pogostemon > Pogostemon cablin. The sequence goes on from CM042967.1 coordinate 26,524,676, forward strand.
TGAGAAAATTAGATAAAAAAGTTAAAAATTATAATATTGGGAAGTGATGAATTTCATGAAAAGTATGATGAATTATCATGCTCAATTACTAAATTACAAGAAAAGCTTGCACTTATGCTTAATGCAAAATGTCACGCACACCACAATAAAGTGGTGTTGTAGAATGATGTAATCGTACTTTATTGAATACGGTTAGAAGCATATTGAAAGATTAATCTATACCTATATTTTGTGGATATATGCACTTAAAACTGCCATTTACTTGATGATCGAATTCTAGTAAAGCAGTTTTCAAAACACCTTATGAACTGTGAATGGGTAGAAAACTCGATTTTAGGTAGTTGCATGTTTTAAATTGCTCGGTAGGGATAATGATTTACATCCACGCCAAAAGAAATTGGATAAAAGAAAAGTGATTTCTTCATAAATTATCCTTAAAGTCTAAAGGGTATGGATTTTATGGTCTTAACCATAGTACGAAAATTTGAAAACTGGAATGTCAAATTCATTAAGAATTATAAAATTAGTGGGAGTATGAAACCATGAAATGGTTATTAAAGAAATTGGGTGGTGAATTTGAAAATACATTTATCTAAAATTTTTGTTAAAGTTGTTATATAGTTGTTGAATAGCCAAACAACTTTTAAGGATGACATACAAGTTATTCTACTCTCTTAATGGATATAATTTTAATAAATCAATTATCAATGAGCTTTCATTGGACTTATCATATTAAATAACATTAAAAATGTCTTAAGGACAATATATCGCTACTTCTAACGATTGCATATGTGGTATAATAAAATAAGCTAAAATTTGACATTATAGTAAATGATAAAATTCCAGTTTTTGGAACAAGTCATGGAAAGTACTAATTCTATTAAATAAGTAAATGATATGAAAGACGAGTTAAAATCAATGGCTCATAAGTTTATAAAAGAATTTGATACGAATGTATCTTTATGATGGCAATATCGAAAGATATAAAACTAAAGTTGCTGCCCAAGATTTCACTAAAAAAAATACTCCCTCCGTCCCACGTATTTTTACCCACTTTCCATTTTGGGGTGTCCCACGTATTTTTACCCATTCCATTTTTGGCAAAAATACATAATATTTTATTACCTACTTTTTACAATCCCAACAACTTTAATTACTTTTTTACACTTTATTCATCATTCCCAATAACTTTATTCACTTTTTCTTTTTAAATTACTAATTTATCCCTACTTTCTCTTACATTATATATTAAAAAAATAAAACGTCTTAATCTCCGTGCCCGTACAAACGGGTAAAAATACCCGGGACGGAGGGAGTAGCATAATTGTAAAGAAATATAACGAGTTATTTCTATAAAGGACTCAATTAGAATTATCATGGCTTTGGTAACTCATTATAACCTAAAGTTGCACCAAATGAATGTTATGACAACTTTTCTGAATAGTGATTTGGTAGATGATCAAGTTAAATGGACCAACTCAAGAGTTTTTCTATTAAGGAAAATATCATATGACGTGTAAACTTAAAGAATGAACATATGAACTTAAGAATGATTTCCTTTTAAGATATATTTTGGATTTAAGAAAAATGTAACACCCCAGTATTTCATAATCTATATTTTCGTAAATTTGACTTTTAAATAAAATTGTATTATTTATTCTAGTATATTATATCTTTTATAAATAATATATATTTATATATATATAATAATGATAATAATAATATAATATTAATAATAACATGTGTGTGTGCAAGTGGAAGCATTTTGGATAAGGATTAAAATTTTTGATAAGGATGAGTATAAGTAGTGACGTGTGGATATGTGTGTATTAATTAATCACGCGTTTAATTTTTTCAACTTGCATCCAAGTTGGTATTAAAATAATATTAACATTTGGATAAGATTCAAGTTGATCTACAAGTTGTTATGTGTGTATATATATTAGTCACGAATGCACACAAAGTGAACTGCCATCACTACATTCTTCTTCTCTTAGAAACATATACATACAACTCTCACACACACATAAACATACATATGTATATATTTATACAAACTCCACTCTGTTAATATTTTTAGTCACACATTTTGTGAGTTTTTCTTAGCATGTTATATACCAAAATGTTCGTCTCAAAGCGTAGATTTCAAATATATAACTCTTTTGTGAAATGGATTTCGTATGTGTTAGATAAGCTCCGTCAAAGTTTTTACCCCTTTAACGGCATATTTTGTTTTGGTGTGAGTTAGCTTTGATATTATAGGCCATTTCGAAGCTCTCCTCACGAGGATCATAAAGGTATAATTAGTTTTGAGTTTTGATGTGAAACGAAAGAGTTATGAAGAAACCCACTTCACTTTCGAAATTGCATCGTTTCAAACTTCGTTATTTTCATGTAAAATTGGTATTCATGTGGTCCTCGTATTGCGAAGATTCTAAAAGTGCTTTCGAATTTTTCAAACGGAGTTTCACAACTCAAGTTGGGTCATTTTGTAATAAGTTTAAAGTTCAGGGTAAGTTTAAATGAGAATTTAATATAATGTAGGGATTTGATTGCAATTTATAAAAAATATATTATATATAATCATAAATAAATCAACTATGCGTTTTGAAAGCAATATCGCTTTCGTTTTCATATGTATTATATTTAATTTTCATTTACATAAATATTAATTTAACTTTTTACTTTAAATATTATTATAATTCTACTTTCCATTTATAATTATGATTTTTACTCTTTCATTAAATAATATTATTATAATTTTATCACTGTTATTATTTTAAGTGAAAAATATTTATTTTATATTTGTAATAAAATTAGTATATCATTTTCAAGAATTTATGAGATCGAAGAGCAAGCCTTGTCCACTCTACAATTTCCAAGAAAGTTCAAGGTGGGGTAACTTTCACTCTTTACCGAGCGCTACATTTTATGTCATGATTGCTATGTTAAGATGTGATATGTGTTACTGATATGTCATATTATGTGTCATGTGTGCTTTTAGTTCGATGACAAATATTTTTCTACTAACACTTGTACGGGGTGACGACTCGGTGCACATATACCAACTAGCACAAGTTACTGGCTACGTCGGCTCAGTACTAAAATTTATTTCAAAGAATGTTATCATCGTACTGGGGCGACGGCCCGGTGCGCACATACCAACTAACACAAGTTATCGAACGATGGTTCGGTCTAAAATATTTTCAATGAGTTATCGAACGACAACGTGCAAATTTATTTTATTAAAATTGGCATATGTTACATCTTATGGTATATTTGGAATACATATTTATTTTTAACTGTGCAATCATTTTAAGTTAACCCACTGAGTGTATTTCAAACGCTCACCCCTTCCACTCCAAATCCTTTTTAGGTTGAGGCTGCGATGGCGTACCGGGGTAGATGCGTTGCGTGAGAGCTTTTTGTTAATGCGCTGTGCATATTCTTTTTATGTAATCGCAAAAGATTTGTAATATTTATTTATTTTATTAAATGGTTCAAGCCCGCATTGAAGGTTAATATTATCAAAGAATTGCGAATAAATCTCCCTTTCTATTTATTGAAAAATTAGAGCGTGACAAAAAATATCATAAATCGGTGTATATATCTGAAAGTCAGTGGGAGCATATTAATTCTATATGTTAATGATAAACTTGCTTGCAACTGATGATCTTGGTTTATTATGTGAAACTAATAAATTTCTCTCAAAGAATTTTGGAATGAAACATATGATGAGATAAATTATGTGATTGAGATAGAGTTATTTCTATATATATCATAATAACATAAAAAGATGTCTCCATAAGTATATCTTATTAAATTTCAATAAAGATTATGGATGGAAAGGTGTTTGTAAGCACTAACCAATCCGGAAGGGAGATTATAAATTCAACCTTATGTAATGTCCAAAAATGAATTGGAACGTACTATAATATTCCTTATGCATATGTTATTGGTAGCTTAAGATATACAAAATTATATAAAGACCAAATATTAGCCTTGCTGTTAGAATGCTTGATCATTATTGAAGTGATTCATAAATGAATGACCAGAATATTGCATATTGCATAAGGTAATATTATGGTATTTTTGTATGAAATGAAGCACCCGTGCTTACTTATCGAAATTTTAATTACTTAAATGTAATTAAATATAGATTCAGATTAAGATAATTATATGATGCAAGAAAGTTCACTTCGACTTTTATATTTCTTAGTATGAGATATTGTATCATGCAAAATTGTAAAGAAGTTTTTGAAAACTACATTCACTATTAAAGTTAACTTGTGGTATGATTTGAGACTACAATATAAGGTAATTGAATGTGAAACTTAATTTCAGGACTTGAAATAAGTTGACATTAATATCAAGTCGCTGAAAACTTATTATGATTATTCTGCTGTATTGTTCTTCTCTAAAACGATGGATATTCTGCAGGTGCTAAAACGTATGTAATAGAAGTATTTATCATTAAGAAGAACTGTAGAAACAAAGATGTCAATTGAGCATAATGACACCAATATTATGATTTCGGATCCGTTACGCAAATGATCTTCTATAAAGATATTCATGAACGTTACGTGAATATGAGATCATTGAAAGACTTTTACAAATTTATAATGAACAATTGACATTAAGAGCTCATTATGATTTGTTTCTAATTAATATATCTTGTTTTGTCATTTTAGTATACTTGAATGTTGACAATAATTAAACAAGATTTTATCTCAAATTGAGATACTTATGTGGACCATTATTGATCTTTAGGTTTATGAGTCACGTTGAGTAGAAAAACTAATATCATAGTACTTGGAAGGAACTATGTCGAGTAAATGATATAGAACTGTCATGACTTGTGTTAGTCTATACTTAATATTGACATTACAAGTTGACAATTACTTTATCTTATATCGCGCATATTATGTAAATTATTTAAACTCTTACGTTTAATGTTTAATTCTGTCACTCAGCCAAGTGGGAGAATGTAAGATTATTATGACCAGTGTCATTAATAATTAAATATATATAAGATATATGATCTAATATCTTAAATAAAGATATGATTTAAATAAAATAATATATATGAGATAAATAAGATCATATATATTTGTGGATAACAATCACATTGATAGAATGTGATTTGATAAAGATTTATTATTGATAGAATGTGATTTGATAAAGATTTATTATCCGATCTGGTCCTCTCTCCCCTATTAAAGAGACACAGTTTTATGAATTCTCTATCACATTAAGTTTTACGTACTGTGCCCTAAAGAAAAGGGGTGAGGAGAGAGAAACTATTTCCCGACGCAATTCGTAAGAATGTATTCTAATTGTTATTATACAAGATGTAAAAATCATGAAGATCTAAGATCCATGTCAATTCATATATTAATTGTTTACGAATTTATACTTACAGTAATATCTGATCCTCTAATTGTCTCAATGTTAAATAGTTTGCAATTGTTTGAGAATCAATTTTTTTCAAATATTAATATTTATTTTTAGGTTTCATGAGATTAGATGTGCACACGATCTAACCATTTGAGATTCATGAGATTAGATGTACTCATAATTTGATCATTTTGCTCGCATTTAGATCGTTGTTCTATCTTTTTCTATATTGTAAATCATTTTTTTAATTTTATTATCTAAAATTTATTCCTTATTTTATATTTTGTGAAATTAGAACTACTCATGATTTGATCATTTGGGAGTGTCACTTTATCCTTTTTTTTCATTCTTTTTTTTTCTTTTCAGATTATAATTAATTTACAAAACTTCGTTAAAGATTCAAAAGAAAGGTCTGCATACCGGTTCCACTATAAAAATTGGACTTTGAGCCATCCTGACATCCCGTACACCACGACATCAAAAGCAATGTGTTTGAGTATGATGTATATCAATAAGAAATTGAACTAAGAATTTATTTTTTTTAATAATTTATTCTTTATCTATTGAGTGTTCAATGATCTCATTATTGAGCTTGATTTAAATCAAATATTTTAAATAGGTTGGTTATAACAATTGTTTAAAATTGCTAATCAATCTATACTTAATTATTGATTTTATTTGTTTATTTTATTCCTCTAAATTATATTTTATTATTGAGTATTAATTGTTAATTATAAATTCTCAATTTTTGATTGTGTAATTTACATATTTATATCATCATTAATAAAATAAAATAAAGAAATAGCTAATAATTTTTGTTTGGATTAATTAGAGGATAAAAAACAAATAATAAATCAATAATAAGTAAATTAAAATTTTAACTAATTATATTTTCATTATTATTAATTCATTGATAATCAATTAAGTACCTTCAAAATAATAAATTTATAATTATCATAAAATTTGTACACATATTAATCTCTATCATCAATCAATTTTAATGGTTCAAATTAAAAATGTTGATTAATTTTATTAAAATATTAAGATGGTTTGATTCAAATTTTATATCATTATCAATTACTACTTAATTATCTATTTATTTGCCAATTTTTTTTTTTTACTTAACATGTTTCTCCATCCTTCTTGATGACATATCATCATGTCTATTTTTTTTTTCTTTTTTCCTTTATTAATTCTTTACTTCTATAATGTTTTTTTTTTATGAATTAGGTCAGTTATATTTACTTCTTTCCTTTACTAGTTTCTTACTTCTTAATTGTATGCTTATTTTAAGAAATTAATTGGAATTTATATGTTTATATTGATTTAATTAATTAGAATTTAATAATTGAAATTTTAGTATATATATATATATATATATATATATATATATATATATATATATATATATATATATGAATATTATTGGTGTCAAAGTACACTTTGATATTTCATATTTCTCTATCTTTAGATTATTGTTATAATTTTGCATATTTTTCTATAAATTTTTTTACTAACATTTTATGTTTTAAAATTGAAGATTTCTTAATATTGAAGATCATTAGTCTTGATTATCATCAATTAATTAATTTGGCGTTGATTTTAAGAGATTGATTGACATTGATATTTAAATAATTTTCATTTTATTTGAATTCAATTTAATATATTTAATTTTTGTGCGTATATATATTTATATATACTATAAGGTCAAGTACCTTCGATATTTTATATCTTATTTCTACAAGATCACTATTACTTTTGTATATATTTTTTTCAATTATTTTTTTACCTTTTAATTTTTTCAAAAATATTTGCGTGATTAGTGTGGATCATTTTTTTTTAAAAATTGTTATCAATTAATACTTATTTTTTAAGATTGATTGTCATTTATATTCGATGCTATTTTTATTTTGATTTATCATATTTTTTTTTGTATATAAAATGAGATACTCTCTTGTGAGACGAGTCGACCTATCAATAAAGTATGCTTATTATATAGATAAAATATGTTTATTTGCAGTTAAAGTATGTTTATAATAAATTAAATTATAACACACTAAAATCATACTTTAATGCATAATTTAACATACTTTAGAAAACATACTTTAACAACCATTAAACATACTTTATCTAAATAATAGACCTACTTTAACACATCTCACAAACCGTCTCACCTAATTAGCGTCTCACAAGAGACTTTGTCAAAATGAAAAAGTTTTTAATACATACTCTCTCCGTCCCATTTCAATATTTACGTTTCTGTTTTGCGCGTCTCATTTCAATGTTTACGTTTTTCTTTTTGGAATATGGGACCCACCTAAAACAATTAATATATCATCCAACACTAATACACGTACCCACTTTACATTAAATATTATATTTTTCCACCCACTACCTATTAAAATATTATATTTCTTAATCAACGTGCAAAAAATAAACGTAAACATTGAAACGGGACGGAGGGAGTACCTTAATTAATATTTCAAAGTAATTAATGATCTAATAAATAGGATTCAACCAATAATTATAAATAAACATTTCATTAGAGAGTGCCACATATGTTTTTCCAAAAAATTATCTAAGGAAACTACTTGTCAATTATGTGTAGGCAAATATTTGTGTGACCGTGCCACATAAGGCTTACGTGAGACGGATAAAAAGTAATGACATTATTATCGCTTTCGCTATAAAATGTTATCACTTTCGCTATAAAATATTATCACTTTTAATTTATACTATAAATTGGTTATGAAATAGTTCACAACATAATTATCACTTTTCATCGATTGAGTATCACTTTTTATTAATGAAGTTATCACATTTTATCCATCTCACACAAGACTGATCCTTGTATATGTATTAAGATTTCATTTAAAGATTCCTTGTAAAATTATCTTTAAATTTAAAAGAAAAGAAAATCATAACCACATCCTAGAATACTTAAAATACATACATTAGCCCCCAGGGCATAGCTCAAGTGGTAGAGGGTAGAGTGGAAACCTTCCAACTGAGCTTGGTTGCTGCAGGGCGGGGGTTCGAATCCTACCTTTGGCATGAATTTGGCCCCTTGCAAGCACAAGTTTAACAGTGAGCCATCTCTATAAGCCACTTAAGGCACATCCTGCGATTTACCTTCTACACTATTTTTATAATACATACATTTAATAATAGGCAAAGACTTGTGTATGGGGATATCGTGTTCTCTCAAATGCGAGGCTTCTTGAAAGTTGTACCATTTATTATTAAATGTTAAACTTTTTAGTATAAAAACTTATACACTTGATATTCAAAGAAAAAAAACTTGATTTTAATCAAACATTTATACTCTTCAAATATTTGTCGACCTTTTAAATGAAGAAATTATACTCTTATTAATTAACGTGTATAATACCTTTAAAACAAAATGTTATATATTTATACTCATCGTGAATCCGAGGCACAAAAAGACCAACTCTAAATAGTATTTTGTGATATTTAAGTTATGGACAATATTTGTGTGATAATGTCTCACGTGAGATCGATTTTACATTTTTTTCTTAAATAGTTATTAATATTTTTTTATCAAAAATATTATCACAAAATTATTTAAAACGATCACGCATCCATTAAGAATCACAAGAAGAAGAAATATTAAGTAGGTTATCCACAAAGTTAGAAGGTTCTACCCAACAATGGAAACTTACAAAGTTATGTAAAGTTCTAACAATACAATGGGTCAGGATATTAATAGTATGACGAACAAGTTTAACCAAAAACACCAAAAAACCTATTCACTGGAGTAAGCTATTCAATAGGATGACTTACTATTAGATGCACTTCATATCACATAATTACTATAATATACATGCTTATAAAATGTTTGCAACTAACTACAAAATTATGTTATATAATATACTATTATTAGCCCTTTAAACAATTTTAAATAAAACTTGCACAAAGCTTTCCCCACTATTAAAGAAACAATGAATTAATATTCCTAAATTATCTCTGATATCTATTTCGATCAAATTGATCCGGCTCATAGTTGTCAATTTCTTACTATTTAATGTTTGCATAGACATGTTTACCCTTTTCCTTTTCCTTATATTTATATTTATATATATTATGAGATAAATGCTATATTAAATTTTGAATGTTAACCTCTCTCTAACATTAATGATGTTTATTAAATATTTCATTTAATTATACTTAAAATAATTAATTTAATCACCTACGTTTAATCGCTTACCATTTTATTTCATTTGTTTTATATATTACTCCACATCACTTCAAAAATTAGACTCTTATAACCATGATATTTAATAATTAAAAATTTAACACTTTTTTTAATAAAATATTAATATGATTTATTACTCTAACATTTTATTTTAATTAATAAGAAATATTAGTCTTAATTATTACGTGCTAATTTCATTATAATTTATTAAAAAAAATACTTTGTGCTGTGAAAATATACACTATAAAAAAAACTTTTTCTAATTTATCAACGAATTGGAAACAAAAATCATATAAAATTTTGTTGTTCTATTGGCCAATCAATTTATCAATAAAATTAAGGTTTTATCAAAAGAATATTTTGTTGATAAAAAATAATATTTTTTAGTGATATATATATATATATATATATATATATATATATATTATTTTATATGTAAAAAGAAATAATGAAATGCTACATATATTTACGAATTTTACACAAATCAAGTAATAAAATATTTTAGGAAAATTTTGTATGGATCATCTCACGAAATGGATTGCATGAGGCAGATAAAAATTGGTAATATTTTTAATAAAAAAAAATTACATATAATTAATAAAAATTAATTCTATGTATAAAGTGATTTATTTTATGAAAAACTCGTAAAATAATTGAATTTGATAATATGTCTAATGAAAAGCAATATTTTATGTGTCCCACAGAAAAGTTCATAATTTTCTCATTCGTCCATCTCAAATAACCTTCACACCTAAAAAAAAAAAATCTACATCCAATAACATCAAAAGTTAATTTGATTTCAAATTATGAGCAAATCTTGTGTGAGAGAATAATCTATTTTATTTTTTCTTGATTAATAATCAATTTTATTATTGATATTGTTACTCTTTTTTTTTTTCAATATAGAACTTAAAAGATAAATTAACTATCTATTAAGGACAAAAAAATTCTATCAATTCAGGATTCGAAAGATATGAAACTATTAATTTAAAATCTAAAATCACAAGATGAAATATAATAACTATATTAAAATTTTGAGGCCCACTTGTGTGACCCGTGGACGTGGTCACGGAAGAATCACCCTAAAATTTTATATAATAAAGTTATTTTTAAAATAATATTTTATAATTAATTATCATTAAAATAATGTATTAACTAATGAAAATTTTATATTATAATGTTATATATAAATTTTAATAATTTTATAATTTTAGTTCTGAATTGATAGTGAATTGATAATATCATATATTTCGAATTCTAAATTAATAGAAAAAATCTTTCAGGTTTTAAATTGAAGACAAAATTTCTTGTGAGGCGGTAAGTACGTGAGACAAATCGATCCGTTTTTAAAGTATGTTTGCTATGTAGGTAAAGTATGTTAATTTGTAGGTAAAATACATTTTTTTAAAATATGATAAATAATGAATTATAGTATGTTTTTAAAGTGTAATAATATGATTCACTACAAACATACTTTAACTATACTAATAAATATATTTTACCTATATAACAACTATACTTTAATAACGGGTCAACCCGTCTCACTATCCGTCTCAAAAGAGAATCCCTTTAAATTGAAGAGTATTTCGGATGATATATTTAAAAAAAATTGTACACCATCCCTTTTCAAAAAAGGCAAAGGCTTGTGTTAGACTGTCTCACATAAAGGCTTACGTGAGACGGTCAGAAAGTGATAAAATTTTGAGTGAGGCTCTTGTGTGTCCGGACACACGGATCTAATTATGTGCGCCCAGATCGATCCATAAGAAAACGGGTCATATATAAATAAAAATATCAAAACACATACTTCACCTTTGAGTGTGTGATTTCATTGCTGGAGTGCGGAGTCCGGGAGATCAATCTGGAGCGAGGGCGATTCTACCTCCAGGTGCATGAGATTCTACCTTCGAGTGAGTACGATTCTTTGAGGTAACCGAGATTGAATCCCTTCATTTTCCAATTCTGACTTAATTTCTGACTTATGTCTAAACCTCTGAGATCGTAGATGCATAATTCCACCTTAATTTCTTGCTCTGCTCAATAAAATACTAATAAGTTATTTCACAGTATTAGCCTGGGGATACGATGGTGTACGAATTTTGATTGAACACTCATTTGTCAACATAATTTTTTCAATTCTCAAATTGTTTAAATCATGCGTGTAATCTGTTTGAGCATTTGTATGTTAGGATCATTTTGCGTTAATACTTATCAATTAAGAAGGTCGATGTTGTATAAGATGCATTTGAATAAAGTTTAAGATGTATGTATAATGTTTTTATCTGATCGAACCTTTGGTTAAATTTGTCTTGTGAATAGATTTGATGTTATGGGCAATTGAGTTTTGGAAAAATCAATTTTAATTGAAGAATATGTTTATTACTCTATCAAAACATATACGCCCCTTCTACTCTTGAATAATTTACAGAGGATATTCAACATCGATTCAATCACAAACAAATAACTCCATTTAAAAATCCAAATTTAAATCTCAAATTTGGTAATAGATGTGGCTGCATTATGACTATTCTTGCTTCTATCTGGAGTATCCATCATTTCTCTCTGTAACATGGTCTTATTTTCCACATCAATTTTAACTAAACAATGTGTTATATCAAACCTGTCTTTGTAATTATAGGTTAATGTAACATTTTTGTTTTGATTGTTTGATCTTTATCTCCCCTTTGACTTGTTGTGTTTTTGGCAATCATGCGAATTGTCGATGTTAATTTCACTTTTGTGATGTGTTCGTAGGATGGGGAACTAATGAGGACTTGATCATATCTATTTTGGGCCACAAGAATTGATCGGTGTCGTTTTCACCTAAATTTTAGTGTCTTTTATTATATAATTTTTGGTTGCTTTTATTCATTTTGTATATCATTTGATGGTGTTATATGAAGATATGGAGATTTATGCTTTGAAATGATAAATGTGTGATTTGCATGAATAAGTACCTTAATTGCATGATATTTTTAAATACTTAAAGAATTAGTACTTTGGTGTAATTTGATTTTCAGGTAAAAATGGATACTAGACATGATAAAGAAGATGTGGGAAAAAACGGAGCTCAATTCGGAGTTGAAACGAGGGAGAACGAGCCAAAGCAAAATATTGAAAAAAGCACCTCCAACTTGCGTAATTTTTCAGTATTCATGTAGAGCACAAAACTAGACGTGTATTATATGGTTGAAAAGCCACGGAAGAGAGAATCGCATGAGCGCAAGAATCATTCAAATTGGAGTTAAAATGTAGAAGTTATGCGCAGAACGGTGAGACTACGCTGCACGCGCTGTACCTACACGACCAGTGTTCCGAACACTCCCCTGTAAGCCAAGGCCGTGTTCGAGCATCCGAAACACCTACACACCCACCCCCATGGCCATGTTCTGCACACGACTTGTATTTTGACAAAAGTCAGTTTTATGATTTGCACGTATTCTAGAAGCTTTCATGGGGTATATAAATACATATTTTGACCACAAATTACGAGAGGAATCATTTTCGATCAGTTCCACACATATTTTATACCACATTTTCACACACTAACTCCATTCCATCATTTTCATACCCTTCATCCATCCAATCCACTTGATCTCCTCAAATCCATCCACCATTCCATCAATCCACCAATCTAAGAAGAGGAATTCATCGTTGGTTGAAGATTATAGCATGATCAAGGAGGAGGGAGTTCACCATCAAAGGGGAGCCAACTTACCTTTATTTTGTTATTTTCTTCATTATTTGGCTCAATTGGAGCATGCTATAGATTATGTTAATTTTGTTATGATTTGTAGTGGTTAGTTCTCATGTGAGGCTAGCAATATGATTTGTTAGGGATTATGTAGATTTTGTACACCACATGTTTGATGAAATAATTGTTATGAATATTTTCTATCATGAATGCTTATTCTCATTTTATGTATGATTTGTGTGGTTAAATTCTCTATACATGATATTAGGATGTTCATTCCAATGTTATGCTTAGTGATTTAATTAAATCTTTGATTGCATGAGATGAATATGTTAAGTATGTGGGGAGTTTAGCCATAACCTTCATGTGCTTAGAACCTCATGATAGGAGATTATTGATAATTACTTGTGAAAGTGTTTGATATATATGATGAGAGGACCCAAACCAATTTTCACTTGACCTTAGAAAGGGAACACTAGGAAAACGTCCCTGCCTACTAGAGAAAATTCTTCGTGATAATATCTCTATACCGGTATATTAATATCTGTAAGTACCTATAGGAAGAGTGAGGATTGGAGACACTCTTTGAGTGCCTTTAATATCATAATATGATGATCATCAATGCATGTGTGTGTGTCTACATGACTTTTCCATGATGTTGCTTGCCTTGCATACTTCTTAGATTGCTCACATTCATCCATCTTCCATTTCATTTGTATATTTTATATCTTTAATTGCTTTCTTAGTTGTTAGTTTTAGTGTTAATCAAAACCCCCAAACTTAAAGCTGACTCATCCTCGAGCAACGAAAATGAAAAAATGAGAGGGAGAATTTTCACCTAGAGAAAGACCTAAAGAAAATGAGCAATAACACATCATAAGTAACAAAGACTAAAAATCATATCAAGTCACACTACAACATTAAAATCATGACATGAAAAATTAACAAGTTCAAGTCTAAGAAATTTAAGAGTAATAAAGTCCTTTCCGGTCCAAACCTCACGTCGGATATCAAAATGCACTCAACACTCTATGAAGTAGGGTAATTTTCACTCATCAATTAATTAAACCCGACGCACCATAGGCTTGCTCACAGACTACATTCATAAGCCACCAAGGCTTCAACTAATGATCAAAAAGGACTTTCACTTTTGGATGTAATGATAGGCTCTTTGGTAATTATAGGGAGAATATGGATAAGAGTGCCTTATCAAGTATAAGTAATCGAAGAGATGATCAACTTCTTCAACTACTTCACGTTTCTGTCTTCCTTTCTTTTCTTTTCTAATCACAAGCACTAATCATTATCATTCCTTAGATTTCTTGAGCTTCTCTTGATTTCATGATACCTTCCTTTTGACTTTTGATTTCCTTGAGCATATTTTTGTTGATTTTGCTCTTTTTTTTTGTTTTGAAAGTTGCATGTATATTTGCTTAAGCTCTTTTCATCATTTTCTTGCTTGTTTACCATTTCCTTCTTTCTCTTGCACATTTCTGACAACAAACCTCGTAGACCATCATCTCCTCAATCACCCACACAAAGGGTTATATATAAGACTTAAAAGGGTAATCATGGCTTGTAATGTGCTTATATCACAAGAAATAGGCTTTAAGGCTCAAAATGGTTAACTAGGGATGATGTAAAAGGTAAGAAAATATATGGCAATGACTTTAAAGTAACTAGGATGGCCTAAGATCATATCACTAACCTCAACCAATCGGGCTAATTCCTGTAGTCCATGAGCAAGTTCTAGTTTACCAAGGTTCAATCGATCCTGTTGGCGTTCAATCGTTTGGTTAACGTGAACTGTTAGGGTTTCATACGTTTCTAAATCAGCGAAAATAAGAAAACCAAGAAACGTATTACCTTTCACCAGGGTATGTTGAAGACAATGAATTCTCGCTACCAGCCTGCGCAGCCTCACCGTTTTGGGCATAACTCTCTCATCCGATATCGAATTTGAGTGATCTATGCGCCAAAAAGATCCTCTCTTCCATGGCTTTCCATCAGTATATCACATGTTCTGAAGTCTATACAATTTTATAAAAATCATAGAAAGTGGCGGACAGCAGCAACAAACAACCTTCCAGCCTTCTGCGGTATTTCCAAGTCCAATCTCGACGTCGTGTGGGCGACGATTCTCGAGATCTTCTCAATATGCTGTTTCCTCACCCTCCTCACAGTGTTAGGCATGATTAATCTCATAGATTAGGATTTTTGGACAGTTGAGATGACTTATATATGGGCTACAGCAGGGACCAGGAGGAGAAATTAGAGTTGGGCCTCCATTGGGCTTAAGTATCCAAGCTTAGCCCAAAGCTTATACTTAAGTCCAATAATAATAATATATACCACTAAAATATTATTACTGCACTACCGTTCTAATCCCATAATTACGTTATGGACTCCTTCTTATTATGAGCACGTTAATCTCTCCATGTTTAAGATATATAACATCCATTAATTAATTAAGTTACTGACAACTCCATTAATTAATATCTCATCCAAGAGTAGTACCACTCAACCTCATTATCATGCCGGAATAAATCCATCTACAGGGTTTACATGATAATCTTTGTGAGCTCCTCAAGGGGACATCATCAGCCTATGACGGACACGGATTCCTTCTACAATCAACAGCACACCATAGAGACAACACTATTTTCCAGCTCACCGAGTTTGTTGATTTAATATATGTAAATCTCACCCATTGATGAATTAAAGAAATACATACTGTCCTACGTGTCGAGGTTATTGTATAAGGATTAAGAGCATGAACATCCATAATAATTGAGATCAAGTTCCCCTATAAGTCAGTATAAGTCGAATGATCTCAAGTGGTCCCGCTCAATACACACAAAATGCACTAATGTGATTCTATAGCCAAGACAAGCTAATACCAAATCACACTACAACCATCCCGATAGAGAGTCCCCATCTATCTCGGTTGTGAGCATCTGTTTATACTTTATAAGGAAACTGATAATATGATCTTCCACGTGTTGTCGCACAATATATTATCTACAGTATAAAGTAAGTGGACTATTGCATCGTGCATATAAATAAATTATAAGACGCAATCATTTGATCATATGATTCTCATTTCAAATTAATTGTTTAAACATTGTTCATACAAAAAGCTAGACTTTTAGTATACAATCCAACAATCTCCCACTTATACTAAAAGACTATACTTTCATGTCTTCTGCCATACATCTAATTCCTACTCCCACTACACGACCATCAAAAGCTCTCGCCTTAAGGTCCTTGTAAATGGATTTACTAGGTTATCATCCGATGTAATCTAGGTGACAATAACATTCCCCTCATCATACGATTTCTCGTAACATGCGGTACTTGTGCTCCATGTGTTTAATTGCCTTATGGGCTCGTGATTCCTTCAAGTTTGCAACTGCACCATTATCATCAAAATAAATTATGATAACTTTGGGCAAACTTAGAAACACTTCAAAGTCCATCATGAAGTTTCTAGAGTCATACAGATATTTTGGCTGCCTCATAAGCTCCAATTTTATTATCTTTCCATGATGGAGTCCGAAGTCTGAAATATATTCCTATATAACACTTCTCCACATTATGGCTCTACTTCCTAAAATTAAACACATAACCTTTGAGGTGTATTTACTGCCGTCCCTATCTGATTTGAAAATTTTGAATCTATGTAACCCATAAGAAGCAGTGAATCTGTTACCACATATAGTTTCTAGTCTTTTTCAAGTACTTCAAAATTATGTGTTACCACAGTTAAACATTCTTATTTCGGGTTACCTTGATACCCACTGTTCATGCCTTCGGCAAAACAGATATCCGTTCTCGTGCATAGCATTCGTTAGAGTAAGCTTCCTTATTCGCCGAAGCATAAGAAACCACTTTCATCTCTTTTATCTTCTTTTGTGTCAAGACACATTTCCTTAGATGAAGTCACATGCTAAAACGAGTAAGGATTGTATCATTTCATGAAGCTTGAGACAAGCATAACATCCTTTCTTATGATCCGTATTACCGTGATCAAAAGGATATTTTTCCTTTTCTTAAGTCCTTTATTTCATACTACTTTATCAACCATACCCATACGCCCGATAACACTTTTTCATTGTCTCCAATGAGCAATATATCATCTACGTACTGTACAAAAAATACCACCATGTTTCGATCACTCTTTTCAATACACAAGACACATCCGCGCATTGAATAAATCCATATGCCTGGATTTCCTCATCAAAACGGATGTTTCATGATCTTGAAGCTTGCTTTAGTCCATCGATGAACACTTTTAAGCTTACTATCACAATGCTCTTAGCCCTTTGCAATGAATCACTTTGGTTGCTTCACATAGATGTTTTCCTCAAAACTTCCAATAAGGAAAGATGTCTTGACATCTATTTGTTATTCCTCATATTTCATATGAGTAGCAACAAAAAGAGTCCGGATCGACATAGGCATAGCTACCGGCGAACAGGTTTTTTCATAATCGAACCCTTTCTTTCTGAGTATACCTTTTCGCAACAAGCTTTGCTTCCAAGGTTTTCACCTTGTCCTATGATCCTCTTTTATTTTCAAATCCACTTCCAATGGCTTTCACACCATTCGTGGTTCTACAAGCAGCTAGATCTAATTTAGAATTCATTGATTCTATTTCAACATTCATTGTACTTTGCTAAGATTCTGCATTTCTATCTTGTAGTGCTTCGTCGTATCTATGGGTCCATTCCATGTTTACTAGGGACCAAGTCTCACGACTCACCCAAAATATATATCTTACAGGTTGTCGAACAACCCTCCCACTACGATAAGGCACTACATGCAATTGTGTATCAGACGTGACACGCGTTGCAGTTTACCTTGTGGTATATCCTCTTGTACACTTGATACTAACACTTTGTGTTTTTCCTTTTCACTTCCTTTAGAACAATTTATATATGGGTTTATGATTTAATACAGTCCTTTTCCAAAATTCTAGTGTTTGTGTTAACAATCACCCTTCGATCTTTTGGACTAAATAAATCATCACCCTTCATATTTCCAGGATATCCCACAAATAGACAAACGTTCATACGAATTACTCTTTCTAGGGCATATCCATAAAATAAATTTAATAATTCCAAATAGCTCATCATTTATCTAACTATTTCCATAAGAGTCTCTCTTATTAGGATTAGATGATGTGTTATCAATTACTATTTGTTGCATCTGTGGGATAAACATGATTTAAGAGTTCACAAATTGTGACCAACGTACCACAACAGATTATAAATACATCCTTCATTATAATGATCATGTCATTTAAATGAAATAGAGTATCTATCCGTAAATGCATAGAAACTGAAATGAAATTCTTTCTATGAAAAACATACGTAAAGACAATTTCTCAAAACCAAACGTTTATTCATATCGTAAGATAAATAAACAATTCCCACTGCAACAGCCACTACTCTCGTAGTATTACCCATGTATATACAATCTCATCATCACTTAGTTGCAGGCTTTTAGTGACTCCGGTATCTACACACAACGTGTCTGTAAATGCCATCACTAATCATGCTTCAACGACTAGTGAATGATATATTAAACTTGTTCATATCTTGATTAAATTGGCTTACCTTTGCCACATGTTTTATCAAAAGTTTCCTACCATATACAACCTCTTGTATTTCAGGCAGAACTTATTCAAAACACCTAGGCAAACTATGAAGAATAAATTGATCTAGGTTTCCCTTTCAATTTCTACTCCACGTATTTCCAATTCATTCATCAACTTATCCATGACCTCTTGCCTTAATAACTTACTCATGTATCTGAAGAGTCGCATGAGACCATCATATTTCTATGAACCTCTCACCTCTTCACTAGAGACTTTAAAAGGCATCATGAGACATCCTTAGTGAGAACACATATTTATGTTTTCTTAAGCAGTAAATTTCAAAATCAAGAATCTTTTCTAATCATCTAATTTTGGACCAGTAAATATAATTTTTTTAGTAAACAATAAGTGATATAAAACCATTTGAAATTAAGAGAATCACAAATAAATACACCGATCAAATCTTTGAATTTTATCCATTTATATTGATTCCCTCAAAAAAATATAAAATTAAAATTCACCGACGTCTCAAGCACCGTGAGTCTGCAAGCCACGTTAGTGTGGATGTTTACAAACCCGAATATTTACAAGAGAAGGTTTTACTCATTAATTTCATTCGTCAACCTAATCTCATGACAAAATAATTAATAGTCGGTTCCTCTTTAGTCATGCAAATAATAGCAGTGACTCCATTGGGGAGGATACTAATTATTTACACCTAAGTGTACACCATTATTTGATCCCAAGTCCGTGGCCCAAGCTTATGTGCCTTACAGTTAGAGAAGTACACACGCGCTCGGATCACTTCCTACAATCATCGATTATATGTTTGTACCAGTGAACCGCACATAAACTCATCCGTTAAGGAGGAAGGTCTATGCCAACACGCAAGTTAATGTGCCACATTACAAACAATAATTATTTAATGAAGTTTGTACCAGTGATCCGTGAATAAACTCATCTGTTAGGGAGGAAGGCCTATTGCCAACACGCAGGTTTACTCACATCACTTACAAACCAATAATGGAGGCCGCGGGAATTATTTACCAATCTCCTCTCCCACTTAGTAATTTAACACCAATGGCTTTTACATGCATGTAATATTCATAATAAAATACGCAACCTAGCATGCTCCTATTACGGCAAATAAGGCAGTAAATCAAGGAGAAACATGCATACATATATAATAATCAGATAATTAAATCAATTATAAACAGTTATATATCAACGAATTCGATTGTTCGCCATCAAGCACGAATATGAGCAGCTACGATTATACGGGGTTCGACCATGAAATTTTCTCCAGATTTCTTGTACCGCAGCCTGATCCACCATTCCGGCACCCTGACCATTATACACACTGGCACGACTCGTGCCAAGCACCAGCACGAGTCGTGCTGCCCCATGCTGCAGCCATACATGCCATCGTGCTCATCCAGCCGCACGCTCAGGTCCTAGAAACCCTGCACGACTCGTGCATACACCAGCTATCAGTCGTGCCAGCATATACCTTCTGGTCGTGCTAACTTGTGTGCCTTTGTGTACGAATCCGGGTGCCAGCCCACCAACACCCCTACATCTCCCGTGCATAAAATGCCTGCCACATAACATACTCGGCCATATGCACGATCTCGTGCATGCCTCCGCGTGCTTTTCCATGCGAGTAAAGCTCGACAAGCACCCAAGCATACTCCCGTGCCGCATAGAATCCGCCGACTTGGCCACTATGTCTTTGTTCCTGCTGCATGCTGCTGAAGCGCCTGACTCGCGCCAACCACCGACCATCACGACACCAGCACCATCACACGACAGTAGCGCACGCTGCTGGATAGCATCACGCTCGTCGTCCTGTGCCGAAGCCTGCCTCTGTGCGATCTTGCTGAGCATCCGTGCGGTAGCAGCACCCAGCAGCAGTATATCAATGTGCCCGCCTACTGCATGTGAACCTCACACCCAGCCCGCCATCAGTGCTAGCCACGCCGGAGAAGAATCATCCAGTGATTTGTCAACGCCCAGCAGTCGCCGCCAGCCTGCTCTCCAGTCTGCTGACTCGCTCGAAAAGTTGGTGTTACCCGACTGGAAAAGTGAAGACTAGCCCGGAAGCTCTGCCTGAAGTGCTCGGAACAATACAAACCCGTTCTGATCAAGGTGAGACCCGATCGGAAAAGAAACCTTGCCCGATCGAAACCACGTCATCCCACCCAGAATGCCTGGTCAATTCGCTCAAAAATCACTGCTTGACTCGCCTGCTGCAGTCCTCCGTTCAGCAGTGCTTCCATCTGGCCTTGTCGTGCAGCCGCCGCTTCCACCGTATAGACCACGCTTCAGCCTTGTGCCGCCCATCGACTTGTTTCCTAGGCACCGACAACAAGCAAACAACGCCCAATGGGTGGCCCCACATGACTGCTTTGCGATGTCCAGCCTTCAACCGTTGACGCCGCGACACGTTGCCATAAGCGATCCCGATCAGCGCTCATCGTTTTGCCCAGCAACTGCCTTTGTTTCTTTGATAAACAGCGCCACCGCCGTGCACGGTGATATCCACCATCATGCGCCTGGTTGCGCCATCGTGCGCCTACAACTAGCCATCATCGGGCCTTCTTCCGACGCTCACCGCCGTGCCAGCGTTGCTCAACGTCCATCAACGTTCACGCATAGTGATAGGGTATTGAACAAGTAAACATGATTCTTTAAACCCTAATCCACATAGGCAGGCAAACCCTAGCCTAACGTTTCACGCTTCACCATGAAACCGAAGCTCTGATACTAATTGTTGGCGTTCGATCATTTGGTTAACATGAACTATTAGGGTTTCATACGTTTCTAAATCAGTGGAAGCAAGAAAACCAAGAAACGTATTACCTTTCATCAGTGTATGTTGAAGACGATGAATTCTCACCACAGCCTACGCAGTGTCACCGTTTTGGGCATAACTCTCTCATCCGATATCGTATTTGAGTGATTTATATGCCAAAACGATACTCTCTTCCATGACTTTCCGTCAGTATATCACACGTCCTGTTCTGAAGTCTGTACAATTTTATAAAGATCATAGAAGGTGGCGGATAGCAGCAGTAAACAACCTTCCAGTCTTCTGCTGTATTCCCAAGTCCAATCTCGACGTCGTGTAGCGACGATCCTCGAAATCTTCTCAATTTGCTGCTTCCTCACACTCCTCACAGTGTTAAGCATGATTAATCTCATAGATTAGGGTTTTCGGACAGCTGAGATGACTTATATATGTGCTACATCAGGGACCAGGAGGAGAAATTAGAGTTGGGCCTCCATTGGGCTTAAGTATCAAAGCTTAGCACAAAGCTTATACTTAAGTCCAATAATAATAATATATACCGATAAAATATTATTACTGCACTACCGTTCTAATCCCATAATTACGTTATGGGCTCCTTCTTATTATGAGCCCGTTAGTCTCCCCATGTTTAACATATACAACGTCCATTAGTTAATTAAGTTACTGACAACTCCATTAATTAATATCTCATCCAAGAATAGTACCACTCAACTTCATTATCATGCCTGAATAAATCCACCTACAGGGTTTACATGATATCCTTATGAGCTTCTCAAGGGGATATCATCAACCTATGACGGACACAGATTCCTTCTACAATCAACATCACACCATAGAGACAACACTACTTCCCAACTCACCGAGTTTGTTGATTTAGTAAATGTAAATCTCACCCATTGATGAATCAAAGAAATACATATTGCCCTACGTGTCGAGGTTATTGTATAAGGATTAAGAGCACGATCATCCATAATAACTGAGATCAAGTTCTCCTATAAGTCAGTATAAGTCGAACGATCTCAAGCGGTCCCGCTCAATACACACAAAATATACTAATGTGATTCTATAGCCAAGACAAGCTAATACCAAATCACACTACAACCATCCCGATAGAGAGTCCCCGTCTATCCCGGTTGTGAGCATCTGTTTATACTTTATAAGAAAACCGATAATATGATCTTTCGCGTGTTGTCGCACAACATATTATCTACAGTATAAAGTAAGTGGACTATTGCATCGTGCATATAAATAAATTATAAGACGCAATCATTTGATCATATGATTCTCATTTCAAATTAATTGTTTAAATATTGTTCATACAAAAAACTAGACTTTTAGTATACAATCCAATAGATCCACACATGAAAAACTAATCGTGGAGGCATGGTTGAGGCTCAAATGCTCACAAGATTTTACTCGGGCCTTTAGGAACTTATTACACCTCAATTCATCTCAAAATCAAATAAGTTAAATAGGACATGTCACAATTTTAAAGAGTAGAGATTCTTAACATAATTCGCCATCACTTATCATAAACAACATGTCATTACTCACATTCAAAAATGATTCACAATATCCCAAAAACGAACCACCAAACAATCCTATACAAGAATAAAAATACAACACAACACATAAGAAAAGACTCACCAAGCAAGAAACAACACAAAAACACAAATCATGCAAAAATGAAAATTCCATCCATCAAAAGAAAATCAAGCACATATCCTCCTCATCCAATACCATGTAAGCTCAAGATTTTGCTACTTTATTCAAATATAAGAAAAACTAATAAAGCAAGTAAAACTACCTAAATAAAGAAAGTAAACCTCCCAAGTACATATAAAGTGAAGTAACATGCCAATCCAAGCAAATCCAATTTAAAATCACATATATGCTAAGCAAATGAAAATGATGAGTAGTAAAGGGATCTCCCTGAAAAGGCATCTGGAGGTGAAAATGGCTAGCACGGACAACTGGCTGCATGCACGACGAACTAAAACTTTGAGCACGACACGGCTCATGTCAGCTACACTGCCCGTGTTTCTGGTACTGACATGGCTTGAGTTCTGCACTCGTCCATAGCATGGACGAGTAAGCATTTCTGATGCTCGAACACGGTCTTGTGTTACAGGCCCGTGTTCTGCACACGAGGCGTGCCTCCATACACGACATGACCCATGCGTTGAACACAGCCACATCCTAGGCGTGTTCATGTTTCTGATGCCCGCACACGCCCTTGTGTTACAGGATCGAGTCCTGCACATGGGGCGTGTTGCTGCACCCTATTTTTTTCTCCCTATTTTCGAACTTCGAACCCTGTTTTGCTTGTTTTTATGCTTCCAATACACCTCATATATGCTCAAAATCTCATCAAAACCATCAGCACAACAATTATAACCAAAATATGAACTAACATGCACTTCAACACAACCTATCAAACCAAAATCAAATCAATATTCATGAGAAAATTTTAAAATTTACCCCAATTTTACAAGAAACCTCTCAATCAACATAATAAGCACACTCAAGTGGTGAGTCACATAACGCACTCTCCCCCAAAACTTAAATCGAAACAAGTTGAGAATTAAGTTTGCAAAAAGTGGTTGGACTTACCCTTATAGTTTCCAACAATGAGCTTCTTGTAGAGAAGTATATGCATCACAACGATTCAAGGTACGGCCACCACGCACTATCCCCCAAAACTTAAAGTGAAACAAGAGTTGAACTTTAAGTTTGCAAGAAGTGGTGAGACGTCCCTTCACACTTCAAATCAAGCACTTCTCGTATTTCCATATGCATTTTCCTTACGAGCACGATCAACCTACATGCCAACAATGCAAGAAAACTAAATCAAAGCAATTAAAAATGGGTTGCCTCCCATCAAGCGCTAAATTTAACGTCTTCAAGCTAGACGAATAATTCAACTTTTAAACTCCACAAAAATCCTTTGGCCAATCGGCCTTCATTTTCACTTTAAACTTTCTTTTTGATCTCTTCTTGTCCGTTATGACCGTATTCCCCTTCTTACTAACCATACTTGACATTCCGGGAGAATCATGAAACGAACGCTTCTTCTTTTTGCAAGAACAACAATCTTCTTCTTTGTCTAGCTTCCATTCAATATCTGGAGCTTCACTCCTATCAAGTTCAACATGAGAAGAATTAAACTTTTCAAATTCCACAAGAGTTTTCTTTAACCTACTTAAGATTTACTTTTTAGGTTAGAAATTGATCAGATTTTCCTTTTTTTGTTGGTGTAATTTAATGTGAGAGTAACGAAAACGAAAAGTGTGAAATTTAATGTGGGAGGGAAGAGTATTTTATAAATTAGTTGATAATTATTTATAAAATTTTAATATATTAACATATTTTTTTTAAATTACTTTTAACATATCGTAGTTTTATATTTATCTATTAAATTGTATGATACGTACTTTTTTTTCAATACATGAACTTTTACTTATATTTAGAGATGACAACGTATAATGTACACACTTTATTTGAAATTTTATAAATAAATACACACGGGTACCCTACTCATACCCTTCCCAAACTTTAGTATGATTTTCTTAAACTACCTGTACTTGTCCTAGTAGGGTTGGGGTAAAAAGGTACTGGAAAATATCTGTCTTGTTTCCATCTCTACTTGTACCCAACATATTCTCCAATACTATTATTTATCGGGGATAAATACCGATTTGATCCCATAATTTTCCTCATGGTTCTTTTTAGTCCCAAAAAAGATAAGTTTGTCAAATTAGTCCCACCAGTGAAGAAATAGGGCCAAATACTTTCTATTATCGCCGGAAACGGTGACATCGCCGGAAAATGACACGTGATTGTCATTTGATGGCTGGAATTTTCCGGTGATTTCACCATTTTTCGGCGAAAATATGACGTATTTAGCCCTATTTCTTCACCGGTGGGACTAATTTGACAAACTTATCTTTTTTGGGACAAAAAAGAATCATGCGAAAAGTTATGGGACCAAATCAGTATTTATCCCTATTTATCATGTAGACCTATATCTTAAATTTTCTAATGATGTGGATACCTGAGGCATATACTAGTATCAGTCCCAAATTCTAAAATTATTTTTTTAAACTACTAATACCTGTCCTATATTTCCAAAAGGATTCGGGTAGAATGGTACCGAAAAATATCCCTCTTGTTGTCATCACTACTTGACCCAACATGTTCTCCAACATTATTACTTATCTTGTAGAACTCTATCTTAAGTCTTTTAATACCGAAACGTGTATCTTTGCACAATCTTTTGCATGATATATATTTCTCTCATATCCTTCTAATCCTACTCGTACCCATAAAGTTCAAAAATTTCGTTAAATTACATTCTGAACTCGTTTATTAATACTCACAGGTTAAGATTAACAATGAAAAAGTGTATTGATATTTGATTAGTTAAATGAAAATGGTATTTTAGCGTAAAATAGATTAATTGTATTAAATTAAGAGGGTATTTTAGGGTAAACATTAAATTATAAATATATAACAAAATTAAAATAAATTCAACAAAAAAAGTTGAGCTCTAAAATTAAATTAGCATTAAATAATTTTAACAAAACTGAAGGCAAAAACTCCTGCGCCCCGGGGACACGTCGTGCCCCCACGGGAATACAACCCTTCCCCTCCATATTCTATTTAAACATTGTATTACTAGGGGTTTAAATTACAAAGGGGCACGGTGTCCCCGAGGGTAAAAAAACACTCACTCTTAGTTGAATATTAAGAAAAAATAAATTAGCAAAATATAAATCATGATGTAAAAGTTTCGTACTAAAAATTCATTTAGTGGAAAGGAGTGGTGACGGATTTCTAAAATTCAACCCAAATGAAATGTAATTCTACAAATTAAGTTGATGATATAGTAAAATTTAGAAAATGAGAAAAGAAATGTCACGTACGTAACCAGTAGGAAGATTCGTTCTCGTTGATAAATGGACCAATTTCTTAAAAGTTTGAATGTTAATGGACCAATTTCAAAAACTTGAAAATGTATGGACTAACTTCATAAAACTACAAACTAAGTGCCACGTGGCATTATCGGTTGGGTGACCTGCTACAATCTGTAAATAAACTAAAATGTCGAATTTTAGAAAGCTGATGAACCAATTTCAAAAAATCGAAAACGTATGAATTAATTTCAAAATTTGGAGTTTAACTGCGGTGAACCTGTGACAATGATGCACCTAGACGATTTTGATCGTTGGATTAAATTATAATATAATCTCAACCATTAATTATATTAAATAATTAAAAATTAAATATAGATAACTACCCACTACTCCATAATTTTACCCTTTAAAACATAGGGTCCACCGGTACACCCTATAATAACCCCAAAATTTGATAAACTTAATGAAAAAAAGTTTTTCCCACAAAAAAAATGGATACATCATTATTGGGATAAAAAGGAAAACTCAAGTGAAACATTCGAACTGAAACCCTAAATAGATCAACCTCAGTCTTCTAGGTTGAAGCAATTTTGGGCACATCAGATTCCGTGTTACGCAAAATCATGTGAAGGTAGTGATAACAGTTAACAAGAAAGCAGGGCCGGCCCTGACATTTCGGAGGCCATGGACGAACTAAGAAAGTGAGGCACTGTATATTCATTTTAGTTATATACTTCCACTTTTTCATACGATTGTTTTTCTCATTTTTTTCCTGTCATTTTCATATTTACGTTCATATTAAAAAAATAAAATGGCACTCAATCTCACAACCTTAAAAATATATTTAGTTTCAGAATTAACATGCATTTCTAACGAATACTCCTATAATTTATTTTAAAATTATTTATCGTCTAAAAATATCAAACTACCTTAATTTTTTTAAATAAAATAAGTAGAAAAAAATCAATTTATTTTAATATTGATGAAAAAAACAAGTGTGAACACTTAGATAGGGTGAAACTTTAAATATATATATTTTTTTATTCCTCTCATTATTTACTAAACACTTTTTATTCTTATAAATTCTAAATGATATGCATACTTCTAATGTAGAAATCTATATAATACCAATACGCTCGCAATACTATAAATTTCTCAACAAAATATCACCTTACTTTAAAAACCTAAAAAAAATCTTTATTTCCACACGCAAAAATATTTATGCAAATTATTAGAACGTAGGGAATGTTATATGAGAATTTTTTAGAAAATACATTTTATTTTATAATAAATTTGTTTAAAATATGTAAATTAATTATTAAAATATAATATATATATATATATATATATATATTTTTTTTGTGGGGCCCCTCAAAATTGGGGGCCCTGGGCCCTCGCCCCTCCGGACACCCCTCAGGGCCGGCACTGTTCCACCAACATGTCGTTACATACATTTTATCACTGTTTTTATAATTGGATTGGAGGACAAATCAGTATAAATAACAGTTTGAGATTCGATTAATCAGGTTCAGTTGGTGGTTTAACCAAAAAATTAAATTTCACAAATTTTCAATTATATTTTATAAAATTATTATTTATGAAAATATATAATCACTTAAATTATTTTTTAAATTTAAAATCAAAATATAATTTAATAAAAATATTTATACTTTCATACATAATTTATAATATCCCTAATTAATTTTCCATTTAATTTATAATTTAATCTAAAATGTAAATATGAATAAACAAAAGAGAAAGTGGAATATAAAAAAAATTAAAAAAAGAATAAAAAATGAAAATTAATTAAATAAAAAAACTGAAGCAGGTCAGTTTAATCGGTTTTTCCGTTCCCAAAAAGTGGTTTTTGGGATTTTTCAGATCAGTTTCTGACCCATTTTTTGGTCCAATCGATTGAATGCCGGTCAACACTAATGAAAACCCAAATTTTTGTAGATGCCACAAAATATTGTCAAAGATTAGTGTGAAACCAATACCTCAACTGTATTCTAATTTTTCGTAGTGTATTTTAATTTCATTATATATTGAATTGTTTGGATTTTTTAATGCACTGATATCTTAACGGTATTCTAATTTTTCCTACACCTGCAAAAGTTTTCACAATTTTCATTAATCACATCATATCTAATTATTTCCAAATATATATAGATATGAATTCGTAAGTGTCAACTTTGTGGATGATTTTCTCTACCATGATTCTTCTTGTTATTAATTTTTAATA
This sequence comes from Pogostemon cablin, assembly GCA_023678885.1. NCBI lineage: Eukaryota > Viridiplantae > Streptophyta > Magnoliopsida > Lamiales > Lamiaceae > Pogostemon > Pogostemon cablin. The sequence goes on from CM042967.1 coordinate 26,553,555, forward strand.
TTCTATTTTGTTTTTAAAAAAAAGAAAAAAAAGACATAAGCTTGCATGATGAGCGGAAGCTGCCAACGGTCAAATTGTCAATCCATTTCATACGCGGCCAAAATAATCACATCATCCACAATAATCCAGTTTAATTAACAAACTTTTTATTTTATTTAAATCACATCATAATTTTTCATGTCTTGTTTTATTATTTATTTATTAGTATAATTTATTTATTACTATTTGTTAGATAGATATTTAAAAAATAATGACAATAATACACAAAATTTTGGAAACCAATTACACAAATCATATCCGTGCAATTGGATCCAACCCGGTTAAAATATAATAAAATTATGCCTGAATATGGTTGGGTTCACATCCTGATATAAAGTTGCAACTATGATGTATTGTTTAATTAGAATAATGTATTATAAGATGTGAAATTTGTAAACTACGTTACACCCTGTAAATTTATCGATATTATGACTATAAAATATTAACAATTATAGGAAAAAAAAATTGTGCTATATAAAAGTATTTTAAAAAATCAAATTTTGTCAAAAAGTCATGGCAGAGGTTGGATGTACGCACTGATCTAGATTTGTGCTACCAAATCCAATTTGATCCGAATGTTATATCATTACAATATTGGAATATTGCATCTTTTAGTATAAATAAAAGTTTATACTCTTAATTTTTAGGAAAAAACTAATTTCTTTAATCAAATGTTACTATATGTCAATATTTCAATTTATCATTTCAATGAAAAGTAAAATAAATATCTTTTAGAAAAATGTAATATCCTTTAAACACATTAAATTAAATACTTATCAAACATAAGATACCAATTCAAAAGTAACTGTACAAATAGTAGATCCATGCAACAGATGTACAAAAGTTTAATTTGTTTTTCAATAAAAGTTTAACTTGTTTTTCAATTTAGTTTGATGCATAATTCAACTTCTTAGTCCGAAGATCAAACTACAAGAAAATCGGCAAAATAAAAAGTTCAAAAATAGATCTTTTCACCAAGCATCCAATGTCATAAAATTGATCTGATTCGATTACATTTCGAATATTTTTAATATCAAAAAAGTGCAATTAGTTCGCGTTAATTAGAAAACAATATAAAACGATAAAAATAATGGAATACACGACAAATGCTCATCCACTATGGGTTATTAAAAAGAATGTAATTGGTTCACATTAGAATAAAATAGAAATATTCAATGATTCCTCTAAACCGCCACCATTATTTAAGTTTTAGACGCTTCGCAGCCACTTTCGACGTTATTACGAAATTAATATATAAAAATGATATTATGAAAAAGTCTTACCTAACGCATATTTTTTAATTAATTAATAGTACTAAGATAATTGATTGTAACGTAATTCAACTCAAAACAGAGCTCTATATATACTCTGCTGAAATTCTTGAGTTGAAACATAACCATTCCTCATCGAATTCAATACTGCATACTTTCATCCTACACTAATCCCAAATCTAAAATGGGCATCCCAGTGTTCGAGTTGAATTCCGGCTACAAAATGCCAGTGTTGGCACTTGGAACTGCTAGTCATGGTCCAACCAAAGAGCAGGAGAAGACAGCTATGATCCACGCCATCGAGCGTGGATACAGGCATCTTGACACTGCTGCTCTCTATGGTAGTGAGGCCGCTGTCGGAGAAGCCATTGAAGAAGCTCTGAAGCGCGGATTGATCAAATCCCGAGATGAACTCTTCATCACCACCAAGCTCTGGGCAGCTGATACTTTCCCTGACCGTGTTCTCCCTGCACTCAAGACATCTTTGGAGTTAGTATCATTTACTTAATTTCTTGTTTCATTCATGATCAACTTTAATAATTGATCACTGATTGTATACATGTGTGGGTACAGGAACCTGAAGCTGGAGTATGTTGATCTTTATCTCATTCATTGGCCTGTGAGCATCAAGTCTCCCGGTTTTAACTACCCGGTGCCCAACAAAGAAGACGTCGTTCCTTTCGATTGCAAGGCTGTGTGGAGTGTGATGGAAGAGTGCCAGAGATTAGGGTTGGCAAAATCAATAGGAGTGAGTAACTTCAGCTGCAAGAAACTGGAGGACTTGTTGGCACATGCCACCATCCCCCCAGCTGTGAATCAGGTGGAGCTGAATCCATGCTGGCAACAGAAGAAGTTGGTGGACTTCTGCAAGGGCAAAGGGATAATTGTGATGGGGTACTCTCCGTTGGGATCAGCCGGACAAGCGTGGGGTTCAGACAGAGTGGTGGGGCATGAGGTGCTGAAGAACATCGCCAAGGCTAAAGCCAAGAGCGTCCCACAGGTCATCCTAAGATGGGCGCATCAACACGGTGTGGCGGTAGCCGTGAAGAGCTACACACCGGAGAGAATGGAAGAGAATAAAAATATCTTCGATTGGGAGTTGAGCGAGGAAGAATTCAAGAAGATAGGGGAGATGCCTCAGGGCAGAGGAACAAAAGCAGAGGGGTTCGTATCGGAAGTAGGGGCTATCAAGTCTGTTGAGGAGCTCTGGGATGGTGAGCTTTGATCCCCTTAAGGCCAGGTTTGTTTGGATTTCAATAAATTAGTTATTGTTAGCAGAAAATAAAGGCACTACCTGTCTAAAGAGAGTATTGTTTGTAGCATTTGAACATTGTATTTGCATTTCACCTTGTTGATGTATACTTATAAAGTTAATTTAATATTTTATGCTTTCTGAAATATAGTTTTCCATTTCATAATCAAATATACTCTGTTTTCATATATTTGGAGTAGTCAATAGAAGATTCGGCTTCCATGGTACAAGAAAAACTGCAAGCCTTCATTGCAAAGCAAAGCTAAAAGAACAAAAGTGATAGTTGGAAAAGAATTCAATAAAATGTATATTTGTATATAAAATTTAGTTATAACAACTTCAAGAATAAGGAAAAAGGAAAATCATAACCAAGGTGATTACATACTAAGAACACAGAGCATATAATGAGCAAACAAAATGCAAGTTATATTTTGTCTCATAACTCATTCTTTAACAACTGCAATAGTATAAATTAATTGATTCATACCCAACTCCAGAAATATCTAAAGTTAAGCTACTTTCTTTCACAAAATACATAGATGCTCCAATTTGTCATTTCGTATAACAAGTTAAAAGATCATTGAAGGGGATTCAGCTATTAGAAAACACTTCATCGAATGGAAAACAATATAAAATTTTGCAATATAACGTACTCGTTAACATACTTTTACACACAACATCTCTTTCAGACATTTCATCAAACACCCTCCAAGAGGAAGACAAAACATGCTCTCTTAGATTCATTTGACAAATTAATTAAGGGCTCTCATAGATTCATTTGACAAATTAATTAAGGGTAATATGAAATCTGTTATTTAGTTGGAATTCAACTTCACATAAACTAGTTCACAACAAATGAATTAAAGATTGAAAGGTAATAATAATAAATTTGCAAAATTGATGCGACATGAAATGAGTCATGTGAGTCGGATATAAAGTGATATTCTCACGATCTTATAACTTCATAATTTCCTCATTTGTATATAGTTTCACAACACCCTTCACTAATAATGGACCCAAGATTTATGATCTTAGGGCCCAAATTTATTAAGGGGAATACTTATGTGAGATCGTTTATATATTTTCTTGAACAATTACTACTTTTATAAATGATTATATAGTGCAAATTGTTCATAAGGGGAATCGAACACGTAACTTCCTACTTAATGGTTGACAAGCAAACCACTTGGACATTCATATACTTACTAATGTATACTATATATGTAAAGAAATAGACTTGAATGCATGGGATTCTGTATGCATTGTGTCTTGATCAGCAATTTGCCACGTGGAAGAGAGGCATTGGACATTAAGCATGTGAAGATGGAAGGCTTGAGATCACATGCAGGTAGCAATATGAACCATTGGATCAGTTTGGAAGAAAGAAATATGATTGATGACATGGCAAGAGGTTGATGCAGTTGGTAAGTTAGTTTGTTACAACTGATCATGCACCTGATTGTTTGGAAAGGAATCTAGCTACTTATATACGTTCTTTTGATCAACAGAAGATTTAGATCATCTGGTCTTCATCATCAGTTTACAAGCTTCTAAGTTAAGGTTCATAAATGTGTGAGTTGCTTAGCTCTTGTAGGTGTAATCTTCATCATCATCATCATAGTGAAATCTCTTCCCTTAAGAGTGGATGCAGGCATAGCTGGACCACTATAGATCCTTGTGTTCATTTCGTTTATTTCTTGTTCAATCATCATAATCAAAAGTGAATCTTGAGAGTGATCAAATAGATAAGTGTGTGAGTTCTTGAAGAGGATAGTAAAGATTTTATTGCTTAAGTTTCATAAGAATTAGCGCCGTCTGTGGGAAGATAAGCCATAGATGACAGATCAATAAAGTGAAGAAGCATGGTGACAACCAAGTTTGATGTTGAGAAGTTTACAGAAAAGACAGAATTCGGTTTGTGGAGGATGAAGATGGAGGCCATACTGATTCAGCAAGGTCTTGCAGATGCCATTGAGCCTCTTTCAGAGAGTCAAGCAGCTGCAGTTGATGCAGTTGCACAAGCTACAGATCAAGATCAACAATCCAAAGCTCAAAGTGCAATTATCATATGTTTGGGAAACAAGGCTCTAAGAGAAGTTTCAAGAGAAGTAATAGCTAGGGGCATTTGGAAGAAACTTGAAGATTTGTATATGGTGAAGAGTTTGGTAAACCGGTTATACATGAAGCAAAAGCTCTACTCCTTCAGAATGACAGAAGATAAGTCTATTCTTTCCCAATTAGATGATTTCAATAAGATCATAGATGATTTAGAAAATATAGATGTAGCTTTGCAAAGTGAAGATAAGGCATTGATATTACTATCTGAACTTCCTAAATCCTTTAAAAGTTTAAGAGATACATTGTTGTTTGGTAATGTTGAATCTATTACACTTGATCAGGTTCAATTAGCTCTGGAATCCAAAGAATTACACAAGATTTCTGATGCAACAGTTGCTGGTAAAGGCCTTGTGGCCAAGAAGCAAAATAAGTGGAACAAGAATGATAAGAAAGGTGGTGCAGATAAGAAAAAACCTAAAAAGAGTAATCAAAGTGTATCAGCCGATGAAGAAAATAATAATGCTTTCATTGCAATAAACCTGGTCACTTTAAAAAGCAATGTCATAAGTGGAAAGCTATGGTGGCAAGAAAGATTGCAGAAAAGGGTGAAAATTAAAGAATTCATGTCAATCAGGTAATAGAAAACAAAGGTAATAATGATCAATATTATATTGAGGCCTTGGTTGTTATGTCGGGCTCTGTATAAGATCAATGGGTGTTGGATTCACGTTGTACATTCCATATGACATCAGTGAAGGATTGATTTACTGAACTAAAGTCATACAATGAAGAATCAGTCTTGTTAGGTAATGATCAAGCCATCAAGATTGAAGGGATTGGTTCTGTAAAATTTAAAATGTTTGATGGAATCATTAAGTTGCTGACAAATGTAAGATATGTGTTAGGATTAAGGAGGAATTTAATATCCTTAGGGATGTTGGATTCTCAGGGGTGCATATGTTAAGTAAAAGGAGGCATACTCACCATTATGAAAGGAAATTCAATGGTGATGAAAGATGTTAAGAGCTCTGATCTTTACTTTCTTGAAGGATCATTAGTCTCAGGACAGTGGAATACCTTACAAGATCAAGAGGATGTTCATCTGTGACATGGTAGGTTAGCTCATGTAAGTGAGAGAGTGTTACAAGAGTTAGCAAGACAAAAACTGTTGGATTGTATACTAAAAGTCTAGCTTTAGTATGAACAATGTCATAACAATATTTGAAATGAGAATCATTGATCAAATGATTGCATCTTATAATTTATTTTATATGCATGATGCAATAGTCCATTTACTTTATACTGTAGATTATATGTTGTGCGACAACACGCGAAAGATCATATTATCGGTTTCCTTATAAAGTATAAACAGATGCTCACAACTGAGATAGACGGGGACTCTCTATCGGTATGGTTGTAGTGTGGTTTGGTATTAGCTTGTCTTGGCTATAGAATCACATTAGTGCACTTGTGTGTATTGAGCAGGACCGCCTGAGGTCGTTCTTCTTATACTGACTATATAGTAGAACTTGATCTCTGTTATTATGGAAGTTCGTGCTCTTAATCCCTATACAATAACCTCGACACGTAGGGCAGTATGTATTTCTTTGATTCATCAATGGGTGAGATTTATAAGTATTAAATCAACAAACTCGGTGAGTTGGGAAGTAGTGCCGTATCTATGGTGTGCTGTTGATTGTAGAAGGAATCCATGTCCGTTATAGGTTGATGATGTCCCCTTGAGGAGCTCATAAGGTTTATCATGTAAATCTTGCAAGTGGATTAATTTCCAGCATGATAATAAGGTTGAGTGGTACTACTCTCGGATGAGATATTAATTAATTTGAGTTGTCAGTAACTTAATTAATTAATGGGCATTGTATATCTTAAACATGGGGAGACTATCGGGCTTATAATAAGAAGGAGCCCAGAACATAATTTTGGGATTGGACGGGTAGTGCAGTAATAATATTTTAGTGGACTATATTATTATTATTGGATTTAATTAAAAGCTTTGGGCTAAGCTTGATTAATTAAATTCAATTGAGGCCCAGCCCAATTTCTCCTCCTGGTCCCTGCTGTAGCCCAAGTATATAAGTCATCTCAGTTCCTGTTAAACCTAAGTCTGTGCCTCTTTTGACACACGGGAGAGAACAGAGAGCAGATTGAGAGAACTCTGGGGATTGTTGACCACCCAACACCAGAGTTGACTTTGGGACATACGGTAGAAGATCAGAGGTGTTCTTCACTGCTGTTCATCCTCTACACCAACCCAGAAGTACGGTAAACGGTTTAATTGCTTCCGTTGATTTTTGTTTACCTGTTATCCTAACGATCACGTTGAACCGCACGATCCAATTGCCAACAATTGGTATCAGAGCGTTGGTTTCGTGGTAAAACGTGACATGTTAAGGGGTTTATGTGCTATTTGTGTTTCTGGACAGATTAATAGCATGTTTGAATGGGATAATTTGATTATGTGATATAATCTGATATTAATCTCATGGGTTTTATACTATTATTGTTATTCACCAGAATATCCAATTTGGTATATGGTATGTGTGATTGCTGCTAATTGTTTATTGCTATTCAAATCATAAAATCTCCCTGCTATCACACTGGATACATCTAAACACACACACACGATGTATGATGATGGTGGTGGCGAGGTGCATCGATCACAACGTACGTAACTATCTGGCCCACGAGGAGTCAGTCAGTCAGTCGGAAGAACGCTTAAAGGAGCGGCGATTGTCGGCGGCATTGAACGCCCTTGGTAACAGTCACTGTAATTGATGGCTGGAAGCAAGAATCAGGCCGACGGCGCGTGATGACTGGTATCAGGAGTCAGGCCGACGGCGCGTGAAGGCTGGAAGATGTAGCAGCGGCGACTTTTCTGCGAAAGCGTGCCTTGGCAATGCGTTGGCGTGACCTGGAGGCTCACGGACTGACGATGGCAGAGCGTCAAAACGGTGATAATCCCGGGCGATTTCTCGGCAACTTCTGGCGTGAGTCGACGGAGTGGACGCTGGCTTGTGCCCGGCAGCACTGAAGTGGGCTACCACCACGGCGGCAGATCTGGACAGCGGGACCCGAGCGATCGAGCGGCAAGAAGGGTCTGAGATGATCCGTTCAGTAGATCGGCGATGCACGTTCCAGATCCTGAAGGGTCTGAAGTTTTCTGGTGTTTCCATGGCGGATTCCAGCGGTGACCTGGAACAGCGAAGGCTGGGCGGCGCTGGAGGTGACGCGGTGGCTGGGCGGCGCTGAGGTAAAATGTTTTGCCGATCCAGCCAGTCTGCATGCACGACTGTGGGTCGGTGGGAGCATCGCCGGCGGGCGCAACTGCGGTACTTACGCAGCGGCAACTGGCGGCTGACGGGATCGAGCGGCAAGAAGCGAGACGGCGGTTGCTCGGCGCTGCTGAATAGACCTGAGTTTGCTGTCGGGTTAAGGGCAGGCTGCGGCTGTTCTTTTGAGGGCTAGGTGGCGGTTTGATTCCGGTGGGCAGGTCCGCCGGATGTAGCGGCACCATGATTAGCCGGTGTTTGCTATGTGAGGATAGTCGTTTGCGGCTGATGATCTTAGCAGGGTGAAGGGTTGAGATCCCTTAGGTCTATCCACCTTGTTGGGGCCCAATTTTAATTTATTTTGTAAGAATGGGCCTATTTCTAGCTTGTGGGCTGCTCATTTTTAATTAAATGGTTTTGGGCTGTGGATATGGGCCCAATTTTAGTTAATGGTAATGGGCTGCTGGGCTTTTGCTGGATTTAATTAATTGGGGGTATTATGTTGGGCCTGTTTTTATAAATGGGCTGGATTTATAATGCATTTTAATGGCAGGCTAAATGGGCTTTATTAATTTATTAATGGGCTGCTCATTTTTATGCTATTAATGCTTGGTTCCTTGGGCCCATTTATTTGATCCAACATTTTATACAATTAATTATGTTATATAACTGATTAATTGATTTAATTGTCAATTATTGTTGTATATGTGTAAGGCATGTTCTATGTGATTTATTTATTTAAATTGATGTTAATAGAAGCATGTCTTAGTTGTATATTTTATTCTGGAATATTATATGCATGTTAAAAACCCTTGGTAATTAAATAACTAAGTGGGAGAGGGGATTGGTAATAAATTCCCGCGGCCTCCATTATTGGTTTGTTAGCAATGTGAATAAACTTGCGCGTCGGCATTAGAACCTTCCTCCCCATCGGATGAGTTTATTCATGGATTGCTGGAACAGACTTCATTAAATAATTACGTTTGTAATGTGATGCATATGAACTTGCGCGTTGGCTTAGACCTTCCTCCCTATCGGATGAGTTTATATGCGGTTCACTGGTACAAACTTGTAATTGATAATCATAGGAAGTTATCCGAGTGCGTGTGTACTTCTCCATCTGTAAGGAACACAAACTTGGGCCGCGGACTTGGGATTAAATAATGGTGTACACTTAGGTGTAAATAATAAGTATCCTCCCCATCGGAGTCACTGCTGTTATTTGCATGGCTAAAGAGAAACCGATTATTAATTATTTTGTCATAAAGTTAGGTTGATAAATGAAATTAATGGGTAAAACCTTCTCTTGTAAATGTTCGGGTTTGTAAACGTCCACCCTAACGTGGCTTGCAGACTCACGGTGCTTGAGATGTCGGTGAATTTTAATTTTATATTGTTTTGAGGGAATCAATATAAAAGGATAAAATTCGAAGATTTGATCGGAATTTTTATTTGTGATTCTCTGAATTTCGAATGGTTTTATTTCACTAATTGTTAACTAAAAGACATTATATTTACTTGTCCAAATTAGATGATTAGAAAAGAATCTTGGTTTTGAAAATTACTGCTTAAGAAAATACATGTGTATTCTCACAAAGGACGTCTCATGATGCCTATTAAAGTCTCTAGTGAAGAGATGAGAGGTTCATAAAAATATGATGATCTCATGTAACTCTTCGGATACTTGAGTAAATTAAAAGGCAGAAGATCATGGTTCAATTGATGAATGAATTGGAAAAGCTTGGAATAGAAATTGAAAGGGAAACCTAAATCAATTTATTCTTCACAATTTGCCTGGATGTTTTGAGCAAGTTCTACCTTAAATACGAGAGATTGTATATGGTGGGAAACTTCTAACAAAACATGTGGCAAAAGAAAGCTATTTTACATCATGATGTGAACAAGTTTAATATCTTATTTACTAATGGTTTAAACATGATTAGTGATGGCATCTACTGACTCGAAGTATGTAGATACTGGAATCACTAAATGTTTATCACTGAGTAAGGATAAGATTATTAATAACATGGGTAAAACTACAAAGGTAGTGGCTATTGCAGTGGGAGTTGTTTATTTATCTAATGATAAGAATAAACGATTGATTATGAGAAATTGTCTTTACGTACGTTTCATAGAAAGAATTTAATTTCGGTTTCTATGCATTAACGGATGGATACTTCATTTCATTTAAATGACATGGTCATAGTAATGAGGAATGAGGCTATAATCCGTTAAAGTACGTTGGTGGATAAAAATTATAGTCTTGAATCATGCACATCCCACAGATGCAATATATAGTAATTAAATAATGCATCTTCTAATATTAGTAAGAGAAAGGAACCTTCGAAAATGAACTAAACATACATTTGGCGTCTATGACTAATTCATTTTACTTAAGTAGGATTCAAAAGTTGATAGCCGATAGACCGTAAGGTTTATCTAAGTGGAAACTATCGGACTTGCGAGTCTTGCTTGGAAGTAAAAATGATTAACTGCCTTTTCAAGGCTGTGGGGAGTAGAGCCAAAGATATATATGTTGGAATTAGTTCATTCTGATTCAAGCGAACCTAATATTATCCAGGCGAGAAGTGGTTATGAATATTCAAAGATTATTCTAGAAACCAATATATTTACATGATGCACTGCATGTCTAAGTTCTTTGATTAATTCAAGAATTGTAAGGCTGGTACAGTGAAGCGTCATGGAAAATATATTAAGTCATTACGATTCAATCATGATGGCGAATACCTCTTGGGATAGTTAGGAGCTATTGATCAGAAGTTGAGATTAAATCTCAAGTTGTCTACACCGGGCATGCCCCAGCTGAATGGTGTGGAGGATAGAAGGTGTAAGACTCTTATGGTCATGATTAGATAGATGATGAATTATTTTGAATAATTAAAATTCATTTTATGGATATACCCTAGATACAGTAATTCGTGAAATATTTGTCTGTATATGGGATATCCTAGAAAAATGGAGGGTGATTTATTTAGTCCAAAAGATCGAAGGGTGATTGTCAACACAAACACTAGATTTTTGGAAAAGGACTATGTAATAAATCACAAGCCCATGTATAAGTTGTTCTAAAGGAAGTGAGAGGAAAACACTAAGTATAAGTACCAAGTGTACAAGAGAATATACCACAAGGTAAACTGCAACGCGTGTCACGTCTGATACACAATTACATGTAGTGCCTTATCATAGTGGGAGGGTTGTATGACAACCCATAAATATATGTTTTGGGAGAGTCGTGAGACTTGGTCCCTAGTAAACATGGTATTGTTCCACGAATACGACGTAGCACTACAAGATTAAAATGCGGAATCTTAGTAAGTTGCAATGTATGTTGAAATAGAATCTACGGATTCTAAATTAAGTCATAGGGAAATAAAAGAGGATCATACGGAAAGGTGAAAATCTTGGAAGTAAAGCTTGTTGCGAAAACATGTACTCAAAAAGAAATGGTTCGATTATGAGGGAACATATTCGCTGGTAGCTATGCTTAAATTGATCCGGATTCTTTTATTTATTGCTGCTCATATTGAATTATAAGGAACAACAAATAGATGTCAAGACAGCTTTCCTGATTGGAAGTCTTGAGGAAAATATCTATGTAAAGCAACCAGAGTAATTCATTGCAAAGTGCTAATAGCAATTTTGATAGTAAGCTTAAATTGTCCAGCGATGGACTTAAAGCAAGCTTTAAGATCGTGAAGCATCTGTTTTGATTAGGTAATCCAGTGGCATGGATTTAAACCAATGAGCGGATGAGTCTTGTGTGTTGTAAAGAGTGACGGAAACGTGGTGGTGTTTCTTGTACTATACGTAGATAGTATCTTGCTCATTGGAGACAATGAAAGAGTATTATCGGGCGTATGGGTACGGTTTATAAAGCGGTAAAGATGAAGGACTTAAGAAAGGCAAAATACATCCTTTTGATCACGGTAATACGGATCACAAGAAAGAATGTTATGCTTATCTCAAGTTTCATAAAATGATACAGTCCATACTCGTTTAGCATGTAAATTTATCTAAGTGAATGTGTCTTTGAGACACAAGAAGAAGATAAAGTAGATGAAAGCGGTTCCTTATGCTTCGGCGAATAAGGAAGCTTAATCTAAAGAATGCTATGAACGAAGTTGGATATCTGTGTTGCTGAACGCATGAACAGAAGGTATCAACGTAACCCGGAACAAGAATGATGAACTGTAGTAAGACATATATAAAGTGTCTGAGAAGGACTGGAAATTATATGTGGATTTACTAAACAGATTCACTGCTTCTTGTGGATTACGTAGATTCAGATTTTTTAGTCAGATTGGACGGCAGTAAATTCTCCTCAAAGGTTATGTGTTTAATCTTAGGAAGTAGATTCATAATGTGGAGGAGTGTTATATAGAAATATATTTCAGACTCCGGACTCCATCATGGAAAGATGATGAATTGGAGCCTATGAGGCAGCCAAAGTATCTATATGACTCTAGAGACTTCATGATGGACTTTGAAGTGTTTCTAAGTTTGCCCAAGGTAATCACAATTTACATTGATGATATTGGTGCAGTTGCAAACTTGAAAAAATCACAAGTCCATAAGGCAATTAAACACATGGAGCGCGAGTACCACCTGTTACGAGAAATCGTATGATGAGGGAAAGGTTGTTGTCGCCTAGATTGCATTGGATGATGACCTAGTAAACCATTTACAAGGACCTTAAGGCGAGAGCTTTTAATGGTCGTGTAGTGGGAGTAGGAATCAGATGTATGGCAGAAGACATGACAGCATAGTCTTTTAGTATAAGTGGAAGATTGTTGGATTGTATACTAAAAGTCTAGCTTTAGTATGAACAATGTCATAACAATATTTAAAATGAGAATCATTGATCAAATGATTGCATCTTATAATTTATTTTATATGCATGATGCAATAGTCCATTTACTTTATACTGTAGATAATATGTTGTGCGACAACACGCGGAAGATCATATTATCGGTTTCCTTATAAAGTATAAACAGATGCTCACAACTGAGATAGACGGGGACTCTCTATCGGTATGGTTGTAGTGTGGTTTGGTATTAGCTTGTCTTGGCTATAGAATCACATTAGTGCACTTGTGTGTATTGAGCAGGACCGCCTGAGGTCGTTCTTCTTATACTGACTATATAGTAGAACTTGATCTCTGTTATTATGGAAGTTCGTGCTCTTAATCCCTATACAATAACCTCGACACGTAGGGCAGTATGTATTTCTTTGATTCATCAATGGGTGAGATTTATAAGTATTAAATCAACAAACTCAGTGAGTTGGAAAGTAGTGCTGTATCTATGGTGTGCTGTTGATTGTAGAAGGAATCCATGTCCGTTATAGGTTGATGATGTCCCCTTGAGGAGCTCATAAGGTTTATCATGTAAATCTTGCAAGTGGATTAATTTCCGGCATGATAATAAGGTTGAGTGGTACTACTCTCGGATGAGATATTAATTAATTTGAGTTGTCAGTAACTTAATTAATTAATGGGCATTGTATATCTTAAACATGGGGAGACTATCGGGCTTATAATAAGAAGGAGCCCAGAACATAATTTTGGGATTGGACGGGTAGTGCAGTAATAATATTTTAGTGGACTATATTATTATTATTGGATTTAATTAAAAGCTTTGGGCTAAGCTTGGTTAATTAAATTCAATTGAGGCCCAGCCCAATTTCTCCTCCTGGTCCCTGCTGTAGCCCAAGTATATAAGTCATCTCAGTTCCTGTTAAACCTAAGTATGTGCCTCTTTTGACACACGGGAGAGAACAGAGAGCAGATTGAGAGAACTCTGGGGATTGTTGACCACCCAACACCAGAGTTGACTTTGGGACATACGGTAGAAGATCAGAGGTGTTCTTCACTACTGTTCATCCTCTACACCAACCCAGAAGTACGGTAAACGGTTTAATTGCTTCCGCTGATTTTTGTTTACCTGTTATCCTAACGATCACGTTGAACCGCACGATCCAATTGCCAACAGAAACTACTAGATATTAGTTCAACTTGCAAGTTAGATCAGTGTGAAGAATGTGTGTTAAGTAAGGCAAAGAGATTGAAGTTTGGTTCTGGAGAACATACTACAACAGAAAAGCTACAATATGTTCATACAGACCTATGGGGACCATCTAAGAATCCAACCATGGGAGGAGGAAGATACTTTATATCTTTTATATATGATTATTCTACGAAAGTGTGGGTAAAGATCCTTTAATCCAAGGATCAAGCATTTTCTGCATTTAAGGATTGGCTTGCTGAGGTGGAGAATCAAACAGGGACAAGTTGAAATGTTTGAGATCAGATATTGGACCAGAGTTATTTCAGAAGAGTTTAATACTTTCTGCAGGGATAAAGGGATTAAAATGCACAAGACTACACCTGGAATTCCACAATAAACTGGTGTTGCATAAAGGATGAATCAAACACTACTTGAGAGGGTAAGATGTATGTTGAATATTGGAGGATTTATAAAAGGATTCTGGGGTGAACTTGTGACTATAGTAACCTATCTAATCAACCTATGTCCATAAGCAGCTTTGAAATTCAAACCACCTGAAGAGATGTGGTCAAGAAGGGCTCCAAATTATTATCACTTGAGAGTAATAGGTTGTCAAGTGTACTCTCATGTGAAGCAAGACAAATTGGAACCAAGAGCAGTGAAATGTGTAATGGTTGGATACCCCAAGGAAGTTAAAGGTTACATGTTGTGGTATTATGAAACTAACAAGTTCATTGTTAGTAGAGATATCACATTCAATGAGAAGAAGATGTCATTAGTTGAAATGAACTATGTAGTATCAATAACTACAAATACATCTGAGCCTCAGGTGGAGCAAGCAAGAAAGGAAGTCCAGCAAGACAGTAATCAGAGTAAAGATGTTGATCAGAGAAAGGAAGCAAGCTCACCTGGTTCATCTAGCTCAAGGTATGATTTAAGTACCTATCAACTTGTTAGAGATAGGTTGAGAAGGAAATAAAAGCACCAGTAAGATATATGGAGGCTAACATAGTGTCATATGCACTATTTTTTGCATCTGATATAGAGAACTATGAGCCAAGATCATATGGAGAAGCCATATCAGGAAGTGAGAATAGCAAGTGGATAGTTGGAAGAAGAGATACTATCATTGCACAAGAATAAGACTTGGCAGATTGTTGAAAGACCAAAGAATCAGAAGTTAATAAGTTGTAAATGGATTTACAAGAAGAAACATGTTACAAGCAAAGAAGGAGGTATAAGATATAAGGCAAGGCTTGTGGCAAGGAGTTTTTCACAGAAGAAAGGAGTAGATTACAATGAAATATTCTCTCATATTGTCAAGCACTGTTATATTAGAATACTATTATCACTAGTGACTCAGTTTGGCCTTGAATTGCATCAGATGGATGTCACTACAACATTCTTACATGGAAACTTATAGGAAGACATTTATATGAAGATTCATGAGGGTTTAAGTGTTAAAAATGCGGATAATAAGGCTTGCTTACTACTGAAATCTCTATATAGTTTGAAGTAGAGCCCAAGATAGTGGTATTTGAAGTTTGATAACTACATTACATCAAATGGATCAATAGAAGCTTGCATGACAATTGTGTATATGTAAGATTCAAAGAAGAATGTTATACTTACTTCTGTGTGTAGATGATATTCTTATAGCTTGTAAGGATCAAGCTAGCATAGATGAAGTGAAGGATATACTTAAGCAAGTGTTTGACATGAAGGATCTAGGAGAAGAAAAGATGATCCTTGGTATGCAGATTGAAAGAAACAGATCAGCATGTGAGTTGAAGTTGTTCCAAGAATCATACTTGAACAAAGTCCTTAAGAAATATAACATGAATCTCTATAAGACAGTAACAACACCAGCAAAGCAAGGTGTTAATCTGTCACTGCTTCAAACACCTCAGACAGATAAAGAAAAGATAGAAATGAGTAACATACCATATGCAAGTGCTATTGGCAGCTTGATGAGTATGATCAGTAGGTTTATGTGCAATACATGTCAACTACATTGGGATTCAGTGATGTGGGCACTCAGATATGTAAAAGGAACTATTACAACAAGCTTAAAGTTTCAGAAAGTGGCAACATATGAAAAGGCAGTAGTTTGATATGCTGATGTTAATTATGCAGCAAATCTTGGCACAAGAAAGTCTCTTACAGGCTATGTGTTCAATTTATTTGGTATTGCATTGAGTTGAAAGGCAACACATCAACATATAGTGGCCTTATCAACTACAGAAGCTGAATTTGTTGCTCTTACTGAAGCAATCAAAGAAGGAGTGTGGCTGATTGGGATGTTGAGTGAGTTTGGCATTCAACAATAGGGAATTGAGTGTATTTTGATAATCAGAGTGCATTACATCTCTCTAAACATCAGGGATATCATGAAAGAACCGTTGAAAGTGGGATTTCACGCATTTTATGTGTGCACATTACACCTTTTGTTTAGGAAAGTTATTGTTTTTGCATGGAATTGTGTATGTTTGAGTATTTACACGATTTTGAGGCTACTAGGGTGTTTTTGTGAGTTTGAAGGCAGAAAACAAGGAAAACAGATCAAAGACAAAAGCAGCATGGAATAGAGTCAGAGCGGGCCAGCTTGGGCTGAGATGGACCCGCTCATCATGCCAGTGGAGTCAAGTGGGGTCCAGATGGGACCCACATGACGTGGCAAGTGAGCCTGAGGCTTCTCGAATGCCGCTCAGCAACACCAAGACCCAGCTCGAGCTGAGCTGGGTAACAAGGCAGCAATTCTTGGGTCCAATCGCGGCCTGTTCGATACAACACTATATTTACATCATTCAGATCATAATTTAGATCAGGATCGACGCAAAAAAAGCCCTACAACAGTCCAAGACATAAAATGGGAAATCAACACACAATTGAGGAAAACTCACTCTATACCCATCGACTTCCAATCCATAAATCCACATACATCAGATTCAAATCTGACTTTCATCATCGATCCATTTCAAAGGGGCTCCAAGCACTAATTGAGGGAGATCAGACGATCAGAGAGATGAAGAAAGAATGTGGAACTATGTTTACGCTAGGGTTTCATGTTTCTCATATTTCTCTTCCTTTTATCTAAATTTTTGGTATGAATTGCCTAGCCATGAGTGTTGTTTGTAATTTCATGGGCTAATTTCTTATATAGTTCTAGGGTTTGATGGTTTGATTTGATTGTTTTGGGAACCTAGACCAAAATTGGGATTTTATGCAGTGGATATTTTGAATTTATTTATTTAATCAGATTTTGATTTTATGCTTCGTAACTTCTTCATAATAATTCATGTCATTGCCCGTGATGCTTGGTTTATTGTGTTAGCTTGTATGCATTTATTATTTGCATTGTCTATCTGTTAGGAATTAAGGTAGTTTCCTCGTGAACATGTTAGTTCTAATGAATTGATGGATTGCATGTTTTGAATTGATATAATTACATGTGTTAGGATAGGTTGTGCTTGATCTCGTGATTACACTCTCTGGATTTGTTTTGATTTTTGTAGCTTCGGGACAAGCAACATGTAAGTTTGGGGGTTTGATGAGAGTGTAAATTCACGTATTTTGGGCTCTGATTTGCATAGAAATTGAGTATAATTGAGTCTTTTATTGAGACGAATTGGTATCGGTATGCTTATGGAAAAGCCACGAATCAGAGGATACAAGGGCTTTTTGAGCATATTTGTACAGGAAAACAGATCAAAAGGGCTTGGAATTGGAAGACATGATTTTTGAGGTAATTTTTGAAGACCGTTCGACCTAAGGACCTTGTTCGACCATCATCACCTTAGTCGAACAAGGTGGTTGATGAGTGTGTAAATTCACAAGTTTGGCGCTATGCTTTGTGCTAGTTTTGGAGAGTTTTGATGTGGAAATAGGTGGAAAACCTATATATATTGTGAATTAGCATGAATCAGGTGTTAGTGGAGCTATTTGAGTGTTTTCTTAGCAAAAACGGAGTGAAAGAGCCAAGAATCGAAGAGACAGAGTCGAAGCCATGCGAACCGCCCAAGAAATAGGAGGGTTCGACCTCTCCAGCAGGTCGAACCAGCATTGCCGAGTTGACAGAAGAGGATTCGACCAGAGTTTGAGTGGTTCGACCTGTCCATCAGGTCGAACTATGGTCGAACCAGTTCGCGGAAAAAAGGATTCGACCACGACGTTTTAGTTCGACTTGCCAGTTGGTCGAATCGGGAGCGGGAGTTGTCCAGTGATGAGGTTCGACCTGGGGTTCGACCAAGGCCTAAGTGGTTTGACCTGTCCAGAAGGTCGAACCTGTGCAGAATTCTTCCAGTAGCGGGGTTCGACCTGGGGTTCGACCTGTGGCTAGTTGTTCGACCTATTTGACGTGGTCGAACCTATGTGCGAGAACTTACCTTATCTGGATTTTCGAGGCCGAAACGCGTGAGATCACTTAGAAAGCCCATTCCAAGCCCTAGAGATGTGATTACAAGTATAAAAGGAGGCTCATACAGAGAATGAAGAGAGATTTTGATCATCAACCATAGGAGAGACAAGAGTAGAGGTGGTGATCCATCCGGAGGGTTGTGACAGAGGTTCGCTGAAGGTTCAAGTAAGAATGATCAATCTAACCATGATTGTTCCTAGATCAATCATGGGCTAGAACCACCTTGGTAGTTCTAGGGTTATGAATGTTTCATGATGTAATTCATATTTCGTGTGTAAAACTCCGTACAACACTACCTGTGGTTTGTTTTATATAAGATTGCATATTTAATCCATACTCATAGTCGTTTTGTGCATCAATGATCGTTGTGTAGAGTCTGAATACATAACATGGTTATTGATTGAGTGAATTCACGACTGAGCAGGGTTTATTGTTATAATTCTAAGTGAAGGGATTCCGAAGTCTTATTAGAACCGTCTTATATGAATATTCATGAATTGAATTAAATTCGGGTTGATGAATAGGATGAAGAGTATAACTTTATAGTACCTAAAAAGAGAGATCAAATCGGGTTAGATTCTAGACGTAGAAGATAATTGATTATGATAGTACCTAGAAAGGGGGGTGAAGTATATCTCTTGCTCCGAGGGTATTCACACGTGTCAAGCGCATATTTACTTGTGTCTATAGAGTAAACTTGCATGGTCTAGTGATGCGTCCACAAACCACAGAGCAGAGTCGGACACCATCACATGAAAATACGAATTGCTAGTGAAACTGGATGACCCGACGAACTACCTATTATTCTTATTGATCACAACTCACTTTTCTCTACTCTTACTATTTCTTTTTTGCTATTTCGATTAGAAGTTATTATCCATTAAACCTTTGCAATTACCAAACATAGTCTAAAATATACTAGAAGATAACAAAATTGATATTTAACCGTCCCGTGGGTTCGATATTGTAACTTGGTCATCTTCGCGACTACAATTGATATCCTTATACTTGAGGATTAATTTGTGTGTTGAGAAAACCCCTATCAAGTTCTTGGCGCCGTTGCCGGGGACGGCGTAAAATATCTTTTTTGTATTATTTCTAGTTTATTAGGACTATTTACCTTGTTTTGTTGTTTTCTTTCTTATTCGTTTTAGGTGTATGCTCACAAGATCAAAGAAAGGTAATCTTGAACCGTATAATCCTGATTTTGGAGCATCATCAAGAAAGAAGAAGAAGAATAAGAGCAAGGCAAAGACAATTGACCCAACTGAAGCTCTGAATTTTGGAGCCAATGTTGACGAGCAGATTTCGCAGATGATTGAGGCTACAACTGAAGTTAATTTGGAAGTAGAAGCAGTCAACATGGCAGTGAATCCGGATAATCTAGCCATCCGAGAGGTTTTCAGAAATAATGGGGCTGGAGATTATGAGCTTTTAGGAGCAAGGGGAACTAACACAGCGTTCGATCTTCATCCCGCTCTTATTAGCATGATAGAAAGAAACTCCTTTTCAGGAGGGTCTTTCGAGGATCCGCAGCAGCATCTGAACAAGTTCTTGGGCTATGCAAGTACTCAAAAAGACGTAGGAGAACATGAAGATGCTAGGAAGATCCTTTTGTTCAAATTCTCGCTTACTGAAAAGGCGAGGGATTGGTACGATACTATTAATGCAGCTGAGTGCACCACGTGGGAGCAATTGAAGTTAAGGTTCTTGGAAAGGCATATGCCACCTTCGAAGGTGTTTAAGATGAAGCAAGATATTAACCAATTTGCTATCAGTGGGGGTGAGAAATTTCATGAAGCGTGGGATAGATTCAAGGACATGCTCAGGAAGTGTCCTCAACATGGGTTATCTAAAGCCCAATATATCAGTATATTCTATAATGGATTGGACTGTGAATCAAAAGTGCTACTTGATGCTTCTTCTAATGGAGCATTGCTTACAAAGTCATCCGTTGAGGCCGAGAGATTGTTTGAAGACATATCAATGAATTCGAGGGATTGGCCTACTGATAGAGTTAGAGGTACATATGTTCTTGGAAAGGTAGCTCAGGTTGAACAAGCAATGGTGAAAACAAAGAGAGAGGATGGGATCGTTTCGAGCTTGTCCAATATCAACAAGCTACTTGAGTCTCAACAGAAGCAGATCAGCGAGATATCTCAACGAGTGCCAATCATGCAGCAAGAGATGATGAATAATGGAACCATCCAAGAAGAATTGGAGGAAGCAAATTATGCCATGGGTCAAAGTATTCAAGGAACGAGGTACCCAAATCAAGGAAACCGGAATTACCAAGGGAACTATCAAGGGAACTTTAATAATCGTGGTCCCTCTGGTAGTTATCAACAGCAACCAAGGAGGCCTGAATTTTTATGGAGCAATACGAACAATGCAGTGCAACTTCCGATGGGTGTTGATCTGGGAGAAAAGGTGGAAGAAGGGAAGTCTGGTTTTGAGGATACTGTGAACCGGTACATGGTAAAGAATGATGAAAAAGTGAACCGCCTTGAGGCAAAACTTGAGAAAAAAAATTGATGATCACCACAGAGATTTGTCCACTCAAGTGAAAGATCTCACGTTGTTGATGGGTACAATTGCAGAGAATATGAACACATTGACTTAAACTATAGGAAAAGGGAAGTTTCCATCTCAGAGTATAGAGAATCTGAAGTCGTGTAATGCCATCACACTGAGGTCGGGAACACAGTACGAGGGACCGATGAGGCCAGAATCAAAGTCGGAATTTTCTAAGCCTCGGTTCGACCAAAATTCAGAGGGTTCGACCTGGCATACAGGTCGAACCTCATCAACAAAAGCACTCTGTTTTGTCACAGGAACGGTTCGACCAACACTTAGAGGGTTCGACCTAGCATACAGGTCGAACCATGGTCGAACCTCATCGACAAGAGCACTCTGTTTTGACGCAGGAACGGTTTGACCACGATCGAAATTGTTTGACCAACCCTTCAGGTCGAACCCAGGTCGAACCGGAGGATAGAGATTATACAGTGAAGCGGTTCGACCTCGGGGGCAATTGTTCGACCTCCAATGCTGGTCGAACCCAAGTCGAACCTCCAGAGCAGAATGAGATCAGTCTTCCAGGAGAGAGGTTCGACCAATACAATCCTGGTTTGACCTCTCAAACTGGTCGAACTCTAGTCGAACCTCGCCAAGATGTTTTGATTGATGCACCTGATGTTCCTTTTGATGTTGATGCAACTCCAGTGGTACGGAATGAGCAAAGTACAGACATAATAGCTGAGAAAAAGTGGGAAAGAGCTAAGCGATTAAGAGTCGAAAAGGAGAAAGCGGAGAAGATTGATCGTGATGAATGGGGGATTCCCAAAACAAAGATACCTCCACCGTTTCCCTACAAGCTAGTGAAGAAGGGGTTGGAAGAGAAGTTCAAGAAGTTTTCAGAGATAATGAACAAGATAAGCTTGAACATCCCTTTTTCAGAGGCAATCATGGAGATGCCATATTATTCTCGATTCCTTAAAGACATATTGATGAAGAAGCGAAGCTTAACCAGAGTTGAAACGGTAAACTTATCTGAGAATTGTAGCTCAATTATTCAAAAGAAGTTGCCACCAAAGATGAAAGATCCGGGGAGCTTTACTATTCTATGTGAGATCGGGAAAGGGCCAGCACGGCGAGCTTTGTGCAATCTAGGGGCAAGCATCAATTTGATGCCGTTGTCCATCTTTCAGAAGCTTGGTTTGGGGGAGCTGACTCCGACAACTGTTGCTCTCCAATTGGCAGATAGATCAATGACGTTTCCGAAAGGTATTGTTGAGGATGTTCTTGTAAAGGTGGAGAAGCTAGTCTTTCCCGTGGATTTCCTTGTACTAGAAATGGATGATGACAAGGATAATGTTCCTTTAATCTTGGGGAGGCCATTCCTTGCTACGGCTGGAGCTATGATAGATGTTCGGAAGGGGGAACTGAAGTTGCGAATGGACAAAGAAGAAGTACTTTTCAACTTGGACAAAGCAATGAAGATGCCAATGGAGTCCCAGTGTTATAGTATTGACGTGGTGGAGGAGATTGTGAAGGAGGATATGTCTCTGATCTTGTCAAAGGATCCTCTTGAGACATGTTTGATGGAGTCTCTTACTTATCCCACTACGGAGCTTGACGGACTTTCTAACGAGGTATGTATTGAATTTCTTGAAAACTTACTTGCTTTGGGTGATGACAGGTTTGCATTGGAAAGAAATAAGGTGGAAGAAGTTAAATGGACCAGGAAGTACTTGCCTTTGGATAACGAAAACACTCCAGTGGAAGAAAGAAAAGAGGAGTTGAAACCATTGCCGGAACACTTGAAGTACGCTTTTCTTGGTGATAATGCACAATATCCGGTAATTGTATCTTCTTCCCTTAATGAGGATCAACTTGAGGAGTTATTAGATGTCTTAAGGAAGTACAAGTCTGCAATAGGATGGTCACTTGATGATTTGAAAGGTATTAGTCCTTCGTATTGTATGCATCGGATTAGGTTGTTGGATGAAGCCAAGGCGAGTATTCAAAATCAGCGTAGGGTGAATCTCGCAATTCAAGAGGTGATAAGGAAGCAAATCCTTATGTGGTTGGATGCTGGAATTATATATCCTATTAGTGATAGTCCCCATGTGAGTCCATTGCATGTAGTTGCTAAAAAGGGGGGCATGACTATAGTGAAGGCTGAGGATGGAGAAGCTATAGCCACGAGGATTCCTACGGGATGGCGTACATGTGTGGATTACAGGAAATTAAATGAGAACACGTGTAAGGACCATTTTCCTCTTCCTTTTTTGGATCAAATGTTGGATCGTCTTGCAGGGTATGAGTTTTATTGTTTCTTGAATGGATACTCGGGGTATAATCAAATCATGATTGCTCCCGAGGATCAAGAAAAGACCACTTTTACTTGCCCCTACGAGACCTTTGCTTTTAGGAAGATGCCGTTTGGATTGTGTAATGCGCCTGCTACTTTTCAGAGATGCGTGATGGCGATTTTTGATGGTTTTATAGAGAAGATAATGGAAGTATTCATGGACGATTTTTCTTTTTTTGGTTCATCTTTTGATATTTGTTTGTCTAACCTTGCTATTATTTTGAAGAGGTGTCAAGAAACTAATCTTGTCTTTCATTGGGAGAAGTGCCACTTCATGGTGAAGGATGGGATTGTTCTTGGGCATCATGTTTCCGCCAAGGGATTACAAGTAGATCGTGCTAAAGTGGTGGCAATTGAGAAGCTTCCACCACCGACCAATGAAAGAGGAGTGCGGTCCTTCCTTGGACACGCCGGTTTTTACAGGAGATTCATAAAAGACTTCTCAGAATACTCTAAGCCCTTATCTCATTTACTTGAAAAGGATATTCCTTTTGTGTTTAATGATGAGTGTCTAACAGCTTTTCAAGTTTTGAAGGAGGCGCTTATTACTGCCCCTATCTTGATCACACCGGACTGGACTCAACCGTTTGTACTTATGTGTGATGCAAGTGATGTAGCACTGGGTGTGGTGCTCGGGCAGCTAAGGGAGAAGAAGTTCTGCGCCATTTACTACGCGAGTAAGACTTTCGATGCTACACAGAAGAATTACACGGTGACTGAAAAGGAGTTTTTGGCTGTTGTGTATGCATTCGATAAGTTTCGTCAGTATTTGGTTGGCATGAAGACGATTGTGTATACGGATCATTCAGCGATTCGGTATTTGATGGAGAAGAAGGAGATAAAACCTAGGATTATAAGGTGGATTCTACTACTTCAGGAGTTTGACATGGATATTCGGGATAAGAAAGGAACAAAAAATGTGTTGGCTGATCACTTGTCAAGGTTGGAGACTAGAGAGCATTGTGATAATTCTTTTGAGTATATTGAAGAAATGTTCCCTGATGAGAAGATCATGGATGTGGCTGTTGAAGGAACTGAGCAAGCGTGTGTGGTCGCAGCGCAAGGTATGGATCCATGGTACGTGGATTATGTTAATTACATTGTCATTGGAGAAATTCCAAGGGATCTCAACCGATATCAACTTGCGAAATTTCGGAGGAAAGTTGAGATATTTATATGGTATGATCCGTTTGTTTACAAGATTTGTACAGATTCTATTGTCCGAAGATGTGTACCCGAGATGGAAATAGAGAGTGTGCTTGAGTTCTGCCATGCACAACCAAATGGGGGGCATTTCAGAGCGCAAAAGACTGCAGCTAAGGTACTTCAATCCGCTCTTTATTGGCCTACATTGTTTAGAGATAGTGAGAGCTATGTGGCGTCTTGCGATAGATGTCAGCGCATGGGAAATATAGGTAGGAGAGATGAGATGCCAATGCAGCCTAGCATAGTTGTGGAGATATTTGATGTATGAGGGATCGATTTTATGGGGCCTTTTCCCCCGTCGAATGGGTTTTCCTACATTCTTCTTGCGGTGGATTATGTTTCAAAGTGGGTGGAAGCGATTCCTACTCGTGTTAATGACTCGAAAATTGTTTTATCTTTCTTGAAGAAGCATATTTTTTCCCGTTATGGAGTTCCTAGAGCACTAGTTAGTGATGGAGGTTCCCACTTCGTTAATAAATTTCTTGAGAAGGTGCTTAAGGATTATGGGGTTAAGCATAGGGTTACTACTCCCTATCATCCGCAAGCGAATGGACAAACGGAGGTCTCCAACCGTCAAGTCAAACAGATTCTGGAGAAAGTGGTAGGAACTAATAGAAAGGATTGGGCTATGAAGCTTGATGATGTGTTATGGGGGTTCCAGACCGCTTACAAGACAGTGTTAGATATGTCACCGTATCAAATTATCTATGGGAAGCCATGCCACTTACCTGTAGAGATTCAACACAAAGCGTTTTGGGCTTTGGGACGCTTAAACTTGACCCTTAAGGATGTGAAGGAGTTGAGGATAACTCACATGAATCAATTGGATGAGTTTAGGAGTCGTGCTTACAAGAATTCAGAGATTTATAAGGAAAGAATGAAAAGGTGGCATGATTCTAAGATCTCATACAAGGAGTTCAAGCAAGGAGATGAGGTACTACTTTTTAACTCTCGTTTGAAGCTTTTTGCAGGCAAGTTGAATTCTAAGTGGACGGGACCGTTCATGATTCATCGAGCCTTAGGAGGGGGGAGTTTTGAGCTTATTGACAAAGATGGAGACGTTATCATGGCGAATGGGCATCGGTTGAAGCATTATAGGTCGCCGGATGATGCGTGTGTCATTTTTGAGGATACCTTGATCTGATTTGGTACCGTCGTGACTCTCCGACGTTAAATATGAGCGCTTGTTGAGAGCTTACTCTTTCGTTTTATTGCTTTATTTCTTTTGTGTGCGTAAGAAATTTTTATATTTAAGGTGCTTACTAATCGGCAATTACATCTCTTTTCAAACTTAGTTTCGACTTCCGTTTTTACTAAGTTTGGGGGGGTGTGATGTTATTACCTCATTGAAGCATTAAGAGTATAATCTTTTCTTTGTATTGTTTGTTAGGGGAGTTGGTTTTTGCGGCCATATTGAAATTTTAATCGATTTTGATGTGATGATTTTTTACAACTTGCCTAATGTTCAGTGATTTTTGGTTGTGTTTTCTTTTACGGAGTTACTCATGAATGATGTTTTGTGGAACAATTTTTGAAGTTGTGCTCTAGATTGTATCTAATGAAGTTGTGTTAAGCTTGAAGTGTGTAGTGAATGAAGAACACTCAGTTTTGAAAATCAGGAGGATGGTTCGACCAACACTAGGAGTGGTTCAACCAGTGCCAGAGGTCGAACAAAAGCAGAGGAAGTCGAACCGGCGTCGAAAGTTGTCCAGTGAGGTGGTTCGACCTAAGCCATAGTTGTTCGACCTGAACCTAAGGTCGAACCTAAGGTCGAACCAATCAGTTCAAGGCACTCTGTTTTCCAGAAGAGGGGTTCGACCAATTCAAGGATGGTTCGACCTGATCAGCAAGTCGAACCCAGGTCGAACCGAGAAGATCATTTGTCCAGAAGAGAGGTTCGACCTCGTCATCCATGGTTCGACCTGTTTAGGAGGTCGAACCTGAGGTCGAACCAAGCCAGGTACGCGATTTAAGTTCGATTTTTCAGAGGGGTTCGATCACTTTTTCGAAACACCAAACCTCGAACCCTCTTCGAACCTCTACACCCTTGCACAAATTCTTTAATTACACTTGATTTCACACCGATTACACAACATTACACCTTGAATTTTCGATTCGGTCGCGGATTTGGGCGGGTTTCGTCGCGAGTTAGGGCTGAAATCGCGATTTTTGGTTGTTGTGTGTTCTTGATCGGTTGTTCACCATGGGCAAGTCGAAAGGTATGTTTTTTTCCAACTCAATTACTCTAGGATTGAAGGTTTAGGTAAGAAATTCGATGTGAATAAGAGGATTGATGTTGAGTATGGTTGAATTTCATGGTGAATGTTGATATTGTGACTTGTTCATATGAATTCTTGTTTCTTGGTTTTTGGTTGTTTGACTATTGATAGAACTTGAATTTTTATGAGGATTGATCAAGGATATAGAACATCTAATAGAATGAGCATGTTGATTTGGTTTGAAATTGATGAAATTGAAGTAGTTCATTGAGAGAAACATGTTGAATTTTTGATTGAATTGCTTGAATTGCTTAATGCATGCTTGTTGGTTATGTTTTGATGATTAAGGAAGGTGTGATTGAAGATGTTTTGAGCATGTTGAATAAGCAAGTGGTGTTGAGATGATAGTTTGTGTGAATATGCATTGATGCTTGAAGTCTTGAGTAGAGTATGTGATGTTCTAGTAAAATACTTGCTTTCTTGTCTTGTTGGTTGGATTGAAGTATTTGTTTTCAGGAAAGGGACAATGATCAAGTAAAGGTAAAGGAAAGGCAGAGGAGGAAAGATCGAAGAAGAGGCATGACAGGCCTTCGAATTTTGACAAAGTGACAAGGAAACTGAGGCTACAAGATCGTTTACCCGATAACTTCAAGATTCAGATGCAAGATTGGGATGAGATCAAAGAGAAGTGGGAAGAAGTTTCAGACAAGATAGCTCGCACTCGATACCAAGATGATGAAGCGATGAGGATAATGAGAATAGGGGATGATATATTTTGGATGTTTGATCAAGTAGGGATCCGAGGATTCATGGAGTTGAAGAGGCCGACGTACTTCCATGTTACAGCGGAAGTAGTTTGCTCATTTGAGATGGAGAAGGACCCACTTGGTTACCCATATCAGTGTACGTTTCAGCTTGGCGAAGTGAGTAGGAGATGAACGTCTGAGGATTTCAATGAGCTGTTTGAGACGCCTTTAGAGATCCCTCGATTAGAAAATACTGCATTCAGTGTAAAACGGTTTTGGAGGGAGATCACCGGGGAGATTCGTGATTATAAGACCAAACAGGCTCGTGCTTCCACAATAAAGAACCCAGTCTTGAGGTACATGGACCGCGTCCTGAGCAACACATTATTCGCCCGCTCGAAGGGGAGTGTTGTGTCTAGAGGAGAGCTTTACGCCCTGTGGTGTATGCTAAACGGGGTGAAGTTCAATATTGGAGCTTATTTTATTGCGCAGCTGAATCGATTCAAGACCATTGGATTTCAAAAGGTGAATATTGGAGGGTTATTGACGATCGTGGCTGAGCATTACAACTTGGATCTCACCGGCTTTACACCAGTAGAAGGAGAACCCGATTTGATGCTGAGCACATGCGTGAAGGGAGGATTTGCCCATTTTAGAAATGGAGATTGGTTTTTCACGAGGCGTCTCAAGCCTTTCGAATTTATGTTTCCCTTCGACGTGAGCAACTTGACAACTATTCGGGAAGCAAGGAATAAGTTAATGAATTCTCTTGGACATACCGCCTTATCCGTGGCAGTGAAGTCGGGTGGTGATTGGAGAGCGGTAGCGCAGATGTGTGCTGAGGGGAGGATGGATGAGTTACAGCAGATCGTTGATCAAGGAGAGTTCTGTCCACCTCAGCCACAGCAGCCTGAAGAGGAGGATCAGGTAGATGAGCAGCCGGAGATGGAGATTCCGGAAGAAGAGCAGCATGATGCGCCTCAGCATGCTCCGGTACCGCAACAGCGGCGAGCAGTTCCAGGTACCCGGGAGCAGCTTCGCTTGATTCATGAGCAGCTGGTCGCAGTAGTAGCTGCACAGCAGGAGACGAACAAGCAGCTCGCGCTCGCTAACGCCAACTACGCCACGCTGAACGAGAGGTACTCTGCCTTGGAGGAGCGTGTTGGTAGAGTGAGTAGTCGAGTGGATATGATGGATATGCACATTACCAGTCTGTGCCGAGCTGTGGAAAATAGGATGGATGAGGATGACGATGATGATGAGGATGATGATGCTCCTAGGGAGTAGTTTCAGGTTTTCTTTTGGCTTCTCCGATTCATCTTATCTCCCATTCTTCTTTTTATTCTTACAGATTGGGGTGTGATTCATGTGTGAGTGGCATGTACTTGATATAGTTGATCTTGTATCATTGTTTTGTATATGGGTTATTGATTCTGTGCATTCATGTGTTTACGTGTTTATTTTCATTGGAAAGAGCATGAATAATTTGTTAAGTATATGGAATTCATGAGGAATTGATTTTGATTATGTGCTATGAGGAGTATTAGGAATTGATTACCTATGTGAGGATTTGAGCCTTTATCATGATTAATCATGATAGTTTATTTTTGAGAGAATCATTCGTATGAACGTATTCTAGAACTTGGCTTGGAGTCTTGTGTGAAACTTACAATTGATGAAATATTAGGATATGATCTTAGGCAATTTTTTATTAATTGAGTCATTTAGCCAAATTTTACCTTTCCTAATGATTTTATAAATCTTTGGTAGCCCTGTTTGAGCCATTTAAAAGCTTTTTCTTTGGCAAGCCAAATATAAGAGCCTTAATTACCTTATTTGAGCTTTGAAAATACCCTATTCATTGGTAGAGAGAGTAAGGTGAATAAGTGTGGAAGAAGAAAAGGAAGATGGAATGAGGTTTAGTAAGAAAAGTGCATGGTTAAATCTTGTTAGGGGTAGTGCCTGAAATTGGTACCCGAATTGCTTATACATGGGGCTTGAAGTTTTTAAGAAGCAGCCGAACGATGTTCGAGAAGGGTAGTGCCTACAACTGGTACCCGAGCGATCAAAAGAAGAATGATGTTGATGCAAGGAAGAGAAGAAAATTTGAAAATTGCAAGTGCAAGACAAGAATTGGAGGAGAATATGAAGCCGAATGAGAATCAAGAACCTCCAAGGTAACTCTTTACTAGTGTCTTAAGTCACTATGACCAAATTTTCCTACCCTTTTCAAAGAGCCAACATTACAACCTAAAAACAAGTCCTTTGTGATCCTAGTATTAATCTAATGTAAGTTGATTTTTTAGGCCTTTGCCAAGCTTATGGTTACGCGTGAATATGAATGATATGAGTGTTTATACTAGCCTATAGTGCCTCACGCACGAGCGAAAAAGAGTAAAGACTTATCTTGTCAGCGAGATTACTTAGTACTCCGAATGGTGTGTGATTAGATTGATTTTACATGAGTGAAATATATGATGCAAGTAATTCTTGTTTGATTCAATGAAGTGGCATGTGTAATATGTGTTGTACTAGATCTTGTTGAATTATACACGACTCCTGTGGTTTAAATTGGTTGCCTCGGGACGAGCAATATGCAAGTTTGGGGGTTTAATGAGTGTGTAAATTCACAAGTTTGGCGCTATGTTTTGTGCTAGTTTTGGAGAGTTTTGATGTGGAAATAGGTGAAAAACCTATATATATTGTGAATTAGCATGAATCAGGTGTTAGTGGAGCTATTTGAGTGTTTTCTTAGCAAAAACAGAGTGAAAGAGCCAAGAATCGAAGAGACGGAGTCGAAGCCATGCGAACCGCCCAAGAAATAGGAGGGTTCGACCTGGTTGGAGGAGGGTTCGACCTCTCCAGCAGGTCGAACCAGCATTGCCGAGCTGACAGAAGAGGATTCGACCAGAGTTTGAGTGGTTCGACCTGTCCATCAGGTCGAACCATGGTCGAACCAGTTCGCGAAAAAGAGGATTCGACCACGATGTTTTAGTTCGACTTGCTAGTTGGTCGAATCGGGAGCGGGAGTTGTCCTGTGATGAGGTTCGACCTGGGGTTCGACCAAGGCCTAAGTGGTTCGACCTATCCAGAAGGTCAAACCTGTTCAGAATTCTTCCAGTAGCGGGGTTCGACCTGTGGCCAGTTGTTCGACCTGTTTGACGTGGTCGAACCTATGCGCGAGAACTTACCTTATCCGGATTTTTGAGGCCGAAACGCGTGAGATCACTTAGAAAGCCCATTCCAAGCCCTAGAGACGTGATTACAAGTATAAAAGGAGGCTCATACAGGGAATGAAGAGAGCTTTTGATCATCAACCATAGGAGAGACAAGAGTAGAGGTGGTGATCCATCCGGAGGGCTGTGACAGAGGTTCGCTGAAGGTTCAAGTAAGAATGATCAATCTAACCATGATTGTTCCTAGATCAATCATGGGCTAGAACCACCTTGGTAGTTCTAGGGTTATGAAAGTTTCATGATGTAATTCATATTTCGTGTGTAAAACTCCGTACAACACTACCTGTGGTTTGTTTTATATAAGATTGCATATTTAATCCATACTCATAGTCATTTTGTGCATCAATGATCGTTGTGTAGAGTCTGAATACATAACATGGTTATTGATTGAGTGCGTTCACTACTGAGCAGGGTTTATTGTTATAATTCTAAGTGAAGGGATTCCGAAGTCTTATTAGAACCGTCTTATATGAATATTCATGAATTGAATTAAATTTGGGTTGATGAATAGGATGAAGAGTATAACTTTATAGTACCTAAAAAGGGAGATCAAATCGGGTTAGATTCTAGACGTAGAAGATAATTGATTATGATAGTACCTAGAAAGGGGGGTGAAGTATATCTCTTGCTCCGAGGGTATTCACACGTGTCAAGCGCATATTTACTTGTGTCTATAGAGTAAACTTGCATGGTCTAGTGATGCGTCCACAAACCACAGGGCAGAGTCGGACACCATCACATGAAAATACGAATTGCTAGTGAAACTGGATGACCCGACGAACTACCTATTATTCTTATTGATCACAACTCACTTTTCTCTACTCTTACTATTTCTTTTTTGCTATTTCGATTAGAAGTTATTATCCATTAAACCTTTACAATTACCAAACATAGTCTAAAATATACTAGAAGATAACAAAATTGATATTTAACCGTCCTGTGGGTTCGATATTGTAACTTGGTCATCTTCGCGTCTACAATTGATATCCTTATACTTGAGGATTAATTTGTATGTTGAGAAAACCCCTATCAGTGGTCAAGTCAAGCAAAATACGCAGATTCATCTAGAGAGCTTGTTCGACCAAAGGATGTTGCTCAACCATCATTATCTTGGTCGAGCAGATGAGGCTTAGTTGAACGGAATGTGCAAAAATTTACAGAAGGTTTGCTCGACCGTTGCTCGACCAGGAGGCCTTGCTCGACCAGTCAAGACGTGGTCGAATGGATTCTCGCTGCTTCTATTTATGGTAATTCCAGATTTCTTTTACTAAATTTGACGTGTGCTTCAAGCAAAAGCCCATCCTAAGCCCATAAGGAGGTTCCACGAGTATAAAAGAAAAGCTTCCATAGGAGAAAATGACACTCATCATCTATCCACCACCGAAACTCTACCATCATCTCAAGGAGTCGTGAAGAGAGGTTCGTCTAGCGAGTCAAGTAAGATCATACCAATTAACCATGATTGTTCCTAGATCAATCATGGGCTATAGCCGCTCCGGTAGTTCTAGGATTATGAAAGTTTTATGAGTTAATTGAATTTCCATGTGTGTACTCCGTACAATACTATTTGTGGTTTATTCTATTTAAGATTGTGCTTTTTAAATTCATACTCACAGTCGTTTTGTGCATCATTAACTGTTATGTAGAGTCTGAATACATATCTTGGTTATTGATTGAGTGCGTTCACTGCTGAGCAGGATTACATGTTATAATTCTAAGTGAAGGGATTCCGAAATCTTATTAGAACTATCTTATATAAATACTTGTTAATTGAATATTATTCAGGTTAATAAGTAGGATAAAGAGTATAACTTCATAGTACCTAGAAAGGGAGATCATATCGGGTAGAGGACTAAGTGCACGAAAAATATTTGATGCTGATAGTACCTAAAAAGGGGGGTAAATTATATCTCTTGCTTCAAGGGTATTCACACGTGTCATACGCTTGTTTGCTTGTGTCTATAGAGTAAACTATCATGGTTTAGTGATGCGTCCATAGATCACAAGGCAGAGTCGGACAACAACACATGGAAAGAAATTAATAAGTTAAACTGGATGACCCAAAGAACTACCTAATTTCTTACTTGATCACAGTCGTATTTTCTCTATTGCTTGTTTATTTAATTTGCTATTTAAGTTATTTGTTATTTAGTTCGTAACTATTCCAAACCAATTTGCCAACATAGTCTTAGTTAATTAGAATATAATTAAATTGATAATAATCCGTCCCTTGGGTTCGATAATCACTTGGTCGCTTATCGAAACTACAATTGATATCCTTCATACTTGGAGATTATTTTGTGTGTTGAGAAAATACTCATTACGTTCTTGGCGCCATTGCCGGGGATAATCATGGTACGGATTCAAGGGGGATGTTAAGCAGTAAAGGGGATCCGTCTGCACTTGAGAGGGTGCTGAAGCTAATGATATAAGCGTCGTCGTCCATAATTCGAGAGGGATGTTGAGACTTTTATATGGTATGATCCGTTCGTCTACAAGATATGTACGGATTCTATCGTCCGTAGGTGTGTGCCCGAGATGGAGATGGAGAGCATTCTTATTTTTGCCATGCACAACCTAACGGGGGGCACTTCGAAGCTCAAAAAACGATAGCGAAGGTACTTCAATCTGCTCTTTATTGGCCTAATTTATTTAAAGATTGAGAAACCTATGTGGCGACATGTGACCAATATCAAAGGATGGGGAACATAAGTAGAAGAGATGAGATGCCACTTCAACCGAGCATGGTTGTTGAGATCTTCGATGTATGGGGGATCAATTTTATGGGGTCTTTTTCCCCATCTAATGGATTTCTCTACATTCTTTTAGCAGTGGATTATGTTTCTATGTGGGTGAAAGTTATTCCCATTTGCGTGAATGATTCAAGGACTGTTTTATCTTTCTTGAAGAAACATATATTCGCCCGCTATGGAGTTCCTTTGAGCACTAGTAAGCGATGGAGGTACTCACTTCGTCAATAAGCTTCTTGAAAAGGTTCTCAAGGATTATGGTGTTAAGCATAGGGTTACTACACCCTATCATCCTCAAGCGAATTGGCAGGCTGAAGTCTCCAACTGGCAAGTAAAGTAAGTTTTAGAAAAGTAAGTTTTGGAAAAGGTAGTCGGAACAAATAGGAAGGATTGGGCTATGAAGCTTGATGATGTTTTTTGGGGGTTCCGGACTACGTATAAGACGGTGTTGGATATGTCACCATACCAAATTGTCTATGGGAAGCCGTGCCACTTACCCGTAGCAATTTAGCACAAAGCTTTTTGGGCATTGAGGAGTTTGAACTTGTCTCTTAAGGATTAAAAGGAGTTGAGGATGAATCATATAAATCAATTGGATGAGTTCAGGAACTGAGTTTACAAGAATTCAGAGATCTTTAAAGAGAGAATGAAGAAGTGTCATGATTCAAAGATCTCATACAAGGAGTTCAAGCAAGGTGATAAGGTATTACTTTTTAACTCTCGTTTGAAGCTCTTCGTAGGAAAATTGAAATCAAAGTAGACGGGGCCATTCATTATCCATAGTGCCTACGGAAGGGGGAGTTTTGAGCTTATGGACAAAGATGGGGACATTATCGCAGCGAATGGGCATCGTTTGAAGCATTACAAGTCGCCAGATGATGCTTGCATCGTCTTTGAGGATACCTTGCACTAGATTGGTGTCATCGTGACTCTACGACGTTAAACAAGAGCGCATGTTGGGGGGCTTTCCCTTCCGTTTTATTATTTTCATTGGTGTGAGTAAGAAATTTTTATATTCGACGTGCTTATTATTCGAAAATTACATCTCTTTGCAAACTTAGTTTCCACTATAGTTTCTACTAAGTTTGGGGGGTGCGATGTACTTACCTCATCGTAGCACGGAGAGTATAATCTTTTCTTTGTAACATTTTTTAGGGGAGTTGATTTTTTGCGGAATATTAAAACTATAACCGGTTTTAATGTGTCGATTTTTTGTAATTTGCCTAGTGTTTAGTGTTGTTTTATTTTTAAGTGTCGTTGTGGAGTTACACTTGATGTTATATGGTCTGAGAGTGGTTCTCGAGCTTAGAAATTACTATCTTGATACTTGATGTTGTCCTATAGTTTAATTGTTGTAGGGAAATACGAGAAAAGTATGAAGTTTATGGAGTTCGAGAGGTTGTTTGACTTCCAGGAAGTTGTTCGACCATGTTATTTAATCGAGCAATGGTCGAACAAAATGTGTAATTCATTCAGTAGGGTTGTTCTACCTTGATAAGGTTGTTCGACTAAATTGGGAACTCGAACAGAAGTCAAACAAAATGTGCAAAATCTTCCAGAGAGCTTGTTTGACCTGGACCATGTTGTTCAACTAAGGTGTTGTGGTCGAGCACTGGTCGAACAAAATGTGCAAAACTTACAGAGAGTTTGTTCGACCAAGCAAGGGTTGCTCGACCAAAAACTTCAAGTCGAACGAAGGTCGAGCGGGACAGAGAAGAACAGGGGGCACGACTGGGCAAGTTGCTCGACTTCCAGCACTTGTTCGACCAATATATTTTGGTCGAATGGAGGTTGAACGACGCTAATTTTAAAGGGCAATTTTTGGTTGCTCGACTTACACTCTTTGTTCAACTAATCCTCTCAAGTCGAACGGAGTCCGGGGTCAGTTTTAAAAGGTTAGTTTCTCATTCCGTTCTACATACTCCCGTCACCTTCTCTCGAGCACCGATTCCAACCTGTAAGTCTTCTTTCCAAATTCTTCCCTACACTCTAATCTACCCTTCCACACACTTCTACATCCAAATTTGAGGGTTTTCAAGTCTGATTTTGGGCTAGCCACTTGAATTTTTGGGGTTTTCATCGTCGACACCACACGCACACCATCTCAAGCAAAGGTATGTTTCTCCTCACTTTTTAACTCTTGAATTGTAGTGATTATGATTAGTGAAGATTGGGTGAGTGAATTAAACATAGTTTTGGTTGGATTTGATGGTTGAATTGTTGAAGTTCTTATTTGAAATTGCACTTGAATTTTTATGATTCAATTTACGTTGAATTGTGGAATTTTTGTGAAATTGATGGTGTGTATAGTATGGGCTTGAGGTTAATTTCGATTTATATATATAGGCTCATTGAATTGGAGTGTTGATGTGGTGCAATTGAGGGTGGAAGATGAAAATGCTTGTGTTTTTTGTTGAAGCTTTTGTGACATGAAAGCATGTTTGTGTGGAGTAGAGATAAGACTAAGAGAGTTTCCATTATTCTTGATTGAAAGTGTTGATGTATAGTTGCGATTAGGATTGAATGAACACTTGAGGTTGAGTTGTTTGAAGCACATGAATTAGAAGTCTTGAGTAGGATTCATGCTAGTCTTAGGATGTGTATATCTATCTCTTTGGTATGTATTGAAGTATTGTTCTTGTAGGAAAATAGATTACTTCTTCATCCAAGAGGAAGAGACCTAGGTCGCCTTCGCTTGGAGAGATAGTCAAGAAAATGAGAATGGAGAAGAGGAGGCCATCCGATTATGGCATCAAAATTCCAAATTGGGAGGAAAAGAAGGAGCTGTGGGCTGCAATAGTGCAAAAGATCACAAGGACGTGATATCAGGATAATCATGCAATGATAGAGATGAACATTATCAACGATATTCGTTGGACGTTCGGTCGTGTGGGCATTACTCAGTTCATGGAGATGAAGAGAGAGACCTATTTTCATATCACTGCGGAGGTCTTATGCATGTTGAGGATTGAGCATGGAGACCGATACCTTCCTTATTGTATTCAGATGCAGATTGGCAGGCAGGAGCAGATGATGTGGGCCCGAGAGTTTAATGAATTGATTGGCTATGAGAATGAGATGGATGTGGAGCATGATGATTTCAAGCCGGATGAGTTCTGGAGAGCTATTACGGGGAGGCAAGAGAGATATAATTCGAATACTTCAAAAGTTTCTTTCATCAGCATCCCCGTGTTAGCGTATATGGGTAGAATTTTTTGTAACACGCTATTTGCAAGGTCCGAGGGGAGTTGTATTCCAAGGGGGAGAGCTATACGTGCTTTGGTGCATATTTACATGGAGTCCATTTTAATGTAGCGGCTTACTTCTTCCAGCAGCTTCACAAGTTTACTACCCATGGATTTCAGTGTGTGAACATCGGAGGGCTTATTACCTTGATAGCTGAGTACTATAGAGTCGATTTGAGCAGGCACATGCCTATTCGAGGGGATCCAAACTTGATCCTGACTTCATGTGTGAGGAAAGGGTTGATTGACTAGTTAGATGATACTTGGATGTTTATCCACGGGAAGAATCCTAGTATATTCCGATTTCCACTGGCGATTGTTGATCTCACTTCCATTAGGGTCAACCACAATTTATTGATGAATACCACGGAGCACAAGGTGATCTCGGAGACTTGCTTGGAAAGAGGAGATTGGAGACTTCTTGCTGAGATGTGTGCTTAGGGGATCGTCTTAGATGAGGACATGGTCCTTATAGGAGATTCGGCCGACTTTGTAGAGGAAGAGCCACAGCCGCTGCCAGCTTTTGTTTATTCAGAGATGGGTATTCCTCCAGTGCAGCCTCCACAGCCAAGCCACATGAGCAGGAGTTTTATGAGCCACTGCCACAGCAGCAGCAAGATTTTTGGCGAGCCAGGATCAATTTTATCAGGAGTAATTTCGACTAATGAATGAGCACTTCGCCACGCTTAATGCTAATCTGCAGGAGAAGAATAGGCAGCTGGGGTTAGCGAATGTGAATTATGCCACACTTGATGCGAGGTACAATACGCTGCAGAGCAACTATGTTGAGATGGATAGGAGGTTAGGGAGAATGCATGCCGACGAGCGTGAGTTGGATCGAAAGCTGAATGCTCTTCATAGAGATGTAGATTGGTTGCGCTTGGAGATGGGCGATGGTGATGATAAAAAGGTACGAGTGATGATGATACTCCGAAGAAGTAGAGAGCATCAGGTTTTTCTTTGTCTGTTTCATCTCATCTCCCTTCTCTTTTATCTTTACAGATTGGGTATTTGTGGTGTGAGTGGCATGTATTTTGATAATATTGATTATGATTGGGTGATGGATTGGTGGAAGTTGTTTACATGGATTTGCTTTGGATTGTTTGGTGATGAGTATTATTCATGTTATGCATGTGCTTTATTTTGATGCATGTTGATTTATTGATGACGAGC
The DNA here is from genome assembly GCA_023678885.1 of Pogostemon cablin. Classification (NCBI taxonomy): domain Eukaryota; kingdom Viridiplantae; phylum Streptophyta; class Magnoliopsida; order Lamiales; family Lamiaceae; genus Pogostemon; species Pogostemon cablin. The sequence goes on from CM042967.1 coordinate 26,591,359, forward strand.
ATGTACTATTTGTACTTGTAGTTCATAGAAAATTGATGTTGATTACATGCTTTGAAGAGTGCTTAGGATTCTATTAACCATGTGAGGATTTGATCCTTTTGATCGTGCTATAAGCATGATAGTTTATTCTTGAGAGTTGTTTGTATACTCGTATTCAAGAACATGACTTGGAGTCTTGTTTGAAGTTTATAATTGATAGATACCAGGAAATGATCTTAGGCCATTGTTGTTGATTAAGTTACTTAGCCAAATTTATCCTACCTTAGTACATGATTATCATTGGAAGCCCTTTTAAGCCTTTAATCTTTTTCTTTGGCAAGCTGTTGATAAATAGTCGTTTACCTTGTTGAGCCTTGAACGCCTATTACTAGTAAAGAGTGGAGGTAAATAAATGCTATATGAAGTTTGAAGAAGTATAGGAGGGGGAGATTTGGTGTAATAAGAATCAAGAGCCAAGAGGTTAAATCGTGCAAGGGATAGTGCCAGAATCTGGTATCCCTAATGCTAGAAAGGGTAGTGCCCAAAACTGGTACCCTTATACTTGAAGAACGCCAGAATTGGTATTCTACTGCGAAGAAAAGATGTTGATCTAAGAGAAGATGGAGAAAGCGTGTATTGAAGTGATCATGAGAAAAATGAAGGAGAAAAGAAGGAAGCTGTTGAAAAGCAAATCTCCAAGGTACCTCTTTACTAGTAAATGTAGTTACTTATCTATATTCTCCTACCTTTACCAAAGAGCCAACGTTACAACCTAAATGCAAGTCCTTTGTGATCCTAGTATTGAAATTGTTATAAATAGATTTTTGAAACCCTTGTCAAGCTTATGGTTACGCAAGTATATGAATTGAAATTGAGTGTCGATAATAACCATGAAGTGTACATCTTTTAAACTTGAGAGAGAGTGTAAACACTTATACGTGAGCTAGATGAATTAGCACTCATAGAAGTATTGTGATTGATTGATATTTTTGCGTGAATGAAAGGTATGATGGATTGCATGTTTTGAATTGATATAATTACATGTGTTAGGATAGGTTGTGCTTGATCTGGTGATTACACTCTGGATTTGTTTTGATTTTCATTGCCTCGGGACAAGCAACATGTAAGTTTGAGGGTTTGATGAGAGTGCAAATTCATGTATTTTGGGCTCTGATTTGCGTGGAAATTGAGTACAATTGAGTCTTTTATTGAGACGAATCGGTATGTTTATGAAAAATCCACGAATCAGAGGATACAAGGGCTTTTTGAGCATATTTGTACAGGAAAACAAATCAAAAGGGCTCGTAATTGGAAGACACGATTTTTGAGGTAATTTTTGAAGACCGTTCGACCTAAGGACCTTGTTCGACCATCATCACCTTAGTCGAACAAGGTGGTCGAGTTGAGCAAAATACGCAGATTCGTCTAGATAGCTTGCTGGACCAGCATCATCTTGGTCGAGCAGATGAGGCATAGTCGAGTGGAATGTGCAAAAACATACAGAAGGTTTGCTCGACCGTTGCTCGACCAGGAGTTGCTCGACCAGTCAAGGCGTGGTCGAAAGGATTCTCGCTGCTTCTATTTATGGTAATTCTCAATTTCTTTTACCAAATTTGACGTGTGCTTCAAGTAAAAGCCCATCCTAAGTCCGTAAAGAGGTTCCACGAGTATATAAGAAGAGTTTTCGTAGGAGAAAATGATACCCATCATCCATTTACCACCGAAACCCTACCATTATCTCAAGGAGTCGTGAAGAGAGGTTTGTCTGGCGAGTCAAGTAAGATCATACCAATTAACCATGATTGTTCCTAGATCAATCATGGGCTAGAGCCCCTCCGGTAGTTCTAGGGTTATGAAAGTTTTATAAGTTAATTGAATTTCCATTTGTAAACTCCGTACAACACTACTTGTGGTTTATTTTATATAAGATTGTGCTTTTTAAATTCATACACATAGTCGTTTTGTGCATCATTAACTATTATGTAGAGTTTGAATACATATCTTGGTTATTGATTAAGTGTCTTCACTGCTGAGCAGGATTACATGTTATAATTCTAATTCAAGGGATTCCGAAGTCTTATTAGAACTATCTTATATAAATACTTGTTAATTGAATATTATTCAGGTTAATAAGTAGGATAAAGAGTATAAATTCATAGTACCTAAAAAGGGAGATCATATCGGGTAGAGTACTAAGTGCACGGGAAATAATTGATACTGATAGTACCTAGAAAGGGGGGTAAATTATATCTCTTACTCCAAGGGTATTCACACGTGTCATACACTTGTTTGCTTGTGTCTATAGAGTAAACTAGCATGGTTTAGTGATGCATCCATAGATCACAAGGCAGAGTCGGACAACAACACATGGAAAGAAAATTAATAAGTTAAACTGGATGAACCGAAGAACTACCTAATTTCTTACTTGATCATAGTCGTATTTTATCTATTGCTTGTTTATTTAATTTGCTATTTAAGCTATTTGTTATTTAGTGCGTAACATTCCAAATCAATTTGCCAACATAGTCTTAGTTAATTAGAATAATCACTTGGTTGCCTATCGAAACTACAATTGATATCCTTCATACTTGGGGATTATTTTGTGTGTTGAGAAAACACTCATCACACATGTGTTCTAAAACTTGGCTTTACATCTTGCTTGAAGCTATGTGTTTGATTAGACAATAGGAAACGATCTTAGGCCATCTTTGTATTTATTAGTCACTAGCTAAATTATTATCCTACCTAATGAAGTTATCCATAGTTAACCCTCTTGAGCCTAAAAACCTTATTTGTTGGAAGCCTACATGATTATCTAATTGATTCCTTTTGCTAGCCTTAAAAATTCCTGCCTAGTGGAGAGTTGAAGGAGTCAATTTGGTGTCTTGGAGGAGAAGTAATTTGGAAGTGATGAAAATAGTTGAAGAAAGTGGTTAAAAATTGTATGAAGGGGTAGTGCCCAAAATTAGTACCCCATGAAAAAGGGTAGTTCCTAAAAATGGTACCCTTATTTGAAAAAAAAAAGAGAAAAAAATTCAAGTAAGGAAGTTGAGTTCAAAAGTGAAGGAGGAAACCTACTTGCAAGAAGAGCTTTAGAGCATTGAAGGAGAAAGAAGAAAGTGAAGCTATTTGATGAAAAACTGTAAGTCTTCTTGGATTCTCTACTAGTGAATTCACTCAATCCATATATTTTCTACCTGTATCAAAGAGCCAACATTACATCCTAATGCAAGACCTTTGTGATCCTATTGTCGATATTATTCCTTTAGTCGAGAGTTGAGATGATTGCCAAGCTTAAGATTATGCGTGTGTTTGAATTGATTTTGATTGTAAACACCTTACCCTAAAGTGTATATCTCACACTTGAGTGATGAGCGTAAATACTACCCGTGAGAATGGGTGAATGAGCATTCCGAAAGGGTGAAGTGGTTGATTTGAATTGTATGTTTTTAGATGCATGGTTATATTAGTATTTAAAGTATGATTTCTGGATTGTTATATTGTCTTGCATGTGTTATGCTGTGAATTTTTTTCTCAATTACTCTATTGATTTTCTATGTCGTTGCCTCAGGACGAGCAATATATAAGTTTGGGGGTTTGTTGAGAGTGGAATTTCACGCATTTTATGTATGCACATTACATCTTTATGTAGGAAAATTATTATTTTTGCATAGAATTGTGTACGTTTGAGTATTTACACGATTTTGAGGCTACTATAGTGTTTTATGAGTTTTGAAGGCAGAAAATAAGGGAAAATAGATCAAAGACGGAAGCAGCATGGAACAGAGTCAGAATGGGCCAGTTCGGGACCTGCTCGGCTAGCAGCTCGGGCCGAGCTGGACCTGCTCGTCATGCCAATAGAGCCAAGTGGGCTCCAGATGGGACCAACATGACCTGGCAGCAATTCTTGGGCCCAATCGCGGCCTGTTCGATACAACACTATATTTACATCATTCAGATCGTAATTTAGATCAGGATCGACGCAAAAAAAGCCCTACAACAGTCCATGACATAAAAGGAGAATTTAACACACAATTGAGGAGAACCCACTCCATATCCATCGACTTCCACTCCACTAATCCACACACATTATATTCAAATCTGACTTTCATCATCTATCCATCTTCAAAAGGGTTCCAAGTGCTAATTGAGGGAGATCGGACAATCGAAAAGACGGAGCAGGAATGTGGAACCATGCTTACGCTAGGGTTTCGTGTTTCTCATCTTTTTCTTCCTTTTAATCTTGATTTTTGGTATGAATTGCATAGTCATGAGTGTTGTTTGTAACCTCATGGGCTAATTTCTTAGACAGTTCTAGGGTTTGATAGTTTGATTTGATTGATTTGGGAACCTAGACCAAAATTGGGATTTTATGCAGTGGATATTCTGAATTTATTTATTTAATCAGATTTTGCTTTTACACTTCGTAACGTCTTCATAATAATTCATGTCATTGCCCGTGATGCTTGATTTATTATGTTAGGTTGTGTGCGTTCATTATTTGCATTGTCTATATTTTAGGAAATAAGGTAGTTTGCTCATGAACACGTTAGTTCTAATGAACTAGTGAATTATATACTTGAACTGTTTAGTGGAACAATGCAATTAGACAATCAAGTAGGAATTGAATAAAACCATGTAGTAATTTTAAAAAATATCTTGTTAGTCGAACTTGTCATCTGGAGGTATTGTTGTTTGCTGTGATTAGTATATGGGAATGAGGTTTGGTAATATTCACGCACCTTAGGAAATAAATAAGAATATATTGTTAGCTTAAAATCGGATCATATCTGGTGGGTTAACATGATTAAGTGGTGTATTTTCATTAACGCTGCATGAATAAACAATTGGAAGTCTTGAAACCTAAATAATTGGTCTATACCTGATCCCTTAGAACTGTTCTCTATCTCTTGATTAAAACTTTCATTTATCTTTCTTGCTTTTAATTATTCAGCTATTTAATATATCAATATTTTGGATCATTAATTCACAAAACTTAGGATATTTGTTACTTAATTCTGATTAGTTAGTAAATTAGAATAAATAGATAATTAACTGTCACAGTGGGATCGATAATTTAACTTGGGTACTTGTCGCCACAATTGACATCCTTATACTTGAGGATTAAATTGGAGTACGCAAAATACGCCTATCAAAAACCAAGTATGTTGATGTGAGACTATATTTCATAAGGGATATGATTGAGAAAGAATTAATGATTTGTCAAGAAGATTAAGACATATGAAAATCTAGCAGATGCCTTAACTAAAGCCTCACCAATTCAGAAGTATAAGTTGTGTAAGGATTTGATCAGTTTAAACTAAGTAATCAAGGGAAAAGGTGGCTGCTACCTATAAAGCAGCAAGGTGTGAGGATGTAAGAAACTAATATGGTGAAGCAAGGTCTAAGGTGGAGAGTTGTAGAGAAATAGACTTGCGTGCATGGGATTCTGTATGCATTGTGTCTTGATCAGCAATTTGCCACGTGGAAGAGAGGCATTGGACATTAAGCATGTGAAGTTAGAAGGCTTGAGATCACATGCAGGCAACAATATGAACCATTGGATCAGTTTGGAAGAAAGGAAATAGGATTGATGACATGGCAAGAGGTTGATGTAGTTGGTAAGTTAGTTTGTTACAACTGATCATGTAGCTTATTGGTTGGAAAGGAATCTCGCTACTTATATATGTTCTTTTGATCAAAAAAGATGACTTAGATCATCTGCTATTCATCATCAGTTTACAAGCTTCCAAGTTAAGGTTCATAAGCGTGTGAGTTGCTTATCTCTTGTAGGTGTAATCTTCATCATCATCATAGTGAAATATCTTCCCTTAAGAGTGGATGTAGGCATAGTTGAACCACTATAGATTCTTGATAGGCGTATTTTGTGCACTACAATTTTATCCTCAAGTATAAGGATGTCAATTGCAGAGGCAAGTACCCAAGTTAAATATCGTTCCTATAGAAGATAGTTAATTATCTATTAATTTCAAATTACTATTCAATTAGAATTTATGTAACCAATTTCCAAGGTATGAATTTGATTAATATCTAAAGAATTGAAATAATGAATAACTTAATAAATGAATGTAAAGAAGAATAATTCTAGAGTGAAATAAGAGATGAATAACAGCACTAAGGGTATCAGTTTTAGTGAAATTGATTTGGTTTCCTAGACGTCCTATTGTTCATTCATACTTGTTTAGATGTAATGTTGGCTATTTAGTTAGGGAAGGAAAAATATGGACAATGTGACTCAAATAGTGGAGAATTAAAGCTGATTGATCACTTCAACTTTCATCCCCTCTTTTCTTTTCAACTCCAAAAAAAATAATGCACCTCCCCTTCAACTCGAGAGCAACAACTTTCTTCTTTTTCTTGCTCTTTAAAAATTCCATCCTTCTTCTTCTTCTTCTTTTCCTTGGGGTACCAGTTTTAGGCACTATCTCACACATTCTCTACAGGGTAATACATTAAGTACTACCTCACGATTTTTCCTTAGATGTATTTTCAAACTTCATCACTTTTTCAGCACTACGTTCATTCCTTTCCAAACTTACTATCAAGTTCAATCAACACACTTCAACTTGCAATTAATTCTCCACTAAATATAGGAATTCAAAGGCTCAAAAAGATAATCAAAGTGGCTAATTCTCGTAGGTTGCTAAAGAAAAAGGCTTAAAGGCTTAAAAAGGCTAATTACGGATAAATATTATTTGGTAGGGAATTATTTGGCAAAGTGACTAATAAAATCAAGGATGGCCTTAAATCATTTCCATAACCCGCTAAACTATTCTCGAATATTCAAGGAGACTCAGGGCAAGTTCTAGAAACACGTCACAATTAATCAAGAGACTCTCAAGAATTAAAAATAATCATGTAGAATATTCATGATTTTCAATAAGCTCAAAATCTCACTAGGTATAAAATAATTCCAACCAAGGCTATCTAGTAATTCATGATTTGTGCAACAACACAATTTCATCCACCTAATCAATTAGAATATTCAAGTTAAAAATTAAAAATATTTTCATCATAAATCAAATCATGTCGCATACCTAAAATTATATCAGAAGTGTTCAAGCTCATAAAGCAGTCAACAGAAAATTACAATTCTTATATCACAGCAATATCTCACCCATGAATAAACTCAACTCATAACTCAAATAAAAAAAAATTTGGCATACTTACCTCGGCTAGCAATCTCTCTCGCCTTCTCTTCTCTCTCCACATAAAATAAAAAATAATTTCAAGAAACCGACCTCCCCCTCCCCAAACTTATTTTTGATAGAATATCAAAATAAGTTTAAGAAAGAGTATAGGGGTCTTGAAATATAAAAAAAATATAAATCAAAGAATAATGAGAGAAAAGATAGAATAAAATGTTTAACTCGAATGGACTCTTTCAGCTTGCTCGATCTCCTTTGCTCGCCATGTTAAAAAAAAATTCAAAGAACCAAATGTTCCTCCCCAAATTTATTTTCGATACAATATCGAAATAAGTATAAGAAAAGTTTGTAGAGTTGTTGAAATATGAAAAATAAAGAATAGAAAACATACCTTGTATGGCATGCTCGCTCCCTCGCTCACCACGTTAGAAGAAAATTTCAAAGAAATAAACACAGCTCCCCAAACTTGCATGGAGTTGCAGCCGCTGACTCTTGCATGATTTTGCAATTTGATATCCATTTCATGATCCCCAAATCATTTTCATGTTGATTTCCAACTCTGCATACTCAACCATAGTTTCGAGCCCCACCATTTCAATAGTATGACATCTTGCAGCTACTCCCCAACAAACTGATGAGCACATGCCTAAACTTCTATTTTCAATCAAATGGGGCCCATTTTTGCAATACAGGTGAATCTTCATGCACCAATTTCCATTCTTCTGCAATTCTCTGTCGTGGTCCCACTTCTTACCGCTAATGAGCTGTACCAGCACCGAAAATCTCCTTAATAAGAAGATAATCTTTCCTGCTGAACACCAACAACTTTTCTCTCTGCAGCATGACGAACTTGAAGCAACTGCAGCTGATTTCTTTACCGAATGAAGGTAGACAACCGTGACGCTTTCTACATCTCATCAAACGATCAGAAAGTCTTGGCTGATATGGCTTGGTAATGGTCAAGACTTAGATGGTAATGACCGTTACTTGTTCTTTCTCATGTGCTAACGATCAACATCAAGTGCATAACGATTGTTGTAGGAAGGCTAATGATCGTAACAGGCTGTTCGACATTGAATGGGTTGTGCTCGCTCGACATCCAGCGGCTTCTCTAGACAGGATGGATTCACTCGAATTCTTCTGTGCCTCTCGATGATGGTCGACCATGACGGTGCCTTCAGCTCCATGTCGATCTACGAATCTGGAAACCTTGGCAGTAAAATCTTCAAAAAAAATGATGCTCGTGGTTCAGCAGTGATGCTCATCACATGCCAGGCATCACTTTTCCTTGTACTCTGTTTTCTCTCTGTTTAAACCTTGATCAGATTTCTCTCGCCACAACTCTATTCAACATCCTGCTTATTCTCCAACTTATTCTGCTTTTCTCTAAGTCTTCCAGCCGAAGTCACATAATGGACACATTCAATCACAGTCTGCATTCAAAAATAATTAAAGACTAAGAACAGAGTGGGTAAAAATCAAAGAATCTAAACTAATAAAATGAAATATGAAAAGCAATAAAGATAGCATTGGGGTAACTCCTAACAAGCACTTGTCTTTAATGTCATCAAGCAAGACGAAAATCCATTAGCTCATCGGAATGGCCATGGATATCTTTCATCCTTGCCGTCGTACTTTAAGCGCTGAGCTTCTTCATCATTTGTGTATTTGTGACAAGGGATTCTCTCGGAGGCATTCTTAAAATTTGTCTTTAAATTGTCAACCAAGTTTGGATCCCAACTCATCAACTTCTCAATATTACTCCACCACTTATTCTTTTTTTCATCAAAAATTCTCCACTCCTCTTCCAACTTCTTTTTCTCCAAATTTTCGCTCACTTCTCGTACAAGGGGAAGGAAACGTTGCCTCAACTTGGATTCCTCTACTATTGCTGCTTCTCCTTTTAAATCTCTACACTCATTTAGTTCATGCAAACATTCAAGGAATTCAAAAGAAAGTTCATTAGAAAAATCATTAATAATAGAAGCAGGAAGAATAAGAAAATCGCTTAAGCATAATTTAAGTGGATCCTTAGAATAATCATGATGAGGTTGGAATGTACTTCCATCATATTTGACATCCATAGTACGTACCTCGAAAACATTCAGAGTCAGGATATGATCAAATAAATAAAACAAAAAATAAAGCAGTAAAAATCCTAACTAAAAGTAATAACAAATAATTTAGTGGCGTCTCCCATTTAAACAATCTAATCCCAGCCAACGGCATAGTTTTCTTGATCATAATTTTGTTTACGTGTTTATAGAGCAAGAATACTCTACCATTGTATACAACGAATGACCAAGAAATAAAATATTGAACCCAAGAGATTAGAGTTAAATAAGATACGCACTAAATAATTATTACCAACAATAATTAAGACATAAAAAAATTTGATTTTGAGAATTAATTAACTAATATTGCAGAAATAAATATTAAATAAAATAAAAGCCACACTCAATCACAGGTGTTCCAAGAGATAATCAACAGTTCTAAGGTATCAGGTATAAATCAATTACTTCGGATTCCTAGACTTTCAATTGTTCATTCATGCAACATCTATGAAAATACACCACAAAGCCCTGTTAACCCAACAGATGTGACCTGATTTTAAGCTAACAGTATGCTCTGATTTATTTCCTAAGGTACGCGAATATTACCATGCCCCCTTCCTAGATACTAATCAACGCAAACAACAATACCTCCAGATAGTAAGTTTGACTAACAAGATATTCTCTGAAAGTACTACAAGACTCTATTCATTCCCTACTTAAATATCTAATTGCATTGTTCCACTAAACAAATCAAGTATTTGATTTACCAATTCTTTAGAATTAATGTATTCACGGACAAACTACTTTAATTCCTAACAGATAGACAATACAATTCATGAACGCACACAAGCTAACATAATAAACCAAGCATCAAGGACAATGTCGTGAATTATTATGAAGACGTTACGAAGTAGAAAAGGAAAGCCTGAATAAACCAAGTGAAATCAAAATATTAACAGCATAAAATTACAAAATTTGGTCTCTCCAAATCAATTGAATCTAACCTTCAAACCCTAGAACTCTAAGTAGAATTAGCCAATGAGGTTACAATCAACAACCATGGTAAAATTGTCCTTACCCATGAGTCTATGAATCAAAAATAGGATATTAATGAAAGAAGAAAAACCCTTCGTTAGACGTAATTCCCCGTCTTCTCTTTTCTTCTTGATGATCCTTTGTTCTCCTTCTCAAGTAGCAAACACCGTGACTGAGTGTGTAGGGATGATGGATGAAAGGCAGGTAAAGGGTAGAGATGAAAGGCGGAAGATGGCGTGAGTGTTCATGACATTCTATCGTATTTGATCGGTATTGAGTTCTGGGCGTTGACAGAAACTTATATATCGTAACAAGTCTTAAACAAGCAATTGCGTGAGTGCGGTACATGTATGGCTTCAAGAGTTAGTGGGCTTCACACGACTGGAATTAATCTCTCAAGCAATAAGGATGAACATGGGCTAGCATCTATTAATACAAATTGATGACGTGGCGGGTGATTAGCCATAACTTGTAATCGGGTTGATCAATTCAAGAATTTATCGAACCACAGGGAGGTCGATACTAGAACTTAAGCGAGATCATATTTTTTGCAATTTTATAGAGACTAAACATCAATGATTGATTCTCAAAAAACAAGTAAATAACAAGTACTAAAGCAAGTAATGATAACGAATAATATAGTAAAAGATGAGTGATTTTCCAAGTTGAGTAGAAGTGAGATTAACAACACTAATGAAGTGGTAATTTAAGGATTTATGCATTAAATTCATATGTATCAAGGGTCAAGACAAAGGGCCAACACATATACCACCTACACTTCCACTCGAAATGCATAGGATGTAGATCATTTTCACAATCTCAAAAGAGCTCAAAGGTTGGTTCTCAATTAAACTATTCCAACTAGGTAATAAGTTCAATTAAAGAATCCCTTCATATGATTAATTGACTTCTCAATCTAACTAATCACATGTTCTATCAATGGGTTCTAAATCCTAAAGAATTTCTCAATCTCTTTACAATTTATAATGAACATGAGATGTTTGATGAAATGATTCACTCAATTATCCTAAGCATATAGTTGATCTCTCAATCTAATCATATAATTAGAACAATCAAACACACAAAGCATCATAGATCTCAAGATATTAAGCATCAATAATAGAAAATCAAATATCCCAATCAACAAATGAATTTAATTACATAGACCCACAAATTATCCAACAACTTTCATGTTGCTAATCTCACAAGGCAGATTAGCCTACCATATTCAAAAAGAAATTAACATAGACATTAAGATCCTTACAAAACATAATGAACTACAAGGTTTCAAAACAAAGTGTAGATGAAAACTCCCTTGGAGGCTTCCAATGGTGATCTCCTTCTCCCCTTTTGCAATTAACCTCTCTTCCTTGCTTCTTCTACTCAATTTTATGAAGGATTTGATGGAGGAATGAAGATACATGGATAGGATGATGAATTGATGAAGATGATGGTATGAAATAGAGATAATTGTGTGTGATGTGTGTGCAGGGGTGAAACCCACGAAAAAACCCTATGAAATATTGAAGTATTGGGTATTTATACCCCTTGGGAAGCTTTTAGAAGGATTCTGATTTTTTCACAGAAATTACACCTACACGGCTCGAGTACCGTACACGGCCGCAGAGGTGGCCGTGTAGGTGTTTCGGATGACTGAGCTCGACCTCGGCTTACATGGCCATGTTCGGTGCATGGCTCGAGTCGTGTCCGGAATTTCTGGTCAACGATGGACTCTGGATAGTGCACGGCTCGTGCGCGATACACGGCCACAAGGGTGGCCATGTTGTGATTTCTAACGACCGCACACGACCGAATCTTACAGGCCCGCGCGCGGTACACAGGCTGTGCGCGCTACATGCCTCGAGTACCAAACACGACTGGCCGTGTTTGTGCTGCTTTGCTTCCTTCTTCCTTTGGACTCCGTTTTCACTCTATTTTTTACCTGTTTTAACACGTTTAAGCTCATTCTCACACATTTCCATAAAAACAAAAAACACAACCAAATAGAACACAAAATACGGATAAAATCATACGAAAACACACATAAAAAGACACTAAAATCTAGGTTAAATTATCACTCATCACACCCCCAAACTTAAAGTGTTGTGCGTCCCCGAACAACGAAAATGATAAACCAAGGAGAGTGATTTTCATCTAGGAAAAGACTTAACGAACATAAGCAATAACACATCCATAGCAATAAGAATCACAATTTATGCTAAGTCATCCTACAATATTAAAATCATGACATGCAAAAAATATTAACAAGTTCAATCACAAGAGAATAATAGTGTAATATAGTCCCTTTTAGTCCAAGCCTCACATAGGTTATAAATGTCACTTAACACTCTTTAAAGTAGGGTAAATCATTACTCACTTAGAATTTGACATTTTCATATAATCATGAAAAAATGAGTTTAAGTTGTCAAAGAGAAGAGAATCATGATCCATTAGATCATCTAGAGGCTTTAAATGAAACTTGGTTCCCTTTTTTTTGTTACATAAGAATGTGTCACTTCTTCCATTTGAGCTCAAAGAAAGCTCTTCTCTTCCAACATCAATTCTTGCTCTTCCCGTAGCTAGAAATGGCCTTCCCAAAATGAGTGAAACTCGAGGGTCCGCCTTCACTTCTAACACCATGAAATCGACTGGGAAAGCTAGCCCTTTCACTTTCACCTCCACGTCTTCAACAATCCCTAGTGGCTTAACAATTTCTCCATTTACTACTTCAAGACGGATAGTAGTAGGCTTTAACTCTCTAATTTTAAGGTCTTTGAACGTGGCATGAGACATCACGTTGACGCTTGTTCCCAAGTCACACAATGCATCAAGGGTACCATTCCCTTCAAAATCACAAGGAATTATGAACTTTCCCGGATCAACAAATTTTGTAGGTCCCCCTTTTTGCATTGATCCACTTGCTTCGAGTTGCTCTTCTTTCCTTTTCTCCTCATACTTTTTCTTAAGATTCTTCGCATTTTCCTCAAACTCGTTTTTCTTCTCCTCTTTTACAAACATTTATGGATAGGAAATAGGGAATGGAGTGATCGGAATACCCCAATAGTCATGCTTGTACTCCTCTTCTTTCACCTTCTCCTCCACTTTCTTTTCCTCTTGCACCCTTTTCCACTTTGGTACCCATTTGGGCTTTTTCTCTTCTTCTTTACTTACGTCTTCTATTTCTCCAACAGCCTTGCTTTCTACCAACCCTTGTTTAACCTTTCGTTCCTCTTTCATATCAACCAATAAACATTGAGCCTTTGGATTAACCTCGGTTGTGGTCGAAAACTTTCCTTTTTGTTGAGTACTCAAAGCATTTGCAATTTGTCCAACATTATACTCCAAAGTTTTAAACCTCTTTTCATTTGCTTCTTCGGCTTTTTTCAATGCTTCATCTCGAGCTTGGTCCGATGCTTCACGAGTTTTGTTAGATGCGATCAATTGTTCAAGTAGCTCATCAATCGATGCTCTTCCCTGATTGTTTGGTGCCTTGGCCTCCAGTTGATACCCCGGCAGATAAGCAACCCATTGCTCATATTAGAGTAGGAGAAGTTCCTTTGTCTTTATTGTTGTGGGTCTGAGCTTCCAATACCTTGACTATTAAAGCCTCCTTGCCTTGGTGGATAGTTCCTTTGACTTTGGTTGAAACTACCTTGGAAATTATTTTGGTAATTCCCTTGGTAGTTTCTTTCTTGCATGTATGACACATCTTTCACACGTGGCATAGAGTTGGCCCATTGTTCTCCACTCACAATATTCGGAGATGGCACACCTTGATCGACTTGTAGCCCCTCAACCATATTTGCTCCTTGATTATTCACACATTGGTTCAAGCTCATTTGTTTTATAACCTCTGCCACTATCTTTTCCATGCTTGGCGTACTTTGATCAACACTAACACTCTTCACATGAAATTGTTGCCCTTGATCAAAATTCTCAAATTCATAGCATCCACTAACCCTCTCCGATGGCCATTGATACACATTTGTAGCAATCTCATCAAAAATTCGTATTGCCCTTTCCGGAGTCACTCCAAGTACAGATTTACCCGTCGAAGCATCAACAAGCACTCTTTGACCATTCACTAATCCTTGATAGAAAATCCAACTTGTTGATATCCGGAAATCCATGTTGTGGACACTTGCGTAGCATATCCTTAAACCTTTCCCACGCTTCATAAAAGCTCTCTTGAGGCATTTGCTTAAATTGAGTAATCAAGCTCTTCATTTGAAGCGTCTTAGAAGGCGAAAAATATTTATTCAAGAACATTTGTGCAAGCTCCTCCCAAGTGTTACACGTACCCGGAGTAATGATAGATAGCTATGTTCGAGCTCTATCCCTCAACAAAAACGGAAACAACCTCATCTTGATACAATCTTCACTCACCCCATTCATCTTTACGGGTTGGCAATCTTAATAAATTGAGCAAGATGAGCATTGGGATCTTCATTTGGGATTCCACTAAATTGTTGTTCTCTTACCATAGAAATCAATCCCACTTTAAATTCAAAGTTGTTGGCATTGATTGATTGACCCATCATTTATGGCGTTGCCCTTGGCATAAAGAAATCTCGAATCACCCTTTGATTATTATGAATTCCACGTTGCACCGGAGGTGTGGTGGTGGCACGTAAGCTTGTCGAAGAGGTGCATAAGCATGTGGGAAGCCTTGTTGCATTAGAACTTGTTGCACCATTTGTTGAATCAATTGTTGATTGTTCATAGCTCTAAAATTTTGATAGGCATGTTGAGGAAGATTACCATTGAATTGAGGTACGTTGTCTTGTACGTTCGCATGTTGTCCTCCTTCCCTATCATGCTCTATCTCCACACGATTATCTCCTTGAAAATTCTCCATTAAATCACTCCTTTTGGTTTTATTCTTCTTTCCTCTTCTTCGACAAGTATGCTCAATCTCTACATCAATAGGTTCAACTTGTTTCCCTTTTGACCTTGTTTGCATAAACCTTCAAATAACAGAAGTTAGAACAAGATTTTCAAAAGCAAATACAAGTAAATAAAGAAAATAAAAATGTCTCCAGTAAGATCACTCGAAACGATCCTTCTTCAAGCTACTGGCAACCGTTGACTCTCCGGTAACGGCGCCATTTGATTAGCCATAACTTGTAATCGGGTTTACCAATTCAAGAATTTATCGAACCACAGGAAGGTCGATACTAGAACTTAAGTGAGATCACGTTTTTCACAATTTTATAGAGACTAAACATCAATGATTGGTTTTCAAAACACAAGTAAATAACAAGTACTAAAGCAAGTAATGATAATGAATAATATAGTAAAAGATGAGTGATTTTCCAAGTTGAGTAGAAGTGAGATTAATAACACTAATGAAGTGGTAATTCAAGGATTCATGCATTAAACTCATATGTATCAAGGGTCAAGACTAAGGGCCAACACATATACCACCTACACTTCCTCTCGAAATGCATAGGATGTAGATCATTTTCACAATGTCAAAAGAGCTCAAAGGTTGGTTCTCAATTAAACTATTCCAACTAGGTACTAAGTTCAATTAAAGAATCCTTCATATGATTAATTGACTTCTCAATCTAACTAATCACATGTTCTATCAATGGGTTCTAAATCCTAAAGGATTTCTCAATCTCTTTACAATTTATAATGAACATGAGATGTTTGATGAAATAATTCACTCAATTATCCTAAGCGTATAGTTGATCTCTCAATCTAATCATATAATTAGAACAATCAAACACACAAAGAATCATAGATCTCAAGATATTAAGCATCAATAATAGAAAATCAAATATCCCAATCAACATATGAATTTAATTACATGGATCCACAAATTATCCAACAACTTTCATGTTGCTAATCTCACAAGGGAGATTAGCCTACCATATTCAAAAGAAAATTAACATAGACATTAAGATCCTTACAAAACATGATGAACTACAAGGTTTCAAAATAAAGTGTCGATGAAAACTCCCTTGGAGGCTTCCAATGGTGATCTCCTTCTCCCCTTTTGCAATTAACCTCTCTTCCTTGATTCTTCTACTCAATTTGATGAAGGATTTGATGGAGAAATGAAGATAGATGGATAGGATGATGAATTGATAAAGATGATGGCATGAAATGGAGAGAAATGTGTGTGATGTGTGTGCAGGGGTGAAACCCACGAAAAAATCCCATGAAATATTGAAGTATTGGGTATTTATACCCCTTGGGAAACTTCTAGAAGGATTCTGATTTTTTCACAGAAATTGCACCTACACTGCTCGAGTTCCGTACATGGCCACAAGGGTGTCCGTGTAGGTGTTTTGGATGACTGAGCTCGGCCTCGGCTTATAGGGCCATGTTCGGTGCATGGCTCGAGTCGTGTCTGAAATTTCTGGTCAACGATAAACTCTGGATAGCGCATGGCTCGTGCGCGATACACGGCCACAAGGGTGGCCGTGTTGTGATTTCTGACGACTGCGCATGGCTGAATCTTACATGCCCGTGCGCGGTACACGGGCAGTGCGCGCTACACGCTTCGAGTACCAAACACGGCTGGCTATGTTTGTGCTGCTTTGCTTCCTTCTTTCTCTCGACTCCTCGCTCCGTTTTTTACCTGTTTTAACACGTTTAACTCATTCTCACACATTTCCATAAAAACACAAAATACAACCAAATAGAACACAAAATACAGATAAAATCATAAGAAAATACACATAAAAAGACACTAAAATTTAGGTAAAAATATCACTCATCAGCGGGATTAGTAAGTGCATTCTTTCCATAAATCAAACATGGCCCATTTGAAGGATTTTCCAATTCTCTCTGCATGATCAATCAACCATGGCCCACCACTTAAATTAAGTATGCATTGGTGGCTACAAATTTCGATTTCTACTCCCTTAATTGCATGGTATGGATCAACAATTTTTACTCCATAATAGGCCTAAAATCTGTAAAATCTCAACAATATCCGTGAAGTTATATAATGTATGAAAATAAGCAATAAACTCTAAAAACAATGCTAAAATTATGCAATAATCATATGAAAATGGCCTGTGAAAAGCGCGAATTTTCGTGCTGAACAATCCTTGTGTTCATTTTGTTTATTTCTTGTTCAATCATCATAATCAAACGTGAGTGAATCTTAAGAGTGATAAAATAGATAAGTGTGTGAGTTCTTGAAGAGGATAATAAAGATTCTTGCTTAAGTTTCATAAGAATATATATAGTAAATATTTTTCAAGTCTCAGGGAGGGCCAGTGCCCCCTTGGCCCCTACATAGGTCCGTCCCTACCCTTCACATTTCAAAAAATGAAAGGTCCAATTGATAAGTCATATTTTAGCACAATTATTTGGTTGAAATTCATGTTTATTTAATTGACTTATGTGCTAATTGGGTGCTAATATTGACTTATTCTATCTTTAAGAGATAATTACTTTAATTATATGAATTGATGTGGAAACAGACTAAATTAGGAAACAAATCAGCCAGCATATTTTCCACATGATCGAAGGACCAGATCTTCTCCAGATATGAGAGGGCTCGAGTTTGAGGAAAGACGCACGGTAAAAGAAAAAAAAAGAGAAAAGAAAGAGATTCTGGAGATATTTCTGGAAGAGAGAAATAAGGAAAGAGATCAAGCAGGATTACTTAGGGATCAAGACACAGATATATATGGGAGATATTTATTTATTTTTGGGGGCAGAAATACACGATCAGAACTTGAAAAACGCTTGAAGTAGCAGCAGCGGTCTCTCCTTCCCGAAGGCAGAATTGGCATGAAGTTCAAGATCATCGGACATCATCTGTTTTTATATTCTAATTTTATTTTTGCTATGAACATGCGGGGCTAATCCCATTTTCTAGTTTAGGATTTCATGAACCTCCCGTAGAATATTAATTTAATTATTAAGTGTTATCCATTGAATCTTGTGTGCAAGTTTATTCTATTACATGCTTTGATGTTCTTAATAGCTCTTTGATAATTAATTTAGCCTGATCAACTAGTTTAATTATTTAATTGCTTACTGCTATTTCATGATCTACAATGCGTAATTGTTGTAGGAACTGGATTAAGTAGCAAATAGATATAATTACCTCTAGGTGTAATAGGATCCAGGTTATATTATTTCTAGCCAGATTTTGTAGCTAAGTATTCTATGTTTAGAGTTTTGATGCGTTTACGAGTTCGAATTCGTAGGTTCAATCGTAAATAGTTCAATTCAGTGGTTGTACCCTAATTGATGAATATAAGAACATTCGGGTTAATTAGTTGTACCATCAATCTAGGGATTTGAGTTTATACACTAGGCTAGATGTTTAATTTATAAATTGATTAATTTAGTAAACGGGAGGGATCGTAATCCTAAACTAGGTTTGTCTCACTTTGTTAATTTTTATAATTAATTTTCAATCTACTTTGTTATTTGAAAAATTAAGTTGATTTATTGTTAGTGTTAATTTCAATTGTCACCAATTCAAAACCCCCCTTATTTATTTTATATGTATGCAACACTTGAATTTAATTAAAATTACATTATACTCTCATGGGTTCGACCCATACTCATTACTATACTAAGTATTGTAGTGAGTTGGAAATTAATTTATTTTGGTAGGCCGACGATAGCCTATCAAATTTGGCGCCGTTTGCTCGGGGAGTAAAATTGAATTTTGTTAAAATTTTGTGTTTCTGATATTTTTCTGCATCTTTACAGGTTATGGAATTTTTTTAAATTTTTCTGGAATTTTTGAATTTTCCAGTAACACTAACACTGAACCCTTCAATGTCAATTATCCCCTATTTTTGAAATTTTTTCTGTGAATGATTACTCGATCTTCTGGTAAAAAATAGCTTGAATACAATCAGAAATCAAGAGAACTGCCCGGAGGTTGAGAAAGGAGTCTCGAAAGAAGAAGGAAACAAGTTCGTCCATTGGTGAAACCACTGGAAACCTTACCGAACTCGAACTTGCAGCTTATCCACTTCATCTTGAAGAGGAGAATTCTAAATTTTCTAATTTAAAGGAGAAAGATACTGTAGGATCTGAGTTGGAAGAGGAAAATATGGCTACAAATTCTGAAAAAACTTTGAATGAATTGGTAAATCCGGACGTAGTCCATCCGTCACTATGCATTAACTTTCCTGCGATTACTGATAATACTATATTTGAATTAAAATCAGGATTGATTCACTTACTTCCTGCTTTCCATGGTCTTTCAAGTGAAAATCATCACAAGTTCTTGAAGGAGTTCTCGGTTGTATGCAGTAACTTGAAACCAAACAGAGTGATGGAGGAACAAGTCAAGCTTAGGGCATTCCCCTTTGCAGTGAAGGACATGGCAAAGGATTGGTTGTATTATCTCCCATCTGGATCCATAAATACGTGGGCCGAGATGGAGAAACTTTTTCTCCAAACTTACTTTCCAGCTACCAGAGTTGTTGTCTTACACAAGGAGATATCTGGAGCTCGTCAGATGCAATGGGAGAGTTTACATGAGTATTGGGAGAGGTTTAAATGCCTCACATCAGCATGCCCCTAACATCAAATAAACGACCAGTTGTTATTGCAATACTTCTATGAAGGATTGTCGATTATGAATCAAAACATGCTTGATGCGACTAGCGGAGGAGCTTTTATAATGAAAACACCTACTGCTGTTAGAGACTTTATTACTAGCATGGCTGCCAACATCCAACAGTTTGGCACACGTGATCCATCGGTTAGAGAAGTGAAAGAGGTCCTGATTCTAAGTTGGAGGAAACTTTGAACAAGTTGACAGTTGCTGTGGAGAATCTAGCTAAAAGAAAAGGGATAAACCCTGAATCTTGTCAATATTGTTTAACTAATGATCATACTACTCTTGATTGCAGGGCTATACCCAGCGAGGAGCAAGTAAATGCCATGGGGCGACCTTATGATCCCTTCTCTCGAACCTACAATTAGGGTCGGAGAGATTATCCTAATCTCAGGTATGGTAGTGGACAAGGAGGAAATAGGGGGCAACAACAGTTTCAAGAGCAAAGAGTGGTGAATAAGCAACAAGATTACCCTCAAGATAGTGGAAATCGCCAACAATCTGAAATTCCAAGTGTTTACTTAGACGTCCATCCAAAACTTGGAAAATCAAATAAGTCAATTGGCTACAACTGTAGGCCTGATGCAGGCTCAAAACAGTGGAAATTTGCCTTCACAAATGGAGGTTAATCCTTAGAATGTGAGTGCTATTACACTGTGTAGTGGAAAACAGTTGGAGGAGGTTGTATCATCCAAAAAGCCTGACCAAGACGTGGAAAAAGATG
The DNA here is from genome assembly GCA_023678885.1 of Pogostemon cablin. Classification (NCBI taxonomy): domain Eukaryota; kingdom Viridiplantae; phylum Streptophyta; class Magnoliopsida; order Lamiales; family Lamiaceae; genus Pogostemon; species Pogostemon cablin. The sequence continues at coordinate 26,611,876 of CM042967.1, forward strand.
ATGTAGAACCTGCTAGAATAGAGGAAGATCAGATCGATCAGTTTTGGGTGAAAAAATGATGTGCAGAAACGTAACACTGACACTGGAACCCTTCAGTGTCAGAAGGTCCGAAAAAATCAGGTTAAAATTTCTGACCCCATTCCCTTTTAATATTAACCATTTATCTTTTCCAAGCAGGATAAAGAAGCCGGACACCACTGAAAATGATAAACAAATACTTGAGGTGTTTCGGAAAGTGGAGATCAATTTACCTCTTTTTGAGGCGATTAAGCAGATTCCGAGATACGCCAAGTTCTTATGAAAAAGTGGTGATGGGAGAAAACGTTTCAGCTGTCTTCCAGCAAACCTTACCTTAGAAGCACAAGGATCCTGGCATGTTTATGGTTCCTTGTAAGATCGGGAGTTTTAAGGTAGAAAGAGCCATGTTGGATCTTGGAGCTTACATTAATGTGATGCCTCGATCAGTATTTGAAAAGTTGGGTGTGGGAGAGTTGAAAAAGACCAGTGTTGTCATCCAGCTTGTTGATCGAAGCCATGCATACTCAAATGGAGTCATTGAGGATGTTCTTGTTCAGGTAGACAAACTCATATTCCAGGCTGATTTTTATGTGTTAGAAATGAATGAACACCCATCGAATTACACTCCGATTTTGTTGGGGTGACCATTCCTCAACACTTCATGCACTAAGATAGATGTGAGTGAAGGTACTCTCACAATGGAATTTGATGGGCAAATCATTAAATTCAACATATATGATGCTATAAAATACCCTGATGATGCTAATCTACTTTCTGTTGTGAGCACTATTGAGCCTATTGTCCAGGAACACTTCGAACTCACTAGTAGAGATGCATTAGATACAATAATTGAACATGGAGTCATGAAGGAGGATGTTAAAAGATGGGATAATGAGGAGCTGAATCACTATGTCAATACTTTACTTAGTTCTTCTCAGAGACCGAGCATCGTAGATGTAGCTTCTGTTAAATTACCTGGCATTTTTCCAAAAATTCTTCCATCTATAGTGCAGGCACCAAAGTTGGAGTTAAAGGCACTTCCTGAGCACTTGAAGCACACTTAGGGCCAGATTCCACTTTACCATTGATTATCTCATCCAAGCTGACGGAAGAGCAGGAGAGCTTATTGCTCGAAGTGTTGAGGAGGCATAAGACTGCTATTGGATGGATGGTGGCAGATTTAGAGGGTATCAGTCCCACAATTTGTATGTATCGTATTCTTCTTGAGGATGGTGTGAAGCCATCTCAAGAAGCTCAGCGTCGGTTGAATCCACCCATGATGGAGGTGGTAAAGAAGAAGGTGTTGAAACTTCTGAGTGTGGGGATCATTTATCCCATCTCAGATAGTAAGTGGGTCAGTGCAACACAAGTGGTGCCAAAGAAATCAGGAGTGACTGTGGTTGAGAATGATAAGGGTGATATGGTTCTGACTCGTTTGCAAATGGGTTGAAAAGTGTGCATGGACTACCGCAAGCTCAATAACATGACTAGAAAATATCATTTTCCTTTGCCCTTCATTGATCAGATGTTAGAAAATCTTGCAGGTTATTCTTATTATTGTTTTCTTGATGGTTTCTCTGGTTATTTTCAGATTGCAATTGCTCCCGAAGATCAGGAGAAAGCAACCTTCACATGCACCTTTGGGACCTTTGTATATCGTCGGTTACCTTACGGGCTTTGCAACGCACCTGCCACATTCTAAAGGCGTATGATAAGTATTTTTTCTGAATTTGTAGAGGTCTTTGTGGATGACTTTAGTGTCTATGGAGAAACTTTTAATAGTTGCCTTAAAAATCTTGGATTAATTTTGAAAAGATGTGTAGAAACAAACCTTGTTTTGAATTGGAAAAAGTGTCACTTTATGGTCAAACAAGGCATTGTTTTAGGTCATGTCATTTCAAAGAATGGAATTGAAGTTGATAAGTCTAAGGTAAACCTTACATCTGCATTGCCTTACCCCGCATCTATGCGAAAAGTTTGTTCTTTTCTTGGTCATGTACGTTTCTATAGAAGGTTTATCAAGGATTTTTCGAAGATAGCCAAGCCTCTTTGTGAGTTGTTGCAAAAAGATGTGAAGTTTGAGATGAATGATGCCTGTAAGAGCATTGTTGAAATAATGTGTTATGCTAGTGACTAAGCCGTAGGAGCAGTGTTAGAGCAACGAGTTGACAAGGCTGCACAAGTGATCTTCTAGGCTTCAAAAATCTTGGATAATGCTCAAGCCAACTATTCCACTACGGAAAAAGAACTCCTAGCTGTGGTTTTTGCTCTAGAAAAATTTCGATCTTATTTGTTGGGTACTAAAGTCACTTTTTTCTCTGATCATGCAGCTCTTTGTTATCTCATGACAAAAAAGAAAGTAAAACCTCGATTAATTTGGTAAATTTTGCTGCTTCAAGAGTTCAACTTGGAAATCAAAGACAAAAAGGGATCGGAGAATCTAGTGGCCGACCACTTAAGCCGACTGATTAGAGATGAAGATGATCAGAAAATTCTTAAAAATTTCCTGGATGAACAGCTGCTGACCGTTCTGCAAAATCTAGAAAATACGAATCAACTAACACTGAACCCTTTAGTGTCAAAAGGCTCTGTTCCATGGTGTGCTGATTTGATGAATTTTCTGACATCCCATCAGTTTCCAGATGAGATGAGTAAGGTAAAACGTGATAAAATCCGTAATGATGCCATGTATTACATGTGGCATGATCTGTATATGTGGAAACATTGTTTTGATCAAGTGATAAGAAGGTGCATTCCTGATATTGAATTTAATTAAATTCTCACCTTTTGTCATAGTCATGCATGTGGTGGTCATTTTTGTTTTAGGAGAACTGCTTTTAAAGTGCTTGAGTGTGGGTTTTATTGGCCGACAGTATTTAAGGATGTTTATGAATTTTGCAAGTCTTGTGATAGATGTCAACGAGTAGAAAATATTTCTCAACAAAATGAAATGCCCTAGAACCCTATAATTTTTGTGAGATTTTTTATGTGTGGGGGATGGATTTTATGGGACCTTTTCCTTCATCGTTTGGCTTTACTTACATATTACTTGTCATTGATTATGTGTCGAAGTGGGTGGAAGCGAAGGCCACCCGAACTAATGATTCTATAGTGGTTCCAGGTTTCCTTCGATCTAACATCTTTTGTAGGTTTGGAATATCTCGAGCCTGTTGGATTGTATACTAAAAGTCTAGCTTTAGTATGAACAATGTCATAACAATATTTGAAATGAGAATCATTGATCAAATGATTGCATCTTATAATTTATTTTATATGCATGATGCAATAGTCCATTTACTTTATACTGTAGATAATATGTTGTGCGACAACACGCAGAAGATCATATTATCAGTTTCCTTATAAAGTATAAACAGATGCTCACAACTGAGATAGACGGGGACTCTCTATCGGTATGGTTGTAGTGTGGTTTGGTATTAGCTTGTCTTGGCTATAGAATCACATTAGTGCACTTGTGTGTATTGAGCAGGACCGCTTGAGATCGTTCTTCTTATACTGACTATATAGTAGAACTTGATCTCTGTTATTATGGAAGTTCGTGCTCTTAATCCCTATACAATAACCTCGACACGTAGGGTAGTATGTATTTCTTTGATTCATCAATGGGTGAGATTTATATGTATTAAATCAACAAACTCGGTGAGTTGGGAAATAGTGCTGTATATATGGTGTGCTGTTGATTGTAGAAGGAATCCATGTCCGACATAGGTTGATGATGTCCCCTTGAGGAGCTCATAAGGTTTATCATGTAAATCTTGCAAGTGGATTAATTTCCGGCATGATAATAAGGTTGAGTGGTACTACTCTCGGATGAGATATTAATTAATTTGAGTTGTCAGTAACTTAATTAATTAATGGACATTGTATATCTTAAACATGGGGAGACTATAGGGCTTATAATAAGAAGGAGCCCAGAACATAATTTTGGGATTGGACGGGTAGTGCAGTAATAATATTTTTGTGGACTATATTATTATTATTGGATTTAATTAAAAGCTTTGGGCTAAGCTTGGTTAATTAAATTCAATTGAGGCCCTGCCCAATTTCTCCTCCTGGTCCCTGCTGTAGCCCAAGTATATAAGTCATCTCAGTTCCTGTTAAACCTAAGTCTGCGCCACTTACGTAGAAAAAGATCAGGAACAGATTGAGAACTCTCTGGGGATTGTTGACCACACAACACCAGAGAGTTGACTTTGGGTAATACTGAAGAAGATCAGAGGTGTTCTTCTCAGATCATCATCCACTACACCAACCCAGAAGTCAGGTAATTGTATTATGCTTCCGCTAAACGTGATTATCTGTTTTTCTTATTGAATCATGTTCACCATAAGATCCAATTGCCAACAATTGGTATCAGAGCATGGTTTCTTGGTAAATCGTGATTTGTAAGGATGGGTTTGTGGTTATTTGATTAATTGATATAATCTGTTTTAATCGCATAGTCTGACAGTCCGTGTGTTTGTGGTTATGTGATTGTTGTATTGACTTTGTAATCACTTTGTGATCTTCTGTTGCTATGTGCTGTTGTGTATTTTCTTTATTATTGAATACATGGTACACATTCTGTTGGTCACACAAATACACATAAAGTCAGTCAGTCAGCTGTATTCTTTATATCACACACACTCACACACTATACGGTGGGTGTACATCCGACGAAGAACGGTGTCTGATCGGTGCCGGCTATTGACGGCTGGTGGCTTCGGCCGGACCTAAAATTTGTCTCGGCGGCGCTGGTATGGGCTGAGACCACGGCGGCTGAGCATCAGTACAGTGGCTTGTTCATCGGGTGCGGTCAACGGCGTCTGACAGAGCTGCTTCCGGGCGTGTCGCTGGTTGACCCGATCGAATGAGGAGGCGGTCCGATCCATCATGCATTGCGCCCCCTTTTTCTGATCGGATCTGGGCAGTTCCGGGGCACGACGTTGAGAGGCGTCAGTCCTACACGGCTGGAGGTTCCGGCGAGTCTGTTATCCTCGAGCGGCGGTGAGCAGCGGCTGGTGGCGGCTCTGGCGGCGCTGACGAAGATGGTGACAGTGGATCCCGATCGATCCCGTCCGGTGGGCTGGTAGCGTTTATGCCGAGAGCAGCGACCACCGAGGATCATCCTGTCAGACAGTCGGAAGGATCGCGACGACGCGAGTGGCGGCGGACCCTCAGATGAAGCAGGTGCGGCCGATCCCATTCAGTTGTGCGGCGGTTTGCGGCTGATCCCAGTCGCTTGCGCCAGCAGTGTGCTGCAGTCGCGCCGTTGTTCGTCTTCCGATCTAGACTCGACTGGCATGTGGCATGGTTGTCGGCGGCTGTCGATTGGCGGCGTGTGCGTCGCTGGAATCCATGGCGACTGGCGGCTGGCAGCAGGAGGACTGATGGCGCGACTCAGGTGGCTGCTGGCTGGAGGACTGACGGCGAGACTAGGGTTGTCCGAAGCAGCAGAATCGTGGCGGCCGTCGGGAACAGTTTGCTGGCGGTGTTGTTGCGACTTGCAGGGATTGCGGTGGATGAAAGAAATAGGGCAAGCCTTGGGATATTGGGCTCTATTTCTTTATTTCCTTTGGGCCTTGATTTTAATTGGTGTTGGGCTACTGGGCCGTGCACATGGATCGTTGGGCTTGGTTAATGGGTTGTGGATTCATGGCTGCTCATTTTTTTAATTTGTTTTGGGCTTGGTTTGCTGGGCCCAAATTTTAATTAAAATGGATGTGGTTGTTGACCTTAAAGCCCAATTCAGTAATTAAATAAAAGGCTGCTCAATTTTTAATTTGGTTTTGGGCTGTTGGGCCCAAATTTTATTAAAATGGAAATGGGCTGCTGGGCTATTATTTTATTGCTGGTTTTAATTAATTGTGGATAATGGGCCAAGCATGATAATTAATTAATTATATTAATGGACTAATTTTGTGCAAGTGGGCTTGGTGGATTTAATTTAATTTTGGGCTGAGTATATGGGTCATGGAAAATGGGCTTGATTAATTATTTAATCTGCTGCTCATTTTGTGCTTCTTTGTTGCTCTAGGGCCCGAATTAATTAATCCACTATTTATGCAATTAATTAATGTTATATAACTGATTAATTGATTTAATTGTCAATTATTGTTGTATATGTGTAAGACATGTTCTATGTAATTTATTATTTAAATTGTTGTTAATAGAAGCATGTCTAAGTTGTATATTTTATTCTGGAATATTATATGCATGTTAAAAACCCTCGGTGTTTAAATAACTAAGTGGGAGAGGTGATTGGTAATTAATTCCCGCGGCCTCCATTATTGGTTTGTAAGTGATGTGAGTAAACTTGCGCGTTGGCAATAGAGTCTTCCTCCCTAACGGATGAGTTTATTCACGGATCACTGGTACAAACTTCTTTAAATAATTATTGTTTGTAATGTGTTGCATATGGGCTTGCGCGTTGGCTTTAGTGCCTTCCTCCCTAACGGATGAGCTTATATGCGGTTCACTAGTACATACCTATATAATTGATGATTGTAGAAAGTTATCTGAGCGCGTGTGTACTTCTCTAACAGTAAGGCACATAAGCTTGGGCAGCGGACTTGGGATCAAATAATTGTGTACACTTAGATGTGAATAATTAGTATCCTCCCCAACGGAGTCACTGCTATTATTTACATGGCTAAAGAGGAACCGACTATTAATTATTTTGTCATAAAGTTAGGTTGACAAATGAAATTAATGGGTAAAACCTTCTTTTGTAAATGTTCGGGTTTGTAAACGTCCACCCTAACGTGGCTTGCAGACTCACGGTGCTTGAGATGTCGGTGAATTTTATTTTTATAATGTTTTGAGGGAAACAATATAAAAGGATAAAATAAGAAGATTTGATCGGAATATTTATTTGTGATTCTCTGATTTTTGAATGGTTTTATTTCACTAATTGTTAACTAAAAGACATTATATGTACTCGTCCTAATTAATTGATTAGAAAAGAATCTTGGTTTTGAAAATTACTGCTTAAGAAAATGCATGTGTATTCTCACAAAGGACGTCTCATGATGCCTATTAAAGTCTCTAGTGAAGAGATGAGAGGTTCATAGAAATATGATGATCTCATGTAACTCTTCGGATACTTGAGTAAATTAAAAAGGCAGAAGATCATGGTTGAATTGATGAATGAATTGGAAGAGCTTGGAATAGAAATTGAAAGGGAAACCTAAATCAATTTATTCTTCACAATTTGCCTGGATGTTTTGATTAAGTTCCACCTGAATTACAAGAGGATGTAAATGGTGGGAAACTTCTAACAAAACATGTGGCAAAGAAAGCCATTTTCATCATAATGTGAACAAGTTTAATATCTTATTTACTAATGATTTAAACATGATTAGTGATGGCATCTACTGACACGAACTGTGTAGATACTGGAATCACTAAATGTTTGTCACTTAGTAAAGATAAGATTGTTAAAACATGGGTAATTCTACAAGAGTAGTGGCTATTGCAGTGGGAGTTGTTTATTTATCTCATGATAAGAATAAATGATTGATTATGAGAAATTGCCTTTACGTACGTTTCATAGAAAGAATTTGATTTCGGTTTCTATGCATTAACGGATGGATACTTCATTTCATTTAAATGACATGGTCATAGTAATGAGGAATGAGGCTATAATCCGTTAAAGTATGTTGGTGGATAAAATGTATACTCTTGAATCATGTACATCCCACAGATGCAATAAATAGTAATTAAATAATGCATCTTCAATATTAGTAAGAGAAAGGAACCTTCGGAAATGAACTAAACATACATTTGGCGTCTATGACTAATTCATTTTACTTGAGTAGGATTCAAAAGTTGATAGCCAATAGACCGTAAGGTTTATCTGAAGTGGAAACTATCGGACTTGCGAGTCTTGCTTGGAAGTAAAAATGATTAACTGCCTTTTCAAGGCTGTGGGGAGTAGAGCCAAAGATATATATGTTGGAATTAGTTCATTCTGATTCAAGCGAACCTAATATTATCCAGGCAAGAGGTGGTTATGAATATTCGAAGATTATTCTGGAAACCAATATATTTATATGATGCACTGCATGTCTAAGTTCTTTGATTAATTCAAGAATTGTAAGGCTGGTACAGTAAAGCGACATGGAAAATATATTAAGTCATTACGATTCAATCATGATGGCGAATATCTCTTGGGATAGTTAGGAGCTATTGATCAGAAGTTGAGATTAATTCTCAAGTTGACTACACCGGGTATGCCCCAAACTGAATGGTGTGGTGGATAGAAGGTATAAGGCTCTTATGGTTATGATTAGATAGATGATGAATTATTTGGAATAATTGAATTCATTTTATGGATATGCCCTAGATACAGTAATTCGTGAAACGTTTGTCTGTATATGGGATATCCTAGAAAAATGGAGGGTGATTTATTTAGTCCAAAAGATCGAAGGATAATTGTTAACTCAATAACTAGATTTTTGGAAAAGGACTATGTAATAAATCACAAACCCATGTATAAGTTGTTCTAAAGGAAGTGAGAGGAAAACACTAAGTATAAGTACCAAGTGTACAAGAGGATATACCACAAGGTAAACTGCAACGCGTGTCACGTCTGATACACAAATACATGTAATGCCTTGTCGTAGTGGGAGGATTGTTCAACTACCCGTTAGATATATGTTTTGGGAGAGTCGTGAGACTTGGTCCCTAGTAAACATAGTATTGTCCCACGAATACGACGTAGCACTACAAGATTAAAATGCAGAATCTTAGTAAGTTGCAATATATGTTGAAATAGAATCTACGGATTCTATATTAAGTCTGGGAACTTGTATGACCACTAATTGGTGTAAAAGCCATTGCAAGTGGTCAAGGGAAATAAAAGAGGATCATACGGAAAGGTGAAAATCTTGGAAGCAAAGCTTGTTGAGAAAAGATGTACTCAGAAAGAAATGGTTCGATTATGAGGGAACATATTCGCTGGTAGCTATGCTTAAATTGATCCGGATTCTTTTATTTATTGCTGCTCATATTGAATTATGAGGGACAGCAAATAGATGTCAAGACAGCTTTCCTGATTGGAAGTCTTGAGGAAAACATCTATGTGAAGCAACCAGAGTGATTCATTGCAAAGTACTAATAGCATTTTGATAGTAAGCTTAAAAGTGTCCAGCGATGGACTAAAGCAATCTTTGAGATCGTGAAGCATCTGTTTTGATTAGGTAATCCAGTGGCACGGATTTAAATCAATCAGCGGATGTATCTTGTGTATTGTAAAGAGTGACGGAAACGTGGTGGTGTTTTTTGTACTATACGTAGATAGTATCTTGCTCATTGGAGACAATGAAAGAGTATTATCGGGCGTATGGATACGGTTAATAAAGCGGTAGAGATGAAGGACTTAAGAAAGGCAAAATATATCCTTTTGATCACGGTAATACGGATCATAGAAAGGACATTATGCTTATCTCAAGTTTCATAAATGATACAGTCCATACTCGTTTAGCATGTAAATTTATCTAAGTGAATGTGTCTTTGAGACACAAGAAGAAGATAAAAAGGATGAAAGCGGTTCCTTATGCTTCGGCGAATAAGGAAGCTTAATCTAAGGAATGCTATGAACGATGTTGGATATCTGTTTTGCTGGATGCATGAACAGTGGGTATCAACGTAATCCAGAACAAGAATCATGAACTGTGGTAAGACATACATAAAGTGCCTGAGAAGGACTGGAAATTATATATGGACTTACTGGACAGATTCAATGCTTCTTGCGGATTACGTAGATTCAGATTTTTAGTCAGATTGGACTGTAGTAAATTCTCCTCAAAGGTTATGTGTTTAATTTTACGAATTAGAGTCATAATGTGGAGGAGTGTTATATAGAAATATATTTCAGACTCCGGACTCCATCATGGAAAGATGATGAATTGGAGCCTATGAGGCAGCCAAAGTATCTATATGACTCTAGAGACTTCATGATGGACTTTGAAGTGTTTCTAAGTTTGCCCAATGTAATCACAATTTACATTGATGATATTGGTGCAGTTGCAAACTTGAAGAAATCACAAGTCCATAAGGCAATTAAACACATGGAGCGCGAGTACCACCTGTTACGAGAAATCGTATGATGAGGGGAATGTTGTTGTCGCCTAGATTGCATCGGATGATGACCTAGCAAACCATTTACAAGGACCTTAAGGCGAGAGCTTTTAATAGTCTCGTAAGTGGGAGTAGTAATCAGATGTATGGCAAAAGACATGACAGCATAGTCTTTTAGTATAAGTGGGAGATTGTTGGATTGTATACTAAAAGTCTAGCTTTAGTATGAACAATGTCATAACAATATTTGAAATGAGAATCATTGATCAAATGATTGCATCTTATAATTTATTTTATATGCATGATGCAATAGTCCATTTACTTTATACTGTAGATAATATGTTGTGCGATAACACGCAGAAGATCATATTATCGGTTTCCTTATAAAGTATAAACAGATGCTCACAACTGAGATAGACGGGGACTCTCTATCGGTATGGTTGTAGTGTGGTTTGGTATTAGCTTGTCTTGGCTATAGAATCACATTAGTGCACTTGTGTGTATTGAGCAGGACCGCTTGAGATCGTTCTTCTTATACTGACTATGTAGTAGAACTTGATCTCTGTTATTATGGAAGTTCGTGCTCTTAATCCCTATACAATAACCTCGACACGTAGGGCAGTATGTATTTCTTTGATTCATCAATGGGTGAGATTTATATGTATTAAATCAACAAACTCGGTGAGTTGGGAAATAGTGCTGTATCTATGGTGTGCTGTTGATTGTAGAAGGAATCCATGTCCGACATAGGTTGATGATGTCCCCTTGAGGAGCTCATAAGGTTTATCATGTAAATCTTGCAAGTGGATTAATTTCCGGCATGATAATAAGGTTGAGTGGTACTACTCTCGGATGAGATATTAATTAATTTGAGTTGTCAGTAACTTAATTAATTAATGGACATTGTATATCTTAAACATGGTGAGACTATCGGGCTTATAATAAGAAGGAGCCCAGAACATAATTTTGGGATTGGACGGGTAGTGCAGTAGTAATATTTTAGTGGACTATATTATTATTATTGGATTTAATTAAAAGCTTTGGGCTAAGCTTGGTTAATTAAATTCAATTGAGGCCCAGCCCAATTTCTCCTCCTGGTCCCTGCTGTAGCCCAAGTATATAAGTCATCTCAGTTCCTGTTAAACCTAAGTCTGCGCCACTTACGTAGAAAAAGATCAGGAACAGATTGAGAACTCTCTGGGGATTGTTGACCACACAACACCAGAGAGTTGACTTTGGGTAATACTGCAGAAGATCAGAGGTGTTCTTCTCAGATCATCATCCACTAGACCAACCCAGAAGTCAAGTAATTGTATTATGCTTCCGCTAAACGTGATTATCTGTTTTTCTTATTGAATCATGTTCACCATAAGATCCAATTGCCAACAGAGCCATCATCAGTGATAAGGGCAAGCATTTTTGCAACCAAACGGTGGAAGCGCTTCTGTGCAAGTATTCGGTGTTTCATAAACTTCCACTTCATACCACCCCCAGATGAGTGGTCAGGCGGAAGTGTCCAACCGTGAGATCAAGAGGATTTTGGAGAAGACGGTTAATCCGTATAGAAAGGATTAGAGCTCAAGTTTGAAGGATGCATTATGGGCCTATCGAACGACCTATAAGACACCGATTGTCATGTCCCCGTATCGAATTGCCTATCGAAAGCCAAGCCACTTACATGTGGAGCTTGAGCATAAAGCGTGGTGGGCAATCCAGAAGTGCAACATGGATTATGACAAGGTCGGAGAGAAAAAGAAATTCCAATTGCAAGAGTTGAGGAACGAGGCTTATGAATATTCAGTCATTTATAAAACTAAAACAAAGGCATTTCATGATGCAAGAATATCAAGAAAAAATTTTAGCATTGGGCAAAAAGTTTTACTTTACCACTCAAAGCTTAAATTGTTTCCTTGTAAGTTGCGTTCTCGCTAGATTGGTCCATTTACTGTGACTAATGTTTTTCCTCATGGTGCAGTTGAGATAAGAAGCACGAATTCTGAAAAGATTTTCAAAGTTAATGGGCACCAACTTAAGGAGTATCATGAAGGCTTCCAGACGATTGAGGTGGATCGAATGGAGTTGGAGGACGTGGTCTAGAATTGATGACAATACACCTTACCTAAGTCGAGCCAACGACAATAAAAAAATACACTGATTAGGAGACAACCCAATTTTCTCGCTTTATTTTTGTTTATTTTATTTATATCTTTTATTTTATTTTTAATAAATGGTCTGATTGTTTATTTTTATTTTCTGTTTTGATGAGTAGGAGGGGGTAACCGATGCTTATTCATTTTATGAATTTGAATTAATTGGAATCGGGCCAAGAAATGGACTTAAGGCATTAATTAAAATTTAACTTGTGGCCAAACTAATTTTTTTTTTCTTTTTCAAGACGGGCCCAATGCTTGTAAGTCCATTGAGGGAATTGACAAAACAAAATACAGAGCCCAGTTTATACATTTAACTTAATTGTGAGGAAGCTCAAAATTTTCATCCAAATTGAGGAAGCTCTACCCCTAACTTTTCTTTCGACAAATTCTGCTGACCACCTTCAGCCCAAATCTGACTCCACCGCTTCGAATTACAGCAGCGACTCATCTCCGCCATGGCCAAGTTACGCTCCAGCGTTCGAGCAAGGAAGAAACAGCGGAAGGAAGACGAGGCAGAATCGTCTCGAATGATTGTTGTATACCGCGAACCCAATGTCACCGCTGCTGGTTCTGTGTTCAACGATCCCCATGTTGTCGTTGCCAGTTCTGATTCCGGCATGCAAACTATAGCCCCAACCGCAACTGTAGAAGAGCAAGCCCCAGCCCTAGCCGTGACTTCCATAGGAGAAGCCGCTTTCCATTCTGTTCCAGAAGAAGGTCCTCCACGCTGCCATAAAGCATGGGTAGCAGCCGCCGCCCAACCTATTTCAGGCGAGAACACCCCAGCTCCGGCCGCCACGACTGCCGAAGAAGGATCTCCGGCGGCAATGGAAGCTGCCGTTGGCGAAACCCAGCGAACTCAATGCTGCCACAGCTCAGGTCCAATGTATTACTTCCCAAACCCCCATTCCATTGCCATGTTAGGTCCGGTTCAAATTGCTGCATACCAAGAGGTAATAAAAAGAGACATCAAATCCACCTGCTATATTGATACAGCTTTGCTTAAGATTTAGGATTGCATGATGATATTTTTAGGATGATTGACATGGTTGGGTTGAGGCATTTGGTGAGTGGGAATTACCCTATCTATGCAGACCTTACTTATGAGTTCCTGAGTGCATTTGACAAGACTAAAGAATGGGTAACTTTCCGGTTGGGGTGTTACGCATGATTGGACAGTCGATGCCTTCATGTTGTCTTTAGGGGTTCCGTTGATTGAGTATGTGGAGGAACAGTTCAGAGTAGAGCCTCTATGGAAGGAGATCACGTTAGGGCAGGGGGTTTACAAAGCTAGCAGTGCGAAGGGTAGCTTTATTCAAAATCTATGCATTCACTATATTCAGAGATTGTCCAGTACCATATTTGTAAGAGAGATGAACAAGAATGTAGTGAAATGGAAAGAACTGAGGATGATCGATGCAATGCTACATAGGAAGCCACTTGGGCTAGGGGACATGGTGATTGAGCATCTGTCGCATGTGAAGAAAGGCAGCGGGAGCATCGCTGTAGGTGGGCTGATCACAACAATTACAAAGATTGCAGGAGTCGACATGGCAAATAGAATCTCTATCGATTCAGTGCAATTTGTTGATGCCACATTATTGCAGAAAATGGGGGTGTTAAGAAACGATCATGACACACACAGGTAGACGGTGTCCGAAAAGGAAGAAATAGCTCTTCCAAACCCCACTTTCACCACCATAGAATTTTAAAAGAACATCCGGATGCAGCATGAGGAGTGGCCAAAGATTCCAGTCCCCTTCTTGCCAAGATCTCTTCCTAAGGGCTTTGGCCATCTTGAAGGGGCGTTCATTGCTCGGATGGAGAGGTTCGAGGCCAACCAGAACTTTTTGATGCGCCACATGAACGATCTTGTCAAGCATTTGTGGGATCATGGTCAGAGTTCGAATCAGCAATAAATCAGGTGTACTCGACCCATTTTCATATTCAGTTTCTCTTGTATACTTGCTTTTGCTTGGGGACAAGCAATCGTTTAGGTGTGGGGGGGATTTTATATGATAGTTGGGTTAGAGTAGTTATGTGAATATGCTTTTTAATTTTCTGATTTTGTTCTTTCTGATTTTTTTGCTGATTTTGGTGAGTTCTTGTGGCTGTATATACTTGATTTTGCTAGTTATTCTTTGTTGTGGATATTGAGTTTTGAGTCGGGGTGAATACTTGCTGAATTGTGTAGTTAGATATCCTGATTTGAGGCATGTTTAACTGGTGTTCATTCTGAAATTGCATTTATTGGTTGGGCAATGTTGCTGAATTTTCTGTTTTGTGGTGTTAAGTTGCTGAATTTTTTTTACCCCATGCTTGTTCTTGTTGTGATCTGAATTTTATGTTGATGTGGAGTTTGGTAAGTTGAGGAATGAAATATTTTGAGGTGATGAGGGTGATGCATGATTGAGGGGGTAGCAGTGATGCTGAGGAGCTGTTGAAAAAGTGATATTCTTTGCAAAATTTTTGTGATTGTAGTTGCTCATTTTTTCCCGAATTTCATGGCAAATTACTCAATTTTTAGTGAGCTTTTGAGCCTTAACAAACTATCATCTATAAGCTCTATTGAAATTTCTTTCTTGAGTGCATTGAATTTGAATTGCTCATTCTAGAACTTGCTCTTTTGAATGCATTTCAAGATCATATGATTGGTTTTGTGTAATAAAATGATAAGGGCACTTAGGTTTAACCCTCTTGGCTTATATTGTTCTACCTAAATATGAAAACTCTAGGGTAGCCACGTTGAGCCTAAGCATTTTCTTTGAATTATGAGTACATAAATAAACCCTGAATTCCCATTACTTTCTTTAACTCTTCCGTTTGAACCCTTCATTACTTTGCAATGTGTGATCTTGTAGAAATACCTTATGATTGAATTGACGATGAAGAGGGGGTTGAAAAACTGGAGAAGTGAGAAAAAGAAAAAAAAAGAAATGGAAGAAAAGAATGGTTGAAAAAAAAGGGAAAATTCTTGATGAAATAATGAAGGGAAAAAGGAGTTGCTGAATATCTAGCAAACAGTGATATTTTCAAGTGTTACACCTGTTGGTATTTGGATCTTTTGATTAATGTAAACCGTTAGGGTTTCATGCAATTCTACAGCAGCAGAAGCATAAGTGTAGAATCGAATTACTTTTCAGCATGGTTGATGTAGAGGTTGAATTCTCGCCGACAGCCTATGCAGCATCACGGTTTTGGACATAACTCTATAATCCGATATCAGAATCGAGTGATCTATATAAAAAATGATCCTCTCTTCATTAGCTTTCTAACGGTGTATCACACATATAGTTTTGACTTTTACATAATTTTACGAAAATTGGTGAAGTTGACAGACAGATCAGCAAATGACATTCTGGTCTTCTGTTGTATTCCTAAGCCACATCTTGACGTTAGTGTGGGCAACGATCTACAAGACGAACTTATTCTACAAACCTAATCTGCCTTTCACGTGTGTTATGCGTTTAATTCAGATTCCATATTGATGAGATTGGCTATTATATAGGCTATAACAGGGACCAGGAGGAGAAATTAGGGTTTGGGCCTCCCATTGGGCTTAAGCATCCAAGTTTAACCCAAAATTTATAATTAAGTCCAATAATAATAAATCATTCCACTAAAGAAATGTTATTGCACTGCCACCCTAATCCCAAATTACGTTTATGGGTCTGTTCTTATTATGATCTTGTTAGTCCCTCGTGTTTAAGATTCAATGTCCATTAATTAATTAAGTTATTGACAACTCCATTAATTAATATATTTACCGAGAGTAGTACCACACAACCTTATTATCATGCCGGAATAAATTCACCTACAGGGTTTACATGATAATCCTTATGAGCTACTCAAGGGGACATCATCAACCAATTTCGTTAGGACATGGATTCATTCTACATTCAACAGCACACCATAGAGACAGCACCATTTCTTAACACACCGAGCATATTGATTCAACATTTAAATTTCACCCATTGATGAATCAAGAAAATTAATACTGGCTTACGTGTCGAGGTTATTGTATATGGATTAAGAGTACGAACTTCCATAATAACAGAGATCAAGTTCTATTATATTTTCAGTATAAACTGAACGATCTCAACGGTGGTCCTATTTAATACACAAAGTGCACTAGTACAATCTCATAGTCAAGACAGACTAATGCCAAATCACACTACAACCATACTGATAGATAGTCCCCTTCTATCTCGGTTGTGAATATCTGTTTATACTTTATAAGAAGCCGATAATATGATCTTTCTTGTGACGCCGTACACCATATTATCTACAATATAAAGTTCATTTTGGTACGTAGATCACTCAATTCTGATATCAGATGAGAGAGTTATGCCCAAAACCGTGAGGCTGCGCAAGTTGTCGGCGAGAATTCAACCTCTACATCAACCCTGGTGAAAGGTAATTCGATTCTACACTTCCGCTGCTGTAGAATTACATAGAACCCTAATGCTTCACGTTAACCAAAAGATCCAAACGCCAACAATTGGTATTAGAGCATAGGTTCTAAGGCTAAACGTGATACGTTAGGCTAGGGGTTATGTGCATATGTGATTTATTTTATAATTGGATCGCATGTGGCTGGTTAGGGTTTTGGTTTTATATATTATTTCATGGATATTCCAATATGAAAACCCTATGTGTAATTAGCAAATGTCAATATGAATCATCGTCATAAACTTACTGCTTGCCTTCACGGCTGATGGTTGATGAAAACCATGAATCCTGTTCACGTCTGCACAATATTTTTTTCTTGATGAACGTCGATATGGGCTGGTTGATGGCGGCTGAATGATGAAAGCAATGTTGGCTGATAATTGACGGTGGGTTGTTGCGTATGTTGGTTGAATTTGACGGGATGATAGTCTGTGATAATGGTGCACGACTGATGATGGGTCGTTGATTAGCCATTTTATAGTAGGGATGACTAATTAAAATAATTTATCGAACCACAGGGAGGTAGGTACTAGTACTTAAGCGATCTCATATTTCTTATAATTTTATAGAGACGAATCATCAATGATTGGATTGATCAAACAAGAAATTAAATCAATCAAAGCAAGCAAAATAGATGAATGAAATGAGTGGTTTTCCAAGTTGAGTAAAAGTGAGATTAACAACAATTAAGAAGTAGAAATCCTAGGATAAATACATCAAATTCATATGATCATGGGTTTAGACTATGGGCCAACACTAAGTTTACCTAAAATCTCTCTCAAGATGAATAGGATATGGAATCAAGCACAATGGATTGGTTCTCACTCAAACAATTCCAACTAGGTACTAAGCTTGAGGTGAGAGTCCCTTCACACGATTAATCAACCTCTCAATCAAACCAATCACATGTTCTATCAAAGGGTTCTAAACTCTAACGAATTTCTCAATCTCTTTACAATTTATAATGCACATGAAGTGTTTGATGAAATGATTCACTTAATTGTCCTAAGCATATAATAAATTTCTCAATCTAATCACATATTTAGAGCAACTTAACACACAAATCAACAATACAAATCAAGCAATTAATAATCAATGATAGAAAATTAATTAACCCAATCAACATATGAATTTAAATACACAAATCCCAAAATTATCCAACAACTCTCATGTTGCTAATCTCACAAGGGAGATTAGCCTACTATATTCATAAAGAAATTAACATAGACAATTAAATCCTTACAAATAATGATAAACTATTAGGTTTAATACAAAGATTAAATGGAAACTCCCTTGATCTATCTTCAATGGTGATCTCCTTCCCTTCTTTGCACTTTCCTCTCTTCCTTGATCCTTTTCCTTCACTTGAATGTAGAAATTGATAGTGGAATGATGGTAGATGGTGTAGATGAAGAATGAATGAAGATGATGGTGTAAAATAAGAGAAATGGTGTGTGAGGTGTGTAAAACGGTAAAATCCTCGTCCAATCTCATCAAATATTGAATTATTGGATATTTATACCTCTTGGGAAGCTTCTAGAAGGTTCTAGAATTTTTAACAGCTTTTTACAAAACACGAGTCATGCTCTGCAATACGGCCACAAGGTGGCCGTGTTGGGCGAATTGATGTTGCTGCACGGCCAAGACTTACAGGGCCATGTTACGCAACACGACTAGTGTGCTACAACACGACTCGAGTGCTGTAACACGGGCACAGGGTGGTCGTGTTGGATGAATTGATGATGGCACACGGCCATCTCTTATAGGGCCGTGTTCCGTACATGGCCCATGTTGGTGCATGCCCTTGTTTCCTTCACTATTTTAGCTCGTTCTCCCTCGTTTCAACTCCGAATTGAGATTCACTTTTTCCTACGTCTTCCTTATCATAGGTTTAAGATCATTCACACACATTTCAATAAAAATACAAAACACAACCAAATAATACATAAATACGGATAAAATAATACGAATACGGATATAAAAAGGCACTAAAATCTAGGTAAAAATATCACTCATCACACCCCCAAACTGAAAGTGTTGTGCGTCCCTGAACATCGAAAATGATAAGCCAAGGGGTGAGATTTTCACCTAGGAAAAGACTAAACGAACATAAGTAATAACACATCGATAGCAATAATAACTACAAACTATGCTAAGTCATCCTACAACATTAAACTCATGACATGAGAAATTAACAAGTTCAATCACAAGAGAACAAAGTGTAATATAGTCCCTTTTTGTCCAAGTCTCACATAGGTTATAAATTTCACTCAATACTCTTTCAAGTAAGGTAAATCATCGCTCATTAACCGATTGGCTCGACTCGCTCTAAGCTTGCTCGTGGACTACATTCATAAACCGCCAAAGTTTCCATTAGTGATCAAAAAGGTCTTTAATTAAGGATGTAATGATATGCTCTTTGGTATGGTAAGGAGAATTTAGGTAAGAGTGACTAATCATGTGTAAGTAATCGAAGAGGTAGCTACTTTCTTCTATTCTTTAACTATTTCTTTCTTCCTTTCTTTTCTTACTTGATCATTGGCACTATCCATCAACTTTCCTTGAATTGATCTTCTTTCAATGCATGCTTCCTTCTTTGAATTTTTATTTTCTTGAGTATATTATTATTGCTTTGCTCATTTTCTTGTTTTGAGGTTGCATGTTTATTTTTATTTTTGCTATTTTCATCCTTTTCTTACTTATTTACCATTTTTTTTTCTTTTTCTATCTCATCAAACCTTTCTAGCTACCATCTCCTCAATCATCCACACAAAGGGTATATATATAAGGCTCATGTGGGTAATCAAGGCTTGTAATGTGTTAAATTCACAACAAATAGGCTTATAAGCTCAAAGTGGTTGACTAGGGATAATGTTCATGGTAGGAAAATATATGGCAATGACTATAAATAACAAAGATGGCCTAAGATCATCTCACTAATCTCCAATAATCGGACTCGTTCTCATAGTCCTTGAGCAAGTTCTAGCTTATCAAAACTCAATCGATCCACTCATGAAGAAAAATACCATGTATGCACGGTTGAGGCTCAAATGCTCACAAGCATGTGCTCGGACCTTAAGGACTTATTACACCACATCCATCTTAAAATTGAACAAGTTAAATAAAGCATGTCACAATTCGAAAGTGTAGAGATTCTTAATCATAACTTGTCATCAATTATCACAACAACATGTCATCACTCATATTCAAAAATGACTCACGACAACCCTAAACAAACCACCAAACATACGAAGACAAAAATAAGAAAACACACAAAACATAAAATAAAGACTCAACAAACAAGAAACAAAACAAAAACACATAACATGCAAGAATAAAAATCACCATCATTAACAATAAAGCACACATTCTATATCATCCATGACAATTAAGATCACAATCATCCCAACCTTTGATTGAAAAGTAAACTTCTCAAAAACATAACACATAAAGTAGCATGCTAATCCATTCAATCCAAATCAAAATCAATTAGATGTGATAAGGTGTAGAGTACTCCCTCAATAGGCATTTGGTAAGGAAAGCGTTCGCTCCAAGCTCCATTCGTACTTCAAATACCCTTCATTCATACTCAAAAACTCATACAACACCATTAGCTCAATAATTGCATTAAAAATATAGACTATCATGCACTTCAACACAACCAATCATACCAAAATCCAACCAAATAACACATAAATATGGATAAATAATACGAAAATGGATATAAAAAAGCACTAAAATCTAGATGAAAATATCACTCATCAGTCGTCTCCATGGATGAAAGCCAATCCCCGGTGAAAGTTGCTGGGCAGGTCATCATTGGCATGCTTGGCTGCCAACAGATTCTACTGGTTGATAAACGTATAGAGTTGGTAGTGGCATATAAGTGGCTGCAAACGATGGCTAGGGCTCATGACGTTGGTGAAAGGGATTGGCGGTGAGCAGATTGCCCACGATGTGACAAAATGGGAGGTTCCAGCCACGGTGATCACAGTCTGTGTGGACAGAACTGATTCTCGATGCTAGGGTTTAGAAACCCCAGATAACGACGACTTTGACTGTCGACGATTTCGAGCAGGTCACAGGAATTCCCAGTTGAAGTCGGCTGGGGCAAGTCGACAAAGATTTTTGTTGGGTCTGCGCATTTCTGATCGGGTCATAGGGCCTTTTTGAGCGGCTCTGCTCATTGTTAGGTCGGGTCTGATGGGAGCTTCTAAGCGAGTTCTCTTTCTTGGTGCGTTGTCTTCCCATGGCGTCACGATCATCAGAGGCTACGGCAATCTGTTGGCGGAACATGGTGACTCTGGTGGCTGATGGCAACTGTTGGTGAGAGAATGATGTTGGAGCAAGTATTCAGACGATGGCTTGGCAAAATGGTCATCGTTTTCATGACTACTATCGGCGTCATGGCTCCGGCAGTGACAAAAAGTAAGATGCTCCATAGCTCGACCAGCGTGTCGCTAGAACTTGGCTGAAAGGCTCCGAAACCTGGCATGTTTCTGACCAGCAATCATCTGGTTTTCTCTGACGAGTAGTGAGATGGTTGGAGCGCCACTGTACGCCCGTGTGAGAGATTGCTGGAAGCGGACCATGGATGACGCTGGAAACACATTTTTTCGGTGAGCTGGAAACACGTTTTTTCCAGCGGCTCTGGTGGGTAACGGCGTTATGTTGGCGATTGTTTGCTAGTCTTTGAAGCGATCGACAGCTGCTGTCGGTGTGATATCTGGTAGCAGATGGCGTAGTTCGAAGGGAAACCTGTGGCCGTACAATGGACAGTCTTCCGGCGGATATTTTTTATTAACTGTAGGCTGCTTCTCGGATTGATCACAGGCATGCTGTGAGTCTGCGAGAAGTTGATGTCTTAGGGCCAAGATATCCACCTTGTTCTACACATCACGTGAATTGCCTAATTTTGACCAAGTCAAGCCCTTTATTTTTTGGCAATTTTTTTTATTCCTTATATATAATTGTTATAATTGTTTTTACTTGTCAATTATTATTATATATTTAGATTGCATGTGCTATTTGATTTACTGCCTTATTTGCCGTAATAATAGCATGCTTATTTGCGTATTTTATATCTGTTATATTGTATGCATGCAAAAACCCTCTTGTTAAATAACTAAGTAGGAGAAGGATTGGTCATGATCTCGCGGCCTCCATTATTAATTTATTAAGTGATGCAAGTAAGCTTATGAGTTGGTTTTAGTGCTTCCTCCCCAGCGGATGAGTTTTATTTGCGGATCACTGGAATAAATTTTATTAAATAATTATTATTTGTAATGTGATGCAAGTAAACTTATAAGTCGGCTATAGTGCCTTCCTCCCCTATGAATGAGTTTTAGTTGCGGATCACTGGTACAAATTAATAATTGATGATTGTAGGAAATTATTTGAGGGAGTGTGGACTTCTCCAACTGTAAGACACACAAACTTGGGTAACGTACTTAATATCAAAAAATGGTATACACTTAGATGCAATTAATATGTATCCTCCCCAACGGAGTCATTGCTATTAAATTGCATGGCTGAAGGACAACCGACTATTAATCATTGAGTCATAAGGTTAATTATGACGTATGGAATTAATGGGTAAAACCTTCTCTTGCGAATGTTTGGGTTTGTATACGTTCACACTAACGTGGCATGCAAATTCACGGTGCTTGAGATGTTGGTGAATTTATTTTATATTATTTATTGAGAGAATCAATATAAAATTTAAATTCGAAGAGTTTAATCGTTATATTTATTTATTTGATTCTCTGAATTTTCGAATAGTTTATTTAACTTATTGTTAGCTGAAAGAAATTATATTTACTTGTCCTACATAAATTATTAGAAAGAATCTTGATTGTAATTCTTACTGCTTAGGAAAATTAAAATGTGTTCTCACTAAAGATGTCTTTTGATGCCTGTTTAAGTCTTTAGTGAAGAGGTGAGAGGTTCATAGAAATATGATGGTCTCATGCAACTCTTCGGATACTTAAGTAAGAAGGCAAGAGGTCATGGTTAACTTGATGAATGAATTGGAAATACTTGGAATAGAAATTGAAAGGGAAACCTAGCTCAATTTATTCTCCATAATTTGTCCTAACGTTTTGAGCAAGTTTCACTTGAATTACAAGAGGTTGTATATGGTGGGAAACTTCTGACAAAACGTGTGGCAAAGAAAAACCAATTTCGTCAAGAGGTGAACAAGGATAGTATTTTATTCTCTAGTTGTTGAAACATGATTAATGATGGCGTTTACTGACACGTTGTGTGTAAATACCAGAATCATTAAATGTTTTAAACATAGTGATGATAAGATAATTTAATACATGGGTAAACTACGAAAGTAGTGGCTATTTCAGTGGGAGTTGTTTATTTATCTTTTGATAGGAATAAACGATTGATTTTGAGAAATTATCTCTATGTACGTTATCATTGAAAGAATTTCATTTCAGTTTCTATGAATTTACGGATGAATACTTTAATTATTTAAATGACATGGTCATTATAATGAAGGATGGAGCTATAATCTGTTATGGTACAATAGTGACAATTTGTACACTCTTAAATCATGTTTATCCCACGGATGCAACAAATAGTAATTAAAAATGCATGTTCTAAACTTAGTAAGAGAAAGGAACTTTTGGAGATGAACTAAACATACTTTTGGCATCTAAGACTAGATCATTTTACTTAAGTACGATTCGAAAGTTGATAGCCGATGGACCGTTAAGTTTATTGGAAGTGGAAACTATCGAACTAGCGAGTCTTACTTGGAAGTAAAAATGATTAATTACCTTTTTCAAGGCAAGGGGGTATAGAGCCATGAAAAGATATGTTGGAAATGGTTCATTCTGATTTAAGCGATCCTAAGATTATCCCAGCGAGAGGTGTTTATGAATATTCAAATATTATTCTAGGAACAAGATATATTTATTTGATGCACTGCAAGTCTGAATACTATGATTAATTCAAGAAGTAAATGACTGATGCAGTGAAGCATCATGGAAAATATATCAAGTCACTGCGATCCAATCGTAGTGGCGAGCACCTCTTAGGATAGTTTAGGAGCTGTTAATCAGAGGATGAGATTGAATATCAAGTTGTCTACATCGGGCATACCCCAGCTGAATGGTGTGGCGGAAAGAAGGAATAAGGTTCTTATATATATGGTTAGATAGATGATGAATTATTTGGAATTACTAAATTTATTTTATAAGCAAGCCCTGGAAACAGCACGGCATATGATGTTTGTCTATTTGTGGGATATCCTAGAAAAATAAAGGATGGTTTATTTAATAGTCCAAAAGTTCGAAAAGTGATTGTTAATACAAACACTAGATTTTTGGAAAAGACTATGTAATAAATTACAAATCTATGTATAAGTTGTTCTAAAGGTATGGAAACGGAAATACAAATTATAGTACCAAGAATACAAGAGGATATACCACAAGTAAACTGCATCGCATGTCACATCTGATAAACAATTGCATGTAGTACCTTATCGTAGTGGGAGGGTTGTTATACAACCAAAAAGATCTGTGTTTTGGGAAAGTCATGAGACTTAATCCCTAATAAACATGAAATCGACCCATGGGTTTAACGAAACACTACATGATCGAAATACAGAATCTTAGTAAGTTGTAATGAATTTTAAATCGAATCTGGGAGCTTTTAGGATAACTAAATGGTGTAAAAGCTGTTGGAAGTGGTCATACAAAATAAAAGAGGATCATACAGAGTATATCCGGATTCTTTTATCTGTTGCTGCTCATTTTGATTATGAGATACATCAAATAGATGTCAAGACGGAATTTCTGATTGGAAGTCTTGAGGAATACATCTATGTTAAGCAACCAAAGTGATTCATTGCATAGAGCTAATAGCATTTTGAGTGTAAGCTTAAAAGTGTCCATCGATGGACTAAAGCAAGCTTCAAGATCATGCAACATCCGTTTCGATTAGGAAATCCAGTAATATGGATTTAATCAATGCTCGGATGGGTCTTGTATATTGAAAAGAGTGACGAAAATGTGGTGGTATTTCTTGTATGTACGTAGAAGATATCTTGCTCATTAGAGACAATGAAAGAGTATTGTCGGGCGTATGGGTATGGTTAATAAAGCGGTATGAAATGAAGGACTTAAGAGAAATAAAATATATTCTTGCGATCATGGTGATAATGATTACAAGATAGGATTTTTTTCTTATATTAAGCTTCATGAAATGATACAATCCTTACTCATTTTACCATGTAACTTTATCTAAGGATTGTGTCTTAATACATAGAAAAAGAAAAAATAGATAAAGGTGGTTCCCTATGCTTCGGCAATGAGGAACCTTAATCTATGGAATGCTATGTACGAGATTGGATATCTGTATTGCCAAATGGCATAGTTAGTGAGTATCAAGGTAACCCGAAACAAGAATATTGAATTATGGTAAGACATATTTGAAGTACCTGAAGAGGACTGGAAATTATATTTAAGCTTACCGGAATAATTCATTACTTTTTGGCGATTACTTAGATTTGGGTTTTTCAAATCATAGGAACGATAGTAAATCCACCTCAAAGTAATGTGTTTAATGGAAGTAGATCCATAGTGTGGATGAGTGTCATATAGGAATATATTTCGGACTCCACCATGGAAAGAAGATAATATTGGAGCCTTGTGGCAGCCAAAGTATCTGTGTAGTTGTAGAAACTTCGTAATGGACTTACATATGATTCTAAGTTTGTCTAAGGTTATCACAATTTATTGTGATAATAAGGGTGCAGTAGCAAACTTGAAGGAATCACAAGTCCATAAGAAAATTAAATACATTGATAGCTAGTACTGCCTGATAAGATAAATCATATGATTGAAGGGAAGGTTGTTGTCGCCTAGATTACATCGGATGATAACCTAGTAATCCTTTTACAACGACCTTAAGGCGAAAGCTTTTAATGGTCAAATAATGGGATTGGTAATCAGATGTATGGCAGAAGATATGGAAGCATAGTCTTTTAGTATAAGTGGGAGATTGTTGGATTGTATACTAAAAGTCTAGCTTTTTGTATGAACAATGAATAGAAAATATTTGAAATGAGAATCGTGTGATCAAACATCTGCAATAATGAATTATTGCAAAAGTCCATTTACTTTATACTATAGATAATATGGTGTGCAGCGTCACACAGAAGATCATATTATCAGCTCCTTATAAAGTATAAACAGATATTCACAACCGAGATAGAAGGAGACTATCCATTGGTATGGTTGTAGTGTGATTTGGCATTAGTCTGTCTTGACTATGAGATTGCACTAGTGCACTTTGTGTATTGAATAGGACCGCCGTTGAGATCGTTCGATTTATACTGACTATATAATAGAAATTGATCTCTGTTATTATGGAAGTTCGTACTCTTAATCCCTATACAATAACCTCGACACGTAAGCCAGTATTAATTTTTTTGATTCATCAATGGGTAAGATTTAAATATTAAGTCAATATGCTTGGTGAGTTAGGAAATTGTGTTGTCTCTATGGTGTGCTGTTGATTGTAGAAGGAATCTGTGTCCTAACGGAATTGGTTGATGATGTCCCCTTGAGAAGCTCATAAGGATTATCATGTAAACCATGCAGGTGGATTTATTCCAGCATGATAATAAGGTTGAGTGGTCCTACTCTCGGTAAAAATATTAATTAATGAAGTTGTCATTTACTTAATTAATTAATGGACATTGAATCTTAAACACGGGGAGACTAACGGACTCATAATAAGAAGGAGCCCATAAACATAATTTGGGATTAGGGTGGTAGTGCAATAATATTTCTTTAGTGGAATGATTTATTATTATTGGACTTGGATGCATAAGCCCAATGGGAGGCCCAAACCCTAATTTCTCCTACTGGTCCTTGTTGTAGCCTATATAATAGCCAATCTCATCAATCTGGAATCTGAATCACACGCATAACACACGAGAAAGGCAGATTAGGGTTGTAGACTGAGTTCTCTTGTAGATCATTTCCCAAACCAACGTCAAGACTGGCTTAGGAATACAACAGAAGACCAGAATGTCATTTGATGTTTTTGTCTATCGACTTCAGAAGTCAAAACTGTACATATGATACACCGTTAGAAAGCTACTGAAGAGAGGATCATTTTGGTTCATAGATTACTCGATTCCGATATTGGATGAGAGAGTTATGCCCAAAACCGTGAGGCTGCGCATGCTGTCGGCGAGAATTCAATCTCTACATCAACCCTGGTGAAAGGTAATTCGATTCTACACTTATGCTTTCACTGCTGTAGAATTGCATGGAACCCTAATGGTTCACGTTAACCAAAAGATCCAAACGCCAATAGCACCTGCTGTTCCAAATCTTGAAAAGGTGCAGGTGTGGGGAGATTTTAAGTGCAAGAAAAATGCTGTTGAGAAAAGGAGAATGTGGGGATGAAAAATGTTTTGATTTGTAGAGATCACACGTTGTAAAGTGGTGCGCTTAGCTAGTTTTATCTCTCTTTTTACCTCACCCTGTCCTAAGGCCCCATTACAATCCATTCAAAGACTCTTTGATTGTTGCACATGATTCATCCAAAATTGGTGGAGATTTGATTTGGGAGCAAGCCTATGGTAATGACTGCTCTTTTCAATTTTTGAGTGATCTTGCTACCTAAAACATATATTTGCGTGTTACTGAGTGAATCTTTATGAGGCCATGGAATTTTGAAAGATTTGAGGCCATGAAAGTTGCAAACTTTTAGTGGGGAATCATTTTTCATATTAGTTCCGAATGCTAATTGATTACTTTTCTCTTGAGGTGTTGTAACTTTCGTTTGCCTTAGTAGATGTTCCTTGGTTTTCTATTCTCTATAATCTTTGATTTCCATTTGCTTGAGGACAAGTAAAGTTTAGGCGTGGGGAGATTTGATAAGTCATATTTTAGCACAATTATTTTGTTGAAATTCATGTTTATTTGATTGACTTATATGCTAATTGGGTGCTAATATTGACTTATTCTATCTTCCCACACCTAAACTTTGCTTGTCCTCAAGCAAATGGAAATCAAAGATTACAGAGAATAGAAAACCAAGGAACATCTACCAAGGCAAACGAGAGTTACAGCACCTCAAGAGAAAAGTAACCAATGAGCATTCAGAACTAATATGAAAAATGACTCCCCACTCAAATTTTGCAACTTTCATGGCATTAAATATTTCAAAATTCCATGGCCTCACAAAGATTCACTCAATAACACTCAAATATATGATTTAGGTAGCAAGATCACTCAAAAATTAAAAAGAACAGACATTACCATAGGCTTGCTCCCAAATCAAATCTCCACCAATTTTGGATGAATCATGTGCAACAATCACCAATCAATCCAACAAGTTGTAAATGCATTTTAATTTTGTTATCTCCATCTAAAGGGACTCTATTGTGAGACAGGTCGACCCATTGTTAAAGTATACTTATTATATAGGTAAAGTGTGCTTATTATTAATTAAAGTATGTTTTTAGTGAATTAATACTATAACACTTTAAAAACATATTTTAATTCATTATTTATCATAGTTTTAAAAAATATATTTTAACTAAAATTAACATATTTAACCTATATAATAAGCATACTTTAACAACGGGGTCGACCTGTTTCACAACCCGACTCACAAGAGACTTTGTCCTCCACCTAACATTGTGAAGATTGAAAAATAAATTTCACTTAGGGGTTATTAATTGGGTAACTCGTTCTAGTCTTAAGGTGAAAAGGTGGTTGAGCTTATAGAATTTGTGTGAAAGATGAATTATATTAATCACAGCAATAGGTTTATATACATGATTCAAGAATGATGAAAATATACAACAACAGATGTGGGACTAATACTAAACACAAACATATATACTCTAATACGCCCCCTCAATATGGAGAATGAATGATGATGCCCATCTTAGATATAAGTAAGGCAAGCTGTGGACCAGACAGTGGTTTAGTAAAGGCGTCAGCAAGTTGGTCGGAGGAGGATACATGAGATACCCAAAGTTGCGACTGTTGTACAAGGTCTCTGGCAAAGTGATAGTCAATAGCTGGATGCTTCATTCGGGAGTGGAAAATAGGGTTAGAACAGAGATAGGTAGCACCAACATTATCACAACAAATTTTAGGAGTGGAGGGACCCATTTGTAAACATAGTTCTAATGGAAGCGAGCAAGTCCATTGCAGTTTGGCCACGGTAGAGGCGATGGATCGATACTCAGCCTCAGTCGAGGAACGAGCTACAATCTTATGTTTCCGAGACTTCCAAGAAATAGGATCTTCCCCTAGGAAAACAACATAAGCTTTAGTGGATTATCTGTCATCAACATCTTCTGCCTAGTAGTGTCAGTGAAATAGTGCAAGGTTAGAGGGGAGTCTCGCCTTAGACGAAGAGAAACATGGCGTGTCCCATTCAAATATCGTAGAATGCATTTAATAGCTCCCTAGTGCATGTGTGACAGTTGGTGCATGCATGAACTGAGATGTTTGTTCACAGTGTAGGCTATATCAAGGTGAGTCAAGAGAAGGTACTGAAGACTGCCAAGGACTTGGCGATAACTAGATGCATCAAAAGAATCAGTGCCATCTTTGAGTGAAAATTTAGCACTTGAAGGTGGAGACCGGCTTAGCTGATAACATAACATATTGTGATGAGACAAAATATCAGTAAGGTGCTTATGCTGAGATAAATGACACCCGGCATCAGTATGATAAACTTCAATGCCCAAGAAATAGGAAATAAGACCTAGGTCTTTGATGGAGAAGTTGGACGCAATGCAGTGACAAACTCTTTAAGAAAAGTAGCATCACTGCCAGCAAGTACCAAATCATCGACATATACTAAGAAATATGCAAGGATTCCATGATGATGATAGACAAACAACGACTCATCCAACTTTGTGTTGGATTGTATACTAAAAGTCTAGCTTTAGTATGAACAATCTTATGACAATATTTGAAATGAGAATCATATGATCAAATGATTGCATCTTATAATTTATTTTATATGCATGATGCAATAGTCCACTTACTTTATACTGTAGATAATATGTTGTGCGACAACACGCGGAAGATCATATTATCGGTTTCCTTATAAAGTATAAACAGATGCTCACAACTGAGATAGACGGGGACTCTCTATCGGTATGGTTGTAGTGTGGTTTGGTATTAGCTTGTATTGGCTATAGAATCACATTAGTGCACTTGTGTGTATTGAGCAGGACCGCTTGAGATCGTTCTTCTTATACTGACTATATAGTAGAACTTGATCTCTGTTATTATGGAAGTTCATGCTCTTAATCCCTATACAATAACCTCAACACGTAGGGCAGTATGTATTTCTTTGATTCATCAATGGGTGAGATTTATTAGTATTAAATCAATATACTCGGTGAGTTGGAAAGTAGTGCTGTCTCTATGGTGTGCCTCATTTGACATACGGGAGATAATAGAGAGCAGATTGAGAGAACTCTGGGGATTGTTGACCACCCAACACCAGAGTTGACTTTGGGACATACGGTAGAAGATTAGAGGTGTTCATCACAGATCTTCATCCTCTACATCAACCCAGAAGTACGGTAAGTATTTAATTTAATTGCTTCCGCTGTTATCGTTTGCCTGATATCCTAATCGGATCACGTTTGAACCACACGATCCAATTGCCAACACTTTGTGCAGTAGAAGCCATACCACACTAAGAAACTACGAAGAGCATGTTACCAAGTTTGAGGAGCTTGTTTGAGGCCATAGATGGACTTGTCATGCAATCTACATGCATGAGTAGGGTTATCAGAGTCAATAAAACCTGACAGCTGGATCATGTAAATTTCCTCTGCTAGAGTGTTGTGAAGAAAGGCATTATATACATCAAACTCATGAAGAGGCCATTGATTAGAGACTGCAATACTTAGAACAACTCAAATAGTTGTGGGTTTGAGGACTGAACATTTCAGAAAAATCAACTCCCGGTCATTGATGAAATCCTTTCGCAACAAGCTTGGCTTTGTTACGATCCATAGTACCATCAAGTTTTCTTTTGATCCAGAAGACCCATTTACACCCAATAACATTCTGAGAAGTGAGACCGGGACAAGTGACTAAGTGCCATTTTTTATAAAGGCATTAAATTCAGCAGCCACAGCATCTTGCCAGCATGAAAAAATCAAGGCATGTGAGACAGAAGTGGGTTCAATATCAGTGAGCAAAGAAGTATAACAATACCTGAGATTTTGTTTCAGAATGTTATTGTGAGAACAAGTGGTCATCTAATGGATAGGTGGAGGTGGAGGTGGAGGTGTAGGAAGAGGAGGAAGCAGGGGGGCGATTGCATAGGTGACGTCATAGTAGTCTTTGGCAGAGGAGAAGACGTGGCTGGAGGTGTTGGTGCATGTGTTGATGATGGAATAGTAGGTGGAATTGTAGGAGGTATTGGAGGTGGTATTGGTGGGGAAGAGATGTCAGGAGGTGGTAGGGATTCACTAAGAGTTTCAAGCCTATTTTTGAATGGAAAGATAAGTTCAACGAAATATACATGCATGTCGAGATGCAAAGACTCTATTTGTGTGTCAATCAAGACAAAAATACGCACTTTGAGTGAGTGAATATCCTATAAAGACACAAGGTGAGGATCGAATTTCAAGTAGTTGTGGTGTGAGGTCGGAGCTAAGGATAGCACTGACAGCCAAAGACACGAAGTTTTGAAATATTGAGAGTTTATGAAAACAGTATTTCAAGGATGATTGCATATTAGGTTAACTTTAGGAATACGATTAATAATGTATGTAGCTACAGAAATTGTGTATGGCCAGTATTGAAGAAGCATGGACGCACCATAAAGAAAAGCTAGCTCAGTGTCTATTACATGGCGATGTCGCCTTTTTTATGCTTGATGGGTGTTTTCTCAACACACAATTTTAATCCCCAAGTATGAAGAATACCAATTGTAGTTTTGAAGGTGACCAAGTTAAATATCGAATGCACGGGACGGGTAAATATTACTTTAGTTATTTTCTAGCAATTATGACTATGTTGAGAATTGTAATTATTGGTTTTTAAACTAAGTAACAATTAAAATAGCAAATCAATAACAAGAACAAGAGAAGAGTAGTTGTGATCAAATAAGATGATAGGTAGTTCGTCAGGCCATCCAGTTTCATTCGTTAATTCATATTTTCCTGTGTCGATGTCCGACTCTGCCTTGTGGTTTATTAACGCATCGCTAGACCATGCAAATCTACTCTATAGACACAAATGATAAGCTTTTGACACGTGTGAGTATCCTCAGAGCAAGATGTATACTTTATCCCCCTTTCTAGGTACTATCATAATCAATTATTTCCCGTGCACTTAGTACTCTAACCCGATTTGATCTCCCTTTTTAGGTACTATAAAGTTATACTCTTAATCCTACTTGTTAACCCAAATTCAATTCAATTAACAAACATTCGTATAAGACGGTTCTAATAAAACCTCGGAATCCCTTCACTTAAAATTATAACAATAAACCCTGCTCATTAGTGAACGCACTCAATCAATAACCATGTTATGCATTCAGCCTCTACACAACGATTATTGATGCACAAAACAACTATGAGTATGGATTAAAAACGTACAATCTTATATAAACTAAACCACAAGTAGTGTTATACGGAGTATACACACGAAATACAAATCAACTCATGAAACCTTCATAACCCTAGAACTACCGAAGTGGCTCTAGCCCATGATTGATCTAGGAACAATCATGATTAGATGGACCAATCTTACTTGAATCTCCAGCGGAACCTCTGTCACAGCTCCTCCTAGTCTCCTCTTGTACTTCACGATCTTACGCTCTCTAAAACTCTTTAAAAGCTCTCTTCTCTGACTGCATGAGCCTTCTTTTATACTTGTAATCACATCTCCAGGACTTGGAATGGGCTTTTCAAGTGATCACACGCGTTTTGGCCTCGAAAATCCGGATAAGGTAAGTTTTCGCACGATGGTTCGACCTCAGCAAACAGGTTGAACCATTGACCGCAGGTCGAACCACAGGTCGAACCCACCTACTGGAAGTATTCTGCACTTGGTTTGACTTCTTGTACAGGTCGAACCACTCCGTCTTGGTCGAACCACAGGTCGAACCATGCTATTGGACAATTTCTTCTATTGATTCGATCAACTGTCAGGTCGAATCTCCAGCGTCGTGGTCGAATCAACTTTCTCGCGAACTGGTTTGACCATGGTTCGACCTGATAGACAGATCGAACCCCTCGAGTCGTGGTCGAACCCATCTTCTGCCACTTTGCATTGCTGGTTCGACCTGCTAGAGAGGTCGAACCCTCCTCCAACAGGTCGAACCCACCTCTCTTTTTGGCAGTTCGCGTGGTCTCGACTTCGTCTCTTCGATTCTTGGCACTTCCACTCCGATTTTGCTATGAAAACTACTTAAATAGCTCCACTAACACCTGATTCATGCTAATTCACAATATATATAGGTTTTCCACCTATTTCCACCTCAAAACTCTCCAAAACTAGCACAAAACATGATGCCAAACTTGTGAATTTACACACTCATCAAACCCCCAAACTTACATGTTGCTCGTCCCGAGGCAACCAAATCAAACCACAGGAGTCGTGTATAATTCACCAAGATCAAGTACAACACATATCACACATGCAACTTCATTAAATCAAACAAGTATTAATTGCTTCATATATATCACTCATGCAAAACCAATCCAATCACACACCATTCGTAGTACTAAGTAATCTAGCTCACAAGATAAGTATTTATTCTCTTTCGCTCAAGTGCGTGAGGCACTATATAGGCTAATATAAACGCTAATATCAATCCATATTCACGCGTAACCATTAGTTTGGCAAAGGTCTCAAAAATCAACTTATAATCAACTCTTCACTAGGATCACAAAGGACTTGTTTTTGGGTTGTAATGTTGGCTCTTTGGAAAAAGGTAGGAAAATTTAGGTAAAGTGACTTAAGACACTAGTAGAGAGTTACCTTGGAGGTTCTCGATTTCTTCTTCTTGCTGCAATATCTCCTCCAACTTCTCCTCTTCTTCTCATGGATTTTTCTTCTTTTCCGTGCATCAACATCATCTCTTTAGACAATTCGGGTACCGGTTTTAGGCACTACTCTTCTTCTCTTTATCAATCAGCTGCTCTTAAGCTTAAAGCTTCATGTTATAAGCAATCGAGGTACCAGTTTCAGGCACTACCCCTAAACAAGATTTAACCATATTCTTTTCATCCAACCATATTCTATCTTCTTTTTTCTTCTTGCGACACTTACTCACCTCAACTCTCTCTACCAATGAATAGGTTAATCAAGGCTCAAGTAAAGATTTATAAGGTTATTTACTTCGGCTACCAAAGAAAAGGTTTTTAACGGCTCAACGGGGAATCCAAAGGTTAATAAAATCATTAGGAAGGATAAAATTTGGCTAAGTAGCTTAATCACAAAATAATGGCCTAAGATCATGTC
Organism: Pogostemon cablin; assembly: GCA_023678885.1. NCBI lineage: Eukaryota > Viridiplantae > Streptophyta > Magnoliopsida > Lamiales > Lamiaceae > Pogostemon > Pogostemon cablin. The sequence continues at coordinate 26,646,074 of CM042967.1, forward strand.
CTAGCAATTTATCAATCATAAGTCTCGCACAAGACTCCAAGCCAAGTTCTAGAATACGTTTATATAAATGATCCTCTCAAGAATAAAACAATCATGATCAAGCATGATTAACAAGGCTCAAATCCTCACATAGGTAAATAGAATCCTAAGTACTCCACATAGCACATAATTAAGATCAATTCCACAAGAACTCTACATACTTATCAAATTATACATGCTTTTCATCAATAGAAATTAACACATGAACATATGAATGCACAAAATCAACAGCCCATAAACCGAATCAACCATACAAGTATTCAACACTCATGAATCCATCTATCCTAACAATGACATCCAAGAATATACATGCCACTCACTCAATAAACACAGCCCAATCTGTAAAGAGAAAAAGAAGAATGGATGTGAGATGAATCGGAGAAAATCAAAAGAAAACCTGAAGATCTACTCCTCCGGAGCATCATCATCCTCATCATCATCATCCTCGTCATCCAATCTCTGCTCCATAGCTCGATACAGACTGCTGATGTTCCTATCCATAAGATCCACCCGACTACTCACTCTACCTACCCGCTCATTCAAGGCAGTGTACCTCTCGTTCAACATGGCATAGTTGGCATTGGCGAGTGCGAGCTGCCTGTTCGTCTCCTGCTATACAGCTACGACCGTGCCTAGCTGCTCGTGAATCAAGCGAAGCTGTTCCTGGGTATCATCCCGAACAGCCCGCTGCTGCGGTACTGGAGCATGCTGAGGCGCGTCGTGCTGCTCCTCCTCCGGAATCTCTATCTCTGGCTGCTCATCTACCCGATGCTCGACCTCGGGCTGCTGTGGTGGCTGCTGTGGTGGCGGATGGTACTCTCCCTAATCCACAATTTATTGTAGCTCCGCCAACCTATCCTCCGCACACATCCTAGCCACGGCTCTCCAATCCTCATTGGTCTTCAGAGTCACGGACAAAGCGGTGTGTCCTAGGGAGTTCATCAACAAGTTCCTCACCTCCCGAACGGTGGCCATGTTGTTCACATCAAAGGGAAACATGAAGTCGAATGGCTTTGGTCCTCTCGTGAAGAACCAATCACCATCTCTAAAGTGTGCAAATCCTCCCTTTACGCATGTGAACATCACCAAGTCGGGCTCTCCTCTAACAGGTGTAATGCTGGTGAAGTCCATGTTGTAGTGCTCAGCTACAATCGTCAGCAACCCTCCAATGTTCACCTTCTGAAATCCAACGGTCCTGAATCGATGCAGCTGCGCGATGAAATATGCTCCCACATTGAACTTCACCCCATTCATCATACATCATAGGGCGTAAAGCTCTCCCCTAGACACACAACCACCCTCCGAATGAGCAAACAGTATGTTTCCGAGCACTAGATCCATATACTTCAACACTCGATTCTTGATCGAGGTCGCACGAGCCTGCTTAATCTTATAGTCTCTGATCTCCCTGGAGATCTCCCTCCAAAATCTATGGGCATTGAAGTAGCCACTCTCCACTAGAGAGATCTCAAGAGGCGTCTGAAATAGCTCGTTGAATTCGTCAGCTGTCCATCTCTTCTGGACTCCTCCTAACTGAAATGAGCACCGAAATTGATAACCAAGAGGGTCATTCTCCATCTCAAATGAGCAAATCACCTCAGATGTAACATGGAAATATGTCGGCCTCTTCAATTCCATAAATTTTTGGATCTCCACTCGATCGAACATCCAAAAGATATCATCCCTGATGTGCATAATCCTCATGGCATCGTCATCCTGGTATCTCGTCCGGGCCACCTTGGCTGAGACTTCTGCGTACTTTTCTTTGATCTCATCCCAATCAGGCATCTGAATCTTGAAGTTCTCGGGAAGGCATTCTTGCAATCTCAGCGTCTTCGTCACCTTATCTACGTTTGAAGGCCTATCTTGCCTTTTTTTTATCTTACTTCGGCTGCCTTCCCCTTCCCCTTGCCTTGCCCGGATCCTTGTCTGGATTCTTGTCCTATACCTGAAAACAACTACTCAGTACAACCAACAAGACAAGAAAGCAAGTAATCGACTAGCATATCCTATACTCTACTCAAGACTTCAAGCATCCATGCTTCATCAACAACATATCACCTGAACAACCATCATCAAACACCACTTGCTTTTCAACATACTCAAAACTACTTCAATCACATCTTCCTCAACATTCAAACACAGCCATACAAGCATGCCTTCAACTTATCAAAGCAATTCACTTGAGTTTCAACAAGTCAAAACATGAACTCCTCAAATTTTGAATGATTCAACCAAACCAACATGCTTATACTCATAAACACACAATATCATTGATCAATTCACATAAACACTCAAGTGCAATCAATAATCAAACATTCTCAAACCAATGAACAAGAATTCATATGAATCAAATCAAAATAACAACATTCACCATGAAATTCAACCAACATCAACATCAATCCTCTTACCCACAATGAATTGCATACACTAAGATTCAATCCTAGAGTAATTGAGTTGAGAAAACATACCTTTAGCTTTTTCCACGACAAAAGATCGATCAAACACTCAAAACCCCCAAGAAATCGCGACTAAGCCCTAGCTTGCAGCGAAATTCGCCCAAATTCGCATCTATGTCATGAAATAAAGGTGTGGTGATGTGTAATCGGTGCGAAATCAAGTGTAATTGAAGAATTGGTGCAAGGGTGTAGTGATTTCGTAAAGGTTCGAGGAAGGGTGAAGTGAAAAATGATCGAACCCTTCTCAAAAATCAAACTTAAAACACATACCTGGCTTGGTTCGACCTTGGGTTCGAGCTGTTAAACAGGTTGAACCATGACTGACGAGGTCGAACCACCCTTTTGGACGAGTTCTTCTTCAGGTTCGACTTGGGTTCGACCTACTGGAACAGGTCGAACCAAAACGCATCAGGTCGAACTACCCTACCGTATGTTTCAGATCACTAGTTCGACCTTGGTTCGACTTGTTAAACAGGTCGAACCAAGTACGACGTGGTCGAACTGAACTTCAGCAGTACTGGTTCGACCTAGGTTCGACCTGTAGGATCAGGTCGAACCATGCTTGTGAAGGTCGAACCACCTCACTGAATGATTTTTCAACACGGTTGTTAGGTTCGACCTCCTGGCACTGGTCGCACCTACCCCCTGGAAGCTCCAAAACGCGTGTTCTTCAATCCCTACACACTTCAAACTTCAAAACGAATCATTAAGTACCAACTAGAGCACAACTTTATCAAGAATTGGTTCTTTAAAAACTTATCAATCATGAGTAACTCCGCAATCACTCAAATACGAAACAACAAAACACCACGGAACATTAGGCAAGTTACAAAAAATCGACACATACAAACCGGTTAAAGTTTTAAATATGCCACAAAAAATTAACTCCCCTAACAAACGTCACAAAGAATAGATTATACTATCGGTGCTTATCAATGTATGTACATCACACCCCCCAAACTTAGTAGAAACTATAGTCGAAACTAAGTTTACAAAGAGATGTAATTGCCGATAAGTAAGCACTTCAAATATAAAAATTTCTTACTCACACGGAAGAAATAAAGCATTAAAACAGGAGGGAAAGCCCCCATCAAGCGCTCATGTTTAACGTCGGAGAGTCACGATGGTACCAACTCAGATCAAGGTATCCACAAAGATGACACAAACATCATCCGATGACCTATAATGCTTCAAGCGATGTCCATTCGCTGCAATAATATCTATATCCTTGTCAATGAGCTCAAAACTCCCCCCTCCTATGGCTCGATGAATCATGAACGGTCCCATCCACTTCGACTTCAACTTACCTGCAAAAAGCTTTAAATGAGAGTTAAAGAGCAATACCTCGTCTCCTTGCTTGAACTCCTTGTACGAGATCTTCGAATCATGCCACCTCTGAATCCTTTCCTTGTAGATCTCGGAATTCTTGTACGCACGACTCTGAAACTCATCCAAAAGAATGATGTGAGTCATCCTCAACTCCTTCACATCCTTGAGAGTCAAGTTCAAGCTTTGCAAAGCCCAAAATGCTTTGTGTTGAATCTCTACAGGTAAGTGACACGGCTTCCCATAGACAATCTGATACGGTGACATATCTAACACCGTCTTGTACACGGTCCGGAACCCCCACACGACATCATCGAGCTTCAAAGCCCAATCCTTTCTATTGGTTTCGACCACCTTCTCCAGAATCTATTTGACTTGACGGTTAGAGACCTCCGCTTGCCCATTCGCTTGAGGATGATAAGGTGTAGTAACCCTATGCTTAACACCATACCCTTTAAGCACCTTCTCAAGAAATTTATTAATGAAGTGCGTACCTCCATCACTAACAAGTGCTCTAGGGACTCCAAAGCGGGCAAAGATATGCTTCTTCAAGAAAGATATAACAGTTTTCGAATCATTCAAGTGAGTAGGAATTGCTTCCACCCACTTAGAAACATAATCAACCGCAAGTAGAATGTAGAGAAATCCATTAGATGGGGGAAAAGGCCCCATAAAATCGATACCCCACACATAAAAAATCTCGATCACTATGCTCGGCTGAAGCGGCATCTCGTCTCTCCTACCGATGTTCCCTATGCGTTGACATCTATCGCAAGACGCCACATAGGTCTCACAATCGTTGAACAACATAGGCCAATAAAGAGCGGACTGAAGTACCTTGGCTGCTGTCTATTGAGCACCGAAGTGCCACCCGTTAGGTTGTGCATGGCAAAACTCGAGAACACTCTCCATCTTCATCTCAGGCACTGATGGGGGTTTTCTCAACACACAAATTAATCCTCAAGTATAAGGATATCAATCGTAGTCGCGAAGATGACCAAGTTACAATATCGAACCCACGGGATGGTTAAATATCAATTTCGTTATCTTCTAGTGTATTTTAGACTATGTTTGGTAATTGTAAATGTTTAAGGATTGATAACTTCGAATCGAATAGCAAGAAGAAATAGCAAGAGTAGAGAAAAGTGAGTTGTGATCAATAAGAATAATAGGTAGTTCGTCGGGTCATCCAGTTTCACTAGCAATTTGTATTTTCATGTGATGGTGTCCGGCTCTGCCCTGTGGTTTGTGGACGCATCACTAGACCATGCAAGTTTACTCTATAGACACAAGTAAATATGCGCTTGACACGTGTGAACAACATCGGAGCAAGAGATATACTTCACCCCCTTTCTAGGTACTATCATAATCAATTATCTTCTACGTCTAGAATCTAACCCGACTTGATCTCCCTTTTTAGGTACTATAAAGTTATACTCTTCATCCTATTCATCAACCCGAATTCAATTCAATTCATGAATATTCATATAAGACAGTTCTAATAAGACTTCGGAATCCCTTCACTTAGAATTATAACAATAAACCCTGCTCAGTAGTGAACGCACTCAATCAATAACCATGTTATGTATTCAGACTCTACACAACGATCATTGATGCACAAAACGACTATGAGTATGGATTAAATATGCAATCTTATATAAAATAAACCACATGTAGTGTTGTACGGAGTTTTACACAAGAAATACGAATTACATCATGAAACTTTCATAACCCTAGAACTACCAAGGTGGTTCTAGCTCATGATTGATCTAGGAACAATCATGGTTAGATTGATCATTCTTACTTGAACCTTCAGCGAACCTCTGTCACAGCCCGCTGGATGGATCACCACCTCTTCTCTTGTCTCTCTTATGATTGACGATCAAAAGCTCTCTTTATTCTCTGTATGAGCCTCCTTTTATACTTGTAATCATGTCTCTAGGGCTTGGAATGGGCTTTCTAAGTGATCTCACGCGTTTCGGCCTCAAAAATCCGGATAAGGTAAGTTCTCGCGCATAGGTTCGACCACGTCAAACAGGTCGAACAACTGGCCACTGGTCGAACCCCAGGTCGAACCCAGCTACAGGAAGAATTCTGCACAGGTTCGACCTTCTGGACAGGTCGAACCACTTAGGCCTTGGTCGAACCCCAGGTCGAACCTCAACATTGGACAACTCCCGCTCCCGATTCGACCAATCTGACAAGTCGAACTAAAACGTCGTGGTCGAATCCTCTTTTCCGCGAACTGGTTCAACCATGGTTCGACCTGATGGCCAGGTCGAACCACTCAAGTCGTGGTCAAATCCATCTCTGCAAGCTCAGCAATGTTGGTTCGACCTGCTGGACAGGTAGAACCCTCCTCCAACCAGGTCGAACCCACCTAATTCTTGGACGGTTCGCATGGCTTCGACTCCGTCTCTTCGATTCTTGGCTCTTTCACTCCGTTTTTGCTAAGAAAACACTCAAATAGCTCCACTAACACCTGATTCATGCTAATTCACAATATATATAGGTTTTCCACCTGATTCATACTAATTCACAATATATATAGGTTTTCCACCTATTTCCACATCAAAACTCTCCAAAACTAGCACAAAACATAGCGCCAAACTTGTGAATTTACACACTCATCAAACCCCCAGACTTGCATGTTGCTCGTCCCGAGGCAACCAATTTAAACCACAGGAGTCGTGTAAAATTCAACAAGATCAAGTACAACACATATTACACATGCCACTTCATTGAATCAAACAGGAATTACTTGCATCATATATTTCACTCATGTAAAATCAATCCAATCACACACCATTCGGAGTACTAAGCAATCTCGCGGACAAGATAAGTCTTTACTCTCTTTCGCTCGTGCGTGAGGCACTATAAGCTAGTATAAACACTCACATCAATTCATATTCACGGGTAACCATAAGCTTGGCAAAGATCTCAAAAATCAACTTACACTAGATTAATACTAGAATCACAAAGGACTTGTTTCTAGGTTGTAATGTTGGCTCTTTGGAAAGGGTAGGAAAATTTGGTCATAGTGACTTAAGACACTAGTAGAGAGTTACCTTGGAGGTTCTTGATTTCTCATTCGGATTCATATTCTCCTCCAATTCTTCTCTTGCACTTGCAATTTTCAATTTTCCTTCTCTTCCTTGCATCAACATCATTCTTCTTTTGATCGCTCGGGTACCAGTTGTAGGCACTACCCTTCTCGAACATCGTTCGGCTACTACTTAAAAACTTCAAGCCCCATGTATAAGCAATTCGGGGTACCAATTTCAGGCACTATCCCTATCAAGATTTAACCATGCACTTTTCTTACTAAACCTCATTCCATCTTCCTTTTCTTCTTCCACACTTATTCACCTTACTCTCTCTACCAATGAATAGGGTATTTTCACAGCTCAAATAAGGTAATTAAGGCTATTATATTTGACTTGCCAAAGAAAAAGCTTTTAAAAGGCTCAAACAGGGCTGCCAAAGATTTATAAAATCATTAGGAAAGGTAAAATTTGGCTAAGTGACTCAATTAATCAAAAATGGCCTAAGATCATATCCTAATATTTCATCAATTGTAAGTTTCACACAAGACTCCAAGCCAAGTTCTAGAATACGTTCATACGAATGATTCTCTCAAAAATAAACTATCATGATTAATCATGATAGAGGCTCAAATCCTCACGTAGGTAATCAATTCCTAATACTCCTCATAGCACATAATCAAAATCAATTCCTCATGAATTCCATATACTTAACACATTATTCATGCTCTTTCCAATGAAAATAAACACGTAAACACATGAATGCACAGAATCAATAACCCATATACAAATCAATGATACAAGATCAACTATATCAGGTACATGCCACTCACACATGAATCACACCCCAATCTGTAAACATAAAAAGAAGAATGGGAGATAAGATGACTCGGAGAAGCCAAAAGAAAACCTGAAACTACTCCCTAGGAGCATCATCATCCTCATCATCATCGTCATCCTCATCCATCCTATTTTCCACAGCTCGGTACAGACTGGTAATGTGCTTATCCATCATATCCACTCGACTACTCACTCTACCAACACGCTCATCCAAGGCAGAGTACCTTTCGTTCAGCGTGGCGTAGTTGGCATTAGCGAGCGCGAGCTGCCTATTCGTCTCCTGCTGTGCAGCTACCACCGCGATCAGCTGCTCATGAATCAAGCGAAGCTGCTCCCGAGTACCTGGAACTGCTCGCCGCTGCTGCGGTACCGGAGCATGCTGAGGCGCATCATGCTGCTCTTCTCCCGGAATCTTCATCTCCGGCTGCTCATCTACCTGATCCTCCTCTTCAGGCTGCTGTGGCTGAGGTGGACGGAACTCTCCTTGATCAACGATCTGCTGTAACTCAGCCATCCTCCCCTCAGCACACATCTGCGCTACCGCTCTCCAATCACCACCCGACTTCACTGCCACGGATAAGGCGGTGTGTCCAAGAGAATTCATTAACTTATTCCATGCTTCCCGAATAGTTGTCAAGTTGCTCACGTCGAAGGGGAACATAAACTCGAAAGGCTTGAGACCTCTCGTGAAAAACCAATCTCCATTTCTAAAATGGGCAAATCCTCCCTTCACGCACGTGCTCATCATCAAATCGGGTTCTCCTTCTACTGGTGTAAAGCCGGTGAGATCCAAGTTGTAATGCTCAGCCACGATCGTCAATAACCCTCCAATATTCACCTTTTGAAATCCAATGGTCTTGAATCGATTTAGCTGCGCAATAAAATAAGCTCCCACATTGAACTTCACCGCGTTCAGCATACACCACAAGGCGTAAAGCTCTCCTCTAGACACAACACTCCCCTCCGAGAGGGCGAATAACGTGTTGCTCAGGACGCAGTCCATGTACCTCAAGACTGGGTTCTTTATTGCGGAAGCACGAGCCTGTCTGGTCTTATAATCACGAATCTCCCCAGTGATCTCCCTCCAAAACCGTTTTGCACTAAATGCAGCATTTTCTAAACGAGGGATCTCCAAAGGCGTCTCAAACAGCTCATCGAAATCCTCAGACGTCCATCTCCTGCTCACTCCACCAAGCTGAAACGTACACTGATAAGGATAACTAAGCGGGTCCTTCTCCATCTCAAACGAGCAAACTACTTCCGCTGTAACATGGAAGTACGTCGGCCTCTTCAACTCCATGAATCTTCGGATCCCTACTTGATCAAACATCCAGAATATATCATCCCCTATTCTCATTATCCTCATCGCTTCATCATCTTGGTATCGAGTGTGAGCTATCTTATCTGAAACTTCTTCCCACTTCTCTTTAATCTCATCCCAATCTTGCATCTGAATCTTGAAGTTATCGGGTAAACGATCTTGTAGCCTCAGTTTTCTTGTCACTTTGTCCAAATTTGAAGGCCTGTCATGCCTCTTCTTCGATCTTTCCTCCTCTGCCTTTCCTTTTCCTTTACTTGATCCTTGTCCCTTTCCTGAAAACAAATACTTGAATCCAACCAACAAGACAAGAAAGCAAGTATTTTACTAGCACATCACATACTCTACTCAAGACTTCAAGCATCAATGCATATTCACACAAACTATCATCTCAACACCACTTGCTTATTCAACATGCTCAAAACATCTTCAATCACACCTTCCTGAATCATCAAAACATAACCAACAAGCATGCATTAAGCAATTCAAGCAATTCAATTTAAAATTCAACATGTTTCCCTCAATGAACTACTCAATTTCATCAATTTCAAACCAAATCAACATGCTCATTCTATGATATGTTCTATCCTTCATCAATCCACATAAAAATTCAAGTTCTATCAATAATCAAACAACCAAAAACCAAGAAACAAGAATTCATATGAATCAAATCACAATATCAACATTCACCATGAAATTCAACCATACTCAACATCAATCCTCTTATTCACATCGAATTTCTTACCTAAACCTTCAATCCTAGAGTAATTGAGTTGGAAAAACATACCTATTGACTTGCCCATGGTGAACAACCGATCAAGAACACACAACAACCAAAAATCGCGATTTCAGCCCTAACTCGTGGCAAAGTCCGCCCAAATCCGCGACCGAATCGAAAATTCAAGGTGTAATGTTGTGTAATCGGTGTGAAATCAAGTGTAATTGAAGAATTTGTGCAAGGGTGTAGAGGTTCGAAGAGGGTTCGAGGTTTGGTGTTTCGAAAAGTGTTCGAACCCCTCTGAAAAATCGAACTTAAATCTCGTACCTGGCTTGGTTCGACCTCAGGTTCGACCACCTGAACAGGTCGAACCATGGATGACTAGGTCGAACCTCTCTTCTGGACAAACTATCTTCTCGGTTCGACCTTGGGTTCGACTTGCTGATCAGGTCGAACCCTCCTTGAATTGGTCGAACCCCGCTTCTGGAAAACAGAGTGCTTCGAACTGACTGGTTCGACCTTAGGTTCGACCTTCTGATCAGGTCGAACAACTATGGCTTAGGTCGAACCTCCTCTCTGGACAACTTTCGACGCCGGTTCGACTTCCTCTGCTTTTGTTCGACCTCTGAAACTGGTCGAACCACTCCTAGTGTTGGTCGAACCTTCCTCCTAATTTTCAAAACTGAGTGTTCTTCATTCACTACACACTTCAAGCTTCAACACAACTCATTAGGTACAATCTAGAGCACAACTTCAAAAATTGTTCCACATAATATCATTCATGAGTAACTCCGTAAAAGAAAACACAATCAAAAACCACTGAACATTAGGCAAGTTGTAAAAAATCGTCATATCAAAATCGATAAAAATTTCAATATGGCCGCAAAAACCAACTCCCCTAACAAACAATACAAAGAAAATATTATACTCTTAATGCTTCAATGAGGTAATAACATCACACCCCCGCAAACTTAAGTAAAAACGTAAGTTGAAACTAAGTTTGAAAAGAGATGTAATTGCCGATTAGTAAGCATCTTAAATATAAAAATTTCTTACTCACACAAAAGAAATAAAACAATAAAACAGAAGAGTAAGCTCTCAACAAGCACTCATGTTTAACGTCGTAGAGTCACGACGGTACCGAATCAGATCAAGGTATCATCAAAAATGACACACGCATCATCCGGCGACCTATAATGCTTCAATCGATGCCCATTCGCCGCGATAACGTCTCCATCTTTGTCAATAAGCTCAAAACTCCCCCCTCCTAAGGCTCGATGAATCATGAACGGTCCCGTCCACTTAGACTTCAACTTGCCTGCAAAAAGCTTCAAACGAGAGTTAAAAAGTAGTACCTTATCTCCTTGCTTGAACTCCTTGTATGAGATCTTAGAATCATGCTACATTTTCATTCTTTCCTTATAAATCTCTGAATTCTTGTAAGCACGACTCCTAAACTCATCCAATTGATTCATGTGAGTTATCCTCAACTCCTTCACATCCTTAAGAGTCAAGTTCAAGCATCGCAAAGCCCAAAACGCTTTGTGTTGAATCTCTACAGGTAAGTGGCACGGCTTCCCATAGACAATTTGATACGGTGACATATCTAACACCGTCTTGTAAGTGGTCTGGAACCCCCATAGCACATCATCGAGCTTCATAGCCCAATCCTTTCTATTAGTTCCTCCACTTTCTCCAGAATCTGCTTCACTTGACGGTTGGAGACCTCTGCTTGCCCATTCGCTTGCGGATGATAGGGTGTAGTAACCCTATGCTTAACACCATAATCCTTAAGCACCTTCTCAAGAAATTTATTGACGAAGTGGGAACCTCCATCACTAACTAGTGCTCTAGGAACTCCATAACGGGTAGGAATCGCTTCCACCCACTTCGAAACATAATCCACCGCAAGAAGAATGTAGATAAACCCATTCGACGGGGGAAAAGGCCCCATAAAATCGATCCCCCATACATCAAATATCTCCACAACTATGCTAGGCTGCATTGGCATCTCATCTCTCCTACCTATATTTACCATGCGCTGACATCTATCGCAAGATGCCACATAGCTCTCACTATCTCTAAACAATATAGGCCAATAAAGAGCGGATTAAAGTACCTTAGCTGCAGTCTTTTGCGCTCCGAAATGCCCCCCATTTGGTTGTGCATGGCAAAACTCAAGCACACTTTCCATTTCCATCTCGGGTACACATCTTCGGACAATAGAATCTGTACAAATCTTGTAAACAAACGGATCATACCATATAAATGTCTAAACTTTCCTCCAAAATTTCGTAAGTTGATATCGGTTGAGATCCCTTGGAATTTCTCCAATGACAATGTAATTAACATAATCCGCGTACCATGGATCCATACCTTGCGCTGCAACCACACACGCTCGCTCAGTACCTTCAACAGCCACAGCCATGATCTTCTCATCAGGGAACATCTCTTCAATATACTCGAAAGAATTATCACAATGCTCTCTAGTCTCCAACCTTGACAAGTGATCTGCCAACACATTTTTTGTTCCTTTCTTATCCCGAATCTCCATGTCAAACTCCTGAAGTAGTAGAATCCACCTTATAATCCTAGGCTTCGTCTCCTTCTTCTCCATCAAATAACGAATCGCTGAGTGATCCGTATACACAATCGTCTTCATGCCAACCAAATACTGACGAAACTTATCGAATGCATACACAACAGCCAAAAACTCCTTTTCAGTCACCGTGTAATTCTTCTGTGCCGCATCAAAAGTCTTACTCGCGTAGTAAATGGCGCAGAACTTCTTCTCCCTTAGCTGCCCGAGCACCACACCCAATGCTACATCACTTGCATCACACATAAGTACAAACGGTTGAGTCCAGTCCGGTGTGATCAAGATAGGGGTAATAATAAGCACCTCCTTCAAAACTTGAAAAGCTGTTAGACACTCATCATTAAACACGAAAGGAATATCCTTTTCAAGTAAATGAGATAAGGGCTTAGAGTATTTTGAGAAGTCTTTAATAAATCTCCTGTAAAAACCGGCGTGTCCAAGGAAGGACCGCACTCCTCTTTCATTGGTCGGTGGTGGAAGCTTCTCAATTGCCACCACTTTAGCACGACCTACTTGTAATCCCTTGGCGGAAACATGATGCCCAAGAACAATCCCATCCTTCACCATGAAGTGGCACTTCTCCCAATTCAAGACAAGATTAGTTTCTTGACACCTCTTCAAAACAACAGCAAGATTAGACAAACAAATATCAAAAGAAGAACCAAAGACTGAAAAATCGTCCATGAATACTTCCATGATCTTCTCTATCAAACCATCAAAAATCGTCATCATGCATCTCTGAAAAGTAGCAGGCGCATTACACAATCCAAACGGCATCTTCCTAAAAGCAAAGGTCCCGTAGGGGCAAGTAAAAGTGGTATTTTCTTGATCCTCGGGAGAAATCATGATTTGATTGTACCCCGAGTATCCATCCAAGAAACAATAAAACTCGTACCCTGCAAGACGATCCAACATTTGATCCATAAACGGAAGAGGGAAATGGTCCTTATACGTGTTCTCATTTAATTTCCTGTAATCCACACATGTACGCCATCCCGTAGGAATCCTCGTGGCTATGGCTTCTCCATCTTCAGCTTTCACTACAGTCATGCCCCCCTTTTTAGCAACTACATGCAATGGACTCACATGGGGACTATCACTAATAGGATATTTAATTCCAGCATCCAACCACGTAAGGATTTGCTTCCTTATCACCTCTTGAATTGCGGGATTCACCCTACGCTGATTTTGAACACTAGCCTTGGCTTCATCCAACAACCTAATCCGATGCATACAATATGAAGGACTAATACCTTTCAAATCATCAAGTGACCACCCTATTGCAGACTTGTATTTCCTCAAGACATCTACTAACTCCTCAAGTTGATCATCAGTAAGGGAAGAAGATACAATTACCAGGTATTTTTCATTATCACCAAGAAAAGCATACTTCAAGTGTTCCGGCAATGGTTTCAACTCCTCCTTTCTTTCTTCCACTGGAGTGCTTTCGTTATCCAAAGGCAAGTACTTCCTAGTCCATTTGACTTCTTCCACTTTATTTCTTTCCAATGTAAACCTGTCATCACCCAAAGCAAGTAAGTTTTCTAGAAATTCAATACATACCTCATTAGAAAGTCCGTCAAGCTCCGTAGTGGGATAAGTAAGAGACTCTATCAAACATGTCTCAAAAGGATCCTTTGACAAGATCAGAGACATATCCTCCTTCACGATCTCCTCCACCACGTCAATACTGTAACACTGGGACTCCATTGGCATCTTCATTGCATTGTCCAAGTTGAAAAGTACTTCTTCTTTGTCCATTCGCAACTTCAGTTCTCCCTTTCGAACATCTATCATAGCTCCAGCCGTCGCAAGGAATGGCCTCCCCAAGATTAAAGGAACATTATCCTTGTCATCATCCATTTCTAATACAAGGAAATCCACAGGAAAGACTAGCTTCTCCACCTTTATAAGAACATCTTCAACTATACCTTTCGGAAACGTCATTGATCTATTTGCCAATTGGAGAGCAACAGTTGTCGGAGTCAGCTCCCCCAAACCAAGCTTCTGAAAGATGGACAACGGCATCAAATTGATGCTTGCCCCTAGATCGCACAAAGCTCGCCGTGCTGGCCCCTTCCCGATCTCACATAGAATAGTAAAGCTCCCCGGATCTTTCATCTTTGGTGGCAACTTCTTTTGAATAATTGAGCTACAATTCTCAGATAAGTTTACCGTTTCAATTCCGGTTAAGCTTCGCTTCTTCATCAATATATCTTTAAGGAATCGAGAATAATATGGCATCTCCATGATTGCCTCTGAAAAAGGGATGTTCAAGCTTATTTTATTCATTATCTCTGAAAACTTCTTGAACTTCTCTTCCAACCCCTTCTTCACTAGCTTGTAGGGAAACAGTGGAGGTATCTTTGTTTTGGGAATCCCCCATTCATCACGATCAACCTTCTCCGCTTTCTCCTTTTCGGCTCTTAATCGCTTAGCTCTTTCCCACTTTTTATCAGCTATTATGTCTGTACTTTGCTCATTCCGTACCACTGGAGTTGCATCAACATCAAAAGGAACATCAGGTGCATCAATCAAAACATTTTGGCGAGGTTCGACTAGGGTTCGACCAGTTTGAGAGGTCGAACCAGAATTGTATTGGTCGAACCTCACTCCTGGAAGACTGATCTCATTCTGCTCCGGAGGTTCGACTTGGGTTCTGATTGTCGTTATTTTCACCTAGATTTTAGTGCCTTTTTGAGTGTATTTTGCGTATTGTTTTATCCGTATTTTTGTGTATTTTGGTGGTGTTATGTATTTTCATAGGAATGTGTGAGAATGATCTTAAACATACATATAACAGGTGAAAATGGAGTAAAAATGAAGAAGGAATATCAAACAAAGAAGAAGAAACAAAGGTGCAAGAACACGGCCGGCCGTGCTGGCAACACGGCTCGTGTTGCAGCAAAATGGCCCGTGTGCCAGACACGGGCCTGTCCAGAATGGTCGTGCGGCGGCATCTATTTATCCAACACGACCACCATTTGGTCGTGTTGTGGAGCACGACCCGTGTTCAGAGCACGACCCGTGTACAAGACACGGGCCTGTAAGCGGAGGCCGTGCGGCGACGTCTAGGCATTCAACACGGCCACCATTTGGCCATGCGACGCAGAACGACTCGTGTGCCACATGCCCTGACACGACACGACCCGTGCTACGTGACACGACTCGTGTCGGCACCAGAACAGGATATTTTTTTACAATTCTTCTAGAAGGTCTCCATGGGGTATAAATACCAATCCATTCAACATTTTAAGGGAGATCCGAAATTTTACTGTTCCCACACACCTCACACACCATTCCTTTGATTTCACACCACATTCTCCATCCCATTCATCCATTTTTGAGATCTACATCATCTCTCCATAATTTCCTCCATCCAAATCAAGTGAAGAAGCAAGGAAGCTTGGGTGATCACCAAAGGAAGAAGGGAGATTCAATTGGATCCATTTCCAATGGAGTTTTCATTCCAATTTTGTGTTAATCCTTTAGTTTATCATGATTTGTAAGAATTATAATGTCTATGTTATGGATCTTATGAAGATTGTAGGCTAATCTCCCTTGTGAGATTAGCAACATGAAGGTTGTTGGTTAATTTGTGGATCTATGTAATTAAATTCATATGTTGATGGGGATATTTGATTTTCTATCATTGGTGCTTATATATCTTGAGATCTATGATGTTTTGTGTGTTTGATTGTTCTAATTATATGATTAGATTGAGAAATCAATTATGTGCTTAGGATAGTCAAGTGAATCATTTCATCAAACACCTCATGTGCATTATAGATGGTAAAGTGATTGAGAAGTCCTTTATTATTTAGAACCCTTTGATGGAACATGTGATTAGTTAGATTGAGAAGTCAATTGATTATATGAAGGGATTCTATAATTGAACTTAGTACCTAGTTGGAATAGTTTAATTTAGAACCAACCTTTGAGCTATTTTGAGATTGTGCAAATGATCTACATCCTATTCATTTCGAGAGGAAGTTTAGGTGGTATAAGTGTTGGCCCTTAGTCTTAACCCTTGATACATATGAGTTTAATGCATGAATCCATAAGTTACCACTTCAATAGTGTTGTTAATCTCATTTCTACTTAATTTGGAAAACCACTCATTCATCATTTTTATCTTGTCATTGGATTATTGTTTGTCTACTTTCATTTAATTACTTGTTACCCAAACCATCCATCTATGATTCGTCTCTATAAAATCGTGATAAACGTGATATCGCTTAAGTGCTAGTATCGACCTCCCTGTGGTTCGATAAATTCTTGAATTGGTCAACCCGACTACAAGTTATGGCTAATCAAATGGCGCCGTTGTCGGGGAGGTAACGGTTGCTAGTAGCTTAAAGAAGGAACGTTTAAAGCGATCTTACTAGAGACATTTATTTTCTTGTATTTATTACTTGTATTTGCTTTGTGAAAATTTGTTCTAATTTTTCTTGTCTTGAAGGTGTATGCAAACGAGGTCAAAAGGGAAGCAAGTCGAACCAATTGATCTAGAGCTTGAAAACACTTTGAGGAGAAAGAGAAGAGAGAACAAAACCAAAAATAGTAATTCAATGGAGAATTTTCAAGGAGACAATCGTGTTGGGATAGAGCATGATGGGGAAGGAGGACACAATATGAACGTGCATGACAACGCACATCAATTCAATGAGAATCCTCCTCAACAAGCCTATCAAAATCATGGAGCTATAAACAATCAAGCTTATATTCAACAACTTGTGCAACAAGCGATGATTCAACAAGGTTTTCAACAACCTTATCCTCCTCAACAACAAGCTTATGTGCCACCACCTCCACCTCCGGTTCAACATGGAGTTCAAAATGATCAAAGAGTGATACGGGACTTCTTCATGCCAAGGGCAATTCCACAAATGATGGGACCACCAATTCATGCTAACAATTTTGAGTTTAAAATGGGCTTGATTTCATTGGTGAGAGAGCAACAGTTTGGTGGAGCTCCGAATGAAGATCCTAACGCTCATCTAGCTCAGTTTGTGGAGATTGCCAACACAGTAAAGATGAACGGAGTGAGCGAGGATTGCATAAAGATGAGGCTATTCCCATTTTCTTTGAGGGATAGAGCAAGAACATGGCTCTCCACTCTTACTCCCGGTACGTGCAACACTTGGGATGAGCTAGCGCAAATGTTTTTGAACAAATACTTTCCACCTTCTAAGACGCTTCAAATGAAGAGCTTGATCACGCAATTCAAACAAATGCCTCAAGAGAGTTTTTATGAAGCGTGGGAAAGGTTCAAAGAAATTCTACGCAAGTGTCCACAACATGGCTTCCCGGAGAATCAACAAGTTGGATTTTTCTATCAAGGACTTGTGAACGGACAAAGAGTGCTTGTTGATGCCTCGGCAGGAGGATCCGTACTAGGTGTAACTCCGGAAAGGGCTATTCGAATTTTTGATGAGATTGCTACAAATGTCTATCAATGGCCATCGGAGAGAGTTAGTGGAAGCTATGGTTTTGAAAGTTATGATAAAGGACAACAGTTTAGTGTGAAGAGTGTAAGTGTTGAACCAAGTATGCTAAGCATGGAAAAGATAGTGGCGGAAGTTGTTAAACAAATGAGCTTGAATCAAAGTATGAACAATCAAGGAGTGAATATGGTTGAGGGGCTACAAGTCGAGCAAGGTGTGCTACCTCCGAATGCTGTGAATGGTGAACAATGGACCAACTCTATGCCCCGTGTTGAGGATGTGTCTTATATGCAAGGAAGAAATTATCAAGGTAATTATCAAAACAATTACCAAGGTAATTTCAATCAAAATCAAGGAAGTTATCCACAAAGGCAAGGGGGATTCAACGCTCAAAGTAGTGGAAGTTTACATTCACAACATCAACCAAGGCAAGGAGGGTTCACTAGCCAAGGAAGCGGAAGTTCTTATCCACAACAACCAAGGAGGCAAGATAATTTTTCTTATGCAAACCCAAGTAATGCGATTGCTTATCCTCCGGGGTATCATCCGGGAGCTAAAGCGCCAAATAATGAAGGGAAGGCGACTACCGAAGAACTTCTTGAGAAATTGATTGCTTCCAACAAAAATCAAGAGGAAGTAATTGAAAGAAAATTCAAGGCTTTTGAGGAAGTAAATGAAAGACGATTCAAAGCCATTGAGGAAAACAGTGATAGAAAACTCAAAGCCTTGGAGTATTCATTTAGTCAAATGGCGAGCTCTATGAGTGCTAATGAGAAAGGAAAATTTCCTTCCACTACCATTGTGAACCCAAAGGAACAATGCAAGGCAATTACCTTGAGAAGTGGAACAAATTATGATGGACCGTCTATGCCATTAGAAGATGATAAGGTGGAAGAGAAGGAAATGGAGAAAACCTTGGTTGAAGAAGAAATCGATGTTGAAAGTGAAGTTGAAGATAAATTGAATGATGAACCGGAATTGATTGATAACAAGGTTGTTGAAAAGAAATGGGAAAGAACCAAGGCGATGAAAAAGAAAGAGGAAGAAATTGAAGTGGAAAGGGATAGTTGGGGAATTCCAAAAACACAAGTACCTATTCCTTTTCCACATCGATTTTTGAAGAAAGGCTTGGATGAAAAATTTGCAAAGTTTTTGGAAATTTTCAAGAAAATCCACATTAATATACCCTTTGCGGATGCTTTAAAACAAATGCCTCACTATGCGAAGTTTTTGAAGGACATTATGTCAAGGAAGAGGAGCTTGATAGAGAATGAGACCGTCAACTTGACGGAGGAGTGTAGTGCAATAATTCAAAGGAAGTTGCCTCCAAAGCTCAAAGATCCGGGGAGTTTTGTTATTACATGCGAAATGGGCAAGAGTGAGGTTCATAAAGCTCTTTGTGATCTTGGGGCAAGTATTAACTTGATGCCTATGTCCATTTTCAAGAAACTTGGTATAGGGGAAGTGAAACATACATCCGTTACATTGCAATTAGCGGATAGGTCTTTAACCTACCCTAGAGGAATAGTAGAGGATGTGTTAGTCAAGGTTGGAAAGTTTATATTCCCGGTTGATTTTGTAGTGCTTGATATGGACGAGGATGCAAATGTTCCATTGATATTGGGGCGTCCATTTTTAGCAACGGGAAGAGCTTTAATTGATGTACAAAAAGGGGAGTTGAAGTTGAGAGTAAATGAGGAAGAGGTGGTTTTCTCGTTGAAGAGTGCTATGAGATATCCAAATGAGAAAGAAGAATGTAGAAGGATCGACATGATTGATGAAGTTGTTGAAGAGAACCTACCATTCATCTTAGCTAAAGATCCTCTTGAAATGAGCATAAGCCATTCTCTTACTTTATCTTTAAACTCTAATCATTCTGTTCATTGTTTGGAAGATGAAGATATTAATGATTGTTTACATGAATTGAATGCTTGTAGGGAAATGCAAGAGGGTGAAGCAAAGTTGGCATACTATGGAAAGAGGGAATACCTTCCATTAGAGATGGAGATTGAAGAGTCAAAGGTTGATAAAGGAAAGGAAGAATTGAAGCCTCTACCCGATCACCTTAGGTATGCATATTTGGGGGACGAGAAGACATTTCCGGTAATTGTATCATCATCCCTTTCTCCTTTAGAACTTGATAAATTGTTGAGAGTACTTAGAGATCATAAGAGTGCTATAGGGTGGAGTTTGGATGATTTGAAGGGAATTAGTCCTAAAATTTGCATGCATCACATAAGGTTGATTGATGAGAACAAATCATGTATACAACCTCAAAGACGTTTGAATCCTATTATGCAAGAAGTTGTTAGAAAAGAAGTTTTAAAATGGTTGGATGCTAAAATTGTTTATGCCATTAGTGATAGTCCTCATGTAAGTCCTTTGCATGTTGTGGCTAAGAAAGGAGGGTTAACCATTGTTAAAACGGAATTTGATGAAGAACTTGCAACAAGGGTGAAAACGGGGTGGAGAGTTTGTTGTGATTATAGAAAACTTAATGACAATACTCATAAGGATCATTTCCCTTTGCCTTTTATTGATCAAATGCTTGATAGGTTGGCGGGATACAAGTATTATTGTTTTCTAGATGGTTACTCGGGGTATAACCAAATCATGATAGCCCCCGAGGATCAAGAGAAAACAACTTTTACTTGTCCGTATGGCACATTCGCTTTCTATAAATTGCCTTTTGGGTTATGCAATGCGCCCGCCACCTTTCAACGTTGTATGATGGCTATTTTTGGAGGATTGATTGAAAATGTGATGGAAGTTTTTATGGATGATTTCTCCGTGTTTGGATCTTCATTTGATATATGCTTAAATAATTTATCCATGGTCTTGCAGCGATGTCAAGATACGAACCTCGTCTTGAATTGGGAAAAATGTCACTTTATGGTTCAAGAGGGTATCGTACTTGGTCATCATATCTCCGAAAAAGGTTTGAGAGTTGATAGAGCGAAGGTTGTAGCCATTGAACATCTTCCCCCTCCTAAAAACGAAAAAGGGGTTAGATCGTTTCTTGGTCACGCCGGTTTCTATCGACGTTTTATAAAGAATTTTTCTAATATTGCCAAACCTTTGTGTAAATTGCTTGAGAAAGATACTCCATTTGAATTTAATGATGAATGTCTTGATGCTTTTAGGGTGTTAAAGGAAGCTTTGATTTCTTCACCAATCCTTGTCTCTCCCGATTGGAGCAAGCCCTTTGAACTCCATTGTGATGCAAGTGATAGTGCTTTGGGAGTAGTGCTTGGACAAGTGCGAGAGAAGAAATTTCGAGCTATCTATTATGCATCAAAAACGTTCAATGCAAATCAAAAGAATTACACCACAACGGAAAAGGAGTTTCTTTCCGTAGTCTATGCTTTTGAAAAATTTCGTCCATACTTAGTTGGCACGAAAACCATTGTCTATACGGATCATGCTGCCATTAGGTATTTGATGAGTAAAAAGGATGCCAAACCAAGACTAATTCGTTGGGTTCTTTTGTTGCAGGAGTTTGATGTTGAGATACGTGATAAGAAGGGAGTCGAAAATGTCATAGCCGACCACTTGTCACGATTGGAGAATGTTGATGAAAAAGGAACCATGGAGCTCATAAATGATATGTTCCCGGATGAAGAGATACTTCAAGTGAATTTTCATCGGATGTACACTTTGTGTGAGACCGGAAGACCGTGGTACGCGGATTTGGTAAATTACTTAGCGTGTGGTATCAAGCCGGACCATCTCACCGAGTCAAAAAGGAAAAAGTTCTACCATGATGTTAAAGAATATTTTTGGGATGATCCTTTGTTGTTTAAGCATTGTCCGGATGGTATCATACGGAGGTGTATTCCGGAGGAAGAAAAACTAAGTGTCATGGAGATGTGCCATAGTTTACCATGTGGAGGACACTTTGGGTTTCAAAAGACGGGAGCTAAGATCTTACAGTCGGGATTGTTTTGGCCAACATTGTTCAAAGATTGCAAAGAATACGTCAAGGAGTGTGATAGATGCCAAAGAATTGGAAGTATTGGACAAAGAGATGAGATGCCTATGAAGAACATCTTTGAAGTTGAAGTGTTTGACGTTTGGGGGATGGACTTCATGGGCCCATTTCCGTCTTCCAATGGTTTTCTTTACATTTTGCTTGCGGTAGACTATGTGTCTAAATGGGTAGAAGCAATTCCTACAAGAACAAATGATGCTCTAGTTGTTAAAGCTTTCTTGAAGAAGAACATTTTTGCAAGGTTTGGAGTACCAAAAGCAATCATTAGCGATCAAGGTACTCATTTCATTAACAAGATCATTGAAAAGCTTTTGAGAAGCTATGGAGTTAAGCACAAGGTGTCAACATCTTATCATCCGCAAACAAATGGTTTGGCGGAGGTATCAAATAGGCAAGTAAAGCTTGTTCTTGAGAAGACAGTAAAGGGGAATAGGAAGGATTGGTCTTCTAAGCTAGATGATGCGCTTTGGGCTTATCGAACGGCGTACAAGACCACTCTTGGTTTGTCTCCTTATAAACTTGTCTATGGGAAAGCATGTCATCTTCCGGTTGAAATAGAACACAAGGCTTTATGGGCATTGAGGAAGTTAAATCTTGAGGAGAAAGAATCGGGAAAGAAAAGATGCCTTCAATTGATTGAGCTTGAGGAATTTCGTGAGGAAGCATATTCAAACTCACAAATTGTCAAGGAGAAGCTGAAACGATGGCATGATGAAAGAATCAAAGCAAAGGAGTTTATACCGGGGGATAGAGTACTTTTGTTCAATTCGAGATTGAAACTGTTTCCCGGAAAGCTTCGTTCAAAATGGAATGGTCCATACGAGGTGATTGAAGTTAGAGAAAATGGATCTTTGATGCTTGAGGGATCGGATGGGAATTCTTTTATTGTCAATGGTCATAGGGTTAAGCATTACCATTCTCCCTCTCAAAGGGAGTTGGTATATGTTGACACTTTCTCTTCTTGAGATCCGTATCCTTTTAGTAGTTTAGGTTTGTATATATTTCTTTTCTTGTTTTGTTTTCTTTTGGTATCGTAGGTGGATTGTGCTTATGAGGAGAAGATTTTTGTTAAAACATTCTAAGTGTGTGTCATTGATGTGAACGGTTTATCGTACCACTTTTTGCAAACTTTCTTTGAAACTCTTGTTTCAATTCAAGTTTGGGGGGATATGATGTGATACGATATATTATATTCTATGTTGACATGCATTCGTGTGTTTTTGAGTCAAATTTGAAAATTTTCTCATAAGTTCGGTTTAGTTTTGATTCGTTTTGGTGGTGTTGAAGTTGATAGTCCTTTTTGTTTTGATATTACCATGAACTAATGATGTTGATGAAGTGTGAGCATGAATAGGGAGTTTTGGAAGCATGGAAACAAGGAAAGACAAGAGTTGAAGATGAAAGGTGGAAGATTCAAGGGAGTAGTGACACGCCTCGTGTCGCCGACACGGCCCTGTTAGCTTTGGCCGTGCGGCGACATCAGTTAGTCCAACACGAGCAGGATTTGGTCGTGTTGCGTGACACGGGTCGTGTCCAAGCGCGAGACTCGAGTCGTGTCGGCGACACGATCCTGTACACTTTGGCCGTGCGGGAGCACCAGAACACGCAACACGGGCACCTTATGGCCGTGTTGCGTGACACGACTCGTGTCGGGTCTGAAGCAGCGTTTTAAAAGGCGGATTCTGAACACTCATTCCACCGTGAATTTTCAGTCGAAACTCCACCCATCATCCTCTAAACACCAAAGAGTGGTAAGATTGTGAGTGTAGAAGGTGAACTTCAAAGCATAAACAACAATCCCCTACATTTTGTTCAATAGAATTCAAGGTATGTCTTCTTGTGCCCTAATTCTAAATTCGAGGTATGAATGGCGAAATTCATGTATGGGTTTTGAATGATGGAATGTATAAAGCATGTCTAGGATAGTGAAACATGAATTTGTATATTTAATTGTTGGATTGATTGAATTTTGATTAGATTTAGGGTTCATGAAGGATGAATTTGGGGATAATTGTTTTAGGATGATTAATTTAGGGCATGTGATTGTTAAATTGATTAATAATGCTTCTATGATGATTGTATGGATGTGAATTAGTTTAGGTATTGAGGAATTGAGCATGAAAGCATAGTTAAGACTTGTTGAATTGAATTGTGAAATAGGTGCATGCCAAGTGTTTGATGAAATGCCTAAATGAAAATTCAAATTAGAATTCAAAGTTTTTACATGAAGCATTATTGAATTGAATTATGCCCATTGAAAAAGTGAAATGTTATGAAAGAATGAGAGGATTAGGATGTTGAAAGTGAGTGATTGAATGAAAATTTTGAAATAACTTTGTGTTAAGTTGATTGGATCGAAATGTTAAGTCTTTGAAACAAAATGTTTATTGTGCTTGAATATGTGCTAGGATTAACACTTGGTTGAATAACTAGTGATAATTCTAATCAACATGAGACATTTTGTTTTGAGTTAACTTGAAACTAATTTGAATTATATTGGACATTGTAGATGGCTGAAAGAAGAGTGAGGAAACGCAATGAGGACTTCATTTTCATTGAGTCAGATATGGAACTGTCCAACCTTGATGCCAAACTGCTAATGAAAGACCAACACCCTGAGAATTTTGGAGTAGAGTTCATGGAATGGGAGAAGTACGCATTGAGATGGGAGTACATAATCCCAAAGATTAGGGCAACTCGATTCCAAGATCAAGCAACCATGGAAGGCCTTGGAATAGAAGGTGATCTGAGGACTCTATTCCGACGAGTGGAAATGGAGGAGTTTTTCGATAAGAGACCTCCCACTTATCTCCACCTTACAGCCGAGTTCATGAGCACCTTGGAGGTTCACAGAGATAGGAACAAGTTTCCTATTGCTATCACATTTCAGTTAAACAATGAGATGTGGGAGAAGATAGCTGTGAATGAGCTGAATAGATTTTTTGGGTGCCCAATCATGAGAGGCCATCAGAACTTCCTACCACAAGGGGGTTTCAATCAACAAACGTGGTGGAGAAAATTGGTTGAGGATGGGACTGAGCCTCCAGAGTACATTCCAAGTTCGTCTAAAGGGACAGCCATAAGGAACCCAGTCATGAGGTACCTTGAGAAGATAGTATCAAATACTATTCTGGGTCGGTTCGAGAGTGGATCTGTTGGGGAGAAGCAGTTATACATCATGTACAGTATATTCAAAGAGTTCACAGTGAACATTGCAGCTCATTTCGTTCAGCATGCAGAGAGAGTGGCGAAGAGAGAGAACACTAGAGGGATTATGATTGGAGGAATGGTGACAATGATTGCTCAAGGGTTAGGCATCAACCTTAGAGGGATGCAACACTCGATGATTAGTGAAGGGCTCACGTACAATCAACTCATAAGGATGGAGTTCCTATCATTCATAGGAAATATGTATTGTTTGAAGCAAGATAAGGGAGCTCTATTCCCTCTACCTGCTCCTGAGCTCACCACACTGCAAGGACGAAGAAAGCACCAGAATTTAGCAATGGCAAGTCCTAACCACTCCGCAGTCGTGAGAGCTTTCTACCGAGAGAATAGAGATGGAGTGGAAGCAGTGCTCCAGCAGATGAGAGTGGATGAGAATCCTGAGCTAAGGAATCTGAGAGCTGAGCCGATGGACATGGATGTAGGGGAGGAAGAGCAACATCATCAGGTGGAATTTGAAGAGCATGCACCAGAGCCTCCAGCATTTGAGCACGAAGAAGAAGAACAAGAGGAAGGAGATGGACCAAGAGAGGGGAATGCAAGATGGAATCTTCTGGAGAACGAACTCATGGAGATCAGGCAGACGCAGCAGGCGCTTGGAGATGAGATGAGAGAGTTCCGAGAGGAGCAGCAGAGGCAGGGTGCAATGATAAGGGAGATCCATGAAGGGCAGCGTCGTAGGGAATACTATGAAGAAAATACACGATCACGCTCGAACAACATGGAAGAGATGATCACAAGGATGTTCAATTTCCAATTCCCTACCACACCTCGTGCTTATACTCCTTGGGGATCATGGCATAATCAACCCCCTCCGCCTCCGGATAACTAAGGGAGTACTTTTGGTGTTCGACACTTCATTAGTTCATCTTCTTTAGTGATTTAATTTGTGTTGGATTTGAGACTTCGTATTGTTTTGTTTTGGGATGTTTAATTTCGTACTTTTCTTTCAATTAAGGATTGAGATGATTTTTGTTGTGTATTGACTATGGATGGGGTGAGTTTTCTTTGTATCTTTTCTTTTATTGTATCTTGGTGTTTTTGCTTTTGTCGTTTTGTTGTTTCTTTGGTTTATTTGTGTTTGTGTGTTGTTTTTTTTTTTTTTTTTTTTTCGTGTTAGGGTTTGATTTGGTGGTTTGTTTGGGAGGTTGTGAGTCGTTTTGAATATGAGTGATGATGCATTATGGTGATAAGTGAGGTCGAATTATGATTAAGGAACTCTACGCTTTCGAATTGTGATATGTTTTATTTAACTAATTCAATTAAAAAGAATGAATAAGTTGTAATAAGTCCTTTTAAGTCGAGCATAAACCTGTGAGAATTTGAGCCTCGACCATGTATACATGGTACCTTTTCATGAGTGGATCGGTTGAGTTTTGATAAACTAAATACTTGCTCAAAGACTTTAGGAATGAATCCGATTAATGGAGATCGATGAAATGATTTAAGGCCATCCTTGTCATGTATAGCCATTGCCAAATATTTCCTTACCTTTAAAAATCATCCCTAGTCAACCACTTTGAGCCTATAAGCCTATTTATTGTGAAGATAGCACATTACAAGCTTTAATTACCCACATGAGCTTAAGATATATACCTTGAGTGTGAGTAATAAAGAAGATGGTGGCTAAAAAAAGGTGTGATGAGATAACAAAAGAGAAAGAGGAAATGGTAAATAAGTAAGGAAAAGGATGAAAAGAGCATAAGAAAGAATGGACATGCAATTTCAAAACAAGAAAATGAGCAAGCAACAATAATATGCTCAAGTACTTAAGAGTCAAAGAAAAGAGGCATGAATCTAGAAGAAGCTCAAAAATCCAAGAAAGTGATGATTAGTGCTTATGATCAATAAAGAAAAGAAAGGAAGAAAAAGAATGTGAAGGGATGGAAGAAAGTAGCTACCTCTTCGATTACTTACACTCGTTTAGTCACTTTTACCTATATTCTTCCTACCCTACCAAAAAGCCTATCATTACGTCCTTAATTAAAGACCTTTTTGATAATTGATTAAATTTTTGGTGGTTTGTGAATAGAGTCTACGAGCAAGTGTATGGTGAGTCGAGCCAATTGATTGATGAGTGTTGATTTACCTTATTTAAAGAGTGTCGAGTGAAATTGATAAACTTATGTGAGGCTTAGACTAAAAGGACTATATTGCTCTTTATTCTCTTTTGATTGAACTTGTTAATTTCTCTTATCATGAATCTAATGTTGTAGGTTAGCTTAGCATGATTTGAAATTCTTGTTGCTAATGATGTGTTCTTACTTGTATTCGTTTAGTCTTTTTACTAGGTGAAAACTTCTCCCTCAGTCTATCATTTTCATTGTTCGGGGACGAACAATACTTCAAGTTTGGGGGTGTGATTGTCGTTATTTTCACCTAGATTTTAGTGCCTTTTTGAGTGTATTTTGCGTATTGTTTTATCCGTATTTTTGTGTATTTTGGTGGTGTTATGTATTTTCATAGGAATGTGTGAGGATGATCTTAAACATACATATAACAGGTGAAAATGGAGTAAAAATGAAGAAGGAAGATCAAACAAAGAAGAAGAAACAAAGGTGCAAGAACACGGCCGACCGTGCTGGCAACACGGCTCGTGTTGCAGCAAAACGGCCCGTGTGCCAGACACGGGCCTGTCCAGAATGGTCGTGCGGCGGCATCTATTTATCCAACACGACCACCATTTGGTCGTGTTGTGGAGCACGACCCGTGTTCAGAGCACGACCCGTGTACAAGACACAGGCCTGTAAGCGGAGGCCGTGCGGCGACGTCTAGGCATTCAACACGGCCACCATTTGGCCGTGCGACGCAGAACGACTCGTGTGCCGCATGCCCTGACACGACACGACCCGTGCTACGTGACACGACTCGTGTCGGCACCAGAGCAGGATATTTTTTTACAATTCTTCTAGAAGGTCTCCATGGGGTATAAATACCAATCCATTCAACATTTTAAGGGAGATCCGAAATTTTACTGTTCCCACACACCTCACACACCATTCCTTTGATTTCACACCACATTCTCCATCCCATTCATCCATTTTTGAGATCTACATCATCTCTCCATAATTTCCTCCATCCAAATCAAGTGAAGAAGCAAGGAAGCTTGGGTGATCACCAAAGGAAGAAGGGAGATTCAATTGGATCCATTTCCAAGGGAGTTTTCATTCCAATTTTGTGTTAATCCTTTAGTTTATCATGATTTGTAAGAATTATAATGTCTATGTTATGGATCTTATGAAGATTGTAGGCTAATCTCCCTTGTGAGATTAGCAACATGAAGGTTGTTGGTTAATTTGTGGATCTATGTAATTAAATTCATATGTTGATGGGGATATTTGATTTTCTATCATTGGTGCTTATATATCTTGAGATCTATGATGTTTTGTGTGTTTGATTGTTCTAATTATATGATTAGATTGAGAAATCAATTATGTGCTTAGGATAGTCAAGTGAATCATTTCATCAAACACCTCATGTGCATTATAGATGGTAAAGTGATTGAGAAGTCCTTTATTATTTAGAACCCTTTGATGGAACATGTGATTAGTTAGATTGAGAAGTCAATTGATTATATGAAGGGATTCTATAATTGAACTTAGTACCTAGTTGGAATAGTTTAATTTAGAACCAACCTTTGAGCTATTTTGAGATTGTGCAAATGATCTACATCCTATTCATTTCGAGAGGAAGTTTAGGTGGTATAAGTGTTGGCCCTTAGTCTTAACCCTTGATACATATGAGTTTAATGCATGAATCCATAAGTTACCACTTCAATAGTGTTGTTAATCTCATTTCTACTTAATTTGGAAAACCACTCATTCATCATTTTTATCTTGTCATTGGATTATTGTTTGTCTACTTTCATTTAATTACTTGTTACCCAAACCATCCATCTATGATTCGTCTCTATAAAATCGTGATAAACGTGATATCGCTTAAGTGCTAGTATCGACCTCCTGTGGTTCGATAAATTCTTGAATTGGTCAACCCGACTACAAGTTATGGCTAATCAGGTTCGACCATCAATGGAGGTCGAACAATTGCCCCCGAGGTCGAACCGCTTCACTGTATAATCGCTGCCCTCCGGTTCGACCTGGGTTCGACCTGAAGGGTTGGTCGAATAATTTCGATCGTGGTCGAACCGCTTCACTGCATAATCTCTATCCTTCGGTTCGACCTGGGTTCGACCTGAAGAGTTGGTCGAACCATTTCGATCGTGGTCGAACCGCTCCTGTGTCAAAACAGAGTGCTCTGGCTGATGAGGTTCGACCATGGTTCGACCTGTATGCCAGGTCGAACCCTCTGCGTGTTGGTTGAACCGCTCCTGCATCAAAATAGAGTGCTTTTGCTGATGAGGTTCGACCATAGTTTGACCTGTAGGATTGGTCGAACCCTCTGAGTTTTGGTCGAACCGAGGCTTAGAAAATTCCAGCTTCGATTTTGGCCTCATCGGTCCCTCGTACTGCGTTCCCGACCTCAGTGTGATGGCATTACACGACTTTGGATTCTCTATACTCTGAGACGGAAACTTCCTTTTTCCCACAGTTTGAGTCAATGTGTTCACATTCTCTGCAATTGTACCCATCAACAACGTGAGATCTTTCACTTGAGTAGACAAATCTCTGTGGTGATCATCAATCTTTTTCTCAAGTTTTGCCTCAAGGCGGTTCACTCTTTCATCATTCTTTACCATGTACCGGTTCACAGTATCCTCAAAACCAGGCTTCCCTTCTTCCACCTTTTCTCCCGGATCAATACCCATCGGAAGTTGCATTGCATTGTTCGTATTGCTCCATGAAAATTCAGGCCTCCTTGGTTGCTGTTGATAACTACCAGAGGGACCACGATTATTAAAGTTCCCTCGATAGTTCCCTTGGTAATTCCGGTTTTCTTGATTTGGGTACCTAGTTCCTTGAATACTTTGACCCATGGCATAATTTGCTTCCTCCAATTCTTCTTGGATGGTTCCATTATTCATCATCTCTTGCTGCATGATTGGCACTCGTTGAGATATCTCGCTGATCTGCTTCTGTTGAGACTCAAGTAGCTTGTTGATATTGGACAAGCTCGAAATGATCTCATCCTCTCTCTTTGTTTTCACCATTGCTTGTTCAACCTGAGCTACCTTTCCAAGAACATACGTACCTCTAACTCTATCAGTAGGCCAATCCCTCGAATTCATCGATATGTCTTCAAACAATCTTTCAGCCTCAACGGATGACTTTGTAAACAATGCTCCATTAGAAGAAGCATCAAGCAGCACTCTTGATTCACAATCCAATCCATTATAAAATATACTGATATATTGGGCTTTAGATAACCCATGTTGAGGACACTTCCTGAGCATGTCCTTGAATCTATCCCAAGCTTCATGAAATTTCTCACCTCCACTGATAGCAAATTGGTTAATATCTTGCTTCATCTTAAACACCTTTGAAGGTGGCATATACCTTTCCAAGAACCTTAACTTCAATTGCTCCCACGTGGTGCACTCAGCTGCGTTAATAGTATCGTACCAATCCCTCGCCTTTTCAGTAAGCGAGAATTTGAACAAAAGGATCTTCCTAGCATCTTCATGTTCTCCTACATCTTTTTGAGTACTTGCATAGCCCAAGAACTTGTTCAGATGCTGCTGCGGATCCTCGAAAGACCCTCCTGAAAAAGAGTTTCTTTCTATCATGCTAATAAAAGCGGGATGAAGATCGAACGCTGTGTTAGTTCCCCTTGCTCCTAAAAGCTCATAATTTCCAGACCCATTATTTCTGAAAACCTCTCGGATGGCTAGATTATCCGGATTCACTGCCATATTGACTGTTTCTACTTCCAAATTAACTTCAGTTGTAGCCTCAATCGTTTGCGAAATCTGCTCGTCAACCTCGACTCCAAAATTCAGAGCTTCAGTTGGGTCTATTGTCTTTGCCATGCTCTTTTTCTTCTTCTTCTTCTTTCTTGATGATGCTCCAATCTCAGGATTATACGGTTCAAGATTACCTTTCTTTGATCTTGTGAGCATACACCTAAAACGAATAAGAAAGAAAACAACAAAACAAGGTAAATAGTCCTAATAAACTAGAAATAATACAAAAAAGATATTTTACGCCGTCCCCGGCAACGGCGCCAAGAACTTGATGGGGGTTTTCTCAACACACAAATTAATCCTCAAGTATAAGGATATCAATTGTAGTCGCGAAGATGACCAAGTTACAATATCGAACCCACGGGACGGTTAAATATCAATTTCGTTATCTTCTAGTGTATTTTAGACTATGTTTGGTAATTGTAAATGTTTAAGGATTGATAACTTCTAATCGAATAACAAGAAGAAATAGCAAGAGTAGAGAAAAGTGAGTTGTGATCAATAAGAATAATAGGTAGTTCGTCGGGTCATTCAGTTTCACTAGCAATTCGTATTTTCATGTGATGGTGTCCGACTCTGCCCTGTGGTTTGTGGACGCATCACTAGACCAGGCAAGTTTACTCTATAGACACAAGTAAATATGCGCTTAACACGTGTGAACAACATCGGAGCAAGAGATATACTTCACCCCCCTTTCTAGGTACTATCATAATCAATTATCTTCTACGTCTAGAATCTAACCCGACTTGATCTCCCTTTTTAGGTACTATAAAGTTATACTCTTCATCCTATTCATCAACCCGAATTCAATTCAATTCATGAATATTCATATAAGACAGTTCTAATAAGACTTCGGAATCCCTTCACTTAGAATTATAACAATAAACCCTGCTCAGTAGTGAACGCACTCAATCAATAGCCATGTTATGTATTTAGACTCTACACAACGATCATTAATGCACAAAACGACTATGAGTATGGATTAAATATGCAATCTTATATAAAACAAACCACAGGTAGTGTTGTATGGAGTTTTACACACGAAATACGAATTACATCATGAAACTTTCATAACCCTAGAACTACCAAGGTGGTTCTAGCTCATGATTGATCTAGGAACAATCATGGTTAGATTGATCATTCTTACTTGAACCTTCAGCGAACCTCTGTCACAGCCCGCTGGATGGATCACCACCTCTTCTCTTGTCTCTCTTATGATTGACGATCAAAAGCTCTCTTTATTCTCTGTATGAGCCTCCTTTTATACTTGTAATCACGTCTCTAGGGCTTGGAATGGGCTTTCTAAGTGATCTCACGCGTTTCGGCCTTGAAAATCCGGATAAGGTAAGTTATCGCGCATAGGTTCGACCACGTCAAACAGGTCGAACAACTGGCCACTGGTCGAACCCCAGGTCGAACCCCGCTACTGGAAGAATTCTGCATAGGTTCGACCTTCTGGACAGGTCGAACCACTTAGGCCTTGGTCGAACCCCAAGTCGAACCTCAACACTGGACAACTCCCGCTCCCGATTCGACCAATCTGGCAAGTCGAACTAAAACGTCGTGGTCGAATCCTCTTTTCCGTGAACTGGTTCGACCACGATTCGATCTAATGGCCAGGTCAAACCACTCAAGTCGTGGTCGAATCCATCTCTACAAGCTCAGCAATGTTGGTTCGGCCTGCTGGACAGGTCGAACCCTCCTCCAACCAGGTCGAACCCACCTAATTCTTGGGCGGTTCGCGTGGCTTCGACTCCGTCTCTTCGATTCTTGGCTCTTTCACTCTGTTTTTGCTAAGAAAATACTCAAATAGCTCCACTAACACCTGATTCATGCTAATTCACAATATATATAGGTTTTCCACCTATTTCCACATCAAAACTCTCCAAAACTAGCACAAAACATAGCGCCAAACTTGTGAATTTACACACTCATCAGGCACACACCTACGAACGATAGAATCTGTGCAAATCTTGTACACAAACGGATCATACCATATGAAAGTCTTAACATCCCTCTTGAATTTAGCAAGTTGATATCGGTTGAGATCCCTTGGAATTTCTCCCACAGCAATATAGTTAACATAATCCGCATACCATGGATCAACTCCCTGTGTAGCAACCACACATGCTCGTTCAGCCCCTTCAATAAACACGGCCATGATCTTTTCATCCGGGAACATTTCCTCAATATACTCGAAAGAATTATCACAATGCTTCCTAGTCTCAAACCTCGAAAGGTGATCCGCCAACATATTATCAGAACCTTTCTTATCCCGGATCTCCATGTCAAACTCTTGAAGTAGAAGAATCCATCTTATGATCCTAGGCTTCGTCTCCTTCTTCTCCATCAAGTACCGAATTGTTGAATGATCCATGTACATAATAGTCTTCATGCCAATCAAATACTGACGAAACTTATCGAATGCGTACACAACAGCCAAAAACTCCTTTTCAGTCACCGTGTAATTCTTTTGTGCCGCATCGAAAGTCTTACTCGCGTAGTAAATGGCGCAGAACTTCTTCTCCTTCAGCTGCCCAAGCACCACTCCAAGTGCTACATCACTTGCATCACACATTAGTACAAACGGTTGAGTCCAATCCGTTGTGATCAAGATAGGTGCAGTGATAAGCGCCTCCTTCAAAACTTGAAAAGCTGTTAGACATTCATCATCAAACACAAAAGGAACATTCTTTTCAAGTAAGTGAGATAAGGGCTTGGAGTATTTTGAGAAGTCTTGTATGAATATCCTGTAAAAACCGACGTGTCCAAGGAAGGACCGCACTCCTCTTTCATTGGTCGGTGGTGGAAGCTTCTCAATTTCCACCACTTTAGCACGATCAACCTACATTCCCTTGGCTGAAACATGATGCCCAAGAACAATTCCATCCTTCACCATGAAGTGACACTTCCCCCAATTCAAGACAAGATTAGTCACTTGACATCTCTTCAAAATAGTAGCAAGGTTAGACAAATAAATATTAAAGGAGGAACCAAAAATAGAAAAATCATCCATGAGCACCTCCATGATCTTCTCTATCAACCCATCGAATATTGCCATCATGCATCTCTGAAAAGTAGCAGACGCATTACATAACCCAAATGGCATTTTCCGAAAAGCAAAGGTCCTGTAGGGGCAAGTAAAAGTGGTCTTTTCTTGATCCTCGGGGGCAATCATGATTTGGTTGTACCCCGAGTATCCATCCAAGAAATAATAAAACTCATACCCTGCAAGACGATCTAACATTTGATCCATGAAAGGAAGAGGAAAATGATCCTTACACGTGTTCTCATTCAACTTCCTATAATCTACACATGTACGCTATCCCGTAGGAATCCTCGTGGCTATTGCTTCTCCATCCTCAGCTTTTACAACAGTCATTCCCCCTTTTTTGGCAACTACATGCAATGGACTCACATGAGGACTATCACTAATAGGATATATGATTCCAGCATCCAACCACGTAAGGATTTGCTTCCTAATCACCTCTTGAATCGTGGGATTAACCCTTCGCTGATTCTGAACACTTGCCTTGGCCTCATCTAACAATCTTATCCTATGCATGCAATACGAAGGGCTAATTCCTTTCAAATCCTCAAGACCAACCAATCGCAGACTTATACTTCCTAAGAACATTCAATAACTCCTCACGTTGATCTTCATCAAGAGAAGAAGATACAATTACTGGATATTTTTCATTGTCGTCAAGAAAGGCGTACTTCAAATGTTCCGGCAAAAGTTTCAACTCCTCTTTCCTCACTTCCATCGGAGAGCTCTCGTTATCCAAAGGCAAGTACTTCCTAGTCCACTTGACTTCTTCCACCTTAGTTCTTTCCGATTCAAACCTGTCATCACCCAAAGCAAGTAAGTTTTCAAGAAATTCAATATATATCTCGCTGGAGAGTCCGTCAAGCTCCGTAGTGGGATAAGTAAGAGACTCCATCAAACATGTCTCAAGAGGATCCTTTGATAGGATCAGAGACATATCCTCCTTCACAATCTCCTCCACCACGTCAATACTATAACACTGAGACTCCATGGGCATCTTCATTGCTTTGTCCAAGTTGAAAAGAACTTCTTCTTTGTCCATCCGCAATCTAAGCTCTCCTTTTTGAACATCAATCATAGCTCCAGCAGTAGCAAGGAAAGGTCTCCCCAAGATTAAAGGGATATTATCCTTGTCATCATCCATCTCTAGCACAAGAAAGTCCACAGGAAAGACTAGCTTATCCACTTTGACGAGAACGTCTTCAATTATACCTTTTGGAAACGTCATCGACCTGTCTGCCAATTGGAGAACCACTGTTGTAGGGGTCAACTCCCCCAAACCAAGCCTCTGAAAGATGGACAACGGCATTAAATTGATGCTTGCCCCTAGATCGCACAAAGCTCGCCGTGCCGGCCCCTTTCCGATCTCACATAGAATAGTGAAGCTCCCCGGATCCTTCATCTTTTGTGGCAGCTTCCTTTGAATAATTGAGCTGCAATTCTCAGATACATTCACCGTTTCAATTCCGGTTAAGCTCCGTTTCTTCAACAATATTTCTTTAAGAAATCGGGCATAGTACAACATCCCCATGATTGTCTCTGAGAAAGGAATGCTCAAGCTTATCTTGTTTATTATCTCTAAAAAATTCTTGAACTTCTCTTCCAATCCCTTCTTCACAAGCTTGTAAGGAAACAACGGAGGTATCTTTGTTTTGGGAATCCCCCATTCATCACGATCAACCTTCTCCGCTTTCTCCTTTTCGGCTCTCAATCGCTTGGCTCTCTCCCACTTTTCCTCAGCTATTATCTCTTTGCTTTGCTCATTCCGAACCACTGGAGTAGTATCAACATCATCGAGAGTGTTCGGAGTAGCAATAGGCAACTTCTGGATGGGTTCGACTAGGGTTTGACCTGTGGAACAGGTCGAACCAGGCACGTAATGGTCGAATCGCTCTTCTGGACAACTGCTTTCTTTTTGAAGTTGAGGTTCGACCTGGGTTCGACCTATTGAGTAGGTCGAACCACGGCCACCTAGGTCGAACCGAGTACTCCTTCTGCCTTCTGGTTCGACCAAGGTTCGACCTGTTGGATAGGTTGAACCATGTCTGTCGTGGTCGAACCATTGCTGCGATAAAACAGAGTGCTCCAAGTTGTGCAGTTTGACCTGGGTTCGACCTGTTGGATAGGTCAAACCATCATTAATTTGGTCGAACTGGTGTTTTGGAAAAACAGAGTGCTCCGAATTGTCAGGTTCGACCATGGTTCGACCTGTATGCCAGGTCGAACCATCTGCATTTTGGTCAAACCGATGCTGCAATGCCTCCTGATCGTGTCTAGTGCGTTGGTTCGACTTTCCCTGTATGGTTCGACCTTCAATGTTGGTCGAACTATGGTCGAATCTTTCCCTAGACATGTACAAATTTGATACCAGCCTCATAGGTCCCTCGTACTGCGTTCCCGACCTCAATGTGATGGCGTTGCAAGACCTTGGATTCTCAATACTTTGAGACGGGAACTTCCCCTTCTCAAGAGTTTGAGTAAGCTTGTTAACACTTCCTGCCATCTCCCCCATCAGCAATGTAAGGTCCTTCACCTGCTTAGATATAACCTCATGGTTTGCATCGATTTTCTTTTCAAGTTTGGCCTCAAGGCGGTTCACTCTTTCATCGTTCTTGGCCATATACCTGTTCACAATATCCTCAAAACCCGGTTTTCCTTCTTATACCTTAGCACCCAGATCAACACCCATCGGAGTTTGAATCGCATTATTCGGATTGCTCCATGAGAACTCCAGCCTCCTAGGCTGTTGATAACCACCCGGGGGACCATGATTATTAAAGTTTCCTCAATAGTTCCCTTGGTAGTTCCGGTTTCCTTGATCTGGATACCTAGTCCCTTGAATACTTTGACCCATGGCATAGTGTGCCTCTTCCAACTCCTCTTGGATTGGCCCATCTTTCATTAGTTCGCTGATTTGCTTCTGTTGGGATTCAAGTAGCTTGTTGATATTGGACAAGCTAGAGACGATCTCATCCTCTCTACTTGTTTTCACCATTGCTTGTTCAACCTGAGCTACCTTCCCAAGGACATAAGTACCTCTAACTCTATCAGTTGGCCAATCCCTCGAATTCATCGAAATATCTTCAAATAACTTTTCGGCCTCTACGGATGACTTTGTAAGCAATGCTCCATTAGAAGAAGCATCCAATAACACTCATGAATCACAGTCCAATCCATTGCAGAATATGCTGATATATTGAGCTTTAGACAGCCCATGTTGAGGACACTTCCTAAGCATGTCCTTGAATCTATACCATGCTTCATGAAATTTCTCACCTCCACCGATAGCAAATTGGTTAACGTCTTGCTTCATCTTAAACACCTTTGAAGGTGGCATGTACCTCTCCAAGAACCTTAACTTCAGTTGCTCCCAAGTGGTGCACTCAGCTACGTTGATAGTGTCGTACCAATCTCTCGCCTTTTCAGTAAGCGAGAATTTGAACAAGAGGATCTTCCTAGCATCTTCATGTTCTCCTGCGTCTTTTTGAGTACTTGCATACCCCAAGAACTTGTTCAAATGCTGCTGCGGATCCTGGAAAGACCCTCCTGAAAATGAGTTCCTTTCTATCATGCTAATAAGAGCGGGATGAAGATCGAAAGCTGCATTAGTTCCCCTCGCTCCTAGAAGCCCAAAATTTCCAGCCCCATTATTTCTGAAAACCTCCTGAATGGCTAGATTATCCAGATTTGTTGTCATGTTGACTGTCTCTACTACCGAATTAACTTCAGTTGTAGCTTCAATCATCTGCGAAATCTGCTCGTCAACTTCAACTCCAAAATTCAGAGCTTCAGTTGGATCAATAGTCTTTGCCTTGCTCTTCTTCTTCTTCTTCTTTCTTGACGATGCTCCGATCTCAGGATTATAGGGTTCAAGTTCACCTTTCTTTGATCTCGTGAGCATACACCTAAAAAACTAGAATTAAAAACGCAAAATAAGATAAATAGCCCTAATAAACTAGAAATAACAAAAAGATATTTTACGCCGTCCCCGGCAACGGCGCCAGAAACTTGATGGGTGATTTCTCAACACACAATTTTAATCCCCAAGTATGAAGGATACCAATTATAGTTTCGAAGGTGACCAAGTTAAATATCGAATCCACGGGATGGATAAATATTACTTTAGTTATTTTCTAGCAATTATGACTATGTTGAGAATTGTAATTATTGGTTTTTAAACTAAGTAACAATTAAAATAGCAAATCAATAACAAGAACAAGAGAAGAGTAGTTGTGATCAAATAAGATGATAGGTAGTTCGTCAGGCCATCTAGTTTCATTCGTTAATTCATACTTTCGTGTGTCGATGTCCGACTCTGCCTTGTGGTTTATGGACGCATCGCTAGACCATGCAAATCTACTCTATAGACACAAATAGATAAGCTTTTGACACGTGTGAGTATCCTCAGAGAAAGATGTATACTTTACCCCCCTTTCTAGGTACTATCATAATCAATTATTTCCCGTGCACTTAGTACTCTAACCCGATTTGATCTCCCTTTTTAGGTACTATAAAGTTATACTCTTAATCCTACTTGTTAACCCGAATTCAATTCAATTAACAAACATTCATATAAGACGGTTCTAATAAAACCTCAGAATCCCTTCACTTAGAATTATAACAATAAACCCTGCTCATTAGTGAACGCACTCAATCAATAACCATGTTATGCATTCAGCCTCTACACAACGATTATTGATGCACAAAACAACTATGAGTATGGATTAAAAATGTACAATCTTATATAAACTAAACCACAAGTAGTGTTGTACGGAGTATACACACGAAATACAAATCAAGTCATGAAACCTTCATAACCCTAGAATTACCGAAGTGGATCTAGCCCATGATTGATCTAGGAACAATAATGGTTAGATTGATCAATCTTACTTGAATCTCCAGCGGAACCTCTGTCACAGCTCCTCCTAGTCTCCTCTTGTGCTTCACGATCTTACACTCTCTAAAACTCTCTAAAAGCTCTCTTCTCTGACTGCATGAGCCTCCTTTTATACTTGTAATCACGTCTCCAGGGCTTGGAATGGGCTTTTCAAGTGATCACACTCGTTTTGGCCTTGAAAATCCGGATAAGGTAAGATTCTGCACGATGGTTCGACCTCAGCAAACAGGTCGAACCACAGGTCGAACCCACCTACTGGAAGTATTCTGCACTTGGTTTGACTTCTTGGACAGGTCGAACCACTCCGTCTTGGTTGAACCACAGGTCGAACCATGCTACTGGATAATTTCTGCTCTTGATTCGACCAACCGTTAGGTCGAATCCCCAACCTCATGGTCAAATCAACTTTCTCGCGAACTGGTCCGACCATGGTTCGACCTGATAGACAGGTCGAACCCCTCGAGTCATGGTCGAACCCATCTTCTGCCACTTTGCATTGCTGGCTCGACCTGCTAGAGAGGTCGAACCCTCCTCCAACAGGTCAAACCCATCTCTCTCCTTTGCGGTTCGCGTGGTCTCGACTTCGTCTTTTTGATTCTTGGCACTTCCACTCCGATTTTGCTATGAAAACTACTTAAATAGCTCCACTAACACCTGATTCATGCTAATTCACAATATATATAGGTTTTTCACCTATTTCCACCTCAAAACTCCCCAAAACTAGCACAAAACATGATGCCAAACTTGTGAATTTACACACTCATCAATGCTACATTATGTTCAAGAGTATGAGGGGGTGTGCTTAGGTGAGTGATACCATGTTTTGTTAAGAAATGGCACAGTGCAATATATTCACCACCATTATCAGAATACAACGTACGAATGCGAGTATTAAGATAATTTTCAACCAAGGCATTGAAGCCAACAAATATGGATAGCACATCAGACTTGCATTTGAGAGGGTATAACTAAGCATATATATTTAGTGAAGTAATCAATGAAAAGAACATATTATTTATAACCATCATAAGACATTATTGGTGAGGTCCAAACATCAGAGAATAGTAATTCTAGAGGCTTAAATGATTTCAAAGATGACTCATTAAACGAGAGTTTATGACTCTTAATACATTTGCAAGAATCACAGCAAAACTCAACAGACTTCAGTACAGGAAAATTATTACTCGACAAAGCATGAGAGAGTATTTTAAGAGAGGGGTGACCTAGACGAGCATGGCACAAGATGGTAGAGTGGCGAGCAGAAGTGAAGGCATGTGGAAGAATAGCGGATGGCCAAATGTACAAACCATTAACGTGTGGTCCCTACAAAAAAACCACACCTGACTGTTGATCGTTCACTTGAAAGAGAGAATAAGAGAACAAAATATCAATGTTATTCTGTTGGCAAAGTTGAGAAATCGAAATGAGATTTCTGAACATTTTAGGAACAACTAAAGAATCATGGAATTTTAAAAGGGGTACAGTTGGAAAAGATAGGCAGCCTGCATGAGAGATTTGTAAGAATGTATCATCACTAACTATCATATAGAATGAAGCGACAGATTTGCCAAATCGGTAGTGATATGGTGAGAGGAACCAAAGTCTAACACCCAACCAGGCTGTGAAGAGGCAGATATAGCCGATTGCGCTGATGGAAAATAGTAAATAGGCTGACCATGGGTGCGAGAAAGAGGAAGATTTGTCTGTGGAAGCAAACCGGGACATCGACGAGCCGAATGACCTTGGACACCAGATAACTGACAACGCCCCTGATATCCCATGCATGCGGGGGCTGTGGTGCTAGATTGAGATGGCCAAGAAGTGCCACGATTGGTCATGCCAGACTATCGCAGGTTGGAGTGTCCTGTAGAGCTAGAGGGATGTCGTCCAGTGGAGGCGAAAAATACAGTGGCTGGTGGCTCTTTTTGCGCAGGCTACCGGCTCTCTAACTGTGCTTCCATGCTTAAAAGAAGTATTTTTGTAACCGAACCAAAGATCAAACTGGTGTCTTCACCGATTTGAGATTCAACCGGTAGGACATGGAATTCAACCGAAAAAAGTAAATTTACCTTTTTTTAATTATATTTAATAATATATATATAATATATAATAAATATAATCATTTAATAAAAAAAAAAGAAAGATCTATTTGCCCATTACAGCTCATTGGCCCATAACATGAGTTAACATAATAAAGCCCATTTAATAATTTATTAAAAAAAGAAAAAAAAAGACATATTCAAAGGGCAATATATGGTCAAAAGCAAATAAGGTAGGGTTTCTGTTCCTACCTTCAGCAGCGGCGCGATTCCTCCATTATTTCTTCTAAATTTTGATATTTCTCTCTTCAAATTTATTTTACTCAACATATTTTTTTCTGACTTCAATTCGGACATCAAGTCCGCATGAGTATTAGTTGAGAAATTTCAACGGAGATGGTATGTGGAGACGCTCCAGCTATTGAAAAAGAGAGAGGGATTTTTGTGAGAGACAAACTGAAGTGATGCAAATTTGTATGTTCGTTACTTATTTTTATTTCCTATTATCTCTTCCTCTGTAACCCTCTCCCTCTGTAACCGTGGCTATTGTATATGTATATAAGATCTATGATTTTTAGTGACTGATAAGTTTGGAATTTGGATATGATGTGGAATTTGGAAACAAAATCGGCCATTTTTTGATTCTGCCGATCTTAACGATTCACCGATTTTGATCGGTTCAAAGCGATTTTTCTCGGTTCAATCGAAAAATAATTTTATATGTCATTTTGGACTGGTGCCGACTCCAGTTCCTGGTTCAACTGGTTGAATTGGCCGATCTGGTCAGGTTTTGAAAACACTATTTAAAAGCTTCTCATGTAATTCATTAAAGGAAACTGGAAAGTCTCGGCTTGAATGGCGAGACCAATTTTCTTGTACGAAAATCATCTGGATTGATGGAGACCTTCAATAATAAAGGTTCATCAACAACTCCTTTTATTTCAAGCATATAGGATTTGACAGTTTTTGTACCTTTGATCGGATTGTAAATTCAATTTTTGAGAGCGAGAATCCACCCCTCAAAGATTTGCCATAGATTGATGCAAAAGTTATCCACGCTTGATGAGAGGTGGTGGAAGAAGCGATGAACGAAACATTGTCAGCGTAATGCATCAGATCAAAGCGCTTAAAATCAATCGATCTTGGCGCTACCAGTACGTGTATTGCGGGTTCGGAGCACTGGTGTCACCGATGTTGATGGTTTGGGCAGGACAAGGATAAGTTCCGCCATAAAAAGGGATAGATCATAGCTGGAGAGGAGTGTTCTCATTAAAAAACTCAATGCGACATAGTTTGCTGATGTGAGTTTGAGTGGGGCTTGAGACATGGTGTTGAATGTTACAAGATTATGCTGAGCATCAATGGTTGATGATGTGTTGACGAGAGCGGTTTGTGCATCTGTGATTGTGATGCCATTAGTGGCCATGGAGAATGATGGAAAAAAAGAATGGGCATGGAGAAAATTAGGGTTGAGGAGGATCAAAAGGGCGTTAGCTAATTAGGCTCTGGTTACCATTTAGAGTTTGTGTGAAAGATGAATTATATTGATGACAGTTCATGTTTATATACATGATACAAGAATGATGAAATATAACAACATATATGGGACTAATACTAAATACAAATATATATACTCTAATAGGACTGACCAATACTAATTTGCCAAAACTCATCATGATTTGACAATCGTGTCATATGTTGAGCGGGTCAATAGTGGGGTGAACTATTTTTGGGGTGGGCTTTGGGTGGATTTTGATAGGCTCAAAGGTTGGCTTAGCCGACCTCGTTGTCAATATTTACATGGATTTTTTTAAATAAAAAATAGAAATAAAATTATGAAAGTATGTAATTGAAATGGACGATCCAAAATTTGTAAATTTACAGATTTATGCATGGTAAGTTATTAGTAACTTGGATCATTTGAGATACGGACTTCGTCA
Source organism: Pogostemon cablin (assembly GCA_023678885.1). Taxonomy (NCBI): domain Eukaryota; kingdom Viridiplantae; phylum Streptophyta; class Magnoliopsida; order Lamiales; family Lamiaceae; genus Pogostemon; species Pogostemon cablin. The sequence goes on from CM042967.1 coordinate 26,688,865, forward strand.
AAGCGAGTGGTTGTACGCGGGTCATAATGATGCGAACTATTTGCGGAGTGAATCATTTGCATGATGCATGTGAGATACTCCCTAAGTCCCACAAAATATTTCACATTTTCCTTTTTTATCTGTCCCACAAGGTATTCCACACTTTACTTTTACTAAAAATGGTAAAAAATACACTATAACAATACCTACTTTTTACACATATCCCAACATAATACTCATTTTTTCACACATTCCAATAACTTTACACACCATTATCATTAAATTAATTAAAATACTTCTTCTCTTTCTTATTTTATACATAAAATAACAATTTTTTTTAAACTCCGCACACAACAATATGTGAAGTACTTCGGGGACGGAGGGAGTAAGTGAGATAGGTTGGTGGTGGAATTTTATGGTTTGTGCAAGCTAGTCTATTGTCCTTGGGACATTTTGACACATTTTGAACCAATTTGTTGAATTTTAAAGGTTACTTGATCAATTATTGAAATGTCGGGGGACTACTTTAAAAACATGCCAATTTAGTATGTTAAACATTTTATTTTCCTTCCCACGTCAAAAAAAGTCGGGTGGCGGTATAGGATGTATGACCTGTTCTTGCTAGCAAATTGAGCAAATTAATGAATTTTGAAAAGTTTATAGACAAATTTCAACGTCATAAATGTCCCGTGGTGATACCGAATAGATGACCTATTTTATACTATAAATAGACTAAATTGTCGAGCTTTGTAAAGTTAATTAATCAATTTAAAAAACTTGAAAAACAATAAGTTAATTTCAAAAGCAAATCAACTTAACAGACTAAAAATTTTATTTTTCCTATTATTTTTATTATTACTATTTTATTATTGTATTTTTAATTGGGTTGGCTGAATAATTTAATCAATCCAATTAAAAATTAATCAACCCAATTAAAAATAAAATATTTAAAGGATACATTAATTAATCAATATAAAATAGTAATAATAAAAATAATAGGTAAAATAAAAAATTTTAATCTGTTAAGTTGATTTGCTTTTGAAATTAATCTATAAATTTTCAAGCTTTTTAAATTAATTAAATAACTTTACAAAGTTCAACAATTTGGTCTATTTATCGTATAGAATAGGTCATTCATTCGGTATCACCACAGGACGGGATAAAATTTTTTTGTCCAATAAGTATGGCCATATACAATTTTTGCCTCAAAAAAGATAATATTTGGGCATTTGTCCCATTATCTTCATAATTGTGCCAATGTTGCCCTGTTTTTGCCGGAATTTGACATTTTCGTCGGAATCGATCACGTAAATGTCATGTGATTATCGGATTTGGCATTTTCTGGATGAAAAAAAATATTTTTTTGCCCCGTAAGTTTGGTTATGTATAATTTTTGCCCCAAAAAGATAAGATTTTGGTATTTATCCCAATATATTTATAATTGCGCCGATGTTGTCAATGTTGTCGCGTTTTTTCCAAAATTTGACATTTTCATTAGAATCGCTCACATGCGTGTCACGTGATTATCGAATTTTGTATTTTCCGACGAATTTACTGACCTGGCGACACAATGACATTCACATCAATAACAACAATAATAATATTTTATTGAAAATTTAATTAAAAAAATACCCTACATCAATGCACTCAATTCTCACGTGCCCTCCACGTACTTCCACCATCTTCGCAAACTCATCTTTTTATCAATTAGAGGATCCCTCGTGTACCCTCTCACCACCATGGGTGGCAGCCATTGGATCTTCCGCTTGCGCCACCCTATTCATGTCACCAAGCTCCCCATCATCATCTACTTCCATAGTGGAGGATTCGTATTCTTGAGCGCCACCACTCCATATTCTTCCACGAGTCATGAACCGTATGGTTGCTCACGTTCCTTCCCTCATTGCTTCCGTCGAGTAATACCTAACATTGGAAAATCATTTTCTGGAGGCGTACGACCACCTCATGGACGAAGTGCAGTGGGCTAAAACCTAAGCACTCGCAGGTTGTGACGCCAACCCTTCGATCGAAGAATTCGCTGAATTCTCTAGGGTTTATCTAATGGAAAGCAGCTCACAGGTAACATGGTCTACCACGTGGAGATGCGTGCACTTGATATTGATCTCCATATCACAATTAGAATCACGAAACTGATAATGAACCATCCGTTCTTCAGTGGGGTGCGAAGGATTGAATCGGAGCTAAAAAAAGCTAACGACCCCATCCTCCTCTGCATGGCTCCAATATCATGTGGTTGCTCGTACTGTCGGAGGGTACGGATCGAGGCCATGTATAGTGTGATCCGTTCTTTAGTGGTAGGCTCTTAGAGGAGAAGATTCGACAGTTGCCGCCCATGGTGATGAGAGGGTACACAGGGGATCCCTGATTGATAAGAAGAGTGAGTTTGTATAGATGGTGGAAGCACATGGAGGGCACGTGAGAACTGAGTTCATCGATATTGAGGGTTTTTTTAAAATTAAATTACCAATAAAATATTATTATTGTTAATGTGGATGCCACTGTGTCGCTAGGTCAGGAAATTCGTCGGGAAATGCCAAATCCGATAATCACGTGACATGTACGTGATTGATTGTAGTGAAAATGTCAAATTCCGGGAAAAATGGAGCAACATTGGCGCAACTATAAAAATATTAGGACAAATGCCCAAATGTTATATTTTTTTGGGGCAAAAATTGTACATGGCCAAACTTACAGGGCAAAAAAATTCCATCGGGAAATACCAAATCCGATGATCATGTGACATGCACGTGATCGATTCCGGCGAAAATATCAAATTCCGGCCAAAACGGGATAGCATTGGTGCAATTATGAAGACAATAGGACAAATATCCAAATGTTATCTTTTTTTATGCAAAAATTGTACCTGATCAAACTTATGGGAAAATTTTTTTTATCCCCGAAGGAATTTTTTTTATCCCCACAGGAAATTTATTACATTGAAATTTGTCTATTAACTTCTGAAAATTCAGTAATTTACTAAATTTACTAACAAGTACTACATGTCATACACCCATACTTCCAACCGACTTTTTCTGACGTGGAAGGAAAATTAAACTTTTAACGCACTAAATTGACATATTTTTAAAGTAGTCCTTCCTCTCTTTAATAAAGGAACTTTCGAGAATATTTGAACATAAAAATATTATAATAACCGATTTAAATGGATCCACATTTCTGGTGTGAAACTGAAAAGATACATAAAAGTAAAACGGAAGATAGATGGCCAGTTGGACTATATATTATTCCTAGATTGTAGGAAGTATGTAGAATTCTATTTTTACTATTCAAATTTCAAATTATATACTCCCTTCGTTCTTGAATAGGGGAGTCATTTTTCTATTTTGATTGTCCTACCCAAAGAGTCTTTTTTCATTTTTTATACACATAGGATCCATATACCTCTTTTAATACAATTAAAATATGAAACACACACTCCTACTAATACAACTATTCACTACACATTAAATAATAATATTCATTATTCTACGTATAAAAAGCAAATGATCTCTTCTTACAAAGGATGGAAGGAGTATATAGTCAAAATAATTAAAATAAAACAATGATGACGTTGAATGACTTCTTTTCTGCGGTCTCATGTTGTTCAATCTTCGTTGCGTAGGCACGTTGGCCATATATAAAAATGATGTTGACAAAAAATAGTAATAAGATATAAGTTTTTTATTACTATACTTTAGATAAAGTTTGAATATTCCAATTAAATCCCTCTTTGTCAACAACTTCTAGAATTTTGCATTAGCAAGAATGGTCACGTAGCTACAAAATATATAATCATTTATACGGATTTAATATTTGCATAGTATAAGTACTTTGTTTATGTTTAGTTGCTATTCTTTTGTATATATTGATAACCATTGCATCACTATAGCTACAATATTATTAATGGTATTTTACACTTATAAGTCATGTTGTATTTTAGTCTTATGAGCATACTACTTTTATAGTTCTTGGTTTAGCCTTAATTTTTAGGATATTATTATCTTTCTAATATATAATTATTAAAGATGTTCACTCTATTCAGTAATACTAAAAAAATAAGAAAATAAGTAAGAAAGTCTAAAAAATATCATTAAAAGGTCAATAATAATAATAATTAAGATTATTATTATTATTATTTATACATAAAATTCACATATTTAAGATTTGTATGATTAAATCAATTTCGATTTAAGGATACTAAATAAAAGTGTTAAATAATTATATTTTATATGTACATATTGTGATGTTTTTATTGATATAACATGAGTTGATATGTGGTACGTCTGGACACATAAGGCTCCAAAGGTATAACAAAATATTATAAAGAGTATACATTTTAATTTATAAGGGTTATTTATTTAATGAAATAGTCGTTAATATATATATATATATATATATATATATATATATATATATATATATATATATATATATATATATATATATATATATTTATTTATTTATTTATTTATATATATATTTTAGGATATTATTATCTTTCTAATATATAATTATTAAAGATGTTCATTCTATTCAGTAATACTAAAAACGTAAGAAAATAAGTAAGAAAGTCTAAAAAATATCATTAAAAGGTCAATAATAATAATAATTAAGATTATTATTATTATTATTTATACATAAAATTCACATATTTAAGATTTGTATGATTAAATCAATTTCGATTTAAGGATACTAAATAAAAGTGTAAAATAATTATATTTTATATGTACATATTGTGATGTTTTTATTGATATAACATGAGTTGATACGTGGTACTTCTGGACACATAAGGCTCCAAAGATATAACAAAATATTATAAAGAGTATACATTTTAATTTATAAGGGTTATTTATTTAATGAAATAGTTGTTAATATATATATATATATATATATATATATATATATATATATATATATATATATATATATATATATTTATATATATATAGTATTAATGTTTAAATAAGAAAAAAATTGAAAAATAAAATTATAAATTTTTATAAAGGTATGAAATTTAACACTTTAAAGAATATAAATTTTGAGATCAAGTCACGCTGTATGGACACACAAATTTTAATGAAAAATTTTTGTGAGAAAAGGTCAATAATAATAATAATTAAGATTATTATTATTATTATTTATACATAAAATTCACATATTTAAGATTTGTATGATTAAATCAATTTCGATTTAAGGATACTAAATAAAAGTGTTAAATAATTATATTTTATATGTACATATTGTGATGTTTTTATTGATATAACATGAGTTGATATGTGGTACTTCTGGACACATAAGGCTCCAAAGATATAACAAAATATTATAAAGAGTATACATTTTAATTTATAAGGGTTATTTATTCAATGAAATAGTTGTTAATATATATATATATATATATATATATATATATATATATATATATATATATATATATATATATATATATATATATATATATATATATATATATATAGTATTAATGTTTAAATAAGAAAAAAATTGAAAAATAAAATTATAAATTTTTATAAAGGTATGAAATTTAACACTTTAAAGAATATAAATTTTGAGATCAAGTCACGCTGTATGGACACACAAATTTTAATGAAAAATTTTTGTGAGACTATCTCACTTAAAGCTTACGTAAAACTGATAAAAAATGATAATTTTTATAATGAAAAGTGATACTTAATTAATAAAAAATGATAATATTATTTCGTGAACAATGTATAATATAAATGAAAAGTGATAACATTTTATGAGTTGATATTAGATGCACCCATATGTGTATAATTTTTTATTTTTTACACTAAGTTTTTCATTTAAAAAAACTAGCATCCATATGTGTATAACTTTTTATTGAATAGTGTATACATGTTTTTTAATAATTATATATAATTTTACACTCAAATTTTCATTAAAAAAACTAATTAACAATTAAGTTGTATACATTTTTATTCATAATTGTATGTATTGTATACGTTTTTTTAAAGTGGGTGCACCGTAACTTGGGGTGCACCTGAGTGCAGAGCATAATTAGTCACATTTTATAGCGAAAGTGATAACTTATTTAAAAGGTGTGAAATTTGAGATGATCTCATGCAATACTTATTATTATTATTATTATCTTGATGCTAAGATATCATGTAATATATTTCAATAATTTGAAATATGGGAACTGGTGAAACTTTATCCTATACACCATATATGCTATTTTTTTGAGCAACGAGATTGTATTGAGACCGTTTTATTTTTTTTAATTAATTTTTTTTATTGAAAATACTATCATACTTTATTAAAAATATTTTTACATTTTATTTATATTTTGAATTGTTCATAATTTTTTTAATTAATTTTTTTATTGAAAATGCTATCATACTTTATTAAAAATATTTTTACATTTTATTTATATTTGAATTGTTCATAAAATAATTCACTTTATCATTATTGTTTTTTAATATTATATTTTTTTATTAAAATATTATCATTTGAATCTGTCTCGTGTTTGCCTATATTATTGGGTATGATACTTTTACATGTATTGTGTTTTAAGAGTACTATCATTTTTGGTGGGTAGAAGTGTGGTGACAATAATAATGAGAATAATAACAAAGTAAAAATTTGTATGAAATCGTGCAAATAAGAATTAATAATATTCTTAATAAAAAATAATAATTTCTACTTAAATGAGTGCATTTTGTCATGAGTGTGTTTTCTTTTTAATGGATGGATCCATACAAAACAATTACTCTTTTCCTCCATCACCAAGATATCAATTTTGTCATTTTAATCTTTCATACTTAAGGTATCTATTTTTTCCTTTTTAGCAAAAGGACTCACACAAGTCCACCACTCACCAGTAATACAATCACTCACTTTATATTAAATAATATTACTCCTTAATTTACGTGCAATTAAAAGCAAATATTGCGATGGACAGAGAGAGTAATATATTTCCATGGGACTCACACATCCACTAATACACATATCCACTATACGTAAAAATACACTCTCCTTTTATTGAGACGGATGGATTGTTTAATTGATAGAAAGTTATAGGCGTTTACTAAACTGTTTTATTAACAATTTATAAAATAAATTAAAAAAATGGTAATATTCTAATAAAAAATTATCACTATTCAAAAATATTAAACGATATCGCACAAGAAACTTGCTTTAATAACAATGAATAAACAAATAAAATTAGTTTAGATTTTGTATTAGTATAATGTATAATTCAATTGCAGCCGAATCGAATTCAGCTAGATTCATTTTGAAAATTATTCGAGAGATCTACCTCATTCTTAAATTGGTCTAATTGAGCGGTTCGAATAACAACTACTACCTCCGTCCCATAAACAAGTTCCCGATTACTGTAGCTTTTGTGAGAGCTTTTTCAAAAAAGTGTGAACTTGTTTATGGGACGGAGGGAGTATAATTTACCATGAATAATTTTAGGAGGGGCTATTCGCACCGGATATTACTTGACGTACCTCGTTTACTTATTATACCTCAATATTTTATTAATATGTATATTAACATTACTAAACATACCCCAATTAAGACCATTATACCCTTTTCTCTTTATTTATTTTTTAATAAATAAGAAAAGAAAAAAATGAAGTATCCGCTAAAATTAGAGACACACAAAGGAGTATACAGAGGGTTGAATCCAATTCCGATGCCATCCATGTTCTTGGCAATTGTCAACAGTATGGTTAAATTTGTCTATTGAGGAACTAACAACAAAAATGGGGCAATGTCCTATCGGAATTCAAAGGTGGAGGAGTCTCTGGGCTCAATTCACTTCCACCACCGCCATCTTAATCCCTTCGAAACAGTACTAGTTCCAGCTTGATCGTCAGCTTTGGCGGAGGCATCGGGTTTCATCAAGGCCCCTGGCAGCGCACCAGCCAACGTGGCGATTGCGGTGGCGAGATTGGGCGGGAGAGCCACTTTCGTCGGTAAGCTCGGCGACGGTGAGTTCTGACACATGCTCGCCGGAATATACTTATAAGGAGAATGGCGTTTCTGCCAACGGCATTATCTTCAATTTGGGCGCGAGGACGGTGCTGGCTTTCGTGACCTTACGCGCCGACGGCGACCTCGAGTTTATGTTCTATCGGAACCCTAGTGCCGACATGCTGCTCACTCCCGACGAATTGGATCTCGATCTGATCAGATCTGTAAGTTTCAACATTATAATATTGTGAATTTTATCTCTCTATGTATGTATTTATATATTTATGCCGCTATTGCCGTCGGCGGAGGAGGCTCGATCGAAGATTATGAGTATTTGGAACGAAGCTGATGTGATCAAGGTGAATGATGAAGAACTCAGTTTTCTTCTGGAGAAAGAGGAGATTGATGATATTCTGCAGTGATATTGTGGAGACGATTCTGGGTGTAGTTGTAGTTTGGCGTGAAGTGATGAATGAACGTAGAACATGAGAGAGTGTGACTGTGAGGGGCATTTATGTCTTATGATTTGAGGATATTATAAATTGGGTACGTTAAGCAGTTTCGGAAGTGCAAATAGCCGCCCCTAGTTTTAGTACGTACAATTAATTAATCAAATGATGTCATGACATGCGTAACAATCTTTTAGAAATTTCAAAGCATAATCGATTGTTGCTCGTCACCTCCAATTAAAAAGACACTTTATGCCGTAATTATGGAATTATCAATACATAAATAACATTGACTATTATACATATGTAAGATGTAGCAATCACATTTCTAGAATGAAGTAGTACATATGACATACGTTCTCCTGAACACTTATCTATAAATATTGTGATTTCCTCATAATCAATCAACTCAACATTACATTAACATAGCAACAAAAGATCAACCTACTTTTCTATAAACGAAAAACTTCTTCCAACTCCAAAATGAGTATCCCAAAAATTGAGTTAAATTCGGGTTACAAAATGCCAGTAATAGCACTCGGAACAGCAAGTTTTGTGGTATCAAAAGAGGAGGAAATCCAAGCTATTATCCACGCCATAGAGCGCGGATACAGGCACTTCGACACGGCTCCATTCTACGGCAGCGAGGCTGCCTTAGGAGAAGCCGTGGCGGAAGCCCTCAAGCGCGGATTGATCAAATCCCGCGACGAGCTCTTCATCACCACCAAGCTCTGGGTCGCGGACACTTTCCCCGACCGTGTTGTCCCAGCTATCAAGAAATCTTTGCAGTTAATATAATTCATTAATCATTCTTCTTTTTTCTTCTTTCATTTATGATTTATGATAATTTTAACTTTTTTTTTTTTTTTGATATATAGGAATCTTAAGCTGGACTATCTTGATCTGTATCTCATCCACTGGCCTGTAAGTGTGAAGTCAGGTGACTTTGAGTATCCGATTAAGAATACAAAAAACATAGTTCCATTTGATTGTAAGGGTGTTTGGTCAGCCATGGAAGAGTGCCAGAGATTAGGGCTGGCCAAGTCCATTGGAGTTAGTAATTTCACTTGCAAGAAAATAGAAGATTTGTTATCGTTTGTAACCATCCCTCCTGCTGTCAATCAAGTAAGATTTCATTACTTTGTTAAAAAATTTCAATTTTGAGAATTAATTAATGTTGGTGCATTTTGGGCTTTGTGGCCCAAACAAGAAGTTCTCTTTTCTACTTCTTGTAATGGGCTGTGGGCCACGGCCCATTCTTTTGGTTAAAATCTGTTACCCTAATCTCTTACTCTCTCCTCTCTAATAATTTCGATGTGTGTTTCTTTTCAGTTTTGAAATTCAGTATTTACACCTACTTTTTCGAAACCATCACTATTTCACCTATAAACTCTATTAAATTTAACTTATTCACATTTTATGCATTTTCTTTATTTCTGTCATCTCTCCTCTTGCATCAATTAATACTCTATTCGTAGTGTCAAGTTCTATTTTTTGTGTCTGCTTCAAAAGTATATATTTTTCCTATTTAGTAAAAAAATACTCCCTCCGTCCGGATTCAAGGGTACCATTTACTTTTGGGCACGGAGATTAAGGAGTATTGTTATTTAATGTGTAGTGGGTAGTTGTATTAGTGGAGGGGTGGGTCCCATTTTTTAGTTGTATTAGTGGGTGTGTATGGGCCCCATATGTATAAAAAATGAAATAAGACCCTTGGGGGCGGACGCCCAAAATGGAAAAATGGAACCCCTTGAAAGCGGACGGAGGGAGTACACAATATGACCCACCACTTACCTCTAATACAACTACCCACTTTACATATAATAATACTCCTTAATCCACTTGCAAAATGCAAATGGACACCTTAAAATTGGACAGAGGGAATAGTACATTTTTACACGTATCACCATATATTTTTTACCATATAATGATTTGATATAAAGTTAAATAAGTTGTAAATCGAATAGTATCAATTTTTTTAAATTAAAATGTATTGTGAAGTTGTTAAATTATGTGCTATTTCCTTATTTAAGGGAATGAATTTGTTTATGGAACTAACAAAATATAACATGATATTCAAGGTGAAAAAAGTAGTTAGTATAAATTTATTTATGGAACAAAGAAAATACTATTAATTGGTTTACAAAAGTGGAATACAACGGCCAAGATACCCAACAACCTAGCCATTGTAACCAACTCTTAAATGCCTAAAACATTTTGCACAAAAATCTTTTATATCAAGTAAAAAGACCTGTATACCTACCTAATAAACGTCCCCAATAAATCCTTTTGGAATTTCTAGCTTATCATAAAAGACTAAAAATGATATACTATACTTGCATATTATTTCACTCATTAGTTCATTTTGTCATGCAATGAATGAAAAAGGTGGAGCTAAGCCCATCCTGGCAACAGAAGAAGTTGGTTGATCTGTGCAAGGCCAAAGGGATAGTTGTAACGGCGTACGCTCCTTTGGGATCGGCTGGACAATACTGGGAACAGACAGAGTGGTGGGAAGTGAGGTGTTGAAGCAGATTGCGAAAGCTAAAGGGAAGAGTGTCCCACAGGTTATCCTTAGGTGGATATATCAATGCGGATTGACCGTTGCAGTGAAGAGCTACAACCCCAAGAGAATGGAAGAGAATCGCAACATATTCGACTGGGAATTAAGCGAAGAAGAAATGAATAAGATGGAGGAGATCCCTCAACAGAGAGGAACCCTAGGAGAGGGCTATGTATCCCAAGATGGAGCTATTAAGTCACTTGATGAGCTTTGGGATGGTGAGGGTTATTGATCCATTTTAATTACTTCATCATCTCTACATCTTTTTCTTTTACAAATATTGGCATTGCTGTTACTTTTGAAAATAAGGTAATATATCACTACCATTGCTATGGACAAATAAAGAGGGAATTTTGAATTGTGTGTTTACTTTTCTTCAATTCTTCATCCATATGTTAATCCATCAACAGTGGTGGATGTATGTGGGGCAGCTCGGGCTCAAGCTCAGGGCTGTCCCCCAAAAGCTCATTATATCATATGTAAATAATTTATAAATAATTTGTATTTTTAAGTTTAGCCCACCCCAAAAATATTTTCAACCCACCCAAATGAAGATAAAAAATAAATATATCTTCCTTCTTCTTTGTGTTTTTAAGTTTAGCCCAACCCAAAAATATTTTAAGTCCACCGAAATGAAGCTAAAAAATAAATATATCTTCTTAAATTATATATATATATATATATATATATATATATATATATATATATATATATATATATATATATATATATATATTTATATATATATATATATTACAATTTAGCTCATCCTTTGTCCATTTCGAGAAGGTAATTCGTATGTGAATATATATATATATATATATATTTTTCTTCAATAAACTTAGCTCACCCCACCGCAGTTTTCTGGATCCGCCACTGTCCATCTATATTATACTTTGTGAGAAATGGCTTATATTATTAAATTTATTATTATCAAATTATAGTCCCAAAAAAAAATGAATTCCTTAAATTGTCTTAGTTGTGGATCTCATGAGAATTTAAAAACCGATATTAAGCTGACGCATGCCACCAATTCTTCTAACACTTACTCAATTTCTAAATAAATAAATTCACACCTACTATTTTCATCCGTTTCATAAACTCAAATAAATAAAATAGTAGTAGTACATAATTCAATAATCTCCGCAATACATTTTAATTTTAAAATTGACATCTCTTTACAACTTACATATTTTACTTTATAATTTATTCATTACCTAAAAATATAAAATTACCTCTAAAAGTAAATTAAAAAAATAATTTTTCTAAAATTCCATATCTAACTATAATAACTGTGAACTTTATTATGAAATGAGAGTGTAGTTTCTTAATTAAATCCTTCATTAATTTCTTCTAAATTATCTCATCTTAAGGCAAGTTATTGGATTATGTCATAGTTTTTTTTTTTTTTGAAATTATTATGGTCATAGTTTTGATATTAAAAGAAACTCATTATCTCTTCTTAAATCACAACATTGGTAAAATTTTCTAAGTATATATCATTGAAAATCAAGCTGTAATAAAGAAGTTATAACTCATGATATTATATTTCTATTAAAAGTAAGTACTTCGCTCCTCTTAAAGTAAATCAATGTATAAAGTATAAAGAACTAAATTTCGTTGAGAAACAAGTTGTAATAAAAAAAAGTTATACCCAATAATTAATAATTACTAATATAAAAACCATGTGATGCATACATTGTGTTAACCAAATGTATTAGCCATTTGGTTATTGGATTAAATTAAGGTGAGTGACTCAAGTTCGATTTCTCTTGAAAACAAATAGGTGAAGAGTAATAAGGAGGCTTGAATATAGAAGGGTGTATGGATGCTTGGTGAATTAATTACTAATTATAGTAATAAGGAGGCTTGAAGATAGAAGGGTGTATGGATGCTTGGTGAATTAACTACTAACTATACCAATAACTTTGTTTGCAAAAAAAAATATGTGCACCAAGAAATTGAATTTACTCAAATTAATTATTAACTACTCCTTCCGTTCCATTTTAGACGGCACACTTTCCATTTTGGGCTGTCCCACAAAAATTTGCACATTCTTAAAAAAGCAAAAAGTCAAATACAATTACCCTCCCACATACACTTTATTTACAAAAAACCACATTTACATAGCTAACACACCTGACATACATTATTATTTATTTATTACAAAAAAATACTATAATACCCCTAAAAGTTATCACTTTTCTTAATTTCTGTGCCGAAAGAGGCATGCAAACTTTTATGGAATAAAGGGAGTAAAATACAATAATTCGAAATTTCATTTATTCAAATTTTAAATGTAAAACTGAGATTTGCCTGGCACGGGCCAACGACCCCAAACCTACTAACCAATATCTCAACCCAACAATGATCCAAACTCATATATGCTCATCCATTTTTAACCCAGACATTGGTGGGTTGTAGGTCAACTCAATTCACGTTACACATCAATTCAATTTTAACAGCTCTAATTTATGTAAAGGATTTTTTTTTTTGTTAATTTGAGCATAAAAAATACTTTTTTTATCCTACACATATCTTCACATTTTCCGTTTTCGTTCATCTCACACTTATCTTCACCACCCAAAAATAGAAATTTCACATTAACTAACAACGTTAAAAATTATCCTAATTTCAAAAATATCACCCCCACCTAACACACATAACATACTTTATAATTTATTTATTACTTAAAAATATAATAATACCCATTAAAATTTTTAAAATAAGTAAAAAAATAATTTTTCTTAAATTTTGGAACAATGAGAGTATTTTCTTAAAATTAGAAGAAATAAGTTTTTTTTTCCTTTTAAATACTGTGTGGCGCTACTAACAATTTCTTCAAAGGAGATGCTGAGACTGACAAAACCTGAGTGGAAATCACGTTGGTCTTGGAGGTTCAGGACACGAGGGGGGCTATTGTTTTAAAAATGAAAAAGGAATGCTGACACGCCACGTGGCATGCAGATGAATACTACCCCAACTCACGTCCACAGATAATCTGACGGCCAAATAAAGCATCCAAAGCAAGGCGCAAGTTGTTTTGATCAACCCACACTTTTAAGGCCATGTTTGGAAATTGTGATATTCATTTCCAAATAACGTGGCAGTTCAACCTGTCATACGAGTGACATTTTGTAATTATGATCAATTATTAAATCTGACAACTACAGTGGAGATACAACCTCTCAAAATAAACAAATCCTTATATACATCGGTCAGGATATAGAAACGCATGAGATAAGCGATTCCATCTTATAGGAATAGTAATATTCATCCCAAATACAGATGTGAAAATGTTAGCCTGTAGATTTGTTTTAAATTAATTATTTTAAGTTTAGTTTAATAAAATTTTCATTTTACATCCATCTATCGCGTATTATCTTTTCTAATTTTTTTTTTACTTTATCTTTTTTTATTTTTTTTCTCACATTAATTAATGCTACATCCGTCTAATTTTAATCTTTAAATATTTTTAATTTAAGTGTCTCATTTTAATGTTTATATTTTTTCTTTTTGATAGTTGGGACACAAATAAAATAATTAATATATCAGCATAGGCCCACACAATTACCCATTTTTCATTAAATATTATATTTTTCAATCCAATACATAATAAAATATTATAGTATTATTTTTCAATCTACAGACAAAAAATAAATGTATGCATTGGAACGGAACAAAGGGATCGAAGTACTCTCTTACACATTGATTTCACATTAAATTTAAAAATGTCATCAGAATCCAAAATAAACATAAATTATTACTATTCATTAAATCTAGTTAAACCCGAGATAAACATAAACTTAATTACTTAATCTTTAGCTCTATATACATGTTTTGGGTTTAATAATTAAGACTTAAGTTTTAAAACTCATATCTAAATTTTAAAAACCAACTTTATACTTAAAAATTTTACTTATTTTTAATTCACTCATCTTTCATGCTTTCGATCTCTTCGATTAATACTTCTTATCTTATTTTTCTTAATTTTCTATTATGGTTTCAATGATATAAACACATCCATCCCTTTGAAATGTATATGTTATTCAATTTTGGTCCGTCTAGCAACAAAGTATCTATTTCTTTTTTAGGTATATGAGACTCACGCAAAATAATTAATAGGGATAATTGAAATAATACACAAATTTCATTATCCAAAATCTTTAAGAACACTTTTTTTGTTATCTTTCTTTACTTTTATCCTTTTTTTTGGACATTTTTATCCCTACTATTCAAATCCAATAACTAAAGTGTCCCTGGTGTAGGTTTCGGTATAGGTAATCCACACGGGTTCACCGACATCGATTTTGGTGTACGTTCCGGTGTATGTCACCCACACGGGTTCGCACCTACATCCGTTCCAGTATAGGTCACCCACACAGGTCCGTACTGACATCAGTTCCAGTGTAGGACACCGCCCGGCGGTGGTGGCCAGCGGCGGCGTGATCGGTGCTTACCTTAATGAATAGAGCAAGTGTACTCTAGTCATTATGCAATGCGTGGTGACCAAGTAATCAAACCCAAAGGAGAAGGTAGTCTATCCCTATTCAATAAATGCTCACTCTAGAAAGACGAATCGATGATTTGATTGGATTGGATGTATGACTACAATTACCAATTAATAAAAGCAAGTAAAGTAACAATCAAGTAATAGAACAAATGAGATGGAATGGATGTAGGTAGAACAATCTAATAGGCAAGTAAGACTACCAACATCATGGAAAGGGCAATCTAGATTCATACACACATGCAATAATGAACATCAATTATTATAATATTAAAGGCTCTTACTAATCACACTAAGAACTCATTCACAATACACAATTAGATGTAGACCACTTAGCGCGCACCTAAGCAATCCCAAAATAGCCCCTAAGAGAGTTTCACTATTTTTCTATTTTCTTATAAGGTACTCCCTATGTCCATCACTAACGTATCCATTTTGTCATTTTGGGTCATCCACTATTAAAGTATCCATTTTTTTTAGCAAAAGGGTTCACACATGGCCGACTCCTCCCAATCACTCACCACTAACACAACTACCCACATTATATAAAGTAATAATACTCTTTAATCCACGTGCAAAAAGAAAATGAATGCGTTTGTGATGGACAGAGGGAGTTCTAAGGTTCTATAGAGAAGTCCTTTTACGTAGTCCAAGCTCGTTCACACATAACTCTTCCTATATGTCCTATCATGAGGGACTAAGTATGTTATTGTCTTCACAAAATCATTTCTCACTTATAGTATAAACAATTCACATAACAACATGATTTAATTAATAATTCAACACATTCACACAAGTTCACACTCCATATACATGCCATGAAAAATCAACCACACTTATTATAGCATAAATTGAGATATAAGCATTCATGATAGAAAATATTTATAGTCAATCAATTCATCAAATACATGGTGTACATGTCTAAAAATTCTTAACCAATCATATTGCTAGTTTCACTAAAGAGAATAAACTAGCAACTTCACCTCAAAATCATTATAAATTTGATTACAAACCATTGTTGCTATAAAATTAGAAAATGAACAATTCAAAAGGTTAAATGCTTCCTTTATCACTTGAGAAGAATCTCTCTCTCTCATGCCCAAATCCTCTTCAAGTTGATTGCTTCCTCATAAAGGTGATGGGTGGAAGATTTATGGAAGAATTTATGGATTTGAAATGGGTAGGATCGAGATGAATGGATGAAGGGATGGAATGGAGGAGAAAATATATGAAAATGGAGGTGTAAAGTGAGTGTTTTCGTTCTTAAATTAGAAACTGACTTTTTGAGTAGGTGGAGGGAGTTAAATAGCTAAATTTGGGGAACATTCAAGAATTTCAGCTAATTTTACGACTTTTGACTGAACTCGGGTCTAGTTCGGGGCCCGGTTAGAGCTCGAAAACTTGCCTCGGGTCAAGTTGGAACTGTCGGGGTCGGGTTGGTGTTCTGGCATCCGAACTTGACCAAAATTGTACCAACTCGACTCGAGTTGTGATATTTTTTTAGTAATTTTGTTTTACCTGAAAATCACACAAATTCCATCAAAATACCAAGTCTATAAATATTTACAAATATCGCGCAGTTTAAGATACTTAATCATGAAATTCAAGTATAATTACATAAACCATGCTAATACACGAGATTTCTACTCCGATCACAGTGGCCGCCGGTAGTGGTGGTCTGCGACGGAGGCTGCCGGTGGCAAGGTGGTTGGTGTTGGTAATAAAAATTATTTTATTTTTGTGAGAGGGGTATAATGATCTTTTTATGGGGGGTTTTGGTTAGAAAAGAAAGAATGTATTTGGAGTATTGTTAAAGATTTTTGCATTGTGTACTTTGGCCTATTGACACTAATTAATATATTTTCATAGGACTCACACAACACTAATACAACAACTCACTGTATATTAAAATATTTTATATCTCAATTTACTACATATTAAATTATTATACTCTTAAGTCTACGTGCAAAAAACAAACTAGTAACTTTAGAGGGACGGAGGAAATATCATTTTATGGTAAAATGAGTACGTATTCATAAATTAGATACTCCAAATAAATGGAGTTGAAAACGTAAAGGAAAACATCTTGAAACTCAAAATTCCAATTAAATCAATCACTATCTTAAAAAATAAAATAATAAAAATAAAATCACCAAATGCCCCTTAAGAACCCTAACTAATTCATAAAGTTATGTTGTTATGTCATCTACTATTCATTATATATTGCATAAGTCAAGATCACATAGTATTAGGAAAGTGAAGTTCAAATGTGAATCTCTTGGACGGACTTCAACGATCAATCTAGATAGACTGATTGTAAATCATGATGGATAAATTTTAATAGTGTTAAAAATTCTGTTAGTGAGAAGAAGGGTGTTTGAATTCTAAAGGTCAATTTTAAATAAAATATATTTCTACAAATTAAGTTGAATATAATAAAATTTATAAAATAAAAAGAAAAAAAATGGCACGTACTTAATCATTAGGATGAACATTTTTGTTGTTAATTGGACCAATTTCTTAAAATTTTGCAAGTTGATAAGACAATTCAAAATTTTGAAACAACATGGGATAATTTTAAAAGGAGGCCAACATAAATGACCTTTTTATTTTTTTTGTCATGTCAGAAGTACCACGTGACATTACAAGTTAGGATGACCTGTTTCAACGGATAAATAAACTAAATTGTCTAATTTTTAAAAATTAATGGACCAATTTTAAATTTAAAAACTTATGTACTAATTTCAAAATTTGATAAAGGACATTTTTGTAAGATTTTACTCCCTCCGTCCCAAGCAAATAGCAACATTTGTTTTTTGCGCGTGGATTAAGGAATATTATTATTTTATGTAAAGTGGGTAGGTGTATTAGAGAGATGTGATGGGTAGTGGTGGGCCATTGGTGTACTTTTTTTACTAAAAGGGGAAAATGTTGCAATTTGAATGAGACACCCAATATAGTAAAATGTTGCTATTTGGGTGTGACGGAGGGAGTAATAAATAAAAAATTCTCATAAAAATTAAATAACTTTTATCTTGAGAATTTAAATTGATTATAGTATAGGCCGTTGCTAAATAATCTCCTTAATGACGCGAATTTTTATAATTTAATGGATTTATTTATATTTTATTTACTTTCATTAACTATTAATTCATTCCATATATAACTTTTAATCAATCATCGATCAAAAGATAAATTGAATTGAATTTGTATTAATTAATATTTTTGTTGTGAAATCGTCTCACAATAAGATCATTTTAAACTTTCATAATTAGTTATGAGTTTCGCTATAAAATGTTATCATTTTGCTATAAAATCTTATCATTTTTTTGTTTATATTATGAATTGTTCATTAAATAGTACACTGCATTATTATCACTTTTCATCGATTGAATATCACTTTTTATTGATGATGTTATCACTTTTTATCCGTCTCACATAAGGGCTTACGTGAGACGGTCTCACATAAATCTTTATCTTTTAATGAGTGAGTCTTGTGTAAATCGAGATTACTTGAATCCTATCTTTTATAATTATTCTTCGATACGTAAAAGTTACTTTTTGAAGAGTAATAATTTTTTTAAAAGAGTAATAGTTTATATCTTTAAACAGTATTTTTTCATGTATTAAAGAGTAATTGATAAATTAGAATGTGCAAGAATTTGAAGAGTAATTTTTTTTATTTAGAAGATTAATAGTTTATCTTTTTAAAGAACAAATTTTCATGTATTAAAGAGAAATCAGTTAAAACAAAGTTCACGCGTGAACCCAATTCACACAATTGCTTGTCAAAATAAATTTATACATTAATAATATTAGGGTGCGGCTATAAGCACCACCGAAATGACTAAACGTACCCCAAAAAAATTTAAATTAAATTATCATTAATTAATAAGACATAATTACCCTTATGAAACTTATATCTGTTCGGTTGCAACAACCGAATAGAAGCAGATTAAACTTATATTTGTTCGGTTGCAACAATTGAATAGAAGCAGAATTCATCTATTAATCAGTTCCATTGTAACAACCGAATAAAAACATAATTCATCTATTTAATCTGTTCGGTCGCAACAATCGAACAAAATTTATGTCACAATTCTAAAAGAGACAAGTATGATACAAGTTTTATAATACCATAAAATATTTTTAAAATAAATATACATACAATGAATCCACGATCTTAATTCGAATTGGAAGATATACATTGGATAAGTCCAAATTTAGTATATTTGGGTGGTACATCATCATTCTTGTAGTTGATTTGTGATCTCCACACCTTATTTGCAGTAGTACTGTTAGAAACATTATATGAACACATCCTAACTTCGTGTTTAAACAGATCCAAAATAGCTTCTATTGTATAAATTAGTCTAAATCATAACCACTACGGTTGTCACTTCTGTTGATAGAATCAATGTGATCTCCACACCTTATTTGCAGTAGTACTGTTAGAAACATTATATGAACACATCCTAACTTCGTGTTTAAACAGATCCAAAATAGCTTCTATTGTATAAATTAGTCTAAATCATAACCACTACGGTTGTCACTTCTGTTGATAGAATCAATGCTTAATTTCACTAGAAGAGGAGCAATCTTTGTTTAAAGATCGATTATATCTCTGAAACTTATATGTTATCTTATCTATTCATGAAACTTATATGTTATCTTAATTATCTATTCGATAATATAGATATGAATTAAAAAAAATCACAAATATTATTATGTTCGGTTGTAGAAATCGAATGGATAAATGAATTATTTGTTCTATTCGATTGTTGCAACTGAACAAATAAGATAAGTGACTGTTTGATTGTTGCAACCGAACAAATATAAATTTCATATGGATAATTATGTTTTATTAATTAATGATAATTTAATTTAAATATATTTTAGTACGTTTAGTCATTTTAGGGGTGCGAATAGCCGCGCTCATTTATTATTCTAAATTTATTGTATTCTCATTATTGATTTCGCGTTGAATAGTCTACACTTTTACAAAAAATATTTATTGATGATATTTAAAAAAAAAAATTGAATTTTAGAATAATTATGTAATATTATTTATTTTTATATTAATTTTTCTATGTTATACCTTTATAGTACCCATAATTATAAGAGACCAACTCTCACACAGTATATGTACTTTTAATTGAACAAGTGAGACTGTTTTATGCTTTTTAAATATTTATCACATTTTAAAAATATAAAGATTTGTGTGAAACCGTCTCATGTAAGCCCTTAAGTGAGATGGATATAAAGTAATAATATCATTATCATGTTTGCTATAAAATGTTATCACTTTTTATTTATATTATAAATTATTCATGAAATAGTTCACTATATCATTATCACTTTTCATTAATTGAGTATTACTTTTTTGTTAATGATATTATCACTTTTTATCCGTCTCAAGTAAACACCGCTTTCACCAAGATTTGCCCTTTAAAAAAACATTATCAATTTTTATTGAAAATTTTATTATTCTTATTTATATTACAAAATGTTCATGAAATAATTCTATACCACTATTACTTTTCATTCATTCGAGTATATATATTTTTTTATTAAAATGTTATCACTTCTTATCCATTTCACGAAAGTCTTATCATAAGACAATAAGTAATTTTCATTCATTCGAATATTTGTTAGAATACTTTTTAACTCACGAGCAAGAATACTCGTTCATTGTAAAAATATACCCCAAGGAATAAAATTATCGAACCCACATGGAGTTTAAGTTTAGATTGAAAGAACATATTAGCTCGTGTTTTTATCATTTTTATTAGGACGAACGAAGTGGATGATGATAATCAAGAATTCAAATCAAATAAAAGAGATCAAGATAAAATATGAGAAAAAAAAATGGAGAAATTGTGATGAAGGGCAAGTAGTAAGAAATGAGATTAGAAACAATCAAAGTGCCTTATGATTCATTTTATCATGCAAAAGGAATATATGAGATAGAAATTGGACTAGAGGCGATCATGAATGTATCCAAAGCTCCCTCTCGGTTTACTAAGGTTGTAGATCTCCTAGAGACTCCCAAATGCACCTAGGATCGATGCCCAACATAAACCTCTTCCATCTAGGTACTAATTAAATTCCAATTCTCCCTCAATATGTACTAATTAGAATTAACTCCCTTTTTGCGTACTAGGGTTAACGAATGGATTGTTTTCTCTCACCGGGCTCATATATTCTCTCGGTCAAACCTAAACCTGATGTCCCCTCATGGTAATTCTAATACTTTGAAGGGTCGTTTCCGTCTCACCCCAAACAACATCCACATAAATTAATATAATGATACTTAATTACATAAGCAACAAATTAATCAACAATCCATTAAATTAACATGCTACCCATAATTAACAAACCATGTCAAAATATAATTCATGCATCACAAAACCCATGAGAAGAAATCAAGTACTAAATCATATCTAAACCATATTTAATTTGCATAATAAAATAAATATTACGCACTAATCATATCTCTAACCCCACAAGAGGGGTTAGTCTAGCATAATTAAAGTAACAAAACAAATAAATGATTCGTTACAATAATCCATGGAGTCTACTTCAAAGAAAATTACAAAAGAATTAAAACTCCCCTTCAATTAAACTTGTTGGAGATCTTCAATTGCTTCTTGAAATTCCTCCTCTTGCTCTTAATTCCAAGTAATTCCAATACCAAGGATGGGTGAAAGATTAGAAGATGGGTTTGTGGAGTGATCAAAAAGAAAATAAAAATGGAGAAGAGAGAAAGTAGAGAGAAAGTGTGTGTAGTGTGTGTGGCCTCAAAAAATGAAATGAAATTTTATTGTTGATTGTTGCTCAAAATTTGGAAATGAAGGTATTTATAGTGGTGCAGGTTCAAGGGAATTAGGGCAAAAATTGGATAATGGGCTTAAGTAGAGAAATGAGCTTTTTTGGCTAAAATTCGAACCTACAGGTTTTTGTTGGAAATTCGATCGGAATATGAGATATTCGACCTGAATTTCTGTAAAAGCGTGTCACGGTTTTTAACAAGCAGCGCTGAATCTCATTTTTCCATGAAATTCGACCAGAATTTTAAGCCATGGTCGAATTTTTTATCGAATTTCTCCTCCTGAACCAGGTCCCTGTATTCCGGCATGCTAGAAATTTGGACGAAATTTATTCTCCTGGATATTCGACCCAAATATGAGAAATTTAGGTCAAATTTCTCAATTTTCTGCAATTTTCCATTTCTCATCGATTTTTTCGAATTTCCAGAGGCATCCCTTTTCAAGTTTGATCATTTCAATGCCATTTCCTATAAGGATTTACACACAAATTACATTTCTCTTACAAACATCAATCCAATATGTCGGGTGCCCAATGGTGCAAAGTGTGTTTTGGTACGATATTGTCCTAAGTATGGTGACACTTTGAACAACACTGTATGTATCAGAATGTAACTTGACTAAGTATAGAAGCAACAACAAGCATGAAAACTTCGATCTATTTGCCGATCTCCCCCTCACCATGTGAACTCCCCCTAAGTTGCAGCATTACCAGCAACATCACTAGCAGCATCACCTGCATCAGTAACATTTCCAGTAATATTTTCTTCTTCTAGTTCATCAGTGATGTCATCAATCACAATTCCTCCAGAGCCAGAGCTTTCAACTGTAGTAGGTTGAGCAGCAGCAGCAGGTATATCTCCCCCTGTGGGTGTGGATAGCAGCTTACTCCAGAACTGAGCTCTTTGTTCTAGAATGTCTACTTGTCTGTTCATAGAATTGGCTTGGAGTCTGAGGTTCGAGACATGGCGTGCCAGGACAGCAGCTTGTTGCTCAATGTATTTTCGGTTCAGAGTAACAGAGATAATTTCTCCAGCTTGTGCAGAAGTGTCAATGCAAACCAAAGTGTTGGCAGTATCAGGAGCAACATTTTGAGTATCAGCAGTAGCAGGGGCAGGAGCTAGGGTAGATCAACTACACGATTACCTTCAAGCAGTGGTTTAGCAATACTAAGAACTAGAGTACTTGAGGAAAGAAAATCACCTTTACCTTTCTTAGCACCTTGACCAGATAACAGATAGTGAATCAAAGCAGGATAAGGTAACTTACCAACCTTGGAGATATTTCCACCATAACTGATC
Organism: Pogostemon cablin; assembly: GCA_023678885.1. NCBI lineage: Eukaryota > Viridiplantae > Streptophyta > Magnoliopsida > Lamiales > Lamiaceae > Pogostemon > Pogostemon cablin. The sequence goes on from CM042967.1 coordinate 26,712,471, forward strand.
AGATTCTTGTAAATCACTCTACCAAGGTTAAAGGGCAGGTTCTTTCCTATCTTATAGATCAACACCGCATGCTCAGTGGTAACTCTAGTGGTATTGGAGGAAGGGAGCCAATTGTAAACACAGAGCTTGTGCAAGATTACATGTAAACTAGTCAGACTTGGACTGAACAAATTCTTAGGCCAACTAACAATTAAACCTCCAGTTATCACAGACACAATCTTATCCATATCATCAATATCATTATCACTCTCAGCATTCATAGTCCCTAAACACTCAATAATCTTTGTAGGAGAAAAATCATAAATTTCATCCCTAAAGAAAATTCTTCCAAATTTAGGACTTGTACTCTTTATCATACTAGCACAGATGTGTGCATAAAACTCACATACCCAATTGGTGTAGAATGAGGTAGAGTATCTGAGTGATTTCAGCAAGCTTCCCTCTCTGAAGAAGTTGATGAGGTTGTGTGGAGTGAGGTCGGCATCCTTCATCTTTCTTTCATGAATTATGTCCTTCTTGGTAAACTTTTTGTATCTGGCCTTGCCATCAGAGAAGTAGAAGTTCCCAACTCCAAAGTTTTCAACATCATAGTCAGAATCATCAGATATATCATCAGCATCATCAGGGGACTGATCACCATCATCATCTTTGGCTTCATCTTCACCATCAGAACTCTCAACATCTTGAACATCAGCATCCTTATTAGATTCATCATATTTTGTACATTCGTCAGCATCCTTATATGCATCCTCTTCATCATCAGAAGATGAAGATGAATCATGGTCAGGATCAGAGGGTTCTGCATCTGCAACATTTGGTATTGGAACTGTGGCAGCAACATCTGTGGCGACATTATCAATCAGCTGGTTCAGAACAACATTTTCCTCATTTGATTCATCTGGTGTTTCCTCAGGAGCGGTAACATCAGACATAGCTTTCTTTCCTTTACGTCTCTTTTTCAAAGCTTTTCAAAGATCAGCTATCGTAGGATTCTCACCTGTAGCATCTACATCCATAGGAGTAGTTTCATCAGAATCACAGATAGAGATAGGGGACTTTCCTTTTTCAGAGATGGTTGCTGTTGGATTGTATACTTAAAGTTTAGCTTCAGTATGAACAATATTATAAAAATTTATTAGAAATGAGAATCATATGATCAAATGATTGCGTCTTATAATTTATTTATATGCAAGATGCAATAGTCCACTTACTTTATACTGTAGATAATATATTGTGCGATAAAACGCGAAAGATCATATTATCGGTTTCCTTATAAAGTATAAACAGATGCTCACAGCCGAGATAGACGAGGACTCTCTATCGGGATGGTTGTAGTGTGATTTGGTATTAGCTTGTCTTGGCTATAGAATCACATTAGTGCACTTTGTGTGTATTGAGCAGGATCGCTTGAGATCGTTCGACTTATACTGACTTATAGAAGAACTTGATCTCTGTTATTATGGATGTTCATGCTCTTAATCCCTATACAATAATCTCGACACGTAGGGCAGTATGTATTTCTTTGATTCATCAATGGATGAGATTTACATGTAATTAAATCAACAAACTCGGTGAGTTGGGAAATAGTGCTGTCTGTATGGTGTGCTGTTGATTGTAGAAGGAATTCGTGTCCATCATAGGTTGATAATGTCCCCTTGAGGAAATCATAAGAATTATCATTTAAACCCTGCAGGTGGATTTATTCCGACATGATAATGAGGTTGAGTGGTACTACTTTCGGATGAGATATTAATTAATGGAGTTGTCAGTAACTTAATTAATTAATGGATATTGTATATCTTAAACATAGGGAGACTAACGGGCTCATAATAAGAAGGAGCCCATACCGTTATTATGGAATTGGAACGGTAGTGCAGTAATAATATTTTAGTGGTATATATTATTATTATTGGAGTTAAGTATAAGCTTTGGGATAAGCTTGGATACTTAAGCCCAACGGAGGCCCAACTCTAATTTCTCCTCCTGGTCCCTGTTGTAGCCCATATATAAGTCATCTCAGCTATCCGGAAACCCTAATCTATGAGATTAATCACGCCTAACACTGTAAGGAGGGTGAGGGAAAAGTAGAATGAGAAGATCTCGAAGATCGTAGCCCACACGACGTCGAGATTGGACTTGGGAATACAGCAGAAGACTGGAAGGTTGTTTGCTGCTGCTGTCCTCCACCCTCCACGATTTTATAAAATCTTACAGACTTCAGAACAGAACATGTGATATACTATTGGAATTCCACAGAAGAGAGGATCATTTTGGCGCATAGATCACTCAAATCCGACATCGGATGAGTGAGTTATGTCTAAAATGGTGAAGCTGCGTAGGCTGATGGCGAGAATTTATTCTTCAACATACCCTGGTGAAAGGTAATACGTTTCTTGTTTTCGTGCTTTCGCTGACTGTTAGAAATGTATGAAACCCTAACATTCATGTTAACCAAACGATCGAACGCCAACAATTGGTATCAGAGCTTCAATTTCATGGTGAAGCGTGAATCGTTAAGCTAGAGTTTATGTCAAAAGGTGAAAGGGTTTAAGTATTCATGTTATGCTAGTATACCCTATTTAGATACCATATACCTGTGTTAAATGTGGACTAGGGTTTAGAAATTATTGTTTCTTGTTGAATACTCTATACGTTTGATAGGAAAATTTGATAATCTGGATATTTTCGTAAATTTGATAATCTGGAAATTTTTGAAATTTTGATAATCTGAAAAATTTTAAAAATTTAATAATCTGGATATTTTTGAAAATTTGATAATCTGAAAATTTTGAAAATTTGATAATCTAGATATTTTCGAAAATTTGATAATCTGGAAATTTTGAAAATTTGATAATCTGGAAATTTCGAAAATTTGACAATCTGAATATTTTCGAAAATTTGATAATTTGAAATTTTTTGAAAATTTGGAAATTTTGAAAATTTGATAATCTGGATACTTTCGAAAATTTAATAATTTAGAAATTTTTAAAAAATTGATAATCTGGAAGTTTTCGAATATTTGATAATCTGGAATTTTTTGAAAATTTGATAATATGGTCGATATCGATGATTTCGATAATCTGGACGATATCAATGGTCGATATCGATGATTTCGATAATCTAGACAATATCGACGGTCGATATCGATAGTTTCAAAAATTTGATAATCTGAAAGTTTTTTAAAAATTTGATAATCTGGTAGATATCGATGATTTCAAAAGTCTGGACGATATCGATGGTCGATATCGATAGTTTCAAAATTCGATAATCCGGAGATTTTCGAAAGTTTGATAATCTGGAGATTTAAGAAAGTTTGATAATCTGGAGGTTTTTGCCGACACTTGTGCTTGGGGGCGAACAATCGAATTCGCTGATATATAACTGTTCATAATTTTATTTAATTATATGATTATTATTATATATGTTATGCATGATTATCCTTGATTTACTACTTTATTTGCTGTAATAGGAGCATGCTAGGTTGTGTATTTTATTTTGAATATTATATGCATGTAAAAACCCTCGGTATTAAATAGCTAAGTGGAAGAGGGGATTAGTAATTAATTCCCATGGCCTCCATTATTGGCTTGTAAGTGGTGTGAGTAAACTTGCGTGTTGACATAGACTTTCCTCCCCATTGGATGAGTTTATTCATGGATCACTGGTACAGACTTCATTAAATAATTATTGTTTGTAATTTGATGCACATGAACTTGCGTGTTGGCATAGACCTTCCTCCCCATCGGATGAGTTTATATACGGTTCACTAGTACAAACTTATAATTGATGACTGTAGGAAGTTATCCAAGCGCGTGTGTACTTCTCTATTTGTAAGGCACATAAGCTTGCGCAATGGACTTGGGGTCAAAAATAATGGTGTACACTTAGATGCAAATAATAAGTATCCTCCCCATCGGAGTCACTGCTTTTATTTGCATGGCCTAAGAGGAACCGACTATTAATTATTTTATCATGAGGTTAGGTTGACAAATAAAATTAATGGGTAAAATCTTTTCTTATAAATGTTCGGGTTTGTAAACATCCACACTTTTCATGGCTTGCAGGCTCACGGTGCTTGAAAAGTCGGTGAATTTTATTTTTATATTATTTTGAGGGAATCAATATAAAAGAATAAAATTTGAAGATTTGATCGGTGTATTTATTTATGATTCTCTGAATTTCAAACGATATTATCTCACTTATTGTTTATTGAAAGAAATTATATTTACTGGTCCAAAATTAGATGATTAGAAAAGAATCTTGGTTTTAAATTTTACTGCTTCAGAAAATATAAACATATGTGTTCTCACTAAGGATGTACCATGATGCCTTTTAAAGTCTCTAGTGAAGAGGTGAGAGGTTCATAGAAATATGATGGTCTCATGCGACTCTTCAGATACTTGAGTAAGTTATAAAGGTAAAAGGTCATGGATAAGTTGATGAATGAATTGGGAATGCTTGAAGTATAAATTGAAGGGGAAACCTAGATCAATTTATTCTCTATAATTTGCCAGTATGTTTTGAGCAAGTTCTACCTGATATACAAGAGGTTGTATATGGTGGGAAACTTCTGACAAAACATGTGGCAAAGGAAATCCAATTTCATCAAGATGTGAACAAAGTTAGTATCTCATTCACTAGTTGTTGAATCATGATTATTGATGGTATCTACTGACACGTTGTGTGTAGAAACCAAAATCACTAAAAGCGTGTAACTAAGTGATGATGATATTATTCTTATGGATATGGGTAATACTACGAGAGCAGTGGCTGTTGCAGTGGGAGTTTATTTATCTTACAATATGAATAAACGTTTGATTTTGAGAAATTGTCTTTACGTACATTTTCATAGAAAGAATTTAATTTTAGTTTCTATACATTTACGGATGGATACTCCGTTTCATTTAAATGACATGGTCATAGTAATGAAGGATGGAGTTATAATCTGTTGTGGTACGTTGGCGGACAATTTGTACACTCTTAAATCATGTTTATACCATGGATGCAATAAATAGTAATTAATAATGCATCTTCTAATTTTAGTAAGAGAAAGGAACCTTCGGAGATGAACTAAACATGCTTTTGGCATCTAAGACTAGATCAATTTTACTTGAGTAGGATTAAAAGATTCATAGTAGATGAACCTTTGGGTTTATTTGAAGTGGAAACTATCTGCTTGCGAGTCTTGCTTGAAAGTAAAATGATTAAAGGCCTTTCAAGGCAAAGGGGTATAGAGCCATGCAAAGATATATTGGAAATAGTTCATACTGATGTAAACGGTCCTAAGACTAAACCAACGAGAGGTGGTCATTATGATTTAATCGTGGTGACAAGTACCTCTTAGGATAATTTAGGAGCTACTTATCAGAGGATGAGATTAAAATCTCAAGTTGTCTACACATGGTATACCCCAGCTGAATGGTATGACAAAAAGAAGTAATAAGACTCTTATGGAAAATGTTAGAAAGATGATGAGTTATTTGGAATTATTAAATTTATTTTATGGATATGCCCTAGAAACAACATATTGTATAACGTTTGTCTGTTTGTGGGATATCCTAGAAAAATGAAGGGTGATTGTTAATACAAACACTAGATTTTTAGAAAAGGACTATGTATTAAATCATAAACCCATGTATAAATTATTTTAAAGGAAGTGAGATGGAAAACACAAAGTATTAGTACCAATTATACAAGAGGATATATCACAAGGTAAACTGCAACGTGTATCACGTCTGATACACAATTGCAAGTAGTGCCTGGTCGTAGTGGGAGGGTTGCTCGACAATCGATAAGATATATATTTTAGAAGAGTCGTGAGACTTGGTCCCTAGTAAACATGGAGTTGACCCATGGATACGACGAAGCACTACAAGATCGAATTGCGATATCTTAGAAAGTGCAATGATGTTGAAATAGAATCTATAAATTTTAAATTAAGTTTGGGAGCTTGTAGGACCACTAAATGGTGTAAAAGCCATTGGAAGTAGTCATATAAAATAAAAGAGGATCATACGGTAAAGTAAAAACCTTGAAAGCAAAACTTGTTGTGATGAGGTATACTAAAAAAGAAAGGGTTCGAATATGAGAAAACCTAATCCGCCGATAGCTATGCATTTGTCGATCCAGATTATTTTATCTGTTGCTACTCATATGAAATATGAGGAATAGCATAAAGATGTCAAGACAGCTTTCCTGAATTAGAAGTCTTGAGGAAAACATCTATGTGAAGCAACTAGAGTGATTCATTGCAAAGGACTAAGAGCATTGTGATAGTAAGCTTAAAAGTGTCCATCGATGGACTAAAGCAAGCTTCAAGATCATGAAACATCTATTTTGATGAGGAAATCCAGGCATATGGATTTATTCAATGCGTGGATGTGTCTTGTGTATTGAAAAGAGTGATGGAAACGTGGTGGTATATCTTGTACTATACGTAGATGATATATTGCTCATTGGAGTCAATGAAAGAGTATTGTCGGGCGTATGGGTATGGTTAATAAAGCGGTATGAGATGAAGGACTTAAGAGAAGCAAAAATATCCTTTTGATCATGGTAATACGGATCACAAGAAAGGATGTTATGCTTGTCTCAAGCTTCATGAGATGATACGATCCTTACTTGTTTTAGCTTGTGACTTTATCTAAGGAAATGTGTCTTGAGACACAAAAGAAGATAAAGGTGATGGAAGATGTTCCTTATGCTTTGGTGAATAAGGAAGCTTAATCTAAGGAATGCAATACACGAGAATGGATATTTATTTTGCCAAAGGCATAAACAGTGGGTATCAAGGTAACCCGTAATAAGAATATTGAACTATGGTAAAACATAATTTTGAAATACCTAAAAAGGACTAGAAACTATATGTGGGCTTACCGGACAGATTCACTGCTTCTTATGGGTTACATAGATTCAGATTTTTCAAATCAGATAGGGACGGCAGTAAATCCACCTCAAAGGTTATGTGTTTAATTTTAGGAAGTTGAGTCATAAAATGGAGGAGTGTTATACAGAAATATATTTCAGACTCCAGACTCCATAATGGAAAGATGATAAATTGGAGCCTATAAGGCAGCCAAAGTATCTATATGACTCTAGAAACTTCATGATGGACTTTGAAGTGTTTCTAAGTTTGCCCATGGATATCACAATTTACTTTGATGATAATGGTGCAGTAGCAAACTTGAAGGAATTACGAGCCCATAAGGCAATTAAACACATGGAGCGCGAGTACCACCTGTTACGTGAAATCGTATGATGAGGGGAAGGTTGTTGTCGCCTAGATTGCATTGAATGATAACCTCCTTTTACAAGGACCTTAAGGCGAAAGCTTTTGATGGTCGTGTAGTGGAAGTGGGAATCAGATGTATGGCAGAAGACATGACAGCATAGTCTTTTAGTATAAGTGGGAGATTGTTGGATTGTATACTAAAAGTCTAGCTTTAGTAAGAACAATGTTATAACAATTTATTAGAAATGAGAATCATATGATCAAATGATTGCGTCTTATAATTTATTTATATGCAAGATGCAATAGTCCACTTACTTTGTACTGTAGATAATATGTTGTACGACAACACGCGAAAGATCATATTATCGGTTTCCTTATAGAGTATAAACGGATGCTCACAATAGAGATAGACGGGGACTCTTTATCGGGATGGTTGTAGTGTGGTTTGATATTAGCTTGTCTTGGCTATAGAATCACATTAGTGCACTTTGTGTATATTGAGAAGGATCGCTTGAGATCGTTCGACTTATACTGACTTATAGAAGAACTTGATCTCTGTTATTATGGATATTCATGCTCTTAATCACTATACAATAACCTCAACATGTAAGGCAGTATGTATTTCTTTGATTCATCAATGGGTGAGATTTACATGTAATTAAATCAGCAAACTCGGTGAGTTGGGAAGTAGTGTTATCTCTATGGTGTGCTGTTGATTGTAGAAGGAATCCGTGTCCTTCATAGGTTGATGATGTCCCCTTGAGAAGCTCATAAGGATTATCATATAAATCCTGCAGGTGGATTTATTCCAGCATGATAATGAGGATGAGTGGTACTACTCTTGGATGAGATATTAATTAATGGAGTTGTCAGTAACTTAATTAATTAATGGACATTGTATATCTTAAACATGGGGAGACTAACGGACTCATAATAAGAAGAAGCCCGTAACGTAATTATGGAATTAGAACGGTAGTGCAGTAATAATATTTTAGTGGTATATATTATTATTATTTGACTTAAGTATAAGCTTTGGGATAAGCTTGGATACTTAAGCCCAATGGAGGCCCAACTCTAATATCTCCTCCTTGTCCCTGCTGTAGCCCATATATAAGTCATCTCAGCTATCCGAAAACTCTAATCTATGAGATTAATCATGCCTAACACTATGAGGAGGGTGAGGAAAAAGCAGAATGAGAAGATCTCGAAGATTGTCGCCCACACGACGTCGAGATTGGACTTGAAAATACAGCAGAAGAATGGAAGGTTGTTTGCTGCTACTATCTGCCATCTTCCACCATTTTTATAAAATCGTACAGAATTCAGAACAGAACATGTGATATATTGACAGAAAGCCACAGAAAAGAGGATCATTTTGGCGTGTAGATCACTCAAATCTGACATCGGATGAGAGAGTTTTGTCCAAAACGGTGAGGCTGCGCAGGTTGATGGCGAGAATTCATCGTCTTCAACATACCCTGGTGAAAGGTAATACGTTTCTTGTTTTCGTGCTTACGCTGACTATTAGAAATGTATGAAACCCTAACATTCACGTTAACTAAATGATCGAACACCAACAGTTGCATCCTATGTTGTACCTTTCTTGCGGAGTCTAACCGACCAACGCTGTGGAGGCGCTTTACATTTCAGAGCAGATGGTTTAGCAATTTTTGATCTGAGTGGAACTGGTTGTGATGACGATGGCGAAGACACTTGTGGATTCTGTTCAGCATGAGTAGGTGATGTATTTGGAGATGTAGGGACTTGAACAGGATTTTGAGTTTCAACATACTCTGAGGGTAGGCTTTCTTCTGGAGTCACAAAATGAACAATGGTGGATGGGTTAGGTGTATCGGTGGAAATTTCAGAGTGAGCTTCAGTGGGAATGGATGGTTCAATGATAGGATTTTCAATTCTTGAAACAGTAACACTCGATCCAGCAAACTGAGTTCGAAGAGATTCAAGAACTGAATCGGGTGTACCAGCAAGAAGGATAATACTCTGTGGAAGAGGGGTTTCAGAAATAGGGGCAGTCGGTTGAGTAGCAGCATTCAGATTGGCATCTGGTGCAGCATCTGATGTGACATTATCGGCCATATCAGCTAGGGTTTGGAGTGGATTTTGTGAGGAAGAGAGTTTGGATTTGGAAGTGGAACGGGTTGCTTTTGGAGGTGCCATTTGAAATGTGGGAGAGACAGTCTTTTATTGATAACAGTGAGTGAGAAGATGGAATGGGGGATCATACTCAAGCACACAAACTTGTCACATCAAACATTATAAACTAAGTTATATAGAGGGAATGAACAGTAGTTGGATAAAGGTTATTTCCACTAATTAAAAACTGCAAACAACGTGTGAAAGGATATACAGTGCAACAGATAATGAGAACTCATGGCCACTAACGCATATTTTCTTAAAAATTGGCCATGATTAAATATGGAGAAAAAATAATGCAAGGAAATTAAAAAAAATAAATACTATAGATTCTATCACTTAATGTATTGAAAACAAATAATTTAATAACTATTTTGTTAAGACTAAAGACATTCTGGAAAAAATCGATCAAGAATGAATAATTTAGGCACACATACATTTTTATCCTTTTGTGGATTTTAAGATGCACTTAATCTCAAGAATTCATACTACCTTTTGTAAAGATCACATCGTGGTTTTCTGCCCCGTGTGTCTGGTTACTCAATAGCAGTTCAAAAGTGTTCTTTATTCCTTTTTTGAAACCATAACAGCCTTTTGATAAGAACACATCGTGGTTGTCAGCCCCGTGTGCCTAGTTACTCAGCATGTTTGGACCTTTGATTTTTTAAGAACTATGCTTTTAGTGTATGTCCAGTAATACCTCAAGATTCAACCAGAATATAGTTAGCAGCAACCAAATAGGTCACCAAATTACTTAATTTTGACATAAAATGATAAAACTTAGGATCCGTTTGGTTGACCACTTTTGTAGCTCATGAATCACTATGGTATGGAAAATAATGTTTGGTGGGAGGGAATTATTCCAATGAACTGTGAATTGATTTCTAAAAAATAGGGATTCTTCATTCCTTACAATTTTCAGTGGAATTCCTATCATTCTAGTCCATGAACTACCTTAATTAATTCATTTATTTTTTACAGTTAAAAATAATTTTTATCTTTAATTTAAAAATTATTTTAAACAAAAATTTAATATTTTATTATTTTTATTAAAAAATAATAAAAAATACTTAATATTGATTTCATTCCCATAGAATTTTGAAACAATCCAATTAAAATCAATCGTAATGACAGACATTCCCATTCATTACCAAACAATATCATTTTATAAAGCAAATCCATTACTATTCCTCAACACTATCATTCTCATTCCCATTCCTTTAAACAAACCAAACACCCTCTTACAATAGTATTGCCTCGAGTGTCGAAACACTCTAAGCAACATCGTGCATGACTTTATGGAATACAGAGTCCAAGAGATTTCCTGAGTGAAAAAAATCTCTCGAAATCAAGTACTTTTGTGAATATGTCAGCAAGTTATTTCTTAGTGGAAATATACTCCAATTTGACTACTCCCTTCTCAACTAAATTTCTTAGAAAATGATGTCTAATGCTAATGTGTTTAGTGAGTGAGTGTTGAACTAGATTTTTTGAAATATTTATAGCACTCGTGTTATCACAGTAAATCATTAAAGTGTCAGTCTCAAGCACATAATCATCTAACATCTTTTTTAGCTAAAGCAACTGTGTGCAACAACTTCCAGCAGTGGATTGGGATAGGCAATTTTATTTTTTAGAGTGCTAAGAAACAAGATTGTTACCCATGTAAAAACATCCACCACTTGTGCTCTTCCTATCATCACGATCACCAGCCCAGTCAGCATCACTGTATCCAACCAGAGAGCTGTTAGTGTCCTTTGAAAATCATAACCCCATGTTGGCAGTTCCAGCCACATATCTGATAATCCTCTTCACAGCTTTCGTATGAGATTCCTTGGGATTTGCTTGGTACCTAGCACAAACACAGATATTATACATAATTTCAGGTCTACTAGCAGTTAAGTACAGAAGGCTACCAATCATAGATCTATACAGAGTGTGGTCAACATCAGGGCTAACATAATCTCTGCACAGTTTCTGTGATGTTCCCATAGGTGTTTTCATAGGCTTAGCATTTTCAAGAACAAAATTTTTCACCATGTTTTTAGCATACTTACTCTGTATGATGAAAATACTACTATCACTTTGCTTAATTTGGAGCCCTAAAAAATAATTTAGGTCACCAACAAGACTCATTTCAAAGTGGTAGTCATGGCTTTCACAAAGCTGTCCATCATGACTTGAGATGTTGCTCCAAATACAATGTCATCAACTTAAATTTGAGCAATTAAGAAACCATTTGATTCATGCTTAATAAAAAGAGTTCTATCAGCCTCACCTCTAATGAATCCAAATTGAAGTAATAAGTCAGTTAGTCTACCATACCATGCTCTAGAAGCTTGCTTTAGACCATACAAAACTTTTTTCAATTTATACACATGATCAGGATAGAAAGGATCAACAAAACCTTTTGGTTGTTCAACAAAAGATTCTTCATTTAAAATTCTATTTAAAAAGGCAGCTTTGACATCCATTTGAAACAGTTTGAGACCAACAAAGCATGCAATAGTCAAAAGAAGCCTAATAGACTCTATTCTAGCTATAGCTGCAAATGTTTCATCAAAATCTATCCCTTCAACCTGTGTGTAACCTTGTGCAACAAGTGTAGCTTTATTTCTTACTAAATTACCAGATTCATCAGTTTTGTTCTTGAAAATCCACTTAGTTCTAATAAAATTAGTGTTTGTAGGCATAGGGACTAGACTCCAAACATCATTCCTAGTAAATTGTTCAAGTTCTTCATGCATAGCCTGAATCCAACGTTCAACTTTTAAAGCTTCAGAAACATTTTTGGGTTCTACAGAAGACAAATAACATTCAGCACATACCTGATTGCATATGTTGGACATGAAAACTGATCTTACCACATCTCTGAATTTACCTTTCCTTTTGGTTTGAACACCAACTGAGGATTCTCTTATGATCTGTGAATAAGGGTGATCCTTCTTATATCTATAGTTAAGAGAATTCCTGGGAGTTCTGTGGATCTGATTCTCATCGTTTTCTAACTTATTCTCAGATGTTGTAGATGATGTGATCACTTTTGGCTCAACATTGTTCACTGGTTCAGCAATTTCAATCAGATTAGTGATGTCATCTTCCATCTTTTTACCTGTAATATTAGATGTATCATCAAATACCACATTTACATATTCTTGGACAGATCTGGTTCTAAGATTAAAGACTCTGTACGCTTTGCTATTCTTAGAATAACCTAAGAAAAGACCTTTATCACTCTTAGAATCAAACTTTGAAAGATACTCTCTATCATTTAGAATATAGCACATGCAACCAAACACATTAAAGTATTTTAGGTTGGGTTTTCTCCTATACAGCAACTCATAAGATATAATAGAACTACCTGGTCTAAACAAAATTCTATTAGACACATGACATGCAGTGTTCAATGCCTCAGCCCAAAATCTTTTAGACACATTCATTGAAGTAAGCATGACTCTAGCCATTTCTTGCAGCGTTCTATTTTTTCTTTCAGCTATATCATTTTGCTGTGGGGTTTTAGGAGATGAAAACTCCTGTACTATACATTTCTTTTCACAAAATTCAGAAAACGTGTTATTTTTAAATTCTCTACCATGATCAGTCCTAATCCTACAAATCTTAAGATTGAAAGCATTTTTGAACTTTTTGTAAAGAACTTTAAACACTTCAAACACATTTGATTTTTCTCTAATGAATTCAACCCATGAAAACCTAGAAAAATCATCTACCACAATCAAAGAATACTTCTTACCACCAAGACTTTCAGTCTCCATAGGACCCATAAGATCCATGTGAAGTAATTCAAAACATCTTGAAGATGTGCACATAGTGGTGATTTTGTGTGAAGACCTTACCTGCTTACCTTTTTGGCATGAACCACAAATGGGAGGGTCTATGAAACTGAGCTTAGGTAATCCTTTAACAGTTTCCAACTTAACCAATTTTTGTAAATTTCTGTAATTTACATGGCCAGTTTTGATGCCAAAGTACACTTTCATCATGTTGTGACATGTTGTAGTAAGTGTTGTTACCAATCAGATAACAATTATCAACAGATCGATTACCAACCATCACACACTCATCAGTTTCATTCAACACAAAATATAAATTCTTGTCAAATTTCACATGCAGATTATCATCACATAATTGACTTATGCTTATCAAATTAGCACGCAAATCTTCAACATGCAGCACATTCTTCAAATTCGGAAAATCTTTAACATTTAAAGTTCCTTTACTAACAATGTTACCCTTAGAGCCACCACCATAAGTAACCTTACCACCATCAAAAGCTTCATAATCTTTCAGATATTCAACATTTTCAGTCATATGTCTAGAACAACCACTATCAAAATATCATAAACCAGGTACACATGCTTGTAAAGAAGTACAAGCCACATTAGATAACACTTTTAGTTTTTTGACCCAAGCAGTTTTTGGTGTGTGTGAATACTTGTGTGGCAACATTTCAGGCAACACTTTTCCAGAGAACAAGTCATCTTTCAGTTTAAAACAAAATGGACGAATGTGACCAGGAACTGAACAGTAATGATAGATAAAAGTTCTCTTGCCTCTCTGTTTTGGAAACTTTTTAAAAAAACATTTTGATCCAGGTTTCACAAAATTTACAGGTTTTTCAAAACTAAAAGGGTTAGAATTTTCAGAAAATCCAAGACCACTCATATCAGTTTACCAACACACAAAGCTTCATTCATGACAGATGTACTCTTAGAGTACTTTTTGAAACTTAGTGTTGAAGCAGTCAATCGATCTTGGAGTTTTGAAATTTCAGCATCCTATCTAGTAAGATTTACCTCAAGTCTTGTGATAGTTTGGATCAAACCATCATTCTCTTGGTTGAACTTTTGAAGTTCTTTCAAAAGTTCAGCAATTTTACTTTCCAATTGCTCTTCAGATGTACCTGCTCTAGTATAAAAAGCATTAGTACATTTCACATCAGAATCAGAAATTAACTGAACCTTGCTTGATGTTGAAGTGGATGTTGTCACATCCAACTCAATATCTGAGTCATTTCCAGAAAGTCTTTCACTTACACATTCTGATAGAAATGCCAGCTCTTCATCCTTTGTCTCTTGATTACCTTCAGATTCATCATCACTCAAGGAAACATTTAAGTTCATCATTCTCTTCAAAAGAGTGTAAGCACATTCATTTGCATAATGACCAAAACCAGTACATTCACTAAAAATGAAGGTCTTTCTAAATTCAGGATCATACTTAGGTTTTCTTTGAGTGGGTCTTCGAGTAAGAGTTTGAGGAGTATGAGGAGAATGTTCTATCCTAGGCTGAGTATTTGCTTTAGACTTGTTTTTCTGATTTCTCAAATAGGGTTCAAATTTCTTAGCAAGTGAAGCAATATTATCAGTGTCATCTGAAATGTCATCAATATTTTCATCAACTTGTGAAATTTCAATAATGGTTGATGTCCTTCCAGAACATGAAGGAGCATCATTTTTAAAAACAACAACACATTTTCTATCATACACAGAATCTTGTTGAGACATATCCATTTCATAAGTTTTCAAAATGCTCATAAGCTCATTATGACTCATAGTATCAGTATTCCTAGCTTCTTCTATAGCACAAATTTTACTACTAAATCTCTTAGGAAGTGTACAAAGTGTTTTGTTTACTAACCTGGAATTTGAAATTGGGTGGCCAAGTGATTGCAGCTCGTTCACGACTTCATACAGCCTTTCATTATAAGAGTTGATGGTCTCATCTTCTCTTATCCTCAAGCTTTCAAACTTCGTGCTCAGCAGCCTTGCTTTTGCTCTTTTGACACTACCAGAACCTTCACTGTGTTCTTGTAGTCTTTCCCTTGCATTTTTAGCAGATATGCAGTTCTGAATCAAGTTGAACATCACTGGATCAACCGAAGAGCTGATTGCATTGAGAGCTTTGCAGTTGTGTGCAGATAGATTACTCTCCTCGGCAGTCCAATTGAGTTCTTCTTTGAGAATCTGATCTCCATCTTTATCTTCTTCAGTGGGAGGCGTCCATCCAGACAGAATGATCTTCTAAGCTTTATCGTCACATGCTTTGATGTATGACCTCATCCGAGTTTTCCATAAGGTATAATTTGTTCCATTAAAAATGGGAGGATGGGTGACGGATGCAGAGTAATCCATGATAACTCAACACTTAACACCAGGAATCAACACTTAGTATCATCAAGTATTGGCTCTAATGCCACTTGTCAGGTGCCCAATGGTGCAAAGTGTGTCTTTGGTACGATGTTGTCCTAAGTGTGGTGACACTTTGAACAACACTGTATGTATCAGAATGTAACTTGACTAGGTATAGAACAAGTTGTGAATCAGCGAAAGACTTAACACACGGATCGCTCAATCTTTTCACAAACTTTTGCAAGTTTGTGGCGGCCTCATGGCACAAATATCACTATTGTAAAATGTGATTACAAAAATAGACTCTTAGGTATGGAAACAATTCTTCCACCCTTTGAATACAAAATCGGATCTAAAATCCAAACACGTTCTCAAATGGCAGAACCTAGACTTGTTAGAATCTAAGCCTACTTCACATGTGGGCTTCAACTGCCTGTGAACAACACACATAAAACGTACAGGAATAACAGTAGACAACTGATGTTGAACCAAGTGTTATAACACCAGTACAAACACTATGACAGAAACCTATCTAGGATCTTTTACATTGTATAGTGGGATTGCCTTTTCGATCACTTGACTTAGCAACTAGCGGCTTCCATTTATAGACGGCTGCGGGCTCCAAATAATGAGTGGTCCATGTAGGAGATGTAAATACCACCCATGCAGGCTCAAATAACAGTCCACTAAGAGAAGTAGTTATTTTCGCCTTCTAGATCCTTCTAGAGCTTTCAGATCTTTCCAGTTTGCTCCAGGGTCTTCAAGGTCTGCGTTTGACTTGGTCTTTTTATCCAACATGTTCAGCACTTCAACCGCAACAACCCTGAAAGCAACATTAAGTACAACACCAGTCGAAACAGCAGAACAACATTAGTGATTAATAAAACAACTAGTGAAGGACAGGTGTGATTTCAGATGTGATGACACTAGTCTTAACCCTTCACATCAACACAATAAAAATATGAAAATAAACACAAAAAAAGACACAAAAAATACTAAAAATCACACCAATACGACTCTAAAATCTAGTTAATTTTCACACTAAACAAATCCCCCAAATAGAGTGTTGCTTGTCCCCAAACAATGAAAAAGAAAAGAGAAGAATTAGAGAGTAAATTAGCATAGATATTAGAGTCGAACACAAAAGTAATGTAAATATTAACCATAAACAAAGAACCATCAACAAAATTAAAACATTAGAAGTAGGAAATTTAAACACCTTACTTTTAAAAGGTTCAATGATGAAAAGATCTTGCACAATCACTCTATTCATTTTATTTAGAGGGATTTGTATATTCATATTAACCGATCAAAGCATACTCACCATAGGCTTGTATGTTAACTCACTCTTAAAAACTCAATTAATGTCCATAAAAGATCAAATATGTCTTATATTTGGATGTAATGGAAGGCTCTTTGGTTATGGAAGGATAATTATAGGATTAAAGTGACTAAAAGTGTGGAGAGATCCTATTGAAAGAGTCGCCACCCTTATAATTTTTCTTTTCACATTTTCTCCTTCTTTCTTGCCATATGTTTTTTTTCCTTTTAAGCATTCTTCTCCCATGCTCTAATACAAACTTCTTCTTTTAAGCTTCTTCAAGAACTTTTCTCATGGTAAATGTTTAAAACAAAGCAATTCTAGCTCTTTCTTGATTTTATTTTTCTTTTGCATTCTGATGAGAGTGTAAAACTACGTAATTTGAGCTCTGATTACTATGATAATCATGTATGATTTGATCCTAAGTAGAGATAAATCGAGATATTTAGTGGAAAGTCACGAATCAGGTGCTTTTGAGGCCGTTTGAGTGGATTTTCGAAGGAAAACAGGACGGAAGTGATCAAAACTAGAAAAGGGGCATGAAGGCATCTAGTTCGACCAGAACACAAGTGGTTCAACCACCAGTTCGGGTCCAACCAACAACCTGAAATTGTGTTATAGCACGATTTGACCACGATGATGTGCTTCGACCAGGCATAATGGTCGAACCGTGGTCGAACCAAATGCCTAAAGAGATGAGAAGTGATTCGACCACGATGCTTTTGGTTCGACCAGTGGTTCGACCAAGGGCTTTGGTCGAACCAACACGCGAAAAGCTTCTGAATCCATATTTTTCACCTTCAGTACGTGTTTTCACTCAAAAAGCCCATTAGAGGTCCGTTGGAGGAGCTAAAAAGTATAAAAGGAAGACCCTACGCAGCAGAAAGAGACGTTCACCATCACCTTCATTCTACACAACATCCAAAACCCTACCGTCATCCACAGAGATGTGGAGAGAGATTTGTCTGTTAAATCAAGTAAGAACTAAGTGAATATTCAAGACAGAGAGAGATGCGACGTCGCCCGCATCTAGGGTTTACTTCGCTTCTTAATTTATCTTATAATTTTTAAGACTATGGCTAAGATCTATCCAACCACCATGATTCTTCTTCGATCAATCATGGGCTAGAACCGCTTTGGTAGTTCTAGGTTTTATAAAGGTTTTATGAGTTAATTGAACTTCCGTGTGTATACTCCATACAACACTACTTGTGGTTTATTTTATATAAGACTATGCTTATTTAATTCATACTTAGAGTTATTTTATGCATCATTAATTGTTATGTAGAGTCTGAATACATATTTTAATTATTGATTGAGTGCGTTCCCTGCTGAGCAGGATTACGTGTTAAGATTCTAAGTGAGGGGACTCCGAAGTCTTATTAGAACTATCTTATATAAATACTTGTTAATTGAATCTTATTCGGGTTAATAAGTAGGAAAAAGAGAATAACTTCATAGTATCTATAAAGGGAGATCATATCGGGTTAGAGTACTTAGTGGATGGAAAATAATTGATACTTATAGTACCTAGAAAGGGGGGTGAATTATATCTCTTGCTCCAAGGATATTCACACGTGTCATACACTTATTTATTTGTGTATATAGAGTATATTTGCATGGTTTAGTGATGCATCCATACTCTACAAGGCAGAGTCGAACAATGATACACGGAAGGAAAGTTAATGAGTAAAACTGGATGGCCCGAATGACTATCTAATTTCTCACTTATTCACTCTCGTTTAATCTCTACTACTTGATTACATTACTTGCTACTTAAATTACTTGTTTCGTGGTTACTAAATTATTCTACCAATCTATTGCCAACCTAGTGTTAATAAGTTAGATTATAATTGAATTGATAATAATATGTCCCTTGGCTTTGGTAATTACTTGGTCGCTAATCTAAACTGCAATAATATCCTTCATACTCGGGGATAATTATGTATTGAGAAAACGCTCATCACATTCCATGCTCTTTCTTTTTTTTACATCTCACATTCTTCTTTTTGCAACACTTTTTCTCATGTCTTTCTTTTCTTGCTTCTTGTGTTTCATATCACTTGGCTTCACTTTTTCTAGTCAAACTCCACACATAAGGTTCTTTCTTAGCTTCAAGTGGTATTTTGATTAAAGAATGTGCTCATGAAAGAATATATGTTTATAAGGCTCAAATTGGCTAGCAATGGATAATGTAAAAAGGTAGGGAAATTGTGTTTTGGTCATAGGCTATTATAATCAAGGATGGCCTCTTATCATTTCTCAAATGTCCACCAACAAGCTTCATAGAAAAATCAACAAGCAAGTTCTAGTTTGTACACAAATGACCGGTCCTCTCACACTAAAATGAAACCATTTATGATGTATGGTTTGGCTCAAAATGTCACGGTTAATTTAGTTAGTATCAAGGTATACTTATATATATCATCTTTTGCTCATTGAATAATTCAAAATGCACTTGTTATCATTATTTCCTAATCTAACATCCTAATTCCACCAACAAGTTCCCATTCACAATCAATATCCACATCATCAAAACACATGCAAACAACAAAGAACCAACAACACAAGAAAAACAAGAAAAATCACAAAAACATAAGACATAAGAAAACTATGTGCGCCGGTGCAAATGATCATAACATGAGAATTACAAGAGCATATAAAAAATAACCCCCAAACTTAATTCTTAGCCAAGGCCAGAATTAGTTTTGGATCTAAGAATAGGCACTCCCTTTGAAGCATCTCTCGTAGCATGTTTAGTGTGAAAATTTACGTGTTTTAGGGTCTGATTTAACACTTTGTGTGGTATTTATATCCATATTTGAGCATATTTTGGTTGAATTGCATATATTTGTGTTACAGATGCTTTTGAGGTGTTATTTCATTTTTTAGGTGGAAAATGGGGGTAAAAAGAGCAAAAACGAAAGTTAGGAGCGAAGTCGGGAAGGACAGGAGTCGGCACGACTTGTGCCAGCCAAGATACATAGTCGTGCTAGCCATGATATGCAGTCGTGCAGTCCATGGGCGGGCACGAGCGCCAAGACCGCCCAGCACGTCCCGAAAGAGCATGACTCGTGCCATACTTTGCACGACTTGTGCTATAATCAAATGGATGAATTTTTGTAAATTCATTATATGGATAGAAATATAAAGAAGAGAAGATCGTATGAGCAAAAAAAATTACCTCAATCAGAATTCGGATGAAGAAGTTATGAGCAAAACCGTGAGGTCACGCAGACTGCCGACATGTGGCATGACCCATGCGGGCGTGAGGCACTGGTGGGTGGCACGACCCGTTCCATGGCCGGCACGACTCGTGCAATGGCTGGAACAAATAGTGCCATGCCCCAGCATGTCCAAAATGTATTTTTTAGCCCGTTCCTATTTTTCACGTGAAAAACCCACTTTTGAGAGAGAGTTCGAAATTTTCCTACCTTCAACTATATAAGGAGACCTTGTTGTGTTCCAAACCATAACTTTCCACAACCCTACATACTTTTCCATACCCTTTTCCTACCACCATATTGAAATCAAGATTCACCATCCCATCCATGCATCTCGGATAATTCATCAGTGTTGCTTACTTGAGAAGGAGAATGAGAAGGTTCAGAATAAAGGAGAAGAGAATGGAGAATCACGTCACTTCTAGGGTTTTTCTTATTCTTTTTTTTCTTTATTTTGAATAATAGACCTATGGGATTTTCTTCACACTTAACCATGAGTGTTGCTTGTAACACCATGGGCTAGTACTTTTTAGATAGTTCTAGGTTTTGAAGGTTTAATTGGATTTTACTTGATGACCTAGACTAGGTTGGATTTCTGCAGTATACTTATTCCTTTATTAATGCTTTGATTTGAGACTTATATTTTTGTTTTATATGATCGTCCTTATTCATAAGTATGTTATTGTCTTATGAATGTTTATGATTATTGCTTGTGTCATAGAAGGAATTATATTTGTCTATCTGTTATGGGTAAAGGGGTCTAACCATATAACATTTATTCATTACAATAATTAATATTGGACACTTAATATATCTATTAATTACCATTCTAGAGGATTTGGTTTCTTAGATTGTTAAGTGGGAATTGAAGTTTATTTCTTAAGTACCTAGAAGAGAGTATGAATTATTCTTCGACATCTGAGGGTTTGAATTAGATTTATGTTTTAAGTTTGCCACCAAAGGGATTTAACATGATTAAGTGATTGCTTTCATAAAATTTGCAGGAATTTTAACCGATTATTTAGTGATTTGATTTGACCAATTTAACTGGATTTCCTAGTGCTATCTATCTTCTCTCTTGAAAAATTCCATATTTATTTTATCTGCTATTTTATATTTTTAGTAATTATTTTCTGCATATTTAACTTAATTAATTCTCTTAAAATACTAGGATTTGTCTTAAATTAGAATAGTCATAATTAGATTAAATAATTAGTCTAGAATTATCCTTTGCGTTCGATAATAGACTTGGTCACACTCTTATCTGCAATTGATTTCGTACACTTGGGGACACGCAAAAAGGTGAACAAGCAAATGGCGTCGTTGCAGGGGTTCCCTAGGCTTTTCTATTTAATTCTTTTGTGATTTATTTTAATTTAGGACGTTAAATTTTTTATTATTTTTATTTTTATTTTATTTAGATCCGAACTATTTTAATCAGCTGTGTGAGAACATGTGTATAATCACTAGGTCAAGTGGACTCCCCATTGAACCACTCAACTTAGAACTTGAAGCACTTGTGAGATTGAACATATGAAAGAGAAAGAAGCCAACTACAGTTATTCCTAGTCCTGAGTCAGATATTTATTATTCGTCTGAAGAAGAGGAAGTTGATTTAACCAGTGATTTGAAAATCGGACCAGAGGCCAAACCGGTGGAGGCAACAGTTCGAGGTTCAACTGGTTAGACCGGTCGAACCAGACAGTTCAATTGAAAAAATTATATTCACCAATTTTTAATTATATTTTATATTAAACACTAAAAAAAATTAATACTTAAAACTAAATTAAATACTCCATAATTTGTCAATATTTTATTTTAGGGCCCAACCCACTTATACTATCTAATAAAACAAATACTATAAAAATAGGCCCAATTTAATGACCACTAATTTTTAGGTTTATTAGTAATAAAAATAAATACACAGCAGCAAACCCTAACACATTAACATAGCCGATGTTTCTTTGGGAGTAATTTTACACTTCACAGTTTCTCTTGCTCCTTGTTTCTTTTGAAGCAATTCATATTTTATTTCTTTGAATTCTCAATCTTCATTTCTTCCACCGGTAGTAACATCGTAGGCGGCGATAAAGTCACCATCGACCAATATGTGTTGCCTTCCTCGTCGGAGCAGCAGAGATTTAATGGTTCGTGGAGGCGGAGTCTTTGCATTTCTCTTCGAGAATAGAGATTTTTACCCTTTTAATGTTTCTTTTTTTTTTCAAGAACCTTTTCAAGGTTTCTTAATTAGATCTATTGGATCTATATGTTCTTTTGTCGATCTCGAGTCTTCTTTTTTTGAGATTTCAATTATTTAATGGAGTGAATAGATTTGGATTTGGATTTGGATTTGTTTGGAATAAAAGCAGATTTAAACATAAAATTAGCATTTTTTCGGTTCATCCATTTTATCGGTTTTTGGTTATGGCAGGTTCTTTTCGATTCAATTATTAAAATATTTATGTGGGTGTTCCAGAATGGTTTCGGCATCGGTTCCAGGTTCAATCGGATGGTCCGGTCCAGTTTTCAAATCACTAGATTTAACTAAAGAGACAGAGACAGTAGAGATGGCTGAAGAAGATCAAAGGGGCCCGGCTCTCATGTGGGACCAGTATAAGCTGAAGCATTGCATGAACGCCAGATTGAATGGACCCGCAATCACGACGGAGAGTTTTTAGTTGTTGTTTTGACTGATCCAAATGGTATAGGCACAATAGTTTAGTGGAAGTCCTTTGAAGAATCCTAGTAAGCATCTACAGTTATTTGATGAGTATGCGAGGACGTAGAAGCATAGGAATGTTTCGGAGGATGATATCTGAATGCGGCTTTTCCCATTCTCACTAACGGGAAAAGCCAAAGAGTGGTACAACAAATTTCGTGCAGGATTTTGCACTACATGGGAGCAGTTAGCGGATAAGTTATTAAATAAGTACTTCACTCCCTCCAAGAGCTTCTTGGTGAAAAAAAAGATTACACAGTTTAAACAAGGAGGCTTGGAGAGTTTCTATGAGGCTGGGAAAGGTTCAAGGAGTTGTTGTGTTGTGATCCACAATATGGATTTACAAAAGACACCTACTTAGGTTTCTTCTATCAAGGCCTAAATGGTGATTCAAGAGTATTGGTGGATGCGACAGCTGGTGGATCGGTCTTTAAAAAATCAGCAAATAAAACAGAAGAGATCCTTGAGGAGATGGAAGCTAAGACATATGATTGGCCTATGGAGAGATCAGAAGGAGGAGTCATTTTTCATAAAGTGGCAAAAGTAGAAGTTCAGGTCAATAGTAGTGAAATGTCAGAACTTAAGAATCAATTTAGTGAGCTGCATAAGAAGATGGATCGTCTCGGACTAGAAAACAGAGGAGAGGAAGCTAGAATGGATGGAGATGAAGATCATATGGAGAAAGCAAATTATACTATGGGTCAGAATTTTCAAGGGGATTACAGAAATAGACAGAATTTCAAACCTAGTAATCAACAATGGGGAAGGAATGACCAAGGAAATTCCAACTTAAACAATAAGAGAAGGAATGAGAATCTGTCATATGAAAACCCGAATAATGTAGTAGCACCTCCTCCAGGAATTGATCCAGCCCATAAGCCTGTTGAAGAAAGAGCATCCATGGATGATGAGATGAAATTATTATTAAAGCAGTAAGGGGAACTTATCAAGCAGCAAGGGGACCAGATAACACAGCATGGGAAACAGTTGAACTTGATGGTCAAGTTGATGATGACTACTAATGAGCAACCTGAAAGTAGGCAGAAAGAGACAGATAAAAAGCAAAAAGAAACTCATATTGCTATTGGAAAGTTGCAAGCTGCAGTTGGTAGATTAGAGCAACAAGGAAAGTTTCCATCTCAAACGGTGACAAATCCAAAAGAACAAGTTATGGCTATCACCTTGAGGAATGAAACACAGTACGAGGGTCCAAAAATGCCATCGGAACAATCTGAAGTCAAAACAGAGATTGAAAAATTGAACGAGAGCGAGCACGTGTACACTGACACACGGCACGACTCGTGCCACGCTGGGCACGACTCGTTCCGCCATGATATCGAAACACAATGCACGTCGTCCCATCCAATAGTCAAAAATACAAGCAGCACGACTCATGCATCTGACCTGCATGACTCATGCCAAGGTAAATAGACTGCTGATGGTAGCTTGAACGTGGGTGGCATGACCGAGAATGTTGGTTGGCATGATCCACATAATTGTCGGCACGACTCATGCCCTTCTTCAGCAGAAAATTTAGAATTTTGTCTCGATCCTTGCACTGTTGATTTCGTCCAAAATGATTTCTAGGTCTCTAAAGCTGATGAAAATTCAAATGAACTTGAAGTTAGATTGAAAAAGTGGCAGATAAGTAAGACAGCAAGAAAAGAGAAAAAAAAGAAGTGGAATTTGAGAGGGATATTTAGGGAATTCCAAAGACAAAACTGTTGGATTGTATACTAAAAGTCTAGCTTTAGTATGAACAATGTCATAACAATATTTGAAATGAGAATCATTGATCAAATGATTGCATCTTATAATTTATTTTATATGCATGATGCAATAGTCCATTTACTTTATACTGTAGATAATATGTTGTGCGACAACACGCAGAAGATCATATTATCGGTTTCCTTATAAAGTATAAACAGATGCTCACAACTGAGATAGACGGGGACTCTCTATCGGTATGGTGTAGTGTGGTTTGGTATTAGCTTGTCTTGGCTATAGAATCACATTAGTGCACTTGTGTATATTGAGCAGGACCACCTGAGATCGTTCGACTTATACTGACTTATAGAAGAACTTGATTTATGTTATTATGGAAGTTCGTGCTCTTAATCCCTATACAATAACCTCGACACGTAGGGCAGTATGTATTTCTTTGATTCATCAATGGGTGAGATTTATATGTATTAAATCAATATACTCGGTGAGTTGGGAAGTAGTGCTGTCTCTATGGTGTGCTGTTGATTGTAGAAGGAATCCATGTCCGTCATAGGTTGATGATGTCCCCTTGAGGAGCTCATAAGGTTTATCATGTAAATCTTGCAAGTGGATTAATTTCCGGCATGATAATAAGGTTGAGTGGTACTACTCTCGGATGAGATATTAATTAATTTGAGTTGTCAGTAACTTAATTAATTAATGGACATTGTATTTCTTAAACATGGGGAGACCTTCGGGCTCATAATAAGAAGGAGCCCATAACATAATTTTGGGATTGGACGGGTAGTGCAGTAATAATATTTTAGTGGACTATATTATTATTATTGGATTTAATTAAAAGCTTTGGGCTAAGCTTGGTTAATTAAATTCAATTGAGGCCCAGTCCAATTTCTCCTCCTGGTCCCTGCTGTAGCCCAAGTATATAAGTCATCTCAGTTCCTGTTAAACCTAAGTCAGTGCCTCATTTGACATACGGGAGAAAACAGAGAGCAGATTGAGAGAACTCTGGGGATTGTTGACCACCCAACACCAGAGTTGACTTTGGGACATATGGTAGAAGTTCAGAGGTGTTCTTCACTGCTGTTCATCCTCTACATCGACCCAAAAGTACGATAAACGATTTAATTTTGCTTCCGCTGTTATTGTTTGCCTATTTTACTAACGAATCACGTTGATCCACACGATCCAATTGCCAACAAAAACATCCTATTCCGTTTCCACAGTAATTTTTGAAGAAAGGATTAGATGAGAAGTTCAAGAAGTTCGTGGAGATATTCAAGAAGATCCATATTAATATTCCTTTCGCAAAAGCCTAAGAAGAGATGCCTAACTATGCAAGGTTCTTGAAGGACATCATGTCTAAGAAGAGGAGTCTAACGGGAGATGAGTTAGTGAATAAGATAGAGAGCTGCAGTTCAGTGATACAAAAGACACTTCCTAAGAAGTTGAAAGATCCGGGAAGCATTATCATACCTTGTGAGATTGGACATGGACAAGCTAAGAGAGCCTTATGTGATTTAGGGGCTAGCATTAATTTGATGCCAAATTCCTTATTCAAGAAACTTGGTTTGGGGGAGTTAAAGTCGACATCTGTAGCATTGCAGCTTGCTGATAGATCCTTAACCTACCCAATGGGGGTAGTTGAAGATGTTTTAGTCAAAGTTGGAAAGTTCATATTTTCAGTAGACTTCATTGTGCTAGACATGGAAGAAGAAGAAGATGACAGAGTTCCTCTAATTTTGGGAAGGTCGTTCCTTGCGACTGCAGGAGTAAACATTGATGTGAAGAAGGGGGAGCTGAAGTTGCAAGTAAATGATGAAGAAGTTGTCTTTTCACTTGAGAGAGTTATGAAGTGGCCTACTGATATGTAAGAGTGTAGAAGCATCAAAGAAGTAGAGGGATTAGCAGAGGAGAGCTGTTGAAAAAATGCTGAAGCAAACTTCTAGCTTTTCTTTCTACTGATTTTGATGACAGATTTGATGAGCTTTCTAATGGATACATTGAATACTTACATAAATCTGATTGCAGGGATTTAGCAAGAAAGCTTAAGCAGACTACTGCAAGCCTCACAATTATAAGTGTAAGAGAAACAACACCTTTAAAGGTGGCGAATGATGTAGTAGTTAAGGTTAAGAAGAAGGATGTAGAAAAAGGAGGAGGAGATGATGCTTACTTGAAGCCTCCTATTTTATCACCGGATACCCACAAATCTGAAAATCCTTTCTCTCTTTCTTTATTTTGTGATCATTTTTATCCTGACCTGTTTGATCTTGATTGTGATAAGAATGATTCTGAAATTGAGTGGAAGATTGACAGGAATGAGATGAGAAAGCTTGAGAAAGAAGATTCTACTGATCAAATGGTGCCGAATAAAGTTAAGGAGTTAAGTGTGGATGATAAGAGGGGGAGAAAGTATTGAAAAGTGAAGATGAAAGAAGACCGCCCTCTATTTCAGTAGTCTACATATTCTGCATTCCGTCATGACTCTCCGACATTAAACATGAGCGCCTGTTGAGGGCTTACCCTCATGTTTTATTGCTTTTATGTGTTTGTTTGGTGTAGGAAATTTTATTAGGTGCCTCAACATCTATGGTATTCACTTTTTATAAACTTAGTTTCTCACTTAATTTGAACTAAGTTTGGGGGGTGGACGTGCATCCCAATGTCTTGAAGCACAGAGGTAACTTTTCTTTCACTTGTGTGTGATGCTTGGAGGTCATTTTTTTAGAATTTTTGGAATTTATTTTGATCTTTCGATTTTTTTTTGCAAATTTCCAAGTGTCTTGTGTGTTTCCTAGATTTGGTGTGGTTAATTTTTGTTGAATTTTTTAGTTCACCTATGATTTTACTGATAAGTTCTGATTGGTAATGAGATGTGTTTGAGCTTTAATGATTATGAAGGATATCGGAGTAGAAAAGAGAACTGAGTTCTATCTGAGACCTACGCCTGACCGAGTTGGATAACTCGAGGAACTTGCAAGAGGTTGAGGAGATAAATCAGGTGCCTTCGTTTACTTATTTTAATATGGTAAATTGTGTTGATTCTTAAGTAGTTGAGGTATTATAGTTTGAATTTCTGGTTATGTGCTTAGTTGATTTTATTTATTAGGTTTCTGCCAGAAATTCATATGCTCTTGATGAAGGAATTGCACTTAAGTTATATTGTGATATGAAGTTCTATGTGTACTTGTGAGATATTGCTTACCATAAAGAGTGCTCTGTTACTTGATAAACCATGTGACATTTTGAGCCTTTAGATCATGTACATAAACACATGATGTTTCTTTTCTAGTGAGTATCATTCTAGTGTGCGTATTCTAGAATTTGCCTCTTCTCTTGGTTGAGACCACATGTTATGTTATATGATGAGAGTTGATTTAAGGCCATCTTTGAATTTAGAGTCACTTTGCCGAATAATTCTCTACCAGATGATTGTTTATCCGTAGTTAACTCTGTTGAGCCTAAAAACCTCATTCTTTGGCAACCTACGAGAAATAACCACTTTGAGTAATCTGAATTCTTGAGCCTTGATTGTCCGTCATGAAGGAGAATTAATGGCTTTTAAAAGTGAGTTGATGGAGCTTGATAACAGCTTGGGAAGGAATTAAATTGGTGTTGAAACATTGATTGAACTTTAGAATGCATCTAATGAAAATCGTGGAGTAGTGCTTAAATCTAGTACTCCACAAAACAAATACCCTAGGGTAGTTCTTGAATCTAATACCCTACGAAGGATGCGAGAAATAGTGCCCGAAATAAGTACCTCAAGAAAAGGAAGGAAAAAATGTATATGTTGTGCGTGGAAGAAAGAGAAAAATAAAGTGTTGAGGAGGATGATGTACTTAATTGAAGTGATGAGGAAAAAATAATGATCATGATGTGTCGTTACTTGAATGATCCGAGTTTTGAGTCACTTATCCATATATTTTCTACCTTAACCAAAGAGCCAACATTACATCCAAATAAAAGTCCGTTTTGATCCCATTATCACATCATACTTTTTAGTGGTGGAGAGTTTGAGATATTAGGCAAGCTTATGTTGACGCATGCACTTGAATTGAATTTGAGCATAAACACCATACCCCATAAGTGTACATCTTTTACACTTGAGTGCGAGTGATATATACTTCCCGTGAGAACATGTCAATGGAGTATTTAAATTGGTGGTGATTATCTTAACTTGTAAGCTATGGATGAATTATTGCATGTAATGAGATTTGCATGATCGGAGTTAATGGCAATTGCATGTTGAATGGCCTAGTAGTCATATCCTTTGTTTTCCATTTGCTTTACACACTTTCTTCTTTGTTTGATTTCGTGACGAACAACATCTTAAGTTTGGGGGGTTTGTTTACACTACAATAAAAAAGAATTAAGACTACATATATAATCAGTTGTCTATTAGCTTATTTTTTGAAAAATGCTATGTAGTCCAAGCCTCTGTTATCTTAGGGTCTATTTACGACTACACATTATATGTGTAGTCTTTGTGCGTCTTTTTTTTCTAAAAAGGCGCACAAAGACTACACATATAATGTGTAGTCTTTGAGTCTGTTTATGACTACACATTATATGTGTAGTCTTTGTGCGTGTTTTAGAAAAAAAAAAGACGCACAAAGACTACACATATATTGTGTAGTCTTTGAGCGCCTATTTTCAAAATAATTATGCACAAAGACAACATATTATATGTGTAGTCTTTGTGTGCATTTTTATCAAACACTTTTTTAAATGACAACAAATTATATATGTGGTCTTTATACATCTATATTCCTAATTTTCATTTAAACGACCATCTAAAAAAAATTATAAAAAAATAAAAATCCTAAAAAAGGAAAAATAAAATAAAAAATTATAAAAAATTAAAATCTTACAAAAAACCACCATCTAATGATAAATTCTTCATTTAATATAACATTGGAACTCTACGTAATTTCAAATATTACAATTTTAGTTCAAAATCTCTACATAAAAATCTAAAAATATACAATTGAAAACCTCATCTAGTCTTCGGACCGGATAATTGAACTGCTGATGAGAGTATAATTTCACATATTTTGGGCTCTGATTTGCATGGAAATGGAGTACAATTTAGTCTTTTATTGAGACGAATCAGCACGTTTATGGGAAAGTCACAAATCAGAAGGTACAAGGGCTGTTTGAGTATATTTTTTATAGAAAAACAGGTGTAAAAGGCTCGGAATTAGAAGACACGATTTTAAAGGCATGATTCGAGTGCCGTTCGACCAACATCACTTTGGTCGAATAGAAGAGGTCAAGTCGAGCAGATTATATAGACCCGTCCAGAGAGGTAGCTCGACTTAGAGGTGTTGCTTGACCAACATCGGCTTGGTCGAGCAAATGAGCAGAGGTTGAACAAAGTGAATAAAACTTACAGTGAGTTTGTTCGACTTGAAGGTCTTGCTCGACCAACATCAATGTGGCCGAGCAAGAGAAGGTTGGTCGAGTAGAATGTCAAAATTGTCCAGAGAGCTTGCTCGGTCAGTTGCTCGAGTTGGAGGTCTTGTTCGACCAGTCAGGCTTGGTCGAATGGTGTTTTGCTGCTGCTATTATGATAATTCCGAATGTCTTTTATCAAATTTGACATGTGCTTCAAGCAAAGGCCCATCCTAAGCCCATAAGGAGGTCCTATGAGTATAAAAGAAGAGCTTTTGCAGGAGAAAAGAATACACAAGATAACACACATCTTCCATCATCCATCTACCACCGAAACCCTACCATCCAAAGGGGTCGTGAGAGAGGTTCGTCTGGTGCGTCAAGTAAGATCATACAATTCGACCATGATTTTTCCTTGATCAATCATGGGCTAGAACCACCTCGGTAGTTCTAGGGTTATGAAAGTTTTATGAGTTAATTGAATTTCCATGTGTAAACTCCGTACAACACTACTTGTGGTTTATTTTATATAAGATTGTGCTTTTTAAATTCATACTCACGATCGTTTTGTGCATCATTAATTGTTATGTAGAGTCTAAATACATCTCTTGGTTATTGATTGAGTGCGTTCACCGCTGAGCAGGATTACATGTTATAATTCTAAATGAAGGGATTCTGAAGTCTTATTAGAACTATCTCATATAGATACTTGTTAATTGAATCTTATTCGGGTTAATAAGTAGGATAAAGAGTATAACTTTATAGTACCTAAAAAGGAAGATCAAATCAGGTTAGAGTACTAAGTACACGGAAAATAATTGATTATGATAGTACCTAGAAAGGGGGATGAAGTATACGTCTTGCTCCGAGGATATTCACAAGTGTCATACGCTTGCTTACTTATGTCTATAGAGTATGCTTGCATGGTTTAGTGATGTGTCCATAAATCACAAGGCAGAGTCAGACATCAACACATGGAAAGGAAATTAACAAGTAAAACTGGATAACCTGAAGAACTACTCTATTACTTACTTGGATCACAACGGAAATTTCTCTATTGCTTTCTTATTTACTTTGCTATTTCAATTATATGTTATTTAGTTTCATAACCAAACCAAATCAAATTCGCCAACATAATCTTAGTTAATTAGAATATAATTAAATTGATAATCATCCGTCCCTTGGGTTTGATAATCACTTGGTTGCCTATCAAAACTACAATTGATATCCTTTATACTTGAGGATTAATTTTGTGTGTTGAGAAAACGCTAATCAAGTTCTTGGCGCCGTTTCCGGGGACGACATAGATTATTAGTTTATTATTTATAGTTAAATTGAGATTATTATTCTTGTTTTCAATTTCTAACGCTTATTCTTCTTGGGTGTATGCTCACAAGATCAAAGAAAGGTGAATTAGAGCCATATAATCGAGAGATTGGAGCATCGTCAAGGAAGAAAAAGAAGAAGAAGATTAAGAACAAGAATGTAGACCCAACTGAAGCTCTTAATTTAGGAGTTTAAGTTGACGTGCTGAATTCGCAAACGATTGAAGCTGCAACTGAAGATACTTTGGAAGTAGAGACAGTCAACATGGCAACGAATCCTGATACACTTGCCATCCGTGAAGTCTTTAAGAACAACAGAGGGGGCAATGCTGGATTGTTAGGAGCAAGAGGGACCGGAGCCGATTTTGATTTACACCCTGCTCTTATCACCATGATTGAAAGGAGTCCTTTCTCTGGGGGAACATTAGAAGATCCTCAGCAACATCTGAATAAGTTCATAGGGCATGCAAGTACACAAAAAGACGCTGGAGCTCATGAGGATGCGAGGAAGATCATATTGTTTAAGTTCTAGTTGAATAAAAAGGCGAGAGATTGGTATGATAATCTTGATGCTACTGAATGTGATACATGGGAAAAGTTGAAAGTAAAATTCTTGGAGCGATACATTCCACCTTCAAAGGTGTTCAAGATGAAGCAAGAAATAAATCAATTTTCTATCCATGGCAATAAGAAGTTTCATGAAGCTTGGGACAGGTTCAAGGACATGCTTCGTAAGTGTCCACATAATGGGCTATCTAAGGCTCAATATATCAGTATATTCTACAATGGGTTAGATTGCGACTCCCGAGTGTTACTTGATGTCTCTTGTAATGGAGCATTGCTTACGAAGTCACCCATTTAGGCCGAGAAACTTTTCGAGGATATTTCGATGAACTCAAGAGATTGACAGACTGATAGAGTGATGGGCACTTATGTCCTAGATAAAGTAGCACAAGTTGAGCACACTATGGTGAAGTCGGCGAGAGATGATGAGATCGTCTCTAGCTTGGCTAATATTAGTAAGCTACTAGAGTCTCAACAAAAGCAGATTACTATTTTATCTCAGAGAGTACCAATGATGCAGCAAGATAGTGGGTATAAAGGAGCAAGCCAAGAGGAGACCGAAGAGGCAGACTACGCCATGGCTCAAAGTATTCAAAGAACTAGGTACTCGAATCAAGGAAACTGGAATTATCATGGGAATTACAACAACCGTGGTCCCACGGGTAATTATCAACAACCAAGGAGGCTGGAGTTTTCATGGAGCAATCATAATAATGCAATGCAACCTCCTATCGGTGTTGATCTGGAAGCTAAGGTGGAAGAAGGGAAGCCGGACTTTGAGGATACGGTGAACAGGTACATGGCGAGGAATGATGCGAGAGTAGACTATCTCGAGGCCAAGTTAGAGAAGAAAATTGATGATAATCATAAAGACTTGTCTACGCAAGTGAAAGACCTCACGTTGCTGATGGGGAAGATAGCTGTGAATGTAAACAAATTGACTCAAACTATTGAGAAGGGGAAGTTTTCATCTCAAAGTATTGAGAATCCAAAGACTTGCCATGCCATCACATTAAGGTCGGGAAAGCAATATGAAGGTCCGATGATGCCGGCGAGTGAAACCAAAGGGAATAAAGCAGTTGCTCGATCAGACTGGAGTTGCTCGACCACACCATCTGATCTAGCTGAGGTCGAACAACTTCCAAAGAGATATAATTATGATACTCTTTTTTCTGACCACCCTTTCGACCAGCACAATACCATTCGACCAAACCATCTAGGTCGAATGAAGGTCAAACAGAAGCAGTCTGACGAGAGCTCACGATTAGGCAAACTGTTTGACCAAAACCAATCTACTTGACCAAATCACCTTGGTCGTGCAAAGATCGAGCAACATGTTCAGGAAAAGAGTATGCGATCAGATGGGTTGCTCGACCAAAACCAAATTGTTCGACCAAACTACCCTAGTCGAATGGAGGTCGAGCAGAATAGTTTAGAGCCCAATTCAATACCGAATGCGACACCTGCTGATCGGAACACTCCATCTACATCTCATGCGAAGAATACCGAGCTTACAGTAGTAGAAAAGAAGTGGGAAAGAGCCAAGAGGTTGAGAGCCGAGAAGGATAAAGTAGAGAAGGTTGAACGTGATGAATGGGGGATTCCCAAAACAAAGATACCTCCGCCATTTCCTCTCAAGCTAGTTAAGAAGGGATTAGAGGAGAAGTTCAAGAAGTTTTTTGAGATCATAAACAAAATAAGCTTGAACATTCCTTTCTCTGAAACAATATTGGAGATGCCGTATTATGCCCGCTTTCAGAAGGATATTCTTTTGAAGAAGAGAAGCTTGAACGGAATCGAAATGGTGAGTTTATCTGAGAACTTCAGCTCGATCATACAAAGGAAGCTGCCAGCTAAGTTAAAGGATCCGGGAAGCTTCATAATTTTATGTAAAATTGGAAAGGGGCTGGCACCCGAGCCTTGTGTGATCTAGGGGAAAGCATCAACTTGATGCCGTTGTCCAGTTTTAAAAGGCTTGGTTTGGGAGAGTTAACTCCCACAACAGTTGCTTTGCAGCTAGCGGAAAGATCTATGACCTTTCCGAAAGGTGTGATCGAAGATGTTCTTGTCAAAGTGGAGAAGCTAATCTTTCTTGTGACTTTCTTGTGCTTGAGATGGAAGACGACAAGGATAATACTCCCCTGATCTTAGGGAGACCATTCCTTGCGACTGCTGGAGCTATGATAGATGTGCAAAAGGGTGAACTACGGTTGAGGATGGATAAAGAAGAGGTTTTATTTAACTTGGATAAAGTAATGAAGATGCCGATGGAGATGCAGTGTAACTACATTGATGTGGTGGAGGAGATCGTTAATGAAGATATGTCTTTGATCCTCTCTAAGGATCCTCTTGAGACATGCTTGATGGAGTCTCTTACTTTTCCCACTACGGAGCTAGATGAGCTCTCCAATGAGGTATATATTGAATTTCTTGAAAACTTGCTTGCTTTGGGTGATGACAGTTATGAATCGCAAAAGACAAAGGTTGAAGAGGTCAACTGGACTAGGAAGTACTTGCCTTTGGACAGAGAGAGTGCACCTCAAGAAGAAAAGAAAGAGGAGTTGAAACCACTACCGGAGCACTTGAAGTATGCCTACCTAGGTGACAATGAAAAATATCCAGTAATTGTATCTTCTTCTCTTGATGAGGATCAACTTGAGGAATTGTTGGATGTACTTAGGAAGTATAAGTCTTCGATAGGATGGTCTCTTGACGATTTACAAGGTATTAGTCCTTAATATTGCATGCATAGAATAAGATTGTTAGATGGGGCTAAGAGTAGCATTCAGAATCAGCGGAGGGTGAATCCCGTTATTCAAGAAGTAATTAGGAAGCAAATCCTAACGTTGATAGATGCTGGAATTATTTATCCTATTAGTAATAGTCCCCACGTTAGTCCATTGCATGTTGTAGCTAAGAAGAGGGCACGATTATAGTAAAACCCGAGGATGGTTAGACGTTAGCCACTATGATTCCTACGGGATGGCGTGTGTGTATGGATTACAGGAAACTGAATGAAAATACATGCAAAGACCATTTTTCCCTTCATTTCATGGATCAAATGCTTGATCGTCTTGCAGGGTATGAGTATTATTGCTTCTTGGATGGGTACTCGGGTTACAATCAAATCATGATTGCACCCGAGGATCAAGAAAAGACTACTTTTACTTGCCCTTATGGAACTTTTGCGTTTAGGAAGATGCCCTTTGGATTATGTAATGCGCCTGCTACATTTTAGCGTTGTTTGATGGCCATATTCGATGGGTCGATGAAAAGATCATGGTGGTGTTCATGGATGATTTTTCTGTGTTTGGTTCCTCTTTTGATGTTTGTTTATCTAACCTTGCTACTGTTTTGAAGAGATGCCAAGAAACTAATCTTGTCTTGAATTGGGAGAAGTGCCACTTCATGGTAAGAGATGGGGTTGTTCTTGGCCATCATATTTCGGCCAAGGGATTGCAGGTAGATAGAGCAAAGGTGGTGGCAATCGAGAAGCTTCCACCACCTACTAATAAAAGAGAAGTGTTGTCTTTCCTTGGACACGCTGGTTTTTATAGAAGATTCATAAAAGACTTCTCGAAATACTCCAATCCCTTATCTCATTTACTTGAAAATGATGCTCCTTTTATTTTTGATGAAGAATGTCTAACAGCTTTTCAGGTTTTGAAAGAGGCGCTTATTACTGCACCTATCTTAATCACACTGAATTGGACTCTATCATTTGTACTTATGTGTGATGCTAGTGATTTAGCACTTGGAGTGGTGTTTGGGCAGTTGAGGGATAAGAAGTTCTGTGCCGTTTACTATACGAGTAAAACTTTTGATACAGCACAAAAGAATTACATGGTGACTGAAAAGGAATTTCTTGCTGTGGTGTACGCATTCAATAAGTTTCTACAATATTTGGTTAGCATGAAGACTATAGTGTACACGGATCACTCTGCGATTTGGTATTTGATGGAGAAGAAGGAAACGAAGCCAAGGATCATTAGATGGATTCTTCTTCTGTAGGAGTTCGATATGGAGATCCGAGATAAGAAAGGTACAAAAAATATTTTGGCGGATCTCTTATCACTATTGGAGACAAGGGAGCACTGTGATGATTCTTTTGATTACATAGAAGAGATGTTCCCTGATAAGAAGATCATGCCGGTGTTTGTTGAAGGGGCTGAGACAGCATGTGTAGTGGCTGCCCAGAGGATGGATCCATGGTATGCAGATTATGTCAATTACATTGCTGTAGGAGAAATCCCGAGAGATCTCAACCGTTATCAACTCGCGAAATTCAAGCGAGATGTTGAGATATTCATATGGTATATTTGTTTGTCTACAAGATATGCACAGATTCCATAGTTCGTAGGTGTGTGCCTGAGATGGAGATGGAGAGCGTTCTTGGTTTTTGCCATGCACAGCCTAATGGGGGGCACTTTGGAGCTCAAAAGACGGCAGCAAAAGTACTTTAATCTGCTCTTTATTGGCCTACCTTTTTTAAATATTGTGAGACCTATGTGGCGTCATACGATAGATGTCAAAAGATGGAGAACATAAGTCGAAAAGATGAGATGCTACTCCAGCCAAGCATTGTTATTGAGATCTTTGATGTATGGGGATCGATTTTATAGGGCCTTTTCCTCTATCTAATGGGTTTCTCTACATTCTCTTAGCAGTGGATTATGTTTCTAAGTGGGTGGATGCCATTTCCACTCACGTGAATGACTCAAGGACTGTTTTATCTTTCTTGAAGAAACTATCTTTGCCCGTTACGGAGTTCCTAGAGTACTAGTGAGTAATGAAGGGTCTCACTTCATCAACAAACTTTTTGAAAAGGTGCTTAAGGATTATGAAGTCAAGCATAGGGTTACTACAACCTATCACCCTCAAGTGAATGGGCAAGCGAAAGTCTCCAACCGACAAGTGAAGCAAATATTGAAGAAGGTAATCGGAACCAATAGGAAGGATTGGGCTATGAAGCTCGATGATGTTTTGTGGGGGTTTCGGACTGCTTATAAGATAGTGTTGGACATGTCACCGTACCAAATTGTCTATGGGAAGCCGTGCCACTTGCCCGTAGAGATTCAACACAAAGCTTTTTGGGCATTGAGAAGTTTGAACTTGTCTTTAAAGGATCAAAAGGAGTTGAGGATAACTCATATTTATCTATTGGATGAGTTCAAAAATCGTGCTTATAAGAACTCAGAGATTTTTAAGAAAAGAATAAAGAAATGGCATGACTCAAAGATCTCTTACAAAGAGTTCAAGCAATGTGATGAGGTATTACTTTTTAATTCTCGCTTGAAGCTCTTCGCAGGGAAATTGAAATCGAAGTGGATGGGGCCATTCATTATCCATAGAGCCTGCGGCGGGGGGAGTTTTGAGCTTATGGAAAAAGATGGAGACATCATAACAGCGAATGGACATCGTTTGAAGCATTACAAGTCGCCGGATGATGCTTGTGTCATCTTTGAGGATACCTTGCACTAGATTGGTACCGTCGTGACTCTCCGACGTTAAACATGAGCGCCTGTTGGGGGTTATCCCTCCCGTTTTATTGCTTTAATTTCATTGGTGTGAGTAAGAAATTTTTATATTTGACGTGCTTATCATTCAAAAATTACATCTCTTTACAAACTTAGTTCGGCTATAGTTTCTACTAAGTTTGGGGGGTGTGATGTACTTACCTCATCATAGCGTGGAGAATATGATCTTTTCTTTGTAACGTTTGCTAGGAGAGTTGATTTTTTACGGTATATTAAAACTTTAGCTGGTTTTAATACATCAATTTTTTGCAATTTTCCTAGTGTTTAGTGGTGTGTTGCTTTTTAGTGTAATTGTAGAGTTACACCTGAAGTTATATGGTTTTAAAGAGTCTCTCTAGCTTAATCTTTGGATATCTTGATATTTGATATTACCCTATAGTTGAATGATGCAGGGAAACACGACAAGGGTACGAAGTTTAGTAGTTCAAGAGTTGTTCCACCTTCAGGTAAGCTGTTCGATCAAGGCTATTTGATCAAGCAATGGTTGAGCAACGTGCATAAATCTTCTAGAGAGGTCGTTCGACTTGAACCTTGCAGCTTGATCAAGAGGCTGGAGTCGAGCAACAGTCGAACAAAGTGAGAAAAATATTCAGAGACTTTGATCGACCAAATAGTGGTTGCTCGATCTGGAGTGTGAAGTTGAACAACGGTCGAGCAAAATGAAAAAGAACAGGGGGCATGATGAGGCAAGTTACTTGACTTCTGGTACCTATTCGACCAACAAATTTAGGTCGACCATGTTGTTCGATGAAGGAGTCTAAGTCGAGCAAATGGTGAAAAACTCTGTCTTATAAAGACCTTGTTCGACTTAACATGGGTTGCTCGACCAAGACTTGGAAGTCGAGTGGAAGTCGAGCAAGTCAGGGCAAAATAGGGACTCGATCACATGCATTGCTCGACTTCCACATGCTGTTCGACTAATAAATTTAGGTCGAATGGAAGTCGAGCTAGGCAATGTTAAAGGTTAGATATGGGTCGTTCTATCTACAGACTTTGTTCGACCATTCCTCGCAAGTCAAATTGCGGTCGAACGAGATCTGGGGACAATTTTTAAAAAAGGTATTTCATTCTGTTCGACACACTCACTTCCATCACCCTTTCTCATTTTACAGGTGCGGGCTTAAGTGTTTGGGTGTAGTTGTGACTCATGTGTGAGTGGTCTGTATTTGATAGTGATGATGATTGAATGTTGGATATTATGTGCTTGGGATTGTTTAGTAAAGATTCATGATATGTATGGGCTATTATTTTGATGCATGTTGATTTGTTAATGACGAGCATATTCTATTTATACTTGGTAGTTTATAGAAAATTGAGGTTGATTGCATGCTTTGAAGAGTGCTTAGGGTTCTATTAACCTTGTGAGGATTTGAGCCTTTTGATCGTGCTATACGCATGATCATTTATTCTTGAGAGTCATTTGTATACTCGTATTCTAGAACTTGACTTGGAGTCTTGTGAGAAATCTATAATTGATAGATGCTAAGAAATGATCTTAGGCCATTATTGTTAATTGAGTTACTTAGCCAAATTTATCCTATCCTATTGTATGATTATCATTGGAAGCCCTTTTGAGCCTGTAAGCTTTTTCTTTGGCAAGCCTTAATAATGAGTCGTTTACCTTTTGAGCCTTAAACAGCTATTACTAGTAAAGAGTGAAGGTAGACGAATGCTCCAGGAAGATTTGAAGAGAAATAGAAGGAGAGATTTGGTGAAAGAAAAATTGAGAGACAAGAGGTTAATCTTGTGAGGGATAGTGCTAAAATTGGTATCCCGAATACTAGAGAGGGTAGTTCCCGAAACAGGTACCCTTATACTTGAAGAGCACCGGAGTTGGCATTTTACTGCGCAAAAGAAGTTGATCCAAGTAAAAATGGAGGAATGGTGTATGAACATGATTGTTGAGACGAAGAAGTAAAGAAGGAAGCAACTGAAAAGCAATATACTAAGGTAATTCTTTACTAGTAAAGTTAATCACTTATCTATATTTTCCACCTTTACCAAAGAGCCAACATTACAACCTTGAAGCAAGTCCTTTGTGTTCCTAGTATTGAGTCGTTTATGGATGGATTTTTGAGACCTTTGTCAAGCTTATGGTTACGCGAGTATATGAATAGAAATTGAGTATCGATACTAACCATAAGGTGTATATCTTTTGCACTTGAGTGAGAGAGTAAATACTTACCCATGAGCTAGATGACTTAGCACTCGTAAAAGTATTGTGATTAATTAACGTTTTTATGTGAATGAAAGGTATGATGGTTGAATATTTTGAGTTGATATAATTGCATGTGTTAGGATATGTTGTACCTTGTGATTACACTCTCTAGATTGTTTGATTTTCGTTGCCGCGGGACGAGCAACATGTAAGTTTGGAGGATTGATGATAGTGTAATTTCACGTATTTTGGGCTCTGATTTGCATGGAAATGGAGTACGATTTAGTCTTTTATCAAGACGAATCGGCACATTTATGGGAAAGTCATGAATCAGAGGGTACAAGGGCTATCTGAGCATATTTGTATAAAAAGAGGTGTAAAAGGCTCGGAATTGGAAGACACATTTTTAGAGGCAAGATTCGAGTGCCGTTTGACCAAGAGAGCTTGTTCGACCAATATCACTTTGGTAGAACAAAGGAGGCCAAGTCGAGCAAATTGTACAGACCCGTCCAGAGAGGTAGCTCGACTTGGAAGTGTTGCTCGACCAACATCGGCTTGGTCGAGCAAAAGAGCAGAGGTCGAACAATGTGAATAAAACTCACAGTGAGTTTGTTCAACTTGAAGGTCTTGCTCGACCAACATCAATGTGGTCGAGCAAGAGAGGGTTGGTCGAGCAGAATGTCAAAATTGTCCAGAGAATTTGCTAGACCAGTTGCTCGAGTTGGAGGCCTTGTTCGACCAGTCAGGCTTGGTCGAACGGTGTTTCACTGCTATTATTTATGGTAATTCTGGATGTCTTTTACCAAATTTGATGTGTGCTTCAAGAAAAGGCCCATCCTAAGCCCATAAGAAGGTCCTATGAGTATAAAAGAAGAGCTTTCGCAGGAGAAAATGATACACAAGACAACACACATCTTCCATCATCCATCTAGCACTGAAACCCTACGATCTAAAGAGGTCGTAAGAGAGGTTCGTCTGGCACGTCAAGTAAGATCATACCATTCGACCATGATTTTTCTTAGATCAATCAATGGCTAGAACCACCCCGGTAGTTCTAGGGTTATGAAAGTTTTGTGAGTTAATTGAATTTCCATGTGTAAACTCCGTACAACACTACTTGTGGTTTATCTTATATAAGATTTTGCTTTTTCAATTCATACTCACGATCGTTTTGTGCATCATTTACTGTTATGTAGAGTCTGAATACATCTCTTGGTTATTGATTGAGTACGTTCACCGCTGAGCAGGATTACATGTTATAATTCTAAGTGAAGGGATTCCGAAGTCTTATTTGAACTATCTCATATAGATACTTGTTAATTGAATCTTATTCGGGTTAATAAGTAGGATAAAGAGTATAACTTTATAGTACCTAAAAATGGAGATCAAATCGGGTTAGAGTACTAAGTGCACGAGAAATAATTGATTATGATAGTACCTAGAAAGGGGGATGAAGTATACGTCTTGCTCCGAGGATATTCACATGTATCATACGCTTGCTTACTTGTGTCTATAGAGTATACTTGCATGGTTTAGTGATGTATCCATAAATCACAAGGTAGACTCGGACATCAACACATGGAAAGAAAATTAATAAGTAAAACTGGATGACCTGAAGAACTACTCTATTACTTACTTGATCACAACCGAAATTTCTATATTGCTTGCTTATTTACTATGCTATTTCAATTATATGTCATTTAGTTTCATAACCAAACCAAATCAAATTTTCCAACATAATCTTAGTTAATTAGAATATAATTAAATTGATAATCATCTGTCCCTTGGGTTCGATAATCACTTGGTTGCCTATCAAAACTACTATTGATATCCTTTATACTTGAGGATTAATTTTGTGTGTTGAGAAAATCCAAATCAACAAATCAATCTGTCTACTGACTTGAACACACGAAAAATAGCCAATGAACATGTGATTAAAAACAGATTAAAACAATTAATCAAATAATCACAAAACAACCTTACAAATCACATTTCACCAAGTAACAAGGCTCTGATACCAATTGTTAGCAATTGGACCTTATGGTGAACATGATTCAATAAGATAAAACAGATAATTAAATACAGCGGAAGCATTAAATAAATAACCTGACTTCAGGGTTGGTGTAGTGGATGATGATCTGAGAAGAACACCTCTGATCTTCTGCAGTATTACCCAAAGTCAACTCTCTGGTGTTGTGTGGTCAACAATCCCCAGAGAGTTCTCAATCTGTTCCTGATCTCTTTCTACGTAAGTGGCGCAGAGTTAGGTTATTAGGAACTGAGACAACTTATATATACTTGGGCTACTGCAGGGACCAGGAGGAGAAATTGGGCTGGACCTCAATCAGATTTAATTAACCAAGCTTAGCCCAAAGCTTTTAATTAAATCCAATAATAATAATATAGTCCACTAAAATATTATTACTGCACTACCCATCCAATCCCAAAATAACATTCTGGGCTCCTTCTTATTATGAGCCCGATAGTCTCCCCATGTTTAAGATATACAATGCCCATTAATTAATTAAGTTACTGACAACTCAAATTAATTAATATCTCATCCGAGAGTAGTACCACTCAACCTTATTATCATGCCGGAAATTAATCCACTTGCAAGATTTACATGATAAATCTTATGAGCTCCTCAAGAGGACATCATCAACCTATGACGGACATGGTTTCCTTCTACAATCAACAGCACACCATAGAGACAACACTACTTCCCAACTCACCGAGTTTGTTGATTTAATACATTTAAATCTCACCCATTGATGAATCAAAGAAATATATACTGCCTTACGTGTCGAGGTTATTGTATAGGGATTAAGAGCACGAGCATCCATAATAACAGAGATCAAGTTCTTCTATATAGACAGTACAAGTCGAACGATCTCAGACTGTCCTACTCAATACACAAAGCAGTGTACTAATGTGGTTCTATAGTCAAGACAAACTAATACCAAACCACACTACAACCATACCGATAAATAGTCCCCGTATATCTCGGTTGTGAGCATCTGTTTATACTTTATAAGAAAACTGATAATATG
The DNA here is from genome assembly GCA_023678885.1 of Pogostemon cablin. Lineage (NCBI taxonomy): Eukaryota > Viridiplantae > Streptophyta > Magnoliopsida > Lamiales > Lamiaceae > Pogostemon > Pogostemon cablin. The sequence continues at coordinate 26,755,025 of CM042967.1, forward strand.
ATCTTCCGCGTGTTGTCGCACAACATATTATCTACAGTATAAAGTAAATGGACTTTTGCACAAACATATAAATAAATAATTTATAATATGCAAAACAGTTTGATCATATGATTCTCATTTCAAATAAAATCGTTATTACATTGTTCAATACAAAAGCAAGGCTTTTAGTATACAAATCTAACAATCTCCCACTTATACTAAAAGACTACGCTGCTTTATCTGCTGACACGCATCTAATCCCCATTCCTTCTACATGCCCATCGAACGCTTTCGCTGGAAGGCTCTTAGTAAAAGGATCAGCTAGATTATCCTCAGATGCTATCTTAGCAACAACGACTTCCCCACTTTTAACGATGTCTCGAATCAGGTGGTACTTGCGCTCAATGTGTTTACTCGACTTATGGGCTCGTGGTTCCTTCGAGTTTGCTACTGCACCACTGTTATCACAATAAATTGTGATTGCTTTGGGCAAACCAGGAATCACATCCAAGTCCATTAAGAAGTTCCTGAGCCATACTGCTTCTTTAGCTGCCTCAGAGGCTGCTACATATTCAGCTTCCATGGTAGAGTCCGCAACGTATTTCTGCTTTACACTCCTCCATATTACGGCTCCTCCTCCAAGAGTATACACATAACCCGAGGTGGATTTACTAGCATCCCTATCTGACTGGAAATCCAAATCAGTATAACCCAAAGGTAACAAAGTATCTGACCGGTAAACTAGCACATAATCCCTAGTCCTTCGCAGGTACTTCAAAATATGTTTTACCGCAGTCCAATGCCCTTGTCCTGGATTACTTTGATACCTACTGACCATGCCCACGGCATAACAGATATCTGGTTTCGTACATATCATAGCATACATGAGACTTCCCACTGCCGAAGCATAAGGGACCAGCTTCATTGCCTCTATATCATGTTGTGTCTTAGGACACATTTCCTTAGATAGAGGTATTCCATGTCTGAAAGGTAGAAAACCTTTCTTGGAATCTTGCATGCTAAAGCGAGTCAGGATTGTATCAATATATGAAGCTTGGGATAAGCACAACATTCTTTTCTTGCGATCCCTTATTAATTTAATCCCAAGAATGTGTCCGGCCTCTCCCAAGTCCTTCATCTCAAACTGCTTGGACAACCATACCCTTACGCCCAACAATACCTTTACATTGTTTCCAATGAGCAGAATATCATCCACGTAGAGTACAAGAAATACCACTACGTTTCCGTCACACTTCTTGTATACACATGATTCATCCGGACATTGAATAAATCCATATGACTGGATTACTTCATCAAAACGGATGTTCCAAGATCTTGAAGCTTGTTTCAATCCATAAATGGACTTTTTAAGCTTACACACAAGATGCTCTTCGCCCTTTGCAATGAAACCCTCTGGTTGCTTCATGTAGATGTTTTCCTCAAGACTTCCATTCAGGAAAGCTGTCTTGACATCCATCTGCCATACCTCATAATCCATATGAGCAGAAATAGACAAAAGAATCCGGATCGACTTAAGCATGGCCACGGGCGAGAAGGTTTCCTCATAATCGATTCCTTCTTTCTGAGTATATCCTTTAGCCACAAGCCTTGCTTTAAAGGTTTCCACCTTACCGTCAGATCCTCTTTTCCTCTTATAGATCCACTTGCATCCAATAGCTTTTACACCATTGGGTGGTTCTACAAGTTCCCAGACTTGATTAGAATACATGGATTCTATCTCAGATTTCATTGCGTTTTGCCATAATAGAGCATCTTTATCTTGTAGTGCCTCGTTGTAATTCCATGGGTCAATTTCATGTTCACCTGGGACCAAGTCGGATGACTCTCCCAATCCCATGAATCTATCCGGTTGTCTAGCAACCCTCCCACTACGACGAGGCTCCGTAGGCATTTGTATATCAGGTGTGACACGTGGTGCAGTGTCCTGTGGTATATCCTCTTGCACAGTTGGTATTATATTTGGTGTTTCCCCTCTAACTTCTTCTAGAACAATTTTACTCATGGGTTTATGATCCATTACATAATCCCCTTCCAAAAATCTAGCATTCGCGCTCACGATCACCTTTTGGTCCTTGGGACTATAAAATAAACCACCCTTCGTTCCTCTAGGATACCCTATAAACAGACAAACATCAGTACGTGATTCTAACTTATCAGCATCTGCCTTTAACACGTGTGCTGGAGCACCCCAAATCTGAACATGTTTCAGACTAGGCTTGCGCCCGGTCCACAGTTCTGTGGGTGTGGAGGCTACCGATTTAGAAGGTACTAAGTTTAGAATGTAAGCCGCTGTTTCTAAGGCGTGTCCCCAAAACGAATTTGGTAATTCCGAATAACTCATCATTGATCTTACCATTTCCATAAGAGTCCTATTCCTTCTTTCCGCTACACCATTCTGCTGGGGTGTGCCCGGTGCAGACAATTGGGATTCAATCCCATTTTCCGATAAATAATTCCTAAACTCTCCCAAGAGATATTCACCACCACGATCAGATCGTAGTGTTTTGATATATTTTCCAAGTTGCTTTTCCACATCAGCCTTGTATTCTTTGAATTTATCAAAGCATTCAGACTTGCGGCGCATCAAATAAATATATCCGTATCTTGAATAATCATCAATAAAAGTGACGAAATATTCAAAACCACCTCTTGCCTGGACAGACATAGGACCACATAAATCAGAATGAACCAATTCCAACAAATCCTTGGCTCTATGCCCCTTTGCCTTGAAAGGCCTTTTTGTCATTTTTCCTTCCAAACAGGATTCACAAGTTGGATAATTTTCCACTACTAATGAACTTAGAGGTCCATCAGCTATCAACCTTTGAATCCTACTCAAGTTAATATGACCTAGTCTTAGATGCCAAAGATATGTTTGGTTCATTTTAGAAGGTTCTTTTCTCTTATTAGTAGATGTATCATTCATTTCAATTTGTTGCACTGTGGGAGTAATTGGATTAAGAGTATACAAATTATCTATCAATGCACCATCACAGATAAAATTTCCATTTTTCCTTAAAACAACCTTGTCATTAAAAGAAACAGAATATCCATCCATAAACAATTTAGAAACTAAAATTAAATTCTTTCTAAAATGAGGTACATAAAGACAATTCCTCAAAACAAGAGTTTTATTCTTATTAAAAGATAAATAGACGTCTCCCACTGCAACAGCTGCTACTCTTGTAGCATTTCCAATGAGTATAGTAATATCTCCATCACTGAGCTGTCGGGTTTTGTGGAACCCCTGCAAAGAATTGCAGACATGGTCAGTGGCTCCCGTATCTACACACCAAGTGTCAGCAGATACAGCCGCTAAACACGATTCAACAACTAGAATATAAGACTTACCATTCTTGTTCCCCTTCAGAAGAGGGCAGTCTGCCTTGTAGTGTCCCGGCTGCTTGCATTTAAGCACTTGCCTTTAGGCTTCCTGACCGCACCAGTCTTTGCTTTCACTTGGTTCACCGGTGCTGAATTTCCTTGCTTCTTTTTCTTCCTACCGCCTTTCGGCCTAGGATGAGCAGCATATTCAGCAACATGAACCTGAGGAGGTCTACGAAACAGTTCTTCCGCCGCAACAAGTTCTGTCAGAAGTTCCGCCAATGTGTACAAATGTTTGTTCATACCATAGTTCAGACGAAACTGCTCAAAACTCCTAGGCAAGCTTTGGAGTATGATATCGACCTGGGTTTCCCCATCGATTTCAGCTCCAAGAACTTCCAACTCATTGAGTTGGCCCATCATCCTGAGGACATGTTCCCTTACGGAAGTACCCTCAGCCATTTTGGTATTCATCAAGACCGACATGCCCTTCGACCTAGCAGGACGACTCTGATGTCCGAAGAGTTCCTTAAGATTATGCATCATATCATAGGCGGTCTCCATGGCTTGATGCTGAGTCTGAAGCACATTTGACATAGAAGCCAAAATGTAGCATTTAGCCATCCTATCAGCCTTGGTCCACTTATTATAAGCATTTCTTTGCTCTTCGGTAGAGTCATCATTAGGTTCCGGAGGACATTCCTCAGAGAGAACAAAGATATAATCTTCAGCAGTTAAAACAATGTCCATGTTTCGCTTCCAGTCGACATAATTTGTACCAATAAGTTTATGCTCTTTAAGTATTACAGAAAGTGAGTTGAGTGCCATTTGAAAGTCCTGAGAATCATAATTAAATAAACAGATCAAACACTTAGAATTTATCAATTTATATTGAATCCCTCAAAACAATATAAAATAAAATTCACCAACATCTCAAGCACCGTGAATTTGCATGCCACGATAGTGTGGACGTATACAAACCCAAACATTTACAAGAGAAGGTTTTACCCAATAATTTCATTTGTCAACCTAACTTTATGACAAAATAATTAATAGTCGGTTTCTATTTAGCCATGCAAATAATAGCAGTGACTCCGATGGGGAGGATACATATTATTTACACCTAAGTGTATACCATTATTTAATCCCAAGTCCGCGGCCCAAGCTTGTGTGCCTTACAGATGGAGAAGTACACACGCGCTCAGATAACTTCCTACGATTATCTTGAAGAAGTTTGTACCAGTGATCCGTGAACAAACTCATCCGATAGGGTGGAAGGCTCTAATGCCAACGCGCAAGTTTATTCACATCACTTACAAACCAATAATGGAGGCCATGAGAATTTATATACCAATCCTCTCTCCCACTTAGTTATTTAGCACAGAGGGTTTTTAACATGCATATAATAATTCACAATAAAATATACAATTTAGCATGCTTCTATTAAAGTAATTTAAAATTAAATAAATCACATAGAAAATGCCTTTCACATATATAATAATTAATTGTCAAGCAAAACAATTAAATCAATTATATATTATAATAAATTGCATAATAATATTGGATCAAATTAATGGGCCCATTAGACCCAAACAACATTGGCATAAAATAAGCAGCCCATAAATTAATTTAATTATGCCCATTTAATCCAGCCAATATAATTATGATCTGGCCCAATACCACAAACAATTAAACAAAATTGGGCCCAGCTCCATTAATAATTTAATACCACCCATGAAGCCCAATACGAATCTCAATAAAAAAGATACAGGCCCAACATGCACTAAATTAAATCAAGCCCAAAAGCAGCTATAACATAACAGGCCTAAAGCAATTAATAAAAAGATTTGGGCCCAACAGAACCTAACCCAAACACCAATTAATAAAATTAAGCCCAACAACCTTAAGCCCATCCACAAAAGAAATCATCTGCCCTAGACAACAGCCGCACAAGGCCAGCCGTCCGATTAAGGAACCGCCATCAACCACCGGCGCAAATCTTCTCCGTCAGCCGCCAGAAGTCACCGCTGTAGCCGCTGGTTCGCACAGCCGAGAGAGATTCCGAGAGTGATGAACACCCGATTGAAGAGCATCATCGTCGACTACCGAGGAGCCCGACTGAAGCACATACTCATTCTGCACCGGCGCTTCCGATCGCCGCGACAGCCGGCGGCGTCGCCAGCATCCGCCGCCAATCAGCGCCGCCACTCGAGTACCGCTGTCGCCCTCCGGTGACGCTCCCACCGACCCTCAGTCGAACAAGTAGACTGACGGGATCCTCCAGCGCCGCCCACTCACCGCGTAACCTCCAGCGCCGCCTAGCCTCGGCACTTCCAGATCGTCGCCGATTCCACCGTGGAAACGTCAGAAAACATCAGTCCCTTTCTGGCCGTCGTGTGATGTCGATCTACTGGGCAGATCAACACCGATCTGATAGGAACGGGTTCGACTCGCCTGGGAATCATCACCGCCGCGCCGTCACCTCGATTCCGCGCCGACTGGTCTTAGAATCGTCACCGCTGCGCCGTCGCCTCGATTCTGCGCCGACTGGTCTTGGAATCATCACCGCCGCGCCGTCGCCTCGATTCAACCTCGTCAGAAGGTCACGCGCCACCGGGATGGACGCTGTCGGATTTCTCGACAGGGTGCGCGTGTGTGATGAGTGTGAAACAAACACACCAGAGAGTTGACTATTGTGTATGATAATAGTGTGTACAGTGTAAAAGAAACACACATCACATCAAATCAACAAATCAATCTGTCTACTGACTTGAACACACGAAAAATAGCCAATGAACATGTGATTAAAAACAGATTAAAACAATTAATCAAATAATCACAAAACAACCTTACAAATCACATTTCACCAAGTAACAAGGCTCTGATACCAATTGTTAGCAATTGGACCTTATGGTGAACATGATTCAATAAGATAAAACAGATAATTAAATACAGCGGAAGCATTAAATAAATAACCTGACTTCAGGGTTGGTGTAGTGGATGATGATCTGAGAAGAACACCCCTGATCTTCTGCAGTATTACCCAAAGTCAACTCTCTGGTGTTGTGTGGTCATCCCAAGAGAGTTCTCAATCTGTTCCTGATCTCTTTCTACGTAAGTGGCGCAGAGTTAGGTTATTAGGAACTGAGACAACTTATATATACTTGGGCTACTGCAGGGACCAGGAGGAGAAATTGGGCTGGGCCTCAATCAGATTTAATTAACCAAGCTAAGCCCAAAGCTTTTAATTAAATCCAATAATAATAATATAGTCCACTAAAATATTATTACTGCACTACCCATCCAATCCCAAAATTACATTCTGGGCTCCTTCTTATTATGAGCCTGATAGTCTCCCCATGTTTAAGATATACAATGCCCATTAATTAATTAAGTTACTGACAACTCAAATTAATTAATATCTCATCCGAGAGTAGTACCACTCAACCTTATTATCATGCCGAAAATTAATCCACTTGCAAGATTTACATGATAAACCTTATGAGCTCCTCAAGAGGACTTCATCAACCTATGACGGACATGGTTTCCTTCTACAATCAACAGCACACCATAGAGACAACACTACTTCCCAACTCACCGAGTTTGTTGATTTAATACATTTAAATCTCACCCATTGATGAATCAAAGAAATATATACTGCCTTACGTGTCGAGGTTATTGTATAGGGATTAAGAGCACGAGCATCCATAATAACAGAGATCAAGTTCTTCTATATAGACAGTACAAGTCGAACGATCTCAGACGGTCCTACTCAATACACAAAGCAGTGTACTAATGTGGTTCTATAGTCAAGACAAACTAATACCAAACCACACTACAACCATACCGATAAATAGTCCCCGTATATCTCGGTTGTGAGCATCTGTTTATACTTTATAAGAAAAGTGATAATATGATCTTCCGCGTGTTGTCGCACAACATATTATCTACAGTATAAAGTAAATGGACTTTTGCACAAACATATAAATAAATAATTTATAATATGCAAAACAGTTTGATCATATGATTCTCATTTCAAATAAAATCGTTATTACATTGTTCAATACAAAAGCAAGGCTTTTAGTATACAAATCTAACAATCTCCCACTTATACTAAAAGACTACGCTGCTTTATCTGCTGACACGCATCTAATCCACATTCCTTCTACATGCCCATCGAACGCTTTCGCTGGAAGGCTCTTAGTAAAAGGATCAGCTAGGTTATCCTCAGATGCTATCTTAGCAACAATGACTTCCCCTCTTTTAACGATGTCTCGAATCAGGTGGTACTTGCGCTCAATGTGTTTACTCGCCTTATGGGCTCGTGGTTCCTTCGAGTTTGCTACTGCACCACTGTTATCACAATAAATTGTGATTGCTTTGGGCAAACCAGGAATCACATCCAAGTCCATTAAGAAGTTCCTGAGCCATACTGCTTCTTTAGCTGCCTCAGAGGCTGCTACATATTCTGCTTCCATGGTAGAGTCCGCAACGCATTTCTGCTTTACACTCCTCCATATTACGGCTCCTCCTCCAAGAGTATACACATAACCCGAGGTGGATTTACTAGCATCCCTATCTGACTGGAAATCCGAATTAGTATAACCCAAAGGTAACAAAGTATCTGACCGGTAAACTAGCACATAATCCCTAGTCCTTCGCAGGTACTTCAAAATATGCTTTACCGCAGTCCAATGCCCATGTCCTGGATTACTTTGATACCTACTGACCATGCCCACGGCATAACAGATATCTGGTCTCGTACATAGCATAGCATACATGAGACTTCCCACTGCCGAAGCATAAGGGACCAGCTTCATTGCCTCTATATCATGTTGTGTCTTAGGACACATTTCCTTAGATAGAGGTATTCCATGTCTGAAAGGTAGAAAACCTTTCTTGGAATCTTGCATGCTAAAGCGAGTCAGGATTGTATCAATATATGAAGCTTGGGATAAGCACAACATTCTTTTCTTGCGATCCCTTATTAATTTGATCCCAAGAATGTGTCCGGCCTCTCCCAAGTCCTTCATCTCAAACTGCTTGGACAGCCATACCCTTACGCCCGACAATACCTTTACATTGTTTCCAATGAGCAGAATATCATCCACGTAGTGTACAAGAAATACCACTACGTTTCCGTCACACTTCTTGTATACACATGATTCATCCGGACATTGAATAAATCCATATGACTGGATTACTTCATCAAAACGGATGTTCCAAGATCTTGAAGCTTGTTTCAATCCATAAATGGACTTTTTAAGCTTACACACAAGATGCTCTTCGCCCTTTGCAATGAAACCCTCTGGTTGCTTCATGTAGATGTTTTCCTCAAGACTTCCATTCAGGAAAGCTGTCTTGACATCCATTTGCCATACCTCATAATCCATATGAGCAGCAATAGACAAAAGAATCCGGATCGACTTAAGCATGGCCACGGGCGAGAAGGTTTCCTCATAATCGATTCCTTCTTTCTGAGTATATCCTTTAGCCACAAGCCTTGCTTTAAAGGTTTCCACCTTACCGTCAGATCCTCTTTTTTTCTTATAGATCCACTTGCATCCAATAGCTTTTACACCATTGGGTGGTTCTACAAGTTCCCAGACTTGATTAGAATACATGGATTCTATCTCAGATTTCATTGCGTTTTGCCATAATAGAGCATCTTTATCTTGTAGTGCCTCGTTGTAATTCCATGGGTCAATTTCATGTTCACCTGGGACCAAGTCGGATGACTCTCCCAATCCCATGAATCTATCCGGTTGTCTAGCAACCCTCCCACTACGACGAGGCTCCGTAGGCATTTGTATATCAGGTGTGACACGTGGTGCAGTGTCCTGTGGTATATCCTCTTGCACAGTTGGTATTATATTTGGTGTTTCCCCTCTAACTTCTTCTAGAACAATTTTACTCATGGGTTTATGATCCATTATATAATCCTCTTCCAAAAATCTGGCATTCGCGCTCACGATTACCTTTTGGTCCTTGGGACTATAAAATAAACCACACTTCGTTCCTCTAGGATACCCTATAAACAGACAAACATCAGTACGTGATTCTAACTTATCAGCATCTGCCTTTAACACGTGTGCCGGAGCACCCCAAATCTGAACATGTTTCAGACTAGGCTTGCGCCCGGTCCACAGTTCTGTGGGTGTGGAGGCTACCGATTTAGAAGGTACTAAGTTTAGAATGTAAGCCGCTGTTTCTAAGGCGTGTCCCCAAAACGAATTTGGTAATTCCGAATAACTCATCATTGATCTTACCATTTCCATAAGAGTCCTATTCCTTCTTTCCGCTACACCATTCTGCTGGGGTGTGCCCGGTGCAGACAATTGGGATTCAATCCCATTTTCCGATAAATAATTCCTAAACTCTCCCAAGAGATATTCACCACCACGATCAGATCGTAGTGTTTTGATATATTTTTCAAGTTGCTTTTCCACATCAGCCTTGTATTCTTTGAATTTATCAAAGCATTCAGACTTGCGGCGCATCAAATAAATATATCCGTATCTTGAATAATTATCAATGAAAGTGACGAAATATTCAAAACCACCTCTTGCCTGGACAGACATAGGACCACATAAATCAGAATGAACCAATTCCAACAAATCCTTGGCTCTATGCCCCTTTGCCTTGAAAGGCCTTTTTGTCATTTTTCCTTCCAAACAGGATTCGCAAGTTGGATAATTTTCCACTACTAATAAACTCAGAGGTCCATCAGCTATCAACATTTGAATCCTACTCAAGTTAATATGACCTAGTCTTAGATGCCAAAGATATGTTTGGTTCATTTTAGAAGGTTCTTTTCTCTTATTAGTAGATGTATCATTCATTTCAATTTGTTGCACTGTGGGAGTAATTGGATTAAGAGTATACAAATTATCTATCAATGCACCATCATAGATAAAAATTCCATTTTCCTTAAAACAACCTTGTCATTAAAAGAAACAGAATATCCATCCATAAACAATTTAGAAACTGATATTAAATTCTTTCTAAAATGAGATACATAAAGACAATTCCTCAAAACAAGAGTTTTATTCTTATTAAAAGATAAATAGATGTCTCCCACTGCAACAGCTGCTACTCTTGTAGCATTTCCAATGAGTATAGTAATCTCTCCATCACTGAGCTGTCGGGTTTGGTGGAACCCCTGCAAAGAATTGCAGACATGGTCAGTGACTCCCGTATCTACACACCAAGTGTCAGCAGATACAGCCGCTAAACACGATTCAACAACTAGAATATAAGACTTACCATTCCTGTTCCCCTTCAGAAGAGGGCAGTCTGCCTTGTAGTGTCCCGGCTGCTTGCATTTGAAGCACTTGCCTTTAGGCTTCCTGACCGCACCAGTCTTTGCTTTCACTTGGTTCACCGGTGCTGAATTTCCTTGCTTTTTTTTCTTCCTACCGCCTTTCGGCCTAGGATGAGCAGCATATTCAGCAACATGAACCTGAGGAGGTCTACGAAACAGTTCTTCCGCCGCCACAAGTTCTGTCAGAAGTTCCGCCAATGTGTACAAATGTTTGTTCATACCATAGTTCAGACGAAACTGCTCAAAACTCCTAGGCAAGCTTTGGAGTATGATATCGACCTGGGTTTCCCCATCGATTTCAGCTCCAAGAACTTCCAACTCATTGAGTTGGCCCATCATCCTGAGGACATGTTCCCTTACGGAAGTACCCTCAGCCATTTTGGTATTAATCAAGATCGACATGCCCTTCGACCTAGCAGGACGACTCTGATGTCCGAAGAGTTCCTTAAGATTATGCATCATATCATAGGCGGTCTCCATGGCTTGATGCTGAGTCTGAAGCACATTTGACATAGAAGCCAAAATGTAGCATTTAGCCATCCTATCAGCCTTGGTCCACTTATTATAAGCATTTCTTTGCTCTTCGGTAGAGTCATCATTAGGTTCCGGAGGACATTCCTCAGAGAGAACAAAGATATAATCTTCAGCAGTTAAAACAATGTCCATGTTTCGCTTCCAGTCGACATAATTTGTACCAGTAAGTTTATGCTCTTTAAGTATTACAGAAAGTGAGTTGAGTGCCATTTGAAAGTCCTGAGAATCATAATTAAATAAACAGATCAAACACTTCAAATTTATCAATTTATATTGAATCCCTCAAAACAATATAAAATAAAATTCACCAACATCTCAAGCACCGTGAATTTGCATGCCACGATAGTGTGGACGTATACAAACCCGAACATTTACAAGAGAAGGTTTTACCCAATAATTTCATTTGTCAACCTAACTTTATGACAAAATAATTAATAGTCGGTTTCTATTTAGCCATGCAAATAATAGCAGTGACTCCGATGGGGAGGATACATATTATTTACACCTAAGTGTATACCATTATTTAATCCCAAGTCCGCGGCCCAAGCTTGTGTGCCTTACAGATGGAGAAGTACACACGCGCTCAGATAACTTCCTACGATTATCTTAAAGAAGTTTGTACCAGTGATCCGTGAACAAACTCATCCGATAGGGAGGAAGGCTCTAATGCCAACGCGCAAGTTTATTCACATAACTTACAAACCAATAATGGAGGCCATGGGAATTTATATACCAATCCCCTCTCCCACTTAGTTATTTAGTACAGAGGGTTTTTAACATGCATATAATATTTCACAATAAAATATACAATTTAGCATGCTTCTATTAAAGTAATTTAAAATTAAATAAATCACATTGAACATGCCTTTCACATATATAACAATTAATTGTCAAGCAAAACAATTAAATCAATTATATATTATAATAAATTGCATAATAATATTGGATCAAATTAATGGGCCCATTAGACCCAAACAACATTGGCATAAAATAAGCAGCCCATAAATTAATTTAATTATGCCCATTTAATCCAGCCAATATAATTATGATCTGGCCCAATACCACAAACAATTAAACAAAATTGGGCCCAGCTCCATTAATAATTTAATACCACCCATGAAGCCCAATACGAATCTCAATAAAAAAGATACAGGCCCAACATGCACTAAATTAAATCAAGCCCAAAAGCAGCTATAACATAACAGGCCTAAAGCAATTAATAAAAAGATTTGGGCCCAACAGAACCTAACCCAAACACCAATTAATAAAATTAAGCCCAACAACCTTAAGCCCATCCACAAAAGAAATCATCTGCCCTAGACAACAGCCGCACAAGGCCAGCCGTCCGATTAAGGAACCGCCATCAACCACCGGCGCAAATCTTCTCCGTCAGCTGCCAGAAGTCACCGCTGTAGCCGCTGGTTCGCACAGCCGAGAGAGATTCCGAGAGTGATGCACACCCGATTGAAGAGCATCATCGTCGACTACCGAGGAGCCCGACTGAAGCACATACTCATTCTGCACCGGCGCTTTCGATCGCCGCGGCAGCCGGCGACGTCGCCAGCATCCGCCGCCAATCAGCGCTGCCGCCCTCCGGTGACGCTCCCACCGACCCTCAGTCGAACAAGTAGACTGACCGGATCCTCCAGCGCCGCCCACTCACCGCGTAACCTCCAGCGCCGCCCAGCCTCGGTACTTCCAGATCGTCGCCGATTCCGCCGTGGAAACGTCAGAAAACATCAGTCCCTTTCTGGCCATCGTGCGACGTCGATCTACTGGGCAGATCAACACCGATCTGATAGGAACGGGTTCGACTCGCCTGGGAATCATCACCGCCGCGCCGTCACCTCGATTCCGTGCCGACTGGTCTTGGAATCGTCACCGCCGCGCCGTCGCCTCGATTCCACACCGATTGGTCTTGGAATCATCACCGCCGCGCCGTCGCCTCGATTCTGCCTCGTCAGAAGGTCACGCGCCACCGGGATGGACGCTGTCGGATTTCCCGACAGGGTGCGCGTGTGTGATGAGTGTGAAACAAACACACCAGAGAGTTGACTATTGTGTATGATAATAGTGTGTACAGTGTAAAAGAAACACACATCACATCAAATCAACAAATCAATCTGTCTACTGACTTGAACACACGAAAAATAGCCAATGAACATGTGATTAAAAACAGATTAAAACAATTAATCAAATAATCACAAAACAACCTTACAAATCACATTTCACCAAGTAACAAGGCTCTGATACCAATTGTTAGCAATTGGACCTTATGGTGAACATGATTCAATAAGATAAAACAGATAATTAAATACAGCGGAAGCATTAAATAAATAACCTGACTTCAGGGTTGGTGTAGTGGATGATGATCTGAGAAGAACACCTCTGATCTTCTGCAGTATTACCCAAAGTCAACTCTCTGGTGTTGTGTGGTCAACAATCCCCAGAGAGTTCTCAATCTGTTCCTGATCTCTTTCTACGTAAGTGGCGCAGAGTTAGGTTATTAGGAACTGAGACAACTTATATATACTTGGGCTACTGCAGGGACCAGGAGGAGAAATTGGGCTGGGCCTCAATCAGATTTAATTAACCAAGCTTAGCCCAAAGCTTTTAATTAAATCCAATAATAATAATATAGTCCACTAAAATATTATTACTGCACTACCCATCCAATCCCAAAATTACATTCTGGGCTCCTTATTATGAGCCCGATAGTCTCCCCATGTTTAAGATATACAATGCCCATTAATTAATTAAGTTACTGACAACTCAAATTAATTAATATCTCATCCGAGAGTAGTACCACTCAACCTTATTATCATGCCGGAAATTAATTCACTTGCAAGATTTACATGATAAACCTTATGAGCTCCTCAAGGGGACATCATCAACCTATGACGGACATGGTTTCCTTCTACAATCAACAGCACACCATAGAGACAACACTACTTCCCAACTCACCGAGTTTGTTGATTTAATACATTTAAATCTCACCCATTGATGAATCAAAGAAATATATACTGCCTTACGTGTCGAGGTTATTGTATAGGGATTAAGAGTACGAGCATCCATAATAACAGAGATCAAGTTCTTCTATATAGACAGTACAAGTCGAACGATCTCAGACGGTCCTACTCAATACACAAAGCAGTGTACTAATGTGGTTCTATAGTCAAGACAAACTAATACCAAACCACACTACAACCATACCGATAAATAGTCCCCGTATATCTCGGTTGTGAGCATCTGTTTATACTTTATAAGAAAACTGATAATATGATCTTCCGCGTGTTGTCGCACAACATATTATCTACAGTATAAAGTAAATGGACTTTTGCACAAACATATAAATAAATAATTTATAATATGCAAAACAGTTTGATCATATGATTCTCATTTCAAATAAAATCGTTATTACATTGTTCAATACAAAAGCAAGGCTTTTAGTATACAAATCTAACATGCACAAACTAAACTCATATTAGAGTTAGACTTGAAATTTCACCAAGAGATACCTTGAAGATCTCTCCTCGAGCCTTTGACTTAGTTATGCATTCCACTTTATCCCACATGCATTTTTTGCATCATCAACCCATATCTCAAAATAGAAAAAATAAACCTGAGCACAAAAACAAACAGAACAGTTAAGATAGGTATAGACAAATCTTGAGCACAAAATTTGAGTTATTAAGAAATAAATTCAGCACATTTATGCTAGTTAAATTACAAAGAGACATGCTGATGAACAGCTTATTGGTTTAGAAGAATTTCAGATTCCCAAGTGAACAAATATAAATTGCATTTTATAAGTGTAACACAATATAATTAAAGTAAAATGCCACTTCAGAAGTGTTGAAAATATATCCCAACAATTATAATGTGCATCTTTACATGCATTCACAAAGCAATGAAAAATTTCTTACCTAAAATTTCAAAGGTTTCTTTTAAAAAAGTTCATTTTTTGGGGTTATGACCACCAATGTCATTCAGTTCTTACTTTATTCTTTATTTTTGTATATTTTAAATATTCTTGTTTCTTCTAGAATATTAACTCATTTTAATAAATGTGCAGTGCCAATTTTGATCTCATTCAAGGTTGATGATAATTAAAATTGAACTAAATGATTCACTATAAAGAAGTTATGGTACCAACATGTGCAAAGCCTACTAAACCTTAAAATATTCCTTATGGAAATTAAAGATGAAAACTGGTTCACTAACCGTAGCCAAGCAAGGGAGAAAGAACGCAACTGAACTTAAAGATACACAAATAAAAGGAATCTCATAAGATAGTGAGCAATAAATTTTTAAATCAACAAGACATGAAAAACTACTTATAAGAATCACAAAAAAATCAGAGATAAAAAGTCGAGGAGCCTAATAAGTATGATGAAAAGAAAGTGGGCATGCTAAATCAAAAAAATAAATATGACTGTTAAGTTTGTATAGGAAAAAAAAAATCAACATTGTTTACCTTTGTCGTCTGTAGCATGCCTAGCTGTATAGCTCACTCAAATTATTAAGCATTTGCCTGCATGACTAAGTACAAACAAGCACATATTTAGATAGTAATGGAGGATGTAATTTTTGAACATGATATAAGGCTGCTACAAAATATGATGCCAGTTATCCATCTTATTTTAAAACCGTGTGCTTTCCTTGGGTACTTTGCATATTGTTGTCACACATAGTATGAAAAGAGTTGAGGGCCATGAGAACAAACCTTAAATTTAGCTTATATTTCCCAAGCATATATATTTCGTCTGCAAAATCATTAACTCATTGATGTATTATGTGTATTGTATAAGTATTACCAATAAATGTTTAGATAAAAACAACCCATAAATGAATCTGAAAGATGATTTTTGATAATCTTGTCTACGTAACATAAGGGAAAAAATTGAATTTAATAATTCTATATTACCAATAAATATTTAGATAAAAACAACCCACAAATGAATCTGAAAGATGATTTTTGATAATATTGTCTACGTAACATAAAGGAAAAAAATTGAATTCAATACTTCTGGATATTCATCCATTCCATACTTGGATCCTACATGGCCAAGACCTGATTGTTACACACCTCCAAATGGAGCTACGTTAGTCCTTCATTAACTCCAATTAGTCAATATTCAAGAGTTTCAAAGATCAAAATTAGTAAGCCTATATTGACTTTCTTAGAATTGAATATATCACACTTAATCAAAGTGAGGTCCCAAATGAAAAAACAAAAAGAGTAAACCCTAAGTTAAATTTCATAAGTTAGAAAAAGAAATCCAAACAACAAAAGAGGAGCAACTAACAAGTAGATGATTTTCATCAATTTCTTCCAGCACATATGCTTATTGATTAACATCAAATTAGTATTCTAGATATCTCCTGAATGGAAGAAGAAATCTCTCACAACATATCATGTATAATTATACATAACCAATAACAAAGGACTACCATACTTAGGGAAAAATTTTCAGCATCTATAGTAAATCCATATCAACCAAATGTTAAATACATCAAAAAGGGGAAAGATAAAAGGAAATACCTCTAGTTCTAACATTCATAGAGTTGTTATTGTTCCATACTGGAGCTCCAGAATTGGTGGTCATAAAAGGTGAATTAAAAGGAAGTTACGTAACAATGCAAGTTAAAATTGTATTAAAATAGCAAGCCTGCGGAGTTGTCCTAATCAATGCAAATTAAGTAACAATTCTAGTCATTTAATAACAGTACATAAATAAAAATGAAACAGTTGTGCAAATAATCACCAAACATATCCATGCAAAGGAAGTAAAAGTGACTACAGTTAAAAGTATGAGGATAGGAAGACATAGGATAAAGACATATTATTAGAGTAAACACCTAAACATCCAGTTGTTTTGCAATTGGGTTGATCTTTTTGAGAACTTCCTCTTGCAAGAGAGCATCTATATCATCATAAGCTCGAATAAGCATAGGACGAATATGAGAAATAAGGTGCTCTTAACTAGCCTATTGGATAAGCACTTGTATCATGGAAAGTTACCTTATTGATGGATAAATTCAAAGTTAATGGATAGCTGGAAATTACCTTATTGATAATAAGCTCGGCATGCTTCACAAATAGCAACAATGTCTCACCTGCAGCTGAATCAAAGACAAGTACAAGAGCTGGTAGAGTTAAATATTACTCATAATCATTTTTGTCCTGCATTAAATTTTGAAGCATAAGCCTCTAGTCTCAAGCCTGATTGAAGTATTGGAAAAGTTAAATATGAAAAGTATGTAGAAATAAGGCCACTTTATGAATTGGTGTGTTACATCATGAGACCCTTCTCATGCATCAAACAAAGTAACAATGTTCTACTGTGGCTCTAAATAACGCCACTTCAAAAAATCAGAGTAAAGAAGGCAATGATATAACCCCATTTATGCGTGTAGTCTAGATCAATTACTGATATATAGTCCCAATCCCAACTAATCATTTTAACTTGATGGACATATGAAACTTGGAAATTACAAATCCATCATGTAACTATGTAAGCCACACAAGTACTGAAAATAACATTTACTTCCACAATATGTATTATAAGGGAATTGAAATTCGAAAATTGATTCAGCATAGTAGGATATATTGAATCAGAACAATCTCACTATGTATGCTACGTTTTTATGCATATCTTTATTGCATTTGAATAACCTGAGCTTGCAACTCTCTCTCCTTTGCTGAACTAGGGATCATCTGAGACGAGAAATATAAAAGAAAGAGATGGTAATTACTTCAAAATAACCAGTACTTTTGTGTTACATTTTACAAAAAAAAACACAGTATAATAAGTGAGTTTGTATTTGTACATTTTGAAATAGATTTTAGTCTTATTTGTATCGGACGAAAAACCAAACTTAATTAAACCATTAAACCAAAGAAGAATTTGAATAACTGCAGCTTCTGATTAGAGCTGTTAAATACATGTATTTTCTTTAGCAAAAATAAGTAATTTTGTGACAAATTCAACCTGTAAAAGTTCATTCACTCCTGTGTCTGTCGACTCACTAGGATTGCCTGTACAGTAAAATCAGAAACTTTCATACTAAGTTTTAATTTCTACTCACCAAAGAGCTAGAAGATAGAATGAGAAGTCGACTGACCCACAAATTGATGGCCGATTTCCAAGTTTCCACCACATCTTGTTAACAACAGCAAAAACCTGACGACGAGCTCATAGATGGTCCTTCTCTTTTCTCTGCCCTGGCTTCGGAACTGCTCTCAATTATCAGCTGAACCAAACTTGAGCGCGGCGAGCGCATCGGTGATGGATAGTGGACATTGTACAGGGCGACGCGAGCTAGCGACTAGGGCTGTGGCTCAAGCGGTAGAAGGGAGCGGGTAGCACGAGCAGTCGGGAGCATGTGGTGCAAGCAATCGATGAAAGCCGACAATAAGAGTGGGTGGCAAGTGCCGACGTTGCGAGTTCATTGCTAGTGGCGTCAATTTTAAGGTTCTACAGAGTTTGGGAATTAAGGTTGAATAGGGATTACCGTGAATTCTCAACCCATCACTTTTAACTATTTAACATTTTGGAAAATATGATTTCTAAGGTTAGGGTAACTCTTTAATTTTTATTTCATATTAATTGAAAAAATATAAAATATTTGTACCATTAAATTATTTAATACATAAAATTATTTATATATTTAAGTATATAGTTTTTTTTAGTATTTTTAATTTTAAATCTTATATTTTATAATTATTTTTTTAAATTATTTTATATTTAATTGCAATTTAAAAAAAATATTATACATATTAATATTAAGGCAAAGACTTTTGTGAGACCGTAGAAAGTGATAACATTATTATTAACGAAAAGTGATACTCAATCAATGAAAAGTAATAATGGTACAGTGAACTATTTTATGAGCAATTTATAATATAAATAAAATGTGATAATATTTAATAGCGAAAGTGATAATATTTTATAGCGAAAGTGAAATAATTTATTATTTTTTATCAATCTTACGTAAGCTTCATGTGAGACGGTCTCACACAAGACTTGCCCTAATATTAAACTAGTTAATAAAAAATTTTCACAATTTCTTATATATATATATTTAATTTTAATATTTAATTCTATAATTTTTTAAAAATTTATTAATTTTAATGTTATATATTTAATGTTTAATTAGTTTAAAATAAATTCACAAATTTATGAGTAACAACATATTCAAATTATATATGTTACCTCAAAATAAATTAATTAGAAAATATATTATATTATACTCAACATGTATTTTCATATAATATATAGTTTATGAAAAAAATTCATTAAAACAATTTAAAACAACATATATTGTCATATATGTTGTCTTTGTGCGTAAAAAATTTACGACAACATATGTTGTCATATATGTTGTCTTATAATAAATTACCTTGAAACATAACATGTTTGACACCACATTAAGACACCACCAGTCAATATGTGTAGTCTTAGTGCATGAAAAAAGAATTTAAGACAATATATATAAAGCATACGATAACACATATTTCTTATCTATGTAGTCTATTTACTGGTGTCTTAATGCTTTTTTGTTGTAGTGTTAGTGTAAAAATATACGTGTTTTAGGGTTGATTTAGTACCGTTGTGTGGAATTTATATTTGTATTTGAGCATATTTTAGTTGAATTGCATATATTTGTGTTATAGATGCATTTGAGGTGTTATTTCATGTTTTTAGGTTGAAAACGGGGAATTGTAAAAAGAGCAAAAATGGAAGTTGAGAGCGAAGTCAGGTAGGATAGGAGCCGGCACGACTCGTGCCAGCCAAGATAGGCAGTCGTGCCGAGACCTCCCAGTACGTCCCGAAAGAGCATGACTCGTGCCACACTTTACACAACTCGTGCTATACTCAAATGGACGAATATTTTGTAATTCTTTATATGGATAGAAAAATAAGGAAGAAAAGATCGTGTGAGTGTAAAAATCACCTCAATCAAAATTCAGATGAAGAAGTTATGAGCAAAACCGTGAAGTCGCGCAGACTGCGGACAAGTGGCACGACTCGTGCGGTCGTGCGGTCTAGTGGACGACACGACTCGTGTCATGGTCAGCATGACCGTGCCATGGCTAGCACAACTAGTACCATGCCCCAATATTCTAAAATGCATTTTTTTGGCCCATTCGTGTTTTTCACGTGAAAAAGCCCACTTTTGAGAGAGAGTTCAAAATTTTCCAGACTTCAACTATAAAAGAAGCCCTTGGTGTGTTCCAAACCATAACTCTCCACAACCCCATATACATTTCCATACCCTTTCCCTGCCACCATACCGAAATCAAGATTCACCATCCCGTCCACCCATCCCAGAGAGTTCATCAGTGTTGCTTACTTGAGAATGAGAACGAGAAGGTTCAGAATCAAGGAGGAGAGAACGGAGAATCACGCCACATCTAGGGTTTTTCTTATTCTTTCTTTCTGTATTTTGAATAATAGACCTATGGGATTGTCTTCATACTTAACCATGGGTGTTGCTTGTAACAACATGGACTAGTACTTTTAGATAGTTCTAGGTTTTGAAGGTTTAATTGGATTTGATATGATGACCTAGACTAGGTTGGATTTTTGCAGTATATTTATTTCTTTATTAATGCTTTGATTTGAGACTTATATTTTTGTCTTATATGATCTATCCTTATTCATGAGTATGTCATTATCTTATGCATGCTTATGATTATTGCTTGTGTCATAGAAAGAATTATATTTATCTATCTAATATGGATAAAGGGGATCTAACCATATAACTTTTATTCATTAGAATAATTAATATTGGACACTTAATATATCTATTAATTACCATTATAGAGGATTTGGTTTCTTAGATTGGTAAGTGGGAATTGAAGTTTATTTCTTAAGTATCCAGAAGGGAATAGGAATTATTCTTCTGCATCTGAGGGTTTGAACCAGATTTATGTGTTAAATTTACTTCACCAAAGGGATTTAACATGATTAAGTGACTGCTTTTATAAAATTTGCAGAAATTCTAATCGATTGTCTAGTGATTTGATTTGACCAATTTAGTTGGATTTCCTAGTGTTATCTATCTTCTCTCTTGAACACTTCCATATTTATTTTATCTGCTATTTTATATTTTTAGTAATTATTTTCTGCATATTTAGCTTAATTAATTCTCTTAAAATACCAGGATTTGTCTTAAATTAGAATAGTTATAATTAGATTAAATAATTAGTTTAGAATTATCCTTTGGTTCGATAATAGACTTGGTCACACGCTTATCTGCAACTGATTTTCTATACTTGGGGACACACAAAAGGGTGAACAAGCATAGCTCTTCTCGTAATCCAGTATGCTCCAAATCCATACCAAGCACATCATAATATCAGCAGCACATAATATCTAGACAAAACACAAAAAAACACGAAATCAAAACAAAACACCAAAAATAAATCAATCACCCTTATTGAAAGTAATAAAAGAAAGCATTTAAAATAATGGGTTGCCTCCCATTTAGTGCTAAGTTTAACGTCTTCAAGCCATCGGAATGGCCATGGGTAGCGGTCTTCCTTGCCACCATACTTTAATATTTGGGCTTCTTCATCCTTTAAGTACTTGTGGCAAGTGATGGCCTCGTTGGAACTCTTAAGATTGAGCTTGAAATTGCCAAATATCCTTGCATGACATTCCATTTTCCTCTCCATTCTAGCAAACCACTTATTCCTCTGTTCATTGAATATTCCCAAAGTTTCTTTCAACTCTCTTTTGCCCTTAAGAATTTGTGAGATATCAAGAGGTAAGACAAAGTCTATAAAAGCAATATCATGAAAATCATTGCAACTTAAAGAGTTTAAGGGTTTAGAAAAGCTCATTTCACTCTTCATGTCCTCTTTATTTGTTTCTGCGCTTTGCTCTTCTTTTTCTATTTCACTAGCCTCAATAGGCTCTTCTATCTTCTCATTAGATTCTTTTACCACCAAGTTCTCTTCTTCCTCCAACCCTTCTTCAACCTTACTTTTCTCTTCCCTTTTATCCTTCATATGATCTTCCTCTTCAATTTGTTGAGAATTGTTCCAAGCACTTAAAAGTTGGCTCATTTGATACTCAAGGGAGTCCATCCAATCATCCACCTTCTTCTCATTTTTATCGATTTTAACTTCAAACTTGGCATCACTCCTTTCTATATAAGCCCTTGTTTCTTCCATGAAATCTAACAATGCTTCCTCCAAGGTCGACTTCTCTTTTTCATTATATGGCTTGGCACTTGGATTAAAACCTTGATATCCTCCTTGGCAATACTCTTGACTTGGTGGATAATTCCCTTGAAAACTTCCTTCATAGTTACTTTGAAAATTCCCTTGGAAATTACCCACTCCCATGAAAGAATCATCTCTGCTTTGCTTTATGTCTTCATCCTTCTTCTCGCTTAAAGCAATCCTCTCTTTGGCTTCTCTAGTATATGCTCTAGTTTCTTCTGTAAAATCCTAAATCATATCTAGTAATTTGGGAGAAACTTCGATGTTGGAATTTGGAGTGGAATAAATGTATCCTTGATGAGGTTGGAATGTGTTTCCATTATAAGCTCTTGGCCATTCATCATATCCTCCATGATTGTAGTGTTGAGAGTAAACTTGATTCATTTGACCATTATAACCATTGTAATACTCATTCATGTATCCTCTTTATTGTGGAGGAGGAACTCTTGCATATTGATTTCCATAGTATCCACCCATGTAATTGTTCCATCCATCCATTTTTATACTCTTCTCCACTAAGCTTACTACAATCTTCCTTCAACTTTCTATTTTTGAGCTTTATTCTACCTCCCCTTCTTTCAAGGTAAGAGTACTCATCAAGAAGAATAGTAAGAACAAAAATTTTCAAAGCAAATATAAGAAACAAAATAAGATAAAATGTCCTTAGTAAGAATAATTAAAACAATAACAAAGCATTCAATCAATCCGTTAAAACTCCCTTGGCAACGTTGCCAATTTCTTGTAAAACTCACGAGCAAGAATACTCGTTCGTTGTAGAAATATACCCCAAGGAATAAAATTATCGAACCCACATGGAGTTTAAGTGTAGATTGAAAGAACACGTTAGATCGTGTTTTTTTATTTTTATAAGAACGAACGAAGAGGATGATGATAATCAAGAACTCAAATCAAATAAAATAAATCAAGATAAAACATGAGAAAATAAAATGGAGAAATGGTGATGAAGGGCAAGTAGTAAGAAATGGGACTAGAAACAATCAAAGTGCTTTATGATTCATTTTATCATGCAAAAGGAATATATGAGATAGAAATTGGACCAGAGGCGATCACAAATTTATCCAAAGCTCCCTCTCGAGTGGGTTACTAAGGTTGTAGATCTCCTAGAGACTCCCAAATGCCCATAGGATCGATGCCCAACACTAACCTCTTCCATCTAAGTATTAATTAAATTCCAATTCTCCCGGAATAGGTACTAATTAGAATTAACTTCCTTTTTGCGTACTAGGGCTAACGAATGTATTGGTTCCTCTCACCGGATTCAAATATCCTCATGGTCAAACCTAAACCCGATGTCCCCTTATGGTAATTCTAATACTTTGGAGGGTCGTTTCCATCTCACCCTAAGCAATATCCACATAAATTAATATAGGGTTAATTGCGCAAAAAACCCTGACCTTTTTGCAAATTTCAAATTAGTCCAAACTTTTCTATATTTACAAATAAGTTCTCGACCTTTAATCCTTTTTCAAATCAAGCCACCGGGTAGCGGGAGACTTGCCCGGTACTGATGTGTCCATTTCTCTTCCACATTACCTTCCACATGTACAAAACGACGTCATTTTGACCTTCCACCTATCGAAAAGTTAATTGCATGAAAAGTCTCAATCTCTCCGCCGATTGCGAATTAGTCCAAACTTTTGAAAATTTTGCAAATAAGTACTTGACTTTAAGCTCATATTACAACTCGAACCACTGGGTGAAGGGTTATCCGGACGCTGATGTGTAACTGTATATGCCACGTTACTTTACACTAGTTAACAAAAATACATTGTTTTGATTTTTTTTTAATTTATTAAGATTTCCAAAAAAAAAACCCCTCATATATCACACACTAACATTATTTGATCAAAATATGAATCACGACAGTACATGGAGAGAGAAAATCCTACAATGTACTTCTGCATAGTTAAGGCCAAGAACAGATCAGCCACCGAATTGAAGGAGTGGATTAATCACTATTCTTGTCCCCAAAATCATTTTCTACACTCAAATTGCTAAATAGCAACAACAATTATTGTATGGATCATCTAATCAAAATTCAAAAGTTGTCTTCCACAATCCCTCACACATCGTATGGATATACATTAAATTTTAATTAAAAAATTAAAACAAAGCCCTGTTGTTAACAAATATAGAGTGACTTGGCTAATACAATGACACGGCAGCGTCCGGATAGACCTTGAGCTGCCTGGTGGTTCGAATTTACAGGCTAAAGTTGGGTATTTATTTACAAAATTTTTAAAAGTTTCGACTAATTTGCAATCGGCAAAAAGGTTGGGACTTTTCATGCAATTAACTTTTCGATAGGTGGAAGGCCGAAACGACATCATTTTGTACACGTGGAAGAGAGATGGACACGTCAGCAGCGGGCAGGCCTCCCGCTGTCCAGTGGCTTGATTTGAAAAAAGGGTTAAAGATCGAGAACTTATTTGTAAATATTGAAAAGTTTGGATTAATTTGAAATTCGCGAAAAGGTCAGGGTTTTTGGCGTAATTAATCCATTAATATAATGCCACTTAATTAACATAAGTAATAAATTAATCAACAATCCATTAAATTAACATGCTACCCATAATTAACAAACCATGTCAAAATATAATTCATGCATCACAAAACCCATGAGAAGAAATCAAATACCAAATCATGTCTAAACCATATTTAATTTGCATAGTAAAATAAATATTACGCACTAATCCTATATCTAACCCCACAAGAGGGATTAGCCTAGCATAATTAAAGTAACAAAATAAATAAATGATTCGTTATAATAATCCATGGAGTCTAATTCAAAGAAAATTACAAAAAGAATTAAAATTCCCCTTCAATTAAACTTGTTGGAGATCTTCAATTGCTTCTTGAAATTCCTCCTCTTGCTCTTAATTTCAAGTAATTCCAACACCAAGGATGGGTGAAAGATTAGATGATGGGTGATGAACATTTTTTCAACACACAAAATAATCCCCAAGTATGAAGGATATCAATTGTAGTCTCGATAGGTGACCAAGTGATTATCGAATCCAATGGAAGGATTATTGTCAATTTAATTATATTTTAATAAACGAAGACTATGTTGGTAAATTAATTTGTGGTAATTAATTAACTAAATAACAAGTAATGAAAATAACAAAGAAACTAAACAAGCAATAGAGATAATGCGACTGTGATCAAGTGAGAAATTAGGTAGTTCTTCGGATCATCCAGTTTTACTTATTAATCTCTTTTCCATGCGTTGATGTCCGACTCTACCTTGTGGTCTATAGACGCATCACTAAACCATGCAAGTTCACTCTATAGACACAAGTGATCAAGTGAGAAATTATTTCTCGTGCATTTAGTACTCTAACCCGATATGATCTCCCTTTATAGGTGCTATGAAGTTATACTATTTATCCTACTTGTTAACCCGAATATTTTTCAATTAACAAGTATTTATAAAAGATAGTTCTAATTAGACTTCAGAATCCCTTCACTTAGAATTATAACATGTAATCCTGCTCAGCAGTGAACGAACTCAATCAATAACCAAGATATGTATTCAGACTCTACATAACAGTTAATGATGCACAAAATGCCTGTGAGTATGAAAGATAAATTAACTCATAAAACTTTCATAATCCTAGAACTATCGAAGCGGTTCTAGCCCATGATTGATCTAGGAACAATCATGGTGGTTTGTAGGATCTTACCCATAGTCTTGAAAATTACAAGATAAATTAAGAAGCAAAGCAAACCTTAGATGCGGGTACCGTCGCGACTCTGTCCATCTTGAATCTTTACTTGGTTCTCACTTGGTTTGACAGACGAACCTCTCTCCACAGCTCCTTCAGATGGCAGTAGGGTTTCGATGATGAAGTGGTGTGTGTCCCTCTTTTCTCCTGCGAAAGCTCTTCTTTTATACTTGTAAACTCTCCTTACAGGCTTTAGATGAGCTTCTTGAGCAAACACATGCATTAAAGGTGTAAAAATATGAATATGGTAAGTTTCCGCGTTTCAGTTCGACCAACAGGCCAGGTCAAATCACTCTCAGCTGGTCGAACTCCAGGTCGAATCGACCTGTAAATTGGTTACAGGTTCCGGATTCGACCAGTACCTGGTCGAACCACATACTCTCTGGTCGAACTGTAGCTGCTCCCCTTCAAGCTTCTGGTTCGACCACAGTTCGATCAAATGGCTTGGTCGAATGGTAATGTCGTGGTCAAACAGCAGTCCAGACACTTTCTCTCCATTGGTTCGACCACAGGTGCTGGTCGAACCATCTCCTTCTTAGTCGAACCAAGCACCTGCTTGGTCAAATCGCACCTTTGAATCTCTCTTTTTCCGAATCCGATCACTTCTACCTCGTTTTCCTTCGAAAATCAACTCAAATAGCCTTGAAGACACCTGATTCATGACTTTCCACAACATACATCAATTCATATCGAATTACAATCATCTAACACAGCATTATTACATGAATCTGGGCTCGAAACACGTGAATTTACACACTCATCAAATCCCCAAACTTACATGTTGCTCGTCTGGAGGCAACGAAATCAAAAGTCATAGAGTAGTGTAAAATTCACTCAGCTACCACATTCAATACAATTCATATTCACACATGCAATTCCATCAATCAAAACAAGTATCACTAGCATCATATATATCATTCATGCAAAACATCACTCAATTATAACGCAATTCAAAGTACTAAGTCATCTTCCTCACAGGATAAGTATTTATTCTCACTGTCCAGTGTAAAATATGTACACTTCAGCAGGTTAGTATAGACACTCATATTTAATTCATACTTCCGCGTAACCATAAGCTTGGCAAGGGTCTCAAAATCAACTTATAATCACTTCATTACTAGGATCACAAAGGACTTGTTTTTGGGTTGTAATGTTGGCTCTTTGGTAAAGGTAGGAAAATTTAGGTAAAGTGACTAATTCACTAGTAGAAAATTACCTTGGAGTTTTGCTTTCCGTCATACAACTTCATCTTTTTCTCCAATTTCTTTTCATGCTCTTCATAATTGAATTCTTCTTCTTTTCCTTTGCATCAACATCATCTTTCTTCAATGAGCAAGGGTACCAATTTCGGGCACTATCCTTCTACGCGGTTGGGGTACCGGTTTCAGGCACTACCCCAAACAAGATTTAACTATAGTTTTCCTATTTTCATGCTTGTCAACCAATCTTCTACCTTCTTCATTCTTGCTAATACTTATTCACCTCAACTCTCTACTAATGAATAGGGTATTCAATAAGGCTCAAGTAAAGGTTAAATAAAGTTTTTTATCAAGGCTTGCCAAAAAAATGCTTTTTAAGGCTCAAAAGGGCTTCCAATGATAAAAATATATATATCGAAAGGTAAAATTTTGACTAAGTGACTCCATTAAACAATAATGGCTTAAGATCATGTCCTAATAACTCTCAATCATGAGTCTCACACAAGACTCCAAGCCAAGTTCTAGAATACGGTCATATGAATGATTCTCACAAGAATAAACTATCATGATCAAGCATGATTCATACGGCTCAAATTCTCACATGGGTAAATGGAATCCTAAGTACTCCTCATAGCATATAATCAAGATCAATTTCACAATGAACTCCACATACTTATCAAGTTGTACATGCTTCTCATCAATAAAAATTAACACATGTAAAATATGAATGCAACATACTAATGCCAAGAGCCCACATATCATGACAATATCGATCAAAATCTCTATGAAGACTATTAAGCTTCCTATCAAATTCGCGCTCATCAGCATACATTCTCCCTAGTCTCCTATCCATCTCCACATAATTATTCTACAATGCGTTGTATCTCCACATGATGCCTATTTTGTCTCCTGTTGATTTGCATTCAGTGTGGCGAAATACTCATGAATCAATCAAAATTGCTCCTGATAATAAGCATCAGGACCAGTCCACTGCTGTTGTGGCACTGCTGGGATGGATCGTGGTGGTATCTTGTGCAGCTGTGGAACTCATATATCTAGATTCACCTGATCCGCTCCACGCTCCGGCTGCTGTTGTGGCTGTGGCCGAGGCTGTGGCTGAAACTGCCTTTCGTCTACAATCCTCTGATGCTCCTCATTCATCCCCTCAGCGTACATCTGAGCTACAGTCCTCCAATCGCCTTTCGTTAAGCAAGTGATGGAAAGAGCATCATGCGCCAATGTGTTCATCAACTTGTTACCCTCAGTCTGGATAGTAGTCAGCTCACTCACATCAAACAGAAACATGAAAGTAAAGGGCTTAGATCCCCTCATGTAGAACAAATCTCCATCGCATAGATGAGAAAATCCACCTTCACACATGTACTCATAACCAAGTCTGGATCCTCAAGGATGGGTGAAATACCGGCGAAGTCCATGTAGTAATGCTTAGCCACAGCAGTAAGCAAACCTCCAATATTAACTTTCTAAAATGGAGATCTCCTAAACCTGTATAGCTAATGAATAAGGTATGATCCCACATTAAACCTCACTCCATTGAGCATGCACCAGACAACATATAGCTCACCCCTCGACACACAACCCCCTCAGATCGGGCAAACAGTGTGTTGCTCAACACTCGATCCATATATCATAGTATATGAGATGAGTGATATTTTTACCTAGATTTTAGTATCTTTTTATGTGTGTTTTCATATTATTTTATCCATTTTTGTGTACTATTTGGTTGTGTTTTGTGTTTTATGGAGATATGTGTGAATGAGCTTAAACATTTGATTTTCAGGCAAAACTAAATCCTAGACGCAAAAAGAAAGACATAGGAAAAAGCAAATCTCAATTTGGAGTTGAAACGAGGGAGAACGAGCCGAAACAAAATTGTAAAAATAGGGGTTGCACCAACACGGCTGGCCGTGTTGCAGCACACGACCCATGTTGCAGCACATGACCCATTTTACACAACACAGCCCTATAAGCCTTGGCCATTTTCTGACATCAGAAATGCCTACACGGCCACCCTGTGGCCGTGTTGCAGCACACGAACCGTGTTGCTGCAGGATCAGAAACACATCAGAACCCTTCTAGAAGCTTCCCAAGGGGTATAAATACCCAATACATCAATATTTAATTAGTTTTTTCGGTAGTTTTGCCCTGCACACACACATCACACCATTTCCTCCATTTTCACCATCATCTTCATCCATACTATCTACCATCATCCCACCATCAAAACATTCATCCAATTGAGGAAAAGAAGCAAGGAAGAGAGGTGAATTGCAATGGATGGAAGGAGATCACCATTGAAGCACTTCAAGTGACATTTCATCCATACTTTGTAGTGAAACATTATTGTTTATCATATTTTGTAAGGATCTTAATGTTTATGTTAATTTCCTTGTTAATATGGTAGGCTAATCTCCCTTGTGATATTAGCAACATGAGAGTTGTTGGATAATTTTTGGATTTATGTATTTGTATTCATATGTTGATTAGATCTATGATTTTCTATCATTGATTATTAATTACTTGATTTGTATTATTGATTTGTGTGTTTAGTTGTTCTAAATATGTGATTAGATTGAGAAATCAATTATATACTTAGGATAATTGAGTGAATCATTTCATCAAACACTTCAGGTGCATTATAAATTATAAAGAGATTGAGAAATCCTTTAGAATTTAGAACCCTTTGATAGAATATGTGATTGGTTTGTTCGAGAGGTTGATTAATTGTGTGAAGGGACTCTCATTTTAAGCTTAGTGCCTAGTTGGAATTGTTTGAGTGAGAACCAATCCTTTGAGCTAATTGAGATTTATATCCTATCCATCACGAGAGTGAGTTTAGGTGAATTTAGTGTTGGCCCTTAGTCTTATACCCATGATCATATGAATTTGATGCATTTATCCTAGGATTTCCACTTCTTAATTGTTGTTAATCTCACTTTTACTTAATTTGGAAAACCACTCATCCATTTATCTATCTTGTTTGTTTGATCATTGATTGTTTACTTGCACTGATTACTCTTTAATTACTTGTTTGATCACAAACCCCATTGATGATTCATCTCTATAAAATTACAAGAAACGTGAGATCGCTTAAGCACTACTACCTATCTCCCTGTGGTTCGATAAATTATTTTAATTGGTCATCCCTACTATAAAATGGCTAATCAAATGACGTCATTGCCGGGGAGGCAATGGTTGCTAGTAGCTTGAAGAAGGATCATTTCGAGTGATCTTAATAGAGATATTTTTTTATTTTATTTCTTTACTTGTATTTGCTTTGAAAATCTTGTTCTAACTTCTCTCATTTTTGAAGGTATATGCAAACAAGATCCAAGGGAAAACAAGTAGAACCTATTGATTGGGAGATTGAGCATACTTTAAGGAGAAGGAGAATGGAGAACGAAACCAAAAAGAGTGATCTAATGGAGAATTTTCAAGGAGATGATCGTGTGGATATAGAGCATGATGAGGAAGGCGGACGAAATGTGCACGTGCAAGACAACGCACAAGCATCTCAATTCAATGTCAACCCTCCTCAGTATGCCTATCAAAACTTTGGAGCTATCAACAATCAAGCTTTGCTTCAACAAATGGTGCAACAAGCTTTAATTCAACAAGGCTTTCAACAAGCTTATGCTCCTTCTCAACAAGCCTATAAGCCACCACCACCACCTCCGGTGCCACATGGAATTCATAATGATCAAAGGGTTGATTCGGGATTTCTCCGGTGCCATGCCACATATGATGGGTACACCAATCAATGCCAACAACTTTGAAATTAAGGTGGGCTTGATTTCTGTGGTGAGAGACCAACAATTTGGTGGAACTCCAAATGAGGATCCGAATGCACACTTAGCTCAATTAATTGAGATTACTAATCGGTGAAGATGAATGGGATGAGTGAGGATTGTATACGGATGAGGTTGTTCCCATTTTCATTGAAGTATAGAGCTCGAACATGGCTCTCCACCATTACTCCGGGTACATGCAACACATGGGATGAGCTTGCACAAATGTTCTTGAACAAGTATTTTCCACTTTCCAAGACGCTTCAAATGAAGAGCTTGATCACTCAATTCAAGCAAATGCCTCACGAGAGTTTTTATGAAGTGTGGGAAAGGTTTAAGGATATACTTCGCAAGTGTCTACAACATGGCTTCTCGGAGAATCAACAAGTTAGATTTTTCTATCAAGGATTAGTGAATGGTCAAAGAGTGCTTGTTGATGCTTCGGCGGGTGGATCCGTACTTGGAGTGACTCTAGAAAGGGCTATAAGGATTTTTGATGAGATTGCTACAAATGTCTACCAATGGCCATCGGAAAGAGTTAGTGGATACTATAGTTTTGAGAATTTTGATCAAGGGCAACAGTTTAATATCAAAAGTATGAATGTTGAGCCACAAACTCCAAGTGCTGAGGTGATAGCGGCGGAAGAGTTGAGGCAAATGAGTTTAAATCAAAGTGTAAGCCAAGGAGTCAATATGGTTGAAGGGCTGCAAGTTGAGCAAGGTATGCCACCTCCAAATGTTGTGAGTGGGGAAAAATGGGCCAGCTCTATGCCACGTGTGGAAGATGTGTCATACATGCAAGGAAGAAACTACCAAGAGAATTACCAAAATAATTTCCTAGGTAGTTTCAACCAAAGTTAAGGGAACTATCCACCAAGGCAATGGGGCTTTAATAGTCAAGCTAGTGGAAGCTCTTACCCACAACAACAAAGGCAAGGTAACTTTTCCTACTCCAACCCGAGCAATGTGGTTGCTTATCCTCCGGGATACCATCCGGGCAGGCTTGTGCGGTTAAGGTTGTTATACGTTCATTTCCCCTCTTTATTAGGTATCAGGTTTCAGATCATCTGTATGGGTTAAATCCATTTCTTCTGTAAGACTACTCTCTATCTCTGTATTATTAATACTTTCCAAAGATTCTTTCTTTTCTATCACACCATCCTTAGTCTTGCAAGGCACCAAACAATGAGGGAAGAGCATCGATTGATGAGCTACTTGAATAATTGATCGCGTCAAACAAAGCTCGAGAAGCATCTGACAAAGCTCGAGATGAAGCATTGAAAAAGGTAGAAGAAGCAAATGAAAAGAGGCTTAAAGCTTTGGAGTACAATGTTGGACAAATTGCAAGTACTTTGAGTGCTCAACAAAAGGGGAAGTTTCCAGCCACAAACAAGGTTAATCCGAAAGTTCAATGTTTGTTTGTTGATACAGAAGAGGAATGAAAGTTTGAAGAAGGGTTGATGGAAAGCAAGGTTGGTGAAGAAAATGAAGAGATAGCTAAGAAAGAAGAGAAGGGGCCTAAATGGATACCTAAGTGGAAAAGGGTGCAAGAGGAAAAGAAAGTGAAGGAGAAGGTGAAAGAAGAGGAGTGCAAACGTGATTATTGGGGTATTCCGATCACTCCATTCCCTATTTCCTATCCACAAATGTTTGTAAAGGAGGAGAAGAAAAAGGAGTTTGAGGAACATGTAAAAAATCTTAAGAAAAAATATAAGGAGACAAGGAAAGAAGAGCTACCCGAAGTGATTGAATCGAGGCATAAGGAGAGGCCTACAAAATGATCCAGGAAAATTCATCATTCCGTGTGATTTTGAAGAGAAAGGTACTCTTAATGCATTATGTGACTTGGGGGCGAGCGTCAATGTGATGTCTCACGCTACCTTCAAGAGCCTTGAAATTGGAGAACTAAAGCCTACGACTATCCGTCTTGAAGTGGTAAATGGTGAGGTTGTGAAACCATTAGGAATTGTTGAAGACGTGGAGGTAAAAGTGAAGGGGCTAGCTTTTTCGGTTGATTTCATAGTGCTAGAAGTGAAGGCAAATCCTCAAGTGCCACTCATTTTGGGAAGGTCATTTCTAGCTACGGGAAGAGCTAAAATTGATGTTGGAAAATAAGAGCTTTTTTTGAGCTCAAATGTAAGAAGTGTCACATTCTTATGAAATAAGGAAAAAGGAGCAAAGTCTCATTTGAAGCCTCCGGATGATCTTATGGATCATAACTCTATTCTCTTTGACAATTTAAATTCATTTCTTCATGATTATATGAAAATGTCAAATTCTAACTTATCTTCTTATGATGTTAATAGGATGAAAGCATCGGAGCTTGAGTGGAAGCTTGACAAAGGAGAAAGAGGAAGCCCACTAGAATCACTTCTCGATGATTACTTGATGCTAGTAAGCAAGAATGGTAAAGTAGAGCTAGTGGACAAGAAGAGAGCTAAGCAAATGTTCAAAGTGAGGATGCAAGGAGAGAGTGTGATGGACCAACATTTGGTCCAATGATCGTGAAAATCTGTCCGATTTGAAGACGTTAAACTTAGCGCTAAATGGGAGGCAACCCATTCTTTTTATCTTTTGATGCTTATTTTGTTGTTTGGTCTTGTAAGTGGATTGTGCTTGTGAGAAAAGACATAGTGAAGAAAAGAGAAGTGCTTCATGGATTCGAGTAGGCATGTCGCATCACTTGTTGCAAACTTAATTCTTGACTCTTGTCTCGAGTTAAGTTTGGGGGCTAGTGCGTGGTGGACATTGCTCAATTCGTTGGATGCGTTTACTTCTCCACAAGAAGATCATCAATGGAAACTACAAGGGTAAGTCCCACCACTTTTTGTAAACTTAACTCGAAACTCTTGTTTCAATTTAAGTTTTGGGGGAGAGTGTGTGGTGTGACTCACCACTTGAGTGTGATTCTTGTAAAATTGACTCAATTTTAAAATTTTTCTCATGAGTTGGTTTGATTTTGGTCCGATTGGTGGTGATTGAAGTGCATGATAATCCATGTTTTTAATGAAATTGTTGAGCTAATGGTCATGTTGAGCATGTATGAAGTGTATTGGAAGCACGACTTGAGCTTGGAGCTAACAACTTCTACTACCAAATACATATTGAGGGAGTTCATTCTATACCCTACCACTTCTATGTGTTTAGCATAATTTGATTTGATTTGAATTGATGTGATTACCATGTTACTTCATTTGTTATATTTGTGGGAGGTTTTCTTTCGTAATTTAGGATTTCCTTTTCAATCAAGGTTGGGATGTTTGTGAGCTTACTTGATCATGGATGATCTAGAATGTGTGCTTTATTGTTAATGATGGTGATTTTTGGTTTTGCATGTTATGTGTTTTTTTTTTGTTTGTGTCTTGTTTGGTGAGTCTTTTCTTATATGTTTTGTGTGTATTTTATTTTTGTCTTGGTATGTTTGGTGGTTTGTTTTTAGGGAGGTTGTGAGTCATTTTTGAATGTGAGTGATGACATGTTGTGGTGATAAGTGATGACAAGTTATGATTAAGAATTTCTACACTTTCGAATTATGACATGTTCTATTTAACTTGTTCAATTTTGAGATGAATGTGGTGTAATAAGTCCTTAAGGTTCGAGCACAAGCTTGTGAGCATTTGAGCCTTAACCATGCATACATGGTATTTTTCTTCATGAGTGGATTGGTTGTGTTTGATAAGCTAGAATTTGCTCAAGGACTATAGGAACGAGCCCGATTAGTGGAGATTAGTGAAATGATCTAAAGCCATCCTTGTTATTTATAGTCTTTGCCAGATATTTCCCTACCATGAATATCATCCCTAGTCAACCATTTTGAGCCTATAAACCTATTTCTTGTGATTAGCACATTACAAGCCTTGATTACCCACGTGAGCCTTATATTTTCACCCTTTTGTGTGAGTGATTACGAAGATGGTAGCTAGAAAGGTTTGATACGGAAGAAAAAGAAGAAAAGGAAATGGTAAAAAAAAAGAAAGAAAAAAAAGGGGATGAAAAGAGCAAAAACAAGAATGTACATGCAACCTTAACATAAGAGAATGAGCAAAGTAACAACAAGATGCTCAAGAAATAAAAATTCAAAGAAGGAAGCATGATTTATAAAGAAGCTCAATTCAAGGAAGTTGATGATTAGTGCTTGTGATTACCAAAGTTGAGAAGGAAAGACAGATAAGTGAAAGTATGGAAGAAAGTAGCTACCTCTTCGATTGCTTACACATGATTAATCACTCTTACATATATTCTTCCTACCCTACCAAAGAGCCTATCATTACATCCAAATGAAAAGACCTTTTTGATCACTAATGGAAACTTTGGTGGTTTGTGAATGTAGTCCACGAGCAAGCTTATAGCGAGTTGAGCCAATCGATTGATGAGTGTTGTTGTACCACTTTGAAGAGCGTTGAGTGACATTTATAACCTATATGAGGCCTGGACTAAAAGGGACTATATTACACTATTATTCTCTTGTGATTGAACTTGTTAATATTTTTTGCATGTTATGATTTTAATGTTGTAGGTTGACTTAGCATAAATTTTGATTCTTAATGCTATTGTTGTGTTATTGCTTGTGTTCATTTAGTCTTTTCCTAGGTGAAAATCACTCCTCTTGGTTTATCATTTTCGTTGTGTAGGGACGCACAACACTTTAAGTTTGGGGGTGTGATGAGTGATATTTTTACCAAGATTTTAGTGTCTTTTTATGTGTGTTTTCGTATTATTTTATCTATTTTTGTGTACTATTTGGTTGTGTTTTGTATTTTTATGGAGATGTGTGTGAATGAGCTTAAACATATGATTTTCAGGAAAAAATAGATCCTAGACATGAAAAGGAAGATGTAGGAAAAAGCGGATCTCAATTCGGAGTTGAAACGAGGGAGAATGAACCGAAATAAAATTGTAAAAACAGAGGTTGCACCAACACGGTCGGCCAAGTTGTAGCACACGACCCGTGTTACGCAACACGGCCCTGTAAGCCTTGGCCATTTTCTTACATCAGAAACGCCTACACGGCCACCCTGTGGCCATGTTGCAACACACGACCCGTGTTACTGCAGGATCAGAAACACATTAGAACTCTTCTAGAAGCTTTCCAAGGGGTATAAATACCCAATACATCAATATTTGATCAGTTTTTTTGGTGGTTTTGCCCCGCACACACACCATTTCCTCCATTTTACACCATCATCTTCATCCATTCTTCATCCATACCATCTACCATCATCCCACCATCAAAACCTTCATCCAATTGAGGAAAAGAAGCAAGGAAGAGAGGAGAATTGCAAGGGAAGGAAGGAGATCACCATTGAAGCACTTCAAGGGAGTTTTCATCCATACTTTGCAGTGAAACCTTATTGTTTATCATGTTTTGTAAGGATCTTAATGTTTATGTTAATTTTCTTATTAATATGGTAGGCTAATCTCCCTTGTGAGATTAGCAACATGAGAATTGTTAGATAATTTTAGGATTTGTGTATTTGAATTCATATGTTGATTGGATCTATGATTTTCTATCATTGATTATTAATTGCTTGTTCTGTATTGTTGATTTGTGTGTTTAGTTGTTCTAAATATGTTATTAGATTGAGAAATCAATTATATACTTAGTGTAATTGAGTGAATCATTTCATCAAACACTTCATGTGCATTATAAATTATAAAGAGATTGAGAAATCCTTTAGAATTTAACCCTTTGATAGAACATGTGATTGGTTTGTTTGAGAGGTTGATTAATTGTGTGAATGGACTCTCATTTCAAGCTTAGTACCTAGTTGGAATTATTTGAGTGAGAACCAATCCGTTGAGCTAATTGAGATTCATATCCTATCCATTTCGAGAGGGAGTTTAGGTGACTTTAGTGTTGGCCCTTAGTCTTATACCCATGATCATATGAATTTGATGCATTTATCATAGGATTTTCACTTCTTAATTGTTGTTAATCTCACTTTTACTTAACTTGGAAAACCACTCATCCATTTATCTATCTTGTTTGTTTGATCATTGCTTGTTTACTTGCATTGATTACACTTTAATTACTTGTTTGATCACAAACCCCATTGATGATTCGTCTTTATAAAATTACAAGAAATGTGAGATCGCTTAAGCACTAGTACCTACCTCCCTGTGGTTCGATAAATTATTTTAATTTTTCATCCCTACTGCAAAATGGCTAATCAACAGGATTTTGAATTAATGAAGCACGAGCACTACTAGTCTTAAAATCCATATTCTCTCCAGAAATTTCTTTCCAGAAGTTATTTGCATTGAAATATCCATTCTCATTCCTAAAAATCCATCTCGGAGTCTGAAATAGCGCGTTTAACTCCTCAACTGACCACGTCCTCATCTCACCTCCTAACTAAAATGTACACTCATACGGGAGATGGCTTGCACCTTTCTTGATAGTCATCGAACACAATACCTCAGCAGTCACATGGAAGTATGTCGGCTTCTTCAATTCCATGAAGTGACGAATCCCCACTTGATCAAACATCCACAGGATATGATCTCGGATGCGCATTGTAACCATTGCCTCATCATCCTGATACCTTGTTCTAGCAATCTTATCCGACATATCACCCCATTTATCCTTTATCTCTTCCCAATCATTCATCCGAATCTTAAAATTCGTAGGCAACCTCTCTTGAAGCCTTAACTTCTTTGTCACTGTATCTTCACGAGACAGCCTATCTTGCCTCATTTTTTAACGAACCTCAACTTCCTTTCCTTTTCCTGAAATCAATACTTCAATACTAACAAAACAAGAAAAGCAAACCAAACTAATTCATAATCAACTAGCCTTCAACTCTACTCAAGACTTCAAGTTTCTCTATGCATAGTCACTCCAAACAAGTATATTCCTCCCTCATAATTCAATACTTCAAGTCTCACCCTTACTCAATTCCATTCCAACATCAAGTATGCAATAAAAACAACGAACGATGCTATCAACCACTAGCATGCTTTAATAATTCAAGCAATTTACACAAAATCCAACATGCTTAATCTCACACTACTCAAATTACTCATAACTTCACGTAAACATCAAGGTTTGACAACAATTTATCAATCAAAATAGAACCCATCAATTATTTATATGAAATTGTACATAAAAATTCGAATTACACCATGAATTCCTATATAAACTAGTTCAATCAACTTACCCACTATAATCAACAATTAGAACTTCAATCCTAGGGTACTAGAGTCGAGAAAATATACCTTTTGAATCGGCCATGGCTTAAGATGAACAAATGTGACAAATTCTCATATTCGCTTCAAAACCCTAGTTTTATAACTAGATCGTTCCAAAATTGAGATAAATTAAGTGAAAAGAGTGTGGAATGTGGTTTAATCGGAGCAAAATTGAGTGAAATTGAAGATTAGAAGGAATGGTTTTTGATTCGGGAAGAATTCGAGTGAAGGTGGTGTGCAAAGTGATCGAATGGGGGTGAAAAACACGTTTTAAAACTGTCTTACCTGGTATGATTCGACCTACTGGAGTGGTCGAACGGAATTTTCGTGGTCGAACCACGTTCCTGGAGGCTTTCAGAATCTCAGTTCGACCACAGTTCGACCAAATGCCTTGGTCGAACCACAATGTCGTGGTCAAATTCCTCTGTTCAAACTTTCAGGTCTGCAATTCGACCTCGGTTCGACTTACTATTTGATCGAACCAAATTCTTCTTGATCGAATTGACCTGTACAAAATTCTCTGATCTTCAGTTCGATCTTCATCTTGGTCGAAGCATTTGTCGAACCACCCCCTGTGTGGTCGAATCAACCTGTAACGAAGTTTCTGATCACCAGTTCGACTTGAGCTCCATAGTTCTACCTGAACCTTTGGTCGAATTGAACACTTGATGCTCCAAATTCGAATTTTTTCATCCTCTGCACACTTCAAGCTCAAAAAAGAACATTAGGTACCAAAATAGAGCAAAACTTAGCTCGAGAATCAATCTTAAACTCAATATTTATGTGTAACTCCGCATACGACACTCAAAAACAACACAAAACACCACTAAACATTAGGCAAATAGCAAAAAATCAATGCACCAAAACCAGTTAAAGTTTCAATATGCCACAAAAAATCAACTTTCCTAACAAACGTTACAAAGAAAAGATTATACTCTCGGTGCTTCAATGAGGTATGTACATCACGACCCCCAAACTTAGTAGAAACTATAGTCGAAACTATGTTTGCAAAGAGATGTAATTGCCGATAAGTAAGCACTTCAAATATAAAAATTTATAACTCATACTAAAGAAATAAAGCAATAAAACAAAGGGAAAGCCCCAATAGGCGCTCTTATTTAACGTTAGAGAGTCACGACGGTACCAAAAGTGCAAGGTATCCTCAAAGACAACGTAAGCATCATCCGGCGACTTGTAATGCTTCAATCGATGATCATTCGCCGCTATGATGTGTCTGTCTTTGTCCATAAGCTCAAAACTTCCCCCTCCGCAGGCTCTATGGATAATGAACGGCCCCGTCCACTTTGATTTTAATTTTCCTGCGAAAAGCTTCGAACGAGAGTTAAAAAGTAATACCTCATCACCTTGCTTGAACTCCTTATAAGAGATCTTCGAATCATGCCATTTCTTCATTCTTTCCTTGTAGATCCCCAAGTTCTTGTAAGTTCGATTTCTGAACTCATCCAGTTGATTGATATGAGTCATCATCAACTCCTTTTGAGCCTTTAAAAAAAGTTCAAACTTCTCAATACCCAAAAATCTTTGTGCTGAATCTCTACTGGTAAGTGGCACGGCTTCACATAGACAATTTGATACGGTGACATATACAACATCGTCTTATAAGCAGTCCAAAACCACCACAAAAAATCATCTAGCTTCATAGCATCCTTCCTATTGGTTCCAACTACCTTTTCCAAAATTATTTCACTTGTCAGTTAGAGACTTCAGCTTACCCATTAGCTTGAGGGTGATAGGGTGTAGTAACCCTATGCTTGACACCGTAATCCTTAAGCACTATTTCAAGAAGTTTATTAACAAAGTGTGACGCTCCATCACTCACTAGTGCTCTAGGAACTCCATAGCGGGCAAAGATATGTTTCTTCAAGAAAGACAATACGGTCCTTGAATCATTTACGCGAGTGGGAATGGCTTCCACCCACTTAGAAACATATTCTACTGCTAAAAGAATGTAGAGAAATCCTTTAGATGGGGGAAAAGGTCCCATAAAATCGATCCCCTATACATCGAACATCTCAACAACAATGCTTGGTTGAAGTGGCATCTCATTTCTTCGACTTATGTCCCCATCCTTTGACATCTATATGTCGCCACATAGGTTTCGCAAACTTTAAACAAAGTAGGCCAATAAAGAGCATATTAAAGTACCTTCGCTGCCATCTTTCGAGCTCTGAAGTGCCCCCCGTTAGGATGTGCATGGCCAAAATCAAGAACGTTCTCCATCTCCATCTCGGGCACACACCTATGGACGATAGAATCCGTACAAATTTTGTAGACAAACGGATCATACCATATAAAAGTCTCAATATCCCGCTTGAATTTTGCAAGTTGATATTGGTTGAGATCTCTTAGAATTTCTCCTACAGCAATGTAATTCACATAATCCACATACCATGGATCCATCCCTTGGGCAGCCACCACACATGCTCTTTCCGCTCCTTCAACAAACACTGCCATTATCTTCTCATCAGGGAACATCTCTTCTATGTATTCGAAAGAATCATTATTATGCTCCCTTGTTTCCAACCTTGATAGGTGATCCGTCAAAACGTTCTCCGTAACATTCTTATCTCGGATCTCCATATCTAACTCCTGCAGAAGAAGAATCCATCTTATGATCATTGGCTTTGTTTCATTCTTCTCCATCAAGTACCGGATCGTAGGATGATCCGTATACACAATAGTCTTCATGCCAACCAAATACAGTTGAAACTTATTGAATGCATACACTATAGCTAGAAACTTCTTTTTCATCACCGTGTAGTTATTTTGTGCAGCATCAAAAGTCTTACTCGCATAGTAAATGGCGCAAAACTTCTTATCCCTCAACTGCCCAAGCACCACTCCAAATGCTAAGTCACTTGCATCACACATAAGTACAAGCGGCTGAGTCCAATCCGGTGTGATCAAGATAGATGCAGTAATAAGCACCTCTTTCAAAACCTGAAAAGCTGTTACACACTCTTCATAAAAAACAAAAGGAACATCCTTTTCAAGTAAATGAGATAAGGGCTTGGAGTATTTCGAGAAGTCTTTTATGAATCTTCTATAAAAATTGGCGTGTCCAAGGAAGGACCGCACTCCCTTCTCATTAGTAGGTGGTGGAAGCTTCTCAATTGCCACCACTTTTGCTCTATCTACCTGCAATCCTTTGGCCGAAATATGATGGCCAAGAACAATCCCATCTTTAACCATGAAGTGGCACTTCTCCCAATTCAAGACAAGATTAGTTTCTTGGCATCTCTTCAAAATAGTAGCAAGGTTAGATAAACAAATATCAAAGGAGGAACCAAATACAAAAAAATCATCCATAAACACCTCCATGATCTTTTTTATCAAACCGTCAAATATGGCCATCATGCAACGCTGAAATGTAGCATGTGCATTACATAATCCAAATGGGCAAGAAAAAGTAGACTTTTCTTGATCCTCGAGTGCAATCATGATTTGATTATAACCCGAGTACCCATTCAAGAAACTATAAAACTCATACCCTGCAAGACGATCAAACATTTGATCTATGAAAGGAAGGGAAAAGTGATCTTTGCATATATTTTCATTCAGTTTCCTATAATCCGTACACACACGCCATCCTGTAGAAATCTTAGTGGCTAATGTCTCTCCATCCTCGGCTTTCACAATAGTCATGCCCCCCTTCTTAGCTACTACATGCAATGGACTCACATGGGGACTATCACTAATGTGATAAATAATTACAGCATCTAGCTGTTGAATTGTATACTAAAAGTCTAGTTTTAGTCTGAACAATGTTATAACAATTTTTGAAATGGGAATCATATGATCAAATGATTGCGATTTATAATTTGTTTATATGTCGATGCAATAGTCCACTTACTTTATACTGTAGATAATATATTGTGCGACAACACGCGGAAGATCATATTATCGATTTCATTATAAAGTATAAACAGAGCCTCACAACTGATATAGACAGGGACTCTCTATCGGGATGGTTGTAGTGTGATTTGGTATTAGTTTGTCTTGACTATAGAATCACATTAGTGCACTTGTGTGTATTGAGCAGGACCGCTTGAGATCGTTCAACTTATACTGACTTATAGAAGAACTTGATCTCTATTATTATGGTGTTCGTACTCTTAATCCCTATGCAATAACCTCGACACGTAGGGCAGTATGTATTTTTTTGATTCATCAATGAATGAGATTTACATATAATTAAATCAACAAACTCTGTGAGTTGGGAAATAGTGTTGTCTCTATGGTGCGTTGTTGATTGTAGAAGGAATCCGTGTCCGTTATAGGTTGATGATGTCCCCTTGAGGAGCTCATAAGGATTATCATGTAAACCCTGCAGGTGGATTTATTCCGGCATGATAATGAGGTTGAGTGGTACTACTCTCGGATGAGATATTAATTAATGGAGTTGTCAGTAACTTAATTAATTAATAGACATTGTATATCTTAAACATAGGAAGACTAACGGGCTCATAATAAGAAAGAGCCCATAACGTAATTATGGGATTAAAACGGTAGTGCAGTAATAATATTTTAGTGGTTTATATTATTATTATTGGACTTAAGTATAAGTTTTGGGCTAAGCTTGGACACTTAAGCCCAATGGAGGCCCAATTCTAATTTCTCCTCCTAGTCCATGCTGTAGCCCATATATAAGTCATCTCAACTGTTCTAACCCTTGAAAGACAAGCCTAACAAGTGAAGAGGGTAGATGGAACTACAAATTGAGAAGATCTCAAAGATCATTGCCCACACGACGTCGAGATTGAACCTGGGAATACATCAGAAGACCGAAAGATTGTTTACTGCTGCTGTCCGCCAACTTGCATGATTTTTATAAAATATTACAAACCTCAAAATTCAACGTGTATATACTGACGGAAAGCCATGGAAGGTAGGATCATTTTGACATGTAGATCACTCGAATCGGACATCAGAAGTGAGAGTTATGCCCAAAACGGTGAGGCTGCACCGACTGCCAGACGAGAATTCATCTTCTCCAACATACCCTGGTGAAAGATAATACGTTTCTTATTTTCTTGCTTTCACTGACTGTTAGAAATATTGGAACCCTAATGGTTCATGTTAACCAAATGATCGAACGCTAACAATTGGTATCAGAGCTTCAGTTTCGTGGTGAAGTGTGAAACGTTAGGCTAGGGTATATGTGGATTATGTGTTTTTATTCGGAATAGAATCACATGAGGTTTAGGATTTTGGTTTATTGCGTAATCCATGATATTTCTATGTGAAACTCTATATCTG
Source organism: Pogostemon cablin (assembly GCA_023678885.1). Taxonomy (NCBI): domain Eukaryota; kingdom Viridiplantae; phylum Streptophyta; class Magnoliopsida; order Lamiales; family Lamiaceae; genus Pogostemon; species Pogostemon cablin. The sequence continues at coordinate 26,798,674 of CM042967.1, forward strand.
TACATCAATCATGATGGAATTCATGAAACTTGTTCGTAAAATTATCACGCTTGGGAGAGATGATTGGCGTATGGAGGCCATCAAATTACCATGTGAAATGTCGAGCGCTGAACCAAATGGCAGGGTGTGATGCCGAGTGCTGGTGTGCAAGAAGCTGTGCACTGGTACTCATCATAGCGTATGGGTGCATGTTGGCTGACGGTCGAGCAGGCGTGCGCTTCATTGTTATCGCACTGGACGCCTTGTGATGATTCTTGTCGTGTGGGTTGCTGGACGCGCACGGCATAATGTGGATGTGAAGGGAATGTGGTGCACGGAGCAAGGCATGCACGGTTGGTAGGATGTGAGCTCGTTATGCACCCAGTTCCTATCGAGCGAGTGAATTGGCACACGGTAGGTTGGCAGGCACGCAAGGCAGCGAGGCTCGGCATCAAGCTAGGGCTGCACGACTTGGCATATGTTGGCTCACGGATGGTTAGCTTGGCGCACTGAGTAGAGCAGGTGTCGTGTGATGATCTTGGCGGATGTGCAGCTGCCGGGTGGGTGCGGCGCGTGGTTGACAGCGAGTGGTGCTCGTTTGTGGGCGTCCTGGGCTGAAGGCGTGCATGGTGTGAGAAGGAACCGAGTGTTCTGGGCTGAATTGGGGTGTACTGCCGCGTGATAGCACACGATGTCGTGTGGTGGAGCAGGCTTGTGATCATTTTCTACTGGGGGAAAGGCCATGTTCTGGCACTGGCTGACGGGCAGATGGTCGAGCGTGGAAAGGCCTGTCGGGCTTGCTGGCACGGGTGGAGTCAGCGATCACGGATGGCGGTGGCGAAGTTTTCTGACGAGTTTCAGATTGAAGCAGCCGTAGTGATTGGCGTCTTAGGGCTCAAGCAATCCTGCTTGTTGCGTAAGGCATCGGTTTAATCGCTGGAGTGTTGGACAAGACATCCCATTTTTGACAAATTATTCTTAATATATAACTGCCATAATAGATTGTCTATTATTGTTATATATGGATGTCGAATTAATTCCTAATATATAATGTCATAATTGATTTAAATGTCTATTATTGTTATATATGGTTGCTTGTCGATATCGATGATTTTGATAATCTGGACGATATCGACGGTCGATATAGATAGTTTCGAAAATTTTATAATCTAGATATTTTTGAAAATTTGATAATCTGGTCGATATCGATGATTTCAATAATCTGGACGATATCAATACTTTATATCGATAGTTTCAAAATTTTGATAATCATGATATTTTCAAAAATTTGATAATCTGGAAGTCTTTGCCGACATTCTTACTTGGTGGCGAGCAATCGAATTCGCCGATATATAACTAGTATAATTGATTTAATTATCTAATTATTATTATATATGTTATGAATGATTCTCTGTGATAGACTGCCTTATGTGCCGTAAAAGGAGAATGCTAGGATGTGTATTTTATTTGTAAAAAGCCTTGGTGTTAAATAACTAAGTGGAGAGGGGATTGGTAATTAATTCTCGCGGCCTATTTTATTGGTTTGTAAGTGATGTGAGTAAACTTGCGTGTTGGCAATAGGCATTCCTCCCTAATAGATGAGTTAATTCATGGATCAGTGGTACAGACTTCATTAAATAATTATTGTTTGTAATGTGACACATTAACTTGCGTGTTGGGATAGACCTTCCTCCCTAACGGATGAGTTTATGTGAGGTTCACTGGTACACGCATATAATTGATGATTGTAGAAAGTTATCCATGCGTGTGTGTACTTCTCCTACAGTAAGGCACATAAGCTTACGCAATGGACTTGGGATCAAATAATGGTGTACACGTAGGTGCAAATAATATGTATCCTCCCCAACGGAGTCACTGCTAATATTTGCATGTCTAAAGAGGAACCGACTATTAATTATTTTATCATGAAGTTAGGTTGACAAATAAAATTAATGGATAAAACCTTCACTTGTAAATGTTCGGGTTTGTAAACGTCCACACATAACTTGGCTTGCAGACTCACGGTGCTTGAGATGTCGGTGAATTTTATTTTTATATTGTTTTGAGGGAATCAATATAAATGGATAAATTCGAAGATTTGATCGATGAATTTATTTATGATTATCTAAAATTTCAAATGGTTTATTTCACTTATTGTTTACTAAAAGAAACATATTTACATGTCCAAAATTAGATGATTAGAAAAGAATCTTGATTTTAATTTTACTGCTTAGGAATATATATGTGTTTTCACTAAGGATGTCCCATGATGCCTATTAAAGTCTCTAGTGGAGAGGTGAGAGGTTCATAGAAATATGATGGTCTCATGCGACTCTTCAGATACTTGAGTAAGTAAGAAAGGCAAGATGTCATGGTTAAGCTGATGAATGAATTGGGAATGCTTGGAATAGAAATTGAAAGGGAAACCTAGATCAATTTATTCTTCATAATTTACCTGGATGTTTTGAGCAAGTTCTACCTGAAAAAATACGAGAGGTTGTATATGGTGGGGAAGTTCTGACAAAACATGTGGCGAAGAAAATTCAATTTCATCAAGATGTGAACAAGGTTAGTATCTCATTCACTAGTTGTTGAAGCATTATTAGAGATGGCATCTATTGACACGTTGTGTGTAGATGTCAGATCACTAAAAGACTGCAACTAAGTGATGATGAGATTGTTATGGACATGGGTAAAACTACGAAAGTAGTGGCTGTTGTAGTGGGAGTTGTTTATTTATCTTCTGATACGAATAAATGTTTAATTATGAGAAATTGTCTTTATGTACATTTTCAAAGAAAAAAATTAATTTCGTATGCATTTACGGATGGACACTCTATTTCATTTAAATGACATGGTCATAGTAATGAGAAATGGAGTTATAATCTGTTGTTGTACGTTAGTGGACAATTTGTACTCTTAAATCATGTTTATACCACGGATGCAACAAATAGTAATTAATAATCCGTTTTCTAATCCTAATAAGAGAAAAACTCTTATGGAAATGATTAGAGAGATGATGAATTATTTGGAATTACTAACTTTATTTTATGGGTATGCCCTAGAAACAACATGTCGTATAACGTTTTTCTGTTTGTGGGATATTCTAGAAAAATGAAGGGTGATTTATTTAGTCCAAAATATCAAAGGATGATTGTTAACACAAACACTAGATTTTGGAAAAGGATTATGTAATAAATCTCAAACCTATGTGTAAATTGTTCTAAAGGAAGTGAGAGGGAAAACACAAAGCATTAGTATCAATTGTATAAGAGGATATACCACAAGGTAAACTGCAACGCATGTCACGTCTGATACACAATTACGTATAGTGTCTTGTCGCAGTGGGAGGGTTGTTCGACAACCTGTAAGATATATGTTTTGGGAGAGTCATAAGACTTTATCCCTAACAAACATGGCATGAGACCCACGGATAGGACGAAGCACTATAAGATATAAATGCGGAATCTTAACAAAGTGCAATGAATGTTGAAATAGAATCGATGGATTCTAAATTAGATCTGGCTGCTTGTAGGACCACTAAATAGTGTAAAAGCTATTGGAAGTGGTTATACGAAATAAAAGAGGATGATACGGTAAGGTGAAAACCTTGGAAGCAAAGCTTGTTGCGAAAAGGTATACTAAAAAAAAGGCTTGAATGTAAGAAAACCTATTCGTCGATGGCTATGTTGATCCAGACTCTTTTATCTATTGCTACTCATATAAAATATGAGGGATAACAAATATGTTGGATTGTATACTAAAAGTCTAGCTTTAGTATGGACAATGTTATAACAATATTTGAAATGAGAATCATTGATCAAATGATTGCATCTTATAATTTATTTTATATGCATGATGCAATAGTCCATTTACTTTATACTGTAGATAATATGTTGTGCGACAACACGCGGAAGATCATATTATCGGTTTCCTTATAAAGTATAAATAGATGCTCACAACTAAGATAGACGGGGACTCTCTATCGGTATGGTTGTAGTGTGGTTTGGTATTAGCTTGTCTTGGCTATAGAATCACATTAGTGCACTTGTGTGTATTGAGTAGGACCGCTTGAGATCGTTCATCTTATACTGACTATATAGTAGAACTTGATCTCTGTTATTATGGAAGTTCGTGCTCTTAATCCCTATACAATAACCTCGACACGTAGGACAGTATGTATTTCTTTGATTCATCAATGGGTGAGATTTATAAGTATTAAATCAACAAACTCGGTGAGTTGGGAAGTAGTGCTGTATCTATGGTGTGCTGTTGATTGTAGAAGGAATCCATGTCCGTCATAGGTTGATGATGTCCCCTTGAGGAGCTCATAAGGTTTATCATGTAAATCTTGCAAGTGGATTAATTTCCGGCATGATAAAAAGGTTGAGTGGTACTACTCTTGGATGAGATATTAATTAATTTGAGTTGTCAGTAACTTAATCAATTAATGGACATTGTATATCTTAAACATGGGGAGACTATCGGGCTTATAATAAGAAGGAGCCCAGAACATAATTTTGGGATTGGACGGGTAGTGCAATAATAATATTTTAGTGGACTATATTATTATTATTGGATTTAATTAAAAGCTTTGGGCTAAGCTTGGTTAATTAAGTTCAATTGAGGCCCAGCCCAATTTCTCCTCCTGGTCCCTGCAGTAGCCCTTATAAATAAGTTATCTCAGTTCCTGTTAACCCTAAGTCAGTGCCTCATTTGACAGTTAGAAAGAACAGGAGCAGATTGAGAGAATCCTGCGGATTGTTGCCCACACAACAGCAGGATTTAACTTGGGACATACTGCAAAAGATTGAGAGGTGGTTCTCTGCAACGGTTCATCCTCTACATCAACCCAGAAGTACGGTAAACAAGATTTAATTGCTTCCGCTGTTTATTGTTTGCCTGTTTACTAACGATCACGTTTGAGCCACAAGATCCAATTGCCCAACAATTGGTATCAGAGCGTTGGTTTCGTGGTAAAACGTGACACGTTAAAGGGTTTATGTGCTATTTGCATTTCTGGTCAGATTAATAGCATGTTTGATTGGGATTATTTGATTAAGTGAATTAATCTGGAAATAATCTCTTGGGTTCTGTAATATTGTTATTTGTGTGATTGTAATTGAATGATAATGCTGGACACACACACACTCTGCTCGAAACCCATCTGCAATCTATCATTCTTGACTGCTCAACACACACACGGCTATGGGCTTGACGACCCAGAAGGTTGTGGGTGTGTCGCTGAACGACAACATGGAACACACATGACTGCACCATGAGCGACGGGTGCAAGGCTGTGAGCGGCGACCGAACAACGATGATGTCGTGACTGGACTGCTGCCCTGCAATCGCGACAGGCTGATTGAATGCAGCGCTGTCGGATCAAGGATTCAAGGCGATTACTGACAGGGACTGGCATCGGAAGCACGAATCAACTGTTCCGTGTCGGTCAGACCCGGGTCTGCTACAAATTCCGAGATCGGACTGAAGGTCTTCTGGTCGGAGTCTATGGCGGATCCCAGGAGTATCAATCCGGCGCGTCTATTGCAGTTTTTGGGCGAGAATAGAAGGCTGTCGGGTCGCTGTAACTAGTCATTCCAGTCGGTGTTTGACGTTGAAGGCGAGGCGATGAGATCGCAGGCTGCTTTTCTGGTCGGATCAGCAGTCGGATCCCTTCCGGTGGGGTGTCGGCACCACACCAAGAGCAGCGGGCATCTCCAACGGTACAAGACGCAGATCCAGTCGGATCGGAGAAGGTCGTCGTAGATCTGGTGAGGCTGAAGGCGGGTCTTGGCGGCGCCCATCGTGACCTCGCGGGTCAATCCACTCGCCGATGGAGATTGCCGCGATGTGGGTTGTTCCCGGACGGCGGCAGCATCACCTGATATCGCCGGTTTTGCACTGGGAAGTTGGAGCATCGGTCCACGGCTGGCGGGTGTTATGATCGGCGCTGCCAACAGGCGACGAGTTCCGGCAGTCTGCGCTGCAACTTGCCGAGTCGTTTGCGACTTCCCTCAGGCTGGAGATGGTTGGTGGCAAGCGAGGCAGCAGCGTCGGATCAGTCGCAACGCGCTGGAAGGCGGCTCTATTCCGGCTGATTGATGGCGCGCCCTCCGCTGCTGCAGCGCCCGGCGACAACTGGTGTGGTGGCAGGAAGGAGGCGCGATCGGTTGCGGCTGGAAGGATTAGGGCAGCATAATGATCTTGCTGGGCCTTTCCTATTTTTTTTAATTTGGTTATGGGCTCTCCTTTGGGCCAATATTTAATTAAATTCAAATGGGCCAATTGGGCCTATTTTTGTTTGATGGGCTGGGCAATTTTTATTGCTGGACTTAACTGCTGCTTGGGCTTGAACTTATAGGCTGCTCAATTTTTTTTTAATTTGGTTTTGGGCTACTAGGCTCAATTTTAATTAAAATTGGTTTTGGGCTGGCAGGTTTAATTATATGGCCCAATTCAGTAATATATTTTGGGCTGCTCATTAATTTTAATTTGGTTTTGGGTTGTTGGGCCCAATTTTAATTAAAATGGTAATGGGTTGCTAGACAATATGGATTGCTGAATTTAATTAATTGTGGGTAATGGGCCAAGCATGATAAGTTATTTATTAATGGGCTTGATTAATTATTTTTGGGTTAAGATTATGGGCCATGGATAATGGACTTGATTAATTATTTAATCTGCTGCTCATTTTGTGCTTATTTGTTGCTCTTGGGCCCAAATTGATTGATCCACTAATTATGCAATTAATTAATGTTATATAACTGATTAATTGATTTAATTGTCAATTATTGTTGTATATGTGACAGGCATGTTCTATGTGATTTATTTATTTAAATTGCTGTTAATAGAAGCATGTCTAAGATGTATATTTTATTTATGAAATATTATATGCATGTTTAAAACCCTCGGTGTTAAATAACTAAGTGAGAGAGGGGATTGGTAATAAATTCCCGCGGCCTCCATTATTGGTTTGTAAGTGATGTGAGTAAACTTGCGTGTTGGCATAGGCCTTCCTCCCTAACGGATGAGTTTATTCACGGATCACTGGTACAGACTTCATAAATAATTATTGTTTGTAATGTGGCACATAAACTTGCGTGTTGGCATAGGCCTTCCTCCCTAACGGATGAGTTTGTGTGCGGTACACTGGTACAAACTTATAATTGATGATTGTAGGAAGCTACCCGAGCGCGTGTGTACTTCTCCAACTGTAAGGCACATAAGCTCGCGCAGTGGACTTGGGATCAAATAATGGTGTACACTTAGGTGTAAATAATTAGTATCCTCCCCAACGGAGTCACTGCTATTATTTGCATGGCTAAAGAGTAACCGACTATTAATTATTTTGTCATAAAGTTAGGTTGACAAATGAAATTAATGGGTAAAACCTTCTCTTGTAAATGTTCGGGTTTGTAAACGTCCACACTAACGTGGCTTGCAGACTCACGGTGCTTGAGATGTCGGTGAATTTTATTTTATATTGTTTTGAGGGAAACAATATAAAAGGATAAAATTCGAAGTTTTGATCAATAAATTTAATCGTGATTCTCTGTATTTCGAATAGTTTTAGTCTCACTAATTGTTAACTAAAAGAAATTATATTTACTTGTCCAAATTAACTGATTAGAAAAGAATCTTAATTTTGAAATTTACTGCTTAAGAAAATACATGTGTTCTCTCAAAGGACGGCTCATGATGCCTGTTAATGTCTCTAGTGAAGAGATGAGAGGTTCATAGAAATATGATGGTCTCATGTAACTCTTTGGATACTTGGGTAATTTAAAAGGCGCAAGATCATGATAGAATTTGATGAATGAATTGGAAATATATATGGAATAGAAGTTGAAAGGGAAACCTAAGTCAATTTTATTTTCCATAATTGCCTAGATGTTTTGAGAAAGTTCCACCTCAATTACAAGAGGATGTAAATGGTGGGAAACTTCTAACAAAACATGTGGCAAAGGAAAACCATTTTCATCATAAAGTGAACAAGTTTAATATCTTATTTACTAATGGCTTAAACATGATTAGTGATGGCATCTACTGACACGAAGTGTGTAGATACTGGAATCACTAAATGTTTATTACTAAGTGAGGATAAGATAGTTATGACATGGGTAAAACTACGAAGGTAGTGGCTATTGCAGTGGGAGTTATTTATCTATCTTATGATAGGAATAAATGATTGATTATGAGAAATTATCTTTACGTACGTTTTCATGAAAAGAATTTAATTTCGGTTTCTATGCATTAACGGATGGATACTTCATTTCATTTATATGACATGGTCATAATGTTGAGGAATGGGGGTATAATCCGTTATAGTACGTTGGTGGATAATAATTATACTCTTGAATCATGTTCATCCCACAGATGCAAGAAATAGTAATTAATAATGCATCTTCTAATATTAGTAAGAGAAAGGAACCTTCGGAGATGAACTAAACATACATTTGGCGTCTATGACTAATTCATTTTACTTAAGTAGGATTCAAAAGTTGATAGCCGATAGACCGTAAGGTTTATCTGAAGTGGAAACTATCGGACTTGCGAGTCTTGCTTGGAAGTAAAAATGATTAACTGCCTTTTCAAGGCTGTGGGGTGTAGAGCCAAAGATATATATGTTGGAATTAGTTCATTCTGATTCAAGCGAACCTAATATTATCCAGGCAAGAGGTAGTCATTACGGTTTAACCGTGGTGGTAAATACCTCTTAGGATAATTAGGAGCTATTAATCAGAAGTTGAGATTAAATCTCAAGTTGACTACACCGGGCATGCCCCAGCTGAATGGTGTGGTGGGTAGAAGGTATTAGGCTCTTATGGTTATGATTAGATAGATGATGAATTATTTGGAATAATTAAATTCATTTTATGGATATGCCCTAGATACAATAATTCGTGAAACGTTTGTCTGTATATGGGATATTCTAGAAAAATGGATAGTGATTTATTTAGTCCAAAAGATCGAAGGGTAATTGTTAACACAATGACCAGATTTTTGGAAAAAGGACTATGTAATAAATCACAAGCCCATGTATAAGTTGTTCTAAAGGGAGTGAGAGGAAAACACTAAGTAAAAGTACCAAGTGTACAAGAGGATATACCACAAGGTAAACTGCATCGCGTGTCACGTCTGATACACAATTACATGTAGTGCCTTGTCGTAGTGGGAGGGTTGTGTGACAACTCATAAATATATGTTTGGGAGAGTCGTGAGACTTGATCCCTAGTGAACATGGTATTATCCCACGGATACGACATAGCACTACAAGATTAAAATGCGGAATCTTAGTAAGTTGCAATGTACGTTGAAATAGAATCTACGGATTCTATATTAAGTCTGGGAACTTGTATGACCACTAAATGGTGTAAAAACCATTGCAAGTGATCATAGGAAATAAAAGAGGATCATACGGAAAGGTGAAAATCTTGGAAGCAAAGCTTGTTGCGAAAAGATGTACTCAGAAAGAAATGGTTCGATTATGAGGGAACATATTCACTGGTAGCTATGCTTAAATTGATCCGGATTCTTTCATTTATTGCTGCTCATATTAAATTATGAGGGACAGCAAATAGATGTCAAGACAGCTTTCCTGATTGGAAGTCTTGAGGAAAACATCTATGTGAAGCAACCAGAGTAATTCATTGCAAAGTACTAATAGCATTTTGATAGTAAGCTTAAAACTGTCCAGCGATGGACTAAAGCAATTTTTGAGATCGTGAAGCATCTGTTTTGATTAGGTAATCCAGTGGCATGGATTTAAATCAATGAGCGGATGAGTCTTGTGTGTTGTAAAGAGTGACGGAAACGTGGTGGTGTTTCTTGTACTATACGTAGATAGTATCTTGCTCATTGGAGACAATGAAAGAGTATTATCGGGCGTATGGGTACGATTAATAAAGCGGTAGTGATGAAGGACTTAAGAAAGGCAAAATACATCCTTTTGATCACGGTAATACGGATCACAAGAAAGGATGTTATGCTTATCTCAAGTTTCATAAAATGATACAGTCCATACTCGTTTAGCATGTAAATTTATCTAAGTGAATGTGTCTTTGAGACACAAGAAGAAGATATAGTAGATGAAAGCGGTACCTTATGCTTCGGCGAATAAGGAAGCTTAATCTAAAGAATGCTATGAACGAAGTTGGATATCTGTGTTGCTGAACGCATGAACAGTGGGTATCAACGTAACCCGGAACAAGAATGATGAACTGTGGTAAGATATATATGAAGTGCCTGAGAAGGACTGGTTATCATATATACACTTACTGGACAGATTCACTGCTTCTTGTGGATTACGTAGATTCGGATTTTTTTAGTCAGATTGGACGGTAGTAAATTCTCCTCAAAGGTTATGTGTTTACTTTAGGAAGTAGAGTCATAATGTGGAGGAGTGTTATATAGAAATATATTTCAGACTCCGGACTCCATCATGGTAAGATGATAAATTGGAGCCTATGAGGCAGCCAAAGTATCTATATGACTCTAGAAACTTCAAGATGGACTTCGAAGTGTTTCTAAGTTTGCCCAAGGATATCACAATTTATATTGATGATATTGGTGCAGTTTTAAACTTGAAGGAATCACGAGTCCATAAGGCAATTAAACACATGGAGCGCGAGTACCACCTGCTACGAGAAATCGTATGATGAGGCGAAGGTTGTTGTCGCCTAGATTGCATCGGATGATGACCTAGTAAACCATTTACAAGGACCTTAAGGCGAGAGCTTTTAATGGTCGTGTAATGGCAGTAGGAATCAGATGTATGGCAGAAGACATGACAGCATAGTCTTTTAGTATAAGTGGGAGATTGTTGGATTGTATACTAAAAGTCTAGCTTTAGTATGGACAATGTTATAACAATATTTGAAATGAGAAGCATTGATCAAATGATTGCATCTTATAATTTATTTTATATGCATGATGCAATAGTCCATTTACTTTATACTGTAGATAATATGTTGTGCGACAACACACGGAAGATCATATTATCGGTTTCCTTATAAAGTATAAACAGATGCTCACAACTGAGATAGACGGGGACTCTCTATCGGTATGGTTGTATCACAATTTATATTGATGATATTGGTACAGTTGCAAACTTGAAGGAATCACGAGTCCATAAGGCAATTAAACACATGGAGCGCGAGTACCACCTGCTACGAGAAATCGTATGATGAGGCGAAGGTTGTTGTCGCCTAGATTGCATCGGATGATGACCTAGTAAACCATTTACAAGGACCTTAAGGCGAGAGCTTTTAATGGTCGTGTAGTGGGAGTAGGAATCAGATGTATGGCAGAAGACATGACAGCATAATCTTTTAGTATAAGTGGGAGATTGTTGGATTGTATACTAAAAGTCTAGCTTTAGTATGGACAATGTTATAACAATATTTGAAATGAGAATCATTGATCAAATGATTGCATCTTATAATTTATTTTATATGCATGATGCAATAGTCCATTTACTTTATACTGTAGATAATATGTTGTGCGACAACACGCGGAAGATCATATTATCGGTTTCCTTATAAAGTATAAACAGATGCTCACAACTGAGATAGACGGGGACTCTCTATCGGTATGGTTGTAGTGTGGTTTGGTATTAGCTTGTCTTGGCTATAGAATCACATTAGTGCACTTGTGTGTATTGAGTAGGACCGCTTGAGATCGTTCGTCTTATACTGACTATATAGTAGAACTTGATCTCTGTTATTATGGAAGTTCGTGCTCTTAATCCCTATACAATAACCTCGACACGTAGGACAATATGTATTTCTTTGATTCATCAATGGGTGAGATTTATAAGTATTAAATCAACAAACTCGGTGAGTTGGGAAGTAGTGCTGTATCTATGGTGTGCTGTTGATTGTAGAAGGAATCCATGTCCGTCATAGGTTGATGATGTCCCCTTGAGGAGCTCATAAGGTTTATCATGTAAATCTTGCAAGTGGATTAATTTCCGGCATGATAAAAAGGTTGAGTGGTACTACTCTTGGATGAGATATTAATTAATTTGAGTTGTCAGTAACTTAATTAATTAATGGACATTGTATATCTTAAACATGGGGAGACTATCGGGCTTATAATAAGAAGGAGCCCAGAACATAATTTTGGGATTGGACGGGTAGTGCAATAATAATATTTTAGTGGACTATATTATTATTATTGGATTTAATTAAAAGCTTTGGGCTAAGCTTGGTTAATTAAGTTCAATTGAGGCCCAGCCCAATTTCTCCTCCTGGTCCCTGCAGTAGCCCTTATAAATAAGTTATCTCAGTTCCTGTTAACCCTAAGTCAGTGCCTCATTTGACAGTTAGAAAGAACAGGAGCAGATTGAGAGAATCCTGCGGATTGTTGCCCACACAACAGCAGGATTTAACTTGGGACATACTGCAGAAGATTGAGAGGTGGTTCTCTGCAACGGTTCATCCTCTACATCAAACCAGAAGTACGGTAAACAAGATTTAATTGCTTCCGCTGTTTATTGTTTGCCTGTTTACTAACGATCACGTTTGAGCCACAAGATCCAATTGCCCAACAAAATAGATATCAAGACAGCTTTCCTGATTGGAAGTCTTGAAGAAAATATCTATGTGAAGCAACCAGAGTAATTCATTGCAAAGGGCTAAGAGCATTTTGATAGTAAGCTTAAAAGTGGCCATCGATCGACTAAAGCAAGCTTCAAGATCATGAAACATCCATTTTGATGAGGTAAATCCAAGGACATGGACTTAATCAATGTTCGGATGGGGCTGGTGTATTGAAAAGAGTGACGAAAACATGGTGGTATTTCTTGTATTATACGTAGATAGTATATTGCTCATTGGAGACAATGAAAGAGTGTTGTCGGGCGTATGGGTATGGTTAATAAAGCGGTATGAGATGAAGAACTTAAGAGAAGCAAAAATATCCTTTTGATCACGGTAATACGAATCACAAGAAAGGATGTTATGCTTGTCTCGAGCTTCATGAGATGATACGATCCTTATTTGTTTTAGCATGTGACTTTATCTAAGGAAATGTGTCTTGAGACATAAAAAGAAGATAAAGGTGATGAAAGTGGTTCCTTATGCTTCGGCGAATAAGGAAGCTTAATCTAAGGAATACTATGCACGAGAATGGAGATCTGTTTTGCCAAAGGCATGAACAGTGGATATCAAGGTAACCCGAAATAAGAATATTGAAATGTGGTAACACATAATTTTGAAGTACCTGAAAAGGACTAGAAATTATGTGTGGACTTACCGAACATATTCACTGCTCCTTAGGGGTTACATAGATTCAGTTTTTTTCAAATCAGATAGGGACGGCAGTAAATCCACCTCAAAGGTTATGTGTTTAATTTTAGGAAGTAGAGCCATAATGTGGAGGAGTGTTATATAGAAATATAATTTAGACTCCAGACTACATCGTGGAAAGATGATAAATTGGAGCCTATGAGGCAGCCAAAGTATTTGTATGACTCTAGAAACTTCATGATGGACTTTGAAGTGTTTCTAAATTTGCCCAAGGTTATCACAATTTATTTTGATGATAATGGTGCAGTTGCAAACTTGAAAAAATCACGAGCCCATAAGGCAATTAAACACATGGAGTGCGAGTACCACCTATTATGAGAAATCGTATGATAAGGGAAAGGTTGTTGTCGCTTAGATTACATCGGATGATAACCTAGTAAATCCATTTACAAGGACCTTAAGGCGAGAGCTTTTGATAGTCGTGTAGTAGGAGTGAGAATCAGGTGTATGGCGGAAGACATGACAGCATAGTCTTTTAGTATAAGTGGGAGATTGTAGGATTGTATACTAAAAGTCTAGCTTTAGTATGAACAATGTTATAACAATTTATTTGAAATGGGAATCATATGATTAAATGATTGCCTCTTATAATTTATTTATATGTCGATGCAATAGTCCACTTACTTTATACTGTAGATAATATGTTGTGTGACAACACGCGGAAGATCATATTATCGGTTTCCTTATAAAGTATAAACAGAGTCTCACAACCGAGATAGACGAGGACTCTCTATCGGGATGGTTGTAGTGTGATTTGGTATTAGTTTGTCTTGATTATAGAATCACATTAGTGCACTTGTGTGTATTGAGCATGACCACTTGAGATCGTTTGACTTATACTGACTTATAGAAGAACTTGATCTCTGTTATTATAGATGTTCGAGCTCTTAATCCCTATGCAATAACCTCAACACGTATGGCAGTATGTATTTTTTTATTCATCAATGAGTAAGATTTACATGTAATTAAATCAACAAACTCGGTGAGTTGGGAAATAGTGATGTCTCTATGGTATGCTGTTGATTGTTGAAGGAATTCGTGTCCGTTATAGGTTGATGATGTCCCCTTGAGGAGCTCATAAGGATTATCATGTAAACCCTGTAGGTGGATTTATTCCGGCATGATAATGAGGTTGGGTGGTACTACTCTCGGATGAGATATTAATTAATGGAGTTGTAAGTAAATTAATTAATGGACATTGTATATCTTAAACATGGGAAGATTAACGGGCTCATAATAAGAAGGAGCCTATAACCTAATTATGGAATTAGAACGGTAGTGCAGTAATAATATTTTAGTGGTGCATATTATTATTGGACTTAAGTATAAGCTTTGGGCTAAGCTTGGATACTTAAGGACAATGGAGACCCAACTCTAATTTCTCCTCCTTGTCCCTATTGTAGCCCATATATAAGTTATCTCAATTGTTCTAACCCTAGAGAGACATGCCTATCATGTGAAGAGGTTAGATGGAATAATAAATAGAGAAGATCTCAAAGATCGTTGCCCACACGACGTCGAGATTGAACTTGGGAATACAATAGAAGACTGGAAGGTTGTTTGCTGCTGCTGTCTTCCAACTTGCATGATTTTTATAAAATCGTACAGACCTTAAAATTCAACGTGTGATATACTAATGGAAAGCCACGGAAGAGAGGATCGTTTGTTGCGTAGATAACTCAAATCGGACATCTGAAGTGAGAGTTATGCCCAAAATGGTGAGGCCGCGCAGGCTGCCAGCGAGAATTCTTGTTCTCCAACATACCCTGGTGAAAGGTAATACGTTTCTTATTTTCTTGCTTCCGCTGATTGTTAGAAACGTATGGAACCCTAACGATTCATGTTAACCAAATGCTCGAACGCCAACACTAGCCACGTTAGGATTTGCTTCCTAATCACTTCTTGAATAGCGGGATTCACCCTCTGCTGATTATGTATACTACTCTTGGCCTCATTTAACAATCTTATTCTATGCATACAATATGAAGGATTAATGCCTTTTAAATCATCAAGACAACCAGTCGCAGACTTATACTTTCTAAGTACATCTAACAATTCCTCAAGTTGATCATCATCAAGAGAAAAAGATACGATTACCAGATATTTTCCATTGTCACCTAGATAGGCATACTTCAAGTGCTCCGGTAGCGGTTTCAACTTCTCTTTTTTGTCTTCTTGAGGTGCACTGTCTCTATTCTAAGGCAAGTACTTCCTAGTCTACTTCACCACCTCAATCTTGGTCCTTTTCGACTCGTACCTGTCATCACCCAAAGCAAATAAATTTTCAACGAAATAAATACATACCTCGTTGTAGAGTTCATCTAGCTCCGTGGTGGGAAAAGTAAGAGACTCCGCTAAGTATGTCTCAAGAGGATCCTTTGAAAGGATCAAGGACATATCTTCCTTCACGATCTCCTCCACCATGTCTATACTGTGACATTGTGTCTCCATTCGCATCTTCATTGCTTTGTCAAGGTTGAATAAGATCTCTTCTTTATCCATCCTTAGCCATAACTCACCCTTCTACGCATCAATCATAGCTCCCACAGTCGCAAAGAAAGGTCTCCTTAAGATAAGAGGGATATTATCCTTGTCATCTTCCATCTCAAGCACTAGAAAATCCACAGGAAAGACAAGCTTCTCTACTTTGACAAGAACATCTTCAATAACATCTTCAATAACGCCCTTCGAAAAAGTCATAGACCTATCCGCTAATTATAGAGCAACTATTGTCCCTTCGAAAAAGTCATAGACCTATCCGCTAATTATAGAGCAACTATTGTGGGAGTTAACTCCCCCAAACCAAGCCTTTAAAATATCGACAATGGCATCAAATTAATGCTTGCACCAAGATCATACAAGGCTCGGCGTGCCGGCCCCTTTATGATTTCACATAAGATCGTGAAGCTTCCTGGATCTTTCAACTTAGCTGGCAGCTTTCTCTGAATGATCGAGCTGCAATTCTAAAAAATTCACTGTTTCAATTCCATTCAAGCTTCTCTTCTTCAAAAGTATATCCTTCAGAAAACGGGCATAATACGGCATCTCCAATATCGCTTCAGAGAAAGGAATGTTCAAACTTATTTTGTTTATGATATCTGAAAACTTCTTAAACTTCTCTTCCAATCTCTTCTTGACTAGCTTGTAAGGAAACGGTGGAGGTATCTTTGTTTTGGGAATCCCCCATTCATTACGTTCAACCTTCTCCGCTTTATCCTTTTCGGCTCTCAATATCTTGGCTCTTTCCCACTTCTTTTTCACTATAATCTCAATATTCTGCTATTTAGAAGGCACTGGGACAGCATCATCATCATGCGGAGCATTCAATACAGAAAATGGTGCAGAACGGTATGGTTTGACCTGGGTTTGACCAGGGTTGCTGGTCAAACTGGGTGAATAATGGTCGAACTGAGCACTTAAATGTTTGTTCTTTCCCTTACAAGCCAGTTCGACTACGGTTCGACCAACAGGTTTGGTCAAACCATATTGATCGTGATCGAATCGGGCTTCAGACAAAATAGAGTGCTCTGAACAGTGGGATTCGACCTGAGTTCGACCAAAGATTTTGGTCGAACCGATCTGTCCTTGGTCGAACTGCTCTTTTGCAACCGTCAGATGTCACCCAGGTACCTGGTTCAACCTTCCCTATGTGGTTCGAGCATCTGTGTTGGTCAAATTGGGGTCGAATCGGGCTCCTATTGTTTCAAATTTCAATTCTGGCCTCATTAGTCCCACACACTGCATCCCGGACCTTAGTGTAATGGCATGAAAAGACTTTGGATTCTCAATACTTTGCGACGGAACTTCCCTTTCTCAATAGTTTGAGTCAATTTATTCACTTTTACTGCCATCTTCCCCATCAACAATGTAAGGTCCTTAACTTGTTTTGACAAATCCTCATGATTGGCATCAATCTTCTTTTCTAACTTGGCCTCAAGATGATCTACTCTTGCATCATTCCTCACCATGCACCTGTTCACTGTATCCTCGAAACCCGATTTTCCTTCTTCCACTTTAGCACCTGGATCAACACCAATCGGAGGTTTCACTACATTGTTGGGATTACTCCACGAAAACTCCATCCTTCTCGGTTATTGATAATTACCCAGCGGACCACAATTATTGTAGTTCCCCTGATAATTCCAATTATCTTGATTTTGGAACCTCGTTCCTTTAATACTTTGACCCATGGCGTAGTTAGCCTCCTCAATTTTCTCTTAGCTAGCTCCTTCATAGCCACCATCCTGCTGCATTATTGGTACTCTCAGAGATATATCCATAATTTGCTTTTACTAAGACTCAAGTAAGTAGTTGATATTAGCCAAGCTAGAGACAATCTCATCATCTCTTCCCGACTTTATCATGGTATGCTCAACATGTGCTACTTTACCAAGGACATAAGTGCCTCTCACTCTATCAGTCGGCCAATCTCTTGAATTTATCGAAATATCCTCAAAAAGCTTATAAGCCTCAATGGGTGACTTTGTAAGCAATGCTCCATTGGATGAATCATCAAGTAACACACGAGAATCGCAATCCAACCCATTGTAGAATATATAGATGTGTTGAGCCTTAGATAGCCCATGATGTGGACACTTTCTAAGCATGTCCTTGAATCTGTCCCAAGCTTCATGAAACTTCTCATTACCATGGATAGCAAATTGATTGATTTCTTGCTTCATCTTGAACACTTCGAAGGTGGCATGTATCGCTCCAAGAATTTCACTTTCAACTTCTCCCATGTATCACATTCAGTAGCATCAAGATTATTGTACCAATCTCTCGTCTTTTTATTCAACTAGAACTTAAACAATATGATCTTCCTCGCATCCTCATGAGCTCCAACGTCTTTTTGTGTACTTGCATACCCTAGGAACTTATTCAGATGTTGCTGAGGATCTTCTAATGTTCTCCAAGAGAAGGGAATCCTTTCAATCATGGTGATAAGAGCAGGGTGTATATCAAAATCGGCTCCGGCTCCTGATATTAGCCAAGCTAGAGACAATCTCATTATCTCTTCCCAACTTTACCATGGTATGCTCAACCTGTGCTACTTTACCAAGGACATAAGTGCCTCTCACTCTATCAGTCGGCCAATCTCTTGAATTTATCGAAATATCCTCAAAAAGCATCTCAGCCTCAATGGGTGACTTTGTAAGCAATGCTCCATTGGATGAATCATTAAGTAACACACGAGAATCGCAATCCAACCCATTGTAGAATATATAGATGTGTTGAGCCTTAGATAGCCCATGCTGTGGACACTTTCTAAGCATGTCCTTGAATCTGTCCCAAGCTTCATGAAACTTCTCATTACCATGGATAGCAAATTGATTGATTTCTTGCTTCATCTTGAACACCTTCGAAGGTGGCATGTATCGCTCCAAGAATTTCACTTTCAACTTCTCCCATGTATCACATTCAGTAGCATCAAGATTATCGTACCAATCTCTCGCCTTTTTATTCAACTAGAACTTAAACAATATGATCTTCCTCGCATCCTCATGAGCTCTAGCGTCTTTTTGTGTACTTGCATACCCTAGGAACTTATTCAGATGTTGCTGAGGATCTTCTAATGTTCCCCAAGAGAAGGGAATCCTTTCAATCATGGTGATAAGAGCAGGGTGTATATCAAAATCGGCTCTGGCTCCTGATGAGTGATATTTTCACCTAGATTTTAGTATCTTTTTATGTCCATTTTCATATTATTTTATCCGTATTTATGTATATTTTGGTGGTGTTATGTGTTTTCTTGGAAATGTGTGTGAATGAACTGAATCATATGTAAAACAAGTGGAAATGGAGCAAAAACAAAAGACGGGAGATAAAACAAGGAAGAACAAAAAAGGTAGCATGAATATGATTGGCCGTATAGGGTACACGAGCCGTGTTGTAGCACATGGCCCATGTACTGAACACGGGCCTGTAAGAAGTAGTCGTGCGATGACATCAAAACATCCAACACGGCCACTCATTGGCCGTGCAACAGCACACAACTCGTGTGCCGTTTTGAGTGAACGTTGGCCAAAAAACCTTGAAACGACTCGAGCCGTGTAGCAGCACACGAGTTGTGTCGATGCCAGATCAAAAAATATCAAGAAATCTTCTAGAAGGTCTCCAAGGGGTATAAATACCAATTCATTCAACATTTTGATCATCTTGGATCCGAATTTCAGCTGCTCACACACCCCACACACCAATTTCTTCATTTTACACCATATCCCTCATCACTTTCTTCCATCTATTCACTCCATAATCATCTCACCATAAATCCTTCATCCAAGTAAAGAAAATAAGCAAGGAAAAGAGGAGAATTACAAGGAAAGAAAGGAGATAACCATTGGAGCCCATCCAAGGGAGTTTTCATCCCATTTTTTTAGTAATCATATTTGATTATCATGACTTGTAAGGTTTTTAATGTCTATGTTAATTATCTTATGAAAATGGTAGGTTAATCTCCCTTGTGAGATTAGCAACATGAGAGTTGTTGGTTAATTTTGGGGATCTATGTATTTTAATTCAAGTGTTGAATGGATTTATGACTTTCTATCATTGATTATTAATTGCTTAATGTGATTGTTGATTTGTATGATTAATTGTCATGGGCTTAGATTGAGAAATTAATTATATGTTTAGGATAGTTCATTGAATCAATTCATCATTCACCTTATGTGCATTACAAGTCTTAAAAAGATAGAGATATCCTTTAGGATTTAGAACCCTTTGATAGGACATCCGATTAGTTTGATTGAGAGGTTGATTGATTGTGTGAGGGGATTCTCATTTAAGCTTAGTACCTAGTTGGAATTGTTTGAGTAAGAACCAATCCATTGAGCTATTTTGGGGATTCTTAAACAGATCTACGTCATATCCATCTAGAGAGGGAGTTTAGGTGGATTTTGTGTTGGCTCTTAATCATTTGTCCATGATGAATATGAATTTGATACTTAATTCCTAATGTTACAACTTCTTAATTGTTGTTAATCTCACTTTTATTTAACTTGGAAAACCAATCACACTCATTCCATTTTGTTTACTTGACAATTGCTTATTTACTTGCATTGATTGATTCCAATTACTTGTTTGATAACCAAACCTTTGATGATTCGTCTCTATAAAATTATAAAAACCGTGAGATCGCTTAAGCACTAGTACCTACCTCCTTATGGTTCGATAAATTGTTGAATTGGTCATCCCAACTATAAAATGGCTAATCAGCCCCTCTTGCTCCTAACAGCCCCGCATTGCCTCCTCCATTGTTCTTAAAGACTTCACGGATGGCAAGTGTATCAGGATTCGCTGCCATGTTGACTGCTTCTGCTTCCAAGTTAACTTCAGTTGCAGCTTCAATCGTTTGCAAATTCAGCACGTCAACTTCAACTCCTAAATTAAGAGCCTCAGTTGGGTCTAGGTTCTTGTTCTTGTTCTTCTTCTTCTTTTTCTTCCTCGACGATGCTCCGATCTCTGGATTATAAGGCTCTAATTCAACTATCTTCGATCTAGTGAGCATACACCTAAGAAAAATAAGTGTTAGAAATTAAACATAAGAATAATATAATCTCAATTAAACTAGAAATAATAAACTAATATTATATGTTGTCCCCGGCAATGGCGCCAAGAACTTGATGAGCGTATTATCAACACACAAAATAATCCCCAATTATGAAGGATATCAATTGTAGTCTCGATAGGCGACCAAGTGATTATCGAACTCAAGGGACAAATTATTATCAATTTAATTATATTCTAATAAACTAAAACTATGTTGGTAAATTAATTTGTGGTAATTAATTAACTAAATAACAAGTAATGAAAATAACAAAGAAACTAAACAAGCAATAGAGATAATGCGACTGTGATCAAGTGAGAAATTAGGTAGATCTTCGGATCATCCAGTTTTACTTTTTAATCTATTTTCCATGCGTTGATGCCCGACTCTGCCTTGTGGTCTATGGACGCATCACTAAACCATGTAAGTTCACTCTATAGACACAAGTAAACATGCGTATTGTTGGATTGTATACTAAAAGTCTAGCTTTAGTATGAACAATGTCATAACAATATTTGAAATGAGAATCATTGATCAAATGATTGCATCTTATAATTTATTTTATATGCACGATGCAATAGTCCATTTACTTTATACTGTAGATAATATGTTGTGCGACAACACATGGAAGATCATATTATCGGTTTCCTTATAAAGTATAAACAGATGCTCACAACCGAGATAGACGGGGACTCTCTATCGGTATGGTTGTAGTGTGGTTTGATATTAGCTTGTCTTGGCTATAGAATCACATTAGTGCACTTGGGTGTATTGAGCAGGACCGTTTGAGATCGTTCGACTTATACTGACTTATAAAAGAACTTGATCTCTGTTATTATGGAAGTTCGTGCTCTTAATTCCTATACAATAACCTCGACACGTAGGGCAGTATGTATTTCTTTGATTCATCAATGGGTGAGATTTATATGTATTAAATCAACAAACTCGGTGAGTTGGGAAGTAGTGCTGTCTCTATGGTGTGCTGTTGATTGTAGAAGGAATCCATGTCCGACATAGGTTGATGATGTCCCCTTGAGGAGCTCATAAGGTTTATCATGTAAATCTTGCAAGTGGATTAATTTCCGGCATGATAATAAGGTTGAGTGGTACTACTCTCGGATGAGATATTAATTAATTTGAGTTGTCAGTGACTTAATTAATTAATGGGCATTGTATATCTTAAACATGGGGAGACTATCGGGCTTATAATAAGAAGGAGCCCAGAACATAATTTTGGGATTGGACGGGTAGTGCAGTAATAATATTTTAGTGGACTATATTATTATTATTGGATTTAATTAAAATCTTTGGGCTAAGCTTGGTTAATTAAATTCAATTGAGGCCCAGCCCAATTTCTCCTCCTGGTCCCTGCTGTAGCCCAATATATAAGTGAACTCAGCTTCCTGGAACCCTCAGATTATTCCTGCGCCTCTTTTGGTGAGAGAAGCAGATTGAGAGATCCTGCAGACTGTTGCCCACACAACAGCAGGATCACACTTGGGACATACAGTAGAAGATCAGAGGTAGTTCTCTGCAGTTCATCCTCTACACTAATCCAGAAGTACGGTAAATGGTTTAATTGCTTCCGCTGCTTATTGTTTATCTTTTATCCTAACGATCACGTTTGAACCACACGATCCAATTGCTAACAATTGGTATCAGAGCCTGGTTTCTTGGTGAAACGTGATTTGATAGATGGGTATGTGATTACTTGATTATTTGACTTAATCTGGTTTGATCGCATGTTTTTATTATTCAGTCAATATATGATTATTTGGAGTAATCTGTTTATTATTGTCTGAGTTGTTAGTTGGGGTTTGGTTATTTTATTAATATAAAATTGGAGAACGAATCCCCATCTTCTTTGTGCTATATTGTGAAGAAGATTACTGTCAATCGGTCTACTATCTTTATCACATCACACACTCCACCCCTATTCGATGCGTTTTCGATGGAAGACAGAAGACAGCGGGTCACGGCGGCGCTGGAGATGACCGCTAACTGCGAGTGATGAATCGCGAAAGTTGGCAGCGCGTCGCGTTTGACCGGGAAAGTCTATCGATGGTTGATGGCTTCACGGCGTGTGGCGTCTGGTCGGACCTAATCCGTCGCGGGAGCGCTGGATAGACGTGCAGCTTCGACTGGGGTTCGAGTTCGATTGCGACGCGGCAGCTTGAACTCCAAGGCGAGGCGTCTGGGCGGCGATGGGGACAGCGCGACTGGACGGACCAGCGCGGAAGATCCGTTCAGATCGGTGCACGTCGCCGTAGGATCTGGCTGCACTGGTGATGGCACGCGGCTGAGCGACGGAGTCGAGGCGGCGGTAGATTGATGCAGCGCCGGGGGAGATCCGTGCATATCTGAAGGCGACGATTGCGGCGGCACACGTCGGCGCAGATCGGGCGTTGACGTCGGTTGGTGGAGAGGTCAACTCCAGGCGGTCTGCAGAAGCGGACGTTTGTGCAGCGCCGCTGGACAGTCTGCTGGACGACTAAGGGCCGGTGGCTGCGAGGGAAGCCGGCGGCGGCAGCGTCGGTGCCGTGTCTGCTGCGTCAGTTTCGTCTATACGCGGCGGCTGGCGGGTGCAGCTGGGAGCTGTCGGCGGCGGGCTAACGGCGTGATTTAGGTCGCCTGTTGGCGGCGCCTCCGGGGACAGCGGCAAGGCGGCGACTGGCTGAGCCGGTGAAGAGGAGATGGCGGCTGCTACTCCTAGGGTTTCAGCTGTTGAGGGCCTAGGTTGCTGGGCCCAATTTTCTTAAGGGCTGTTGGAGTTGGGCAAATTTTATTGCCTGATGGGCCTTGTACAGTTTTAATAGAGGCTGCTCAATTAATTTTAATTTAGTTTTGGGCTGTTGGGCCCAATTTTAATTAAAATGGTTATGGGCTGCTAGGCAATTTTAATTGCTGAATTTAATTAATTGTGGGTATTATGTTGGGCCTGATTTAAATATTGGGCTAGACCTTAATGTAGAAATTGGCAGGGTAAATGGGCTTTATTATTTTATTAATGAGTTGCTCATTTTTTTGCTAATAAATTTTGGGTCAGCTGGGCCTATTTAATTGATCCAACATTTTATACAATTAATTAATGATATATAACTGATTTAATTATTTTAACTTGACAATTAATTGTTATATATGAAAGGCATGTTCTATGTGATTTATTTATTTAAATTGTTGTTAATAGAAGCATGTCTATATTGTATATTTTATTTCTGAATATTATATGCATGTTAAAAGCCCTCGGTAATTAAATAACTAAGTGGGAGAGGGGATTGGTAATAAATTCCCGCGGCCTCCATTATTGGTTTGTTAGCAATGTGAATAGACTTGCGCGTCGGCATTAGAGCCTTCCTCCCCATCGGATGAGTTTATTCATGGATTGCTGGAACAGACTTCATTAAATAATTACGTTTGTAATGTGATGCATATGAACTTGCGCGTTGGCATAGACCTTCCTCCCTATCGGATGAGTTTATATGCGGTTCACTGGTACAGACTTGTAATTGATAATCGTAGGAAGTTATCCGAGTGCGTGTGTACTTCTCCATCTGTAAGGCACACAAACTTGGGCCGCGGACTTGGGATTAAATAATGGTATACACTTAGATGTAAATAATAAGTATCCTCCCCATCGGAGTCACTGCTTTTATTTGCATGGCTAAAGAGGAATCAACTATTAATTATTTTGTCATAAAGTTAGGTTGACAAATGAAATTAATGGGTAAAACCTTCTCTTGTAAATGTTCGGGTTTGTAAACGTCCACACTATCGTGGCTTGCAGACTCACGGTGCTTGAGATGTCGGTGAATTTTATTTTATATTGTTTTGAGGGAATCGATATAAAAGAATAAAATTCAAAGATTTGATCAGAATATTTATTTGTGTTTCTCTGAATTTTGAATGGTTTTATTTCACTAATTGTTAACTAAAAGACATTATATTTACTTGTCCAAATTAGATGATTAGAAAGAATCTTGGTTTTGATAATTACTGCTTAAGAAAATACATGTGTATTCTCACAAAGGACGTCTCATGATGCCTATTAAAGTCTCTAGTGAAGAGATAAGAGGTTCATAGAAATATGATGGTCTCATGTAACTCTTCGGTTACTTGAGTAAATTAAAAGGCAGAAGATCATGGTTCAATTGATAAATGAATTGGAAAAGCTTGGAATAGAAATTGAAAGGGAAACCTAAATCAATTTATTCTTCACAATTTGCCTGGATGTTTTGAGCAAGTTCTACCTGAAATACGAAAGATTGTATATGGTGGGAAACTTCTAACAAAACATGGGGCAAAAGAAAGCCATTTTTCATCATGATGTGAACAAATTTAATATCTTATTTACTAATGGTTTGAACAAGATTAGTGATGGCATCTACTGATACAAAGTATGTAGATACTGGAATCACTAAATGTTTATCACTCAGTAAGGATAAGATTGTAATGACATGGGTAAAACTACGAAGGTAGTGGCTATTGCAGTGGGAGTTGTTTATTTATCTCATGATAAGAATAAACGATTGATTATGAGAAATTGCCTTTACGTACGTTTCATAGAAAGAATTTGATTTCGGTTTCTATGCATTAACGGATGGACACTTCATTTCATTTAAATGACATGGTCATAGTAATAAGGAATGAGGCTTTAATCCGTTAAAGTACGTTGGTGGATAAAAAGTATACTCTTGAATCATGTACATCCCACAGATGCAATAAATAGTAATTAAATAATGCATCTTCTAATATTAGTAAGAGAAAGGAACCTTCGGGAATGAACTAAACATACATTTGGCGTCTATGACTAATTCATTTTACTTAAGTAGGATTCAAAAGGTGATAGCCGATAGACCGTAAGGTTTATCTGAAGTGGAAACTATCGGACTTGCGAGTCTTACTTGGAAGTAAAATTGATTAACTGCCTTTTCAAGGCTGTGGGGTGTAGAGCCAAAGATATATATGTTGGAATTAGTTCATTCTGATTCAAGCGAACCTAATATTACCCAGGCGAGAGGTGGTTATGAATATTCGATGATTATTCTGGAAACCAATATATTTATATGATGCACTGCATGTCTAAATTCTTTGATTAATTCAAGAATTGTAAGGCTGGTACAGTGAAGCGTCATGGAAAATATATTAAGTCATTATGATTCAATCATGATGGCGAATACCTCTTGGGATAGTTAGGAGCTATTGATCAGAAGTTGAGATTAAATCTCAAGTTGACTACACCGGGCATGCCCCAGCTGAATGGTGTGGTGAGTAGAAGGTATAAGGCTCTTATGGTTATGATTAGATAGATGATGAATTATTTGGAATAATTAAATTCATTTTATGGATATACCCTAGATACAGTAATTCGTGAAACATTTGTCTGTATATGGGATATCCTAAAAAAAATAGATAGTGATTTATTTAGTCCAAAAGATCGAAGGATAATTGTTAACTCAATAACTAGATTTTTGGAAAAGGACTATGTAATAAATCACAAACCCATGTATAAGTTGTTCTAAAGGAAGTGAGAGGAAAACACTAAGTATAAGTACCAAGTGTACAAGAGGACATACCACAAGGTAAACTGCAACGCGTGTCACGTCTGATACACAATTACATGTAGTGCCTTGTCGTAGTGGGAGGGTTGTATGACAACCCATAAATATATGTTTTGGGAGAGTCGTGAGACTAGATCCCTAGTAAACATGGTATTGTCCCACGGATACGACATAACACTACAAGATGAAAATGCGGAATCTTAGTAAGTTGCAATGCATGTTAAAATAGAATCTACGGGTTCTATATTAAGTCTGGGAACTTGTATGACCACTAAATGGTGTAAAAGCCATTGCAAGGGTCAAAGGAAATAAAAGAGGATCATATGGAAAGGTGAAAACCTTGGAAGCAAAGCTTGTTGCGAAAAAGTGTACTCAGAAAGAAATGGTTCGATTATGAGGAAACATGTTCGCTGGTAGCTATGCTTATGTTGATCCGGATTCTTTTATTGCTGCTCATATTAAATTATGAGGGACAGCAAATAGATGTCAAGGCAGCTTTCCTAATTGGAAGTCTTGAGGAAAACATCTATGTGAAGCAACCAGAGTAATTCATTGCAAAGTACTAATAACATTTTAATAGTAAGCTTAAAATTGTCCAGCGATGGACTAAAGCAAGCTTTAAGATCATGAAGCATCTATTTTGATTAGGTAATCCAGTGGCATGGATTTAAATCAATGAGCGGATGAGTCTTGTGTGTTGTAAAGAGTGACGGAAACGTGGTGGTGTTTCTTGTACTATACGTAGATAGTATCTTGCTCATTGGAGACAATGAAAGAGTATTATCGGGCGTATGGGTACGGTTAATAAAGCGGTAGTGATGAAGGACTTAAGAAAGGCAAAATACATCCTTTTGATCACGGTAATACGGATCACAAGAAAGGATGTTATGCTTATCTCAAGTTTCATAAAATGATACAGTCCATACTCGTTTAGCATGTAAATTTATCTAAGTGAATGTGTCTTTGAGACACGAGAAGAAGATATGGTAGATGAAAGCGGTTCCTTATGCTTCGGCGAATAAGGAAGCTTAATCTAAAGAATGCTATGAACGAAGTTGGATATCTGTGTTGCTGAACGCATGAACAGAAGGTATCAACGTAACCCGGAACAAGAATGATGAACTGTAGTAAGACATATATAAAGTGCCTGAGAAGGACTGGAAATTATATGTGGATTTACTAAACAGATTCACTGCTTCTTGTGGATTACGTAGATTCAGATTTTTTAGTCAGATTGGACGGCAGTAAATTCTCCTCAAAGGTTATGTGTTTAATCTTAGGAAGTAGAGTCATAATGTGGAGGAGTGTTATATAGAAATATATTTCAGACTCCGGACTCCATCATGGAAAGATGATGAATTGGAGCCTATGAGGCAGCCAAAGTATCTATATGACTCTAGAGACTTCATGATGGACTTTGAAGTGTTTCTAAGTTTGCCCAAGGTAATCACAATTTACATTGATGATATTGGTGCAGTTGCAAACTTGAAGAAATCACAAGTCCATAAGGCAATTAAACACATGGAGCGCGAGTACCACCTGTTACGAGAAATCGTATGATGAGGGGAAGGTTGTTGTCGCCTAGATTGCATCGGATGATGACCTAGTAAACCATTTACAAGGACCTTAAGGCGAGAGCTTTTAATGATCGTGTAAGTGGGAGTAGGAATCAGATGTATGGCAGAAGACATGACAGCATAGTCTTTTAGTATAAGTGGGAGATTGTTGGATTGTATACTAAAAGTCTAGCTTTAGTATGAACAATGTCATAACAATATTTGAAATGAGAATCATTGATCAAATGATTGCATCTTATAATTTATTTTATATGCACGATGCAATAGTCCATTTACTTTATACTGTAGATAATATGTTGTGCGACAACACATGGAAGATCATATTATCGGTTTCCTTATAAAGTATAAACAGATGCTCACAACCGAGATAGACGGGGACTCTCTATCGGTATGGTTGTAGTGTGATTTGATATTAGCTTGTCTTGGCTATAGAATCACATTAGTGCACTTGGGTGTATTGAGCAGGACCGTTTGAGATCGTTCGACTTATACTGACTTATAGAAGAACTTGATCTCTGTTATTATGGAAGTTCGTGCTCTTAATCCCTATACAATAACCTCGACACGTAGGGCAGTATGTATTTCTTTGATTCATCAATGGGTGAGATTTATATGTATTAAATCAACAAACTCGGTGAGTTGGGAAGTAGTGTTGTCTCTATGGTGTGCTGTTGATTGTAGAAGGAATCCATGTCCGACATAGGTTGATGATGTCCCCTTGAGGAGCTCATAAGGTTTATCATGTAAATCTTGCAAGTGGATTAATTTCCGGCATGATAATAAGGTTGAGTAGTACTACTCTCGGATGAGATATTAATTAATTTGAGTTGTCAGTGACTTAATTAATTAATGGGCATTGTATATCTTAAACATGGGGAGACTATCGGGCTTATAATAAGAAGGAGCCCAGAACATAATTTTGGGATTGGACGGGTAGTGCAGTAATAATATTTTAGTGGACTATATTATTATTATTGGATTTAATTAAAAGCTTTGGGCTAAGCTTGGTTAATTAAATTCAATTGAGGCCCAGCCCAATTTCTCCTCCTGATCCCTGCTGTAGCCCAATATATAAGTGAACTCAGCTTCCTGGAACCCTCAGATTATTCCTGCGCCTCTTTTGGTGAGAGAAGGGAAGAGAAGCAGATTGAGAGATCCTGCAGACTGTTGCCCACACAACAGCAGGATCACACTTGGGACATACAGTAGAAGATCGGAGGTAGTTCTCTGCAGTTCATCCTCTACACCAACCCAGAAGTACGGTAAACGGTTTAATTGCTTCCGCTGCTTATTGTTTATCTTTTATCCTAACGATCACGTTTGAACCACACGATCCAATTGCCAACAATGACACGTGTCAATATCCTCGGAGAAAGAGATATAACTCACCCCCCTTTCTAGGTACTATCAGTATAAATTATTTCCCGTGCACTTAGTACTCTAACCCGATACGATCTCCCTTTATAGGTGCTATGACTTTATACTCTTTATCCTACTTGTTAACCCGAATATTATTCAATTAACAAGTATTTATATAAGATAGTTCTAATAAGACTTCAGAATCCCTTCACTTAGAATTATAACATGTAATCCTGCTCAGCAGTGAACGCACTCAATCAATAACCAAGATATGTATTCAGACTCTACATAACAGTTAATGATGCACAAAACGCCTGTGAGTATGAATTTTAAAAGCGCAATCTTATATAAAATAAACCACAAGTAGTGTTGTACGGAGTTTACACATGAAAGATAAATTAATTTATAAAACCTTCATAATCCTAGAACTACCGAATCAGTTCTAGCCTATGATTGATCTAGGAACAATCATGGTGGTTGGTAGGATCTTACCCATAGTCTTGAAAATTACAAGATAAATTAAGAAGCAAAGCAAACCCTAGATGCGGGTGCCATCACGACTCTCTCCGTCTTGATTCTTCACTTGGTTCTCACTTTGTTAGACGGACGAACCTCTCTCCACAGCTTCTTCGGATGACGGTAGGGTTTCGATGATGATGTGGTGTGTGCCCCCCTTTTCTCCAGTGAAAGCTCTTCTTTTATACTTGTAAACTCTCCTTATGGGCCTTGGATGGGCTTCTTGAGCAAACACATGCATTAAAGGTGTAAAAATACGAATATGGTAAGTTTTCGCGCTTCAGTTCGACCAATAGGCTAGGTCGAGTCACTCTCAGCTGGTCGAACTCCAGGTTGAATCGATTTGTAAATTGGTTGCAGGTTCTGGATTTGACCAGTATCCTGATCGAACCATATACTCTCTGGTCGAACTATAGCTGCTCCCCTCCAGGCTTCTGGTTCGACCATGATTCGATCAAATGGCTTAGTCGAACGGCAATGTCGTGGTTGAACGGCACTCAAGGCACTTCCTCTCCATCGGTTCGACTACAGGTACTGGTCAAACCATCTCCTTCTTGGTCGAACCAAGCACCTGCTTGGTCGAATCGCACCTCTGAATCTCCCATTTTCGAAATCCGATCACTTCTAACTCATTTTCCTTTGAAAATCAACTCAAATAGCCTTGAAGACACCTGATTCGTGACTTTCCACAAAATACATCGATTCATATCGAATTACAATCATCTAACACATCATTATTACATGAATCTGGGCTCGAAACATGTGAATTTACACACTCATCAATGGGTTTGTGGAGTGATCAAAAAGAAAATAAAAATGGAGAAAAGACAAAGTAGAGAAATGCGTGTAGTGTGTATGGCCTCAAAAAAGGAAATGAAATTTTATTGTTGATTGTTGCTCAAAATTTGGAAATGAAGTTATTTATAGTGGTGGAGGTTCAAGGGAATTAGGTCAAAAATTAGATAATCTGCTTTAGTGAAGAAATGAGCGTTTTTGCCTAAAATTCGAATCTGCAAGTTTTCGATGAAACTTCGACCAGAATATGAGATATTCGACCTGAATTTCTTTAAAAGCGTGTCACACTTTTAACAAGTAGCCTGAATCTTATTTTTCCATGAAATTCGACAAGAATTTTAAGCCATGGTCTAATTTTTAGTCGAATTTATTCTCCTGAACCAGTTCCCTGTATTCCGGCATGCTAGAAAATTCGGATGAAATTTTTTCTTCTAGATATTCGACCCGAATATGAGAAATTCGCGTCAAATTTCTCAGTTTTCTGCAATTTTCCATTTTTCATCAATTTTTTCAAATTTCCAGATGCATCCCTTTCCAAGTTTGATCATTTCAGTGCCATTTCCTATAAGGATTTACACACAAATTACACTTCTCTTACAAACATCAATCCAATAAAAATATGGAAATAAAACACTAAAAACAAACAGAAACACTAAAATCACACCAATACGACTCTAAAATCTAGCTAATTTTAACACTAAACAAACCCCCCAAACTTAGAGTATTGCTTCTCCCAAAGTAACGAAAAAGAAAAGAGAAGAACTAGAGGGTAAATTTGCATAGATATTAGAGTCGAACACAAAAGTAATGTAAATATTAACCATAAACAAAGAACCATCAAAAAAATTAAAACATTAGAAGTAGGATTAAACACCTTACTTTTAAAAGGTTCAATGATGAAAAGATCTTGCATAAGCATACTTTGACGTCCTAACATCATGGATAGTATATCACTCCACTCATTTTATTTTAGAGGGATGTGTATATTCTCATTAACTGCTCAAAACATACTCACCATAGCCTTGTAAGTTAACTCACTCTTAACGACTCAATTAATGTCCATAAAGATCAAAGAGGTCTTATATTTGGATGTAATGGAAGACTCTTTGGTTAGGGAAGAATAATTATAGGAATAAAGTGACTAAAAGTGTGGAGATATCCTATTGAAAGAGTCGCCACCCTTATAATTTTTCTTTTCACATTTTCTCCTTCTTTCTTGCCATCTTTTTTTTTTTCTTTTTAAGCATTCTTCTTCCATGCTCTAACACAAACTCCTTCTTTTGAGCTTCTTCAAGAACTTTTCTCATGGTAAATATATAAAACAATGCAATTCTAGCTCTTTCTTGATTTTATTTTTCTTTTGCATTCTGATGAGAGTGTAAATTCATGTAATTTGAGCTCTGATTTCTGTGATAATGATGTATGATTTGATCCTAAGTAGAGATAAATCAAGATATGTAGTGGAAAGTCATGAATCAGGTGCGTTTGAGGCCGTTTGAGCGGATCTTCGAAGGAAAACAGGATGGAAGTGATCGGAACAAAAAAGAGGCATGAAGGCATCTGGTTCGACCACCGGTTTGGGTGAACCAGCAACCTAAAATTATGTTGCAGCGATTTGACCACGATGATGTGGTTCGACTAAGCATGATGGTGGAACCGTGGTCGAACCAAATGCTTAAAGAGATGCAGAAATGATTAGACCACGATGCTTCTGGTTCAACCAGTGGTTCGAGTCGAACAAGCCACCTGCCATTGTATTACAGGCTGGTTCAACCAAGTTGATAATGGTTCGACCAAGGGCTTTGGTAGAACCAAAATGCGAAAAGCTTCTGGATCTGTATTTTTACACCTTCAATAGGTGTTTTTGCTTAAAAAGCACATTAGAGATCCGTTGGAGAGCTAAAAAGTATAAAAGGAAGACCCTACGCAGCAGAAAGAGATGTTCACCACCACCTTCATCTACACAACATCCGAAACCCTACCATCATCCACGAAATTATGGAGAGAGATTCGTCTGTCAAATCAAGTGAGAACTAAGTAAAGATTCAAGATGGGGAGAGACGCAATGGCGCCCACATCTAGGGTTTACTTCGCTTCTTAATTTATCTTGTAATTTTTAAGACTATGGGTAAGATTTATCCAACCACCATGATTGTTCTTCGATCAATCATGGGCTAGAACCGCTTTGGTATTTCTAGTATTTATGAAGGTTTTATGAGTTAATTGAACTTCCGTGTGTATATGATGAGTGTGTAAATTCACAAGTTTGGCACCATGTTTTGTGCTAGTTTTGGAGAGTATTGATATGGAAATAGGTGGAAAACCTATATATATTGTGAATTAGCATGAATCAGGTGTTGGTGGAGCTATTTGAGTGGTTTTCATGGCAAAAACAGAGTGGAAGTGCCAAGAATCGAAGAGACAAAGTCCAGACCATGCGAACCGCCAAGAAAAGAGGTGGGTTCGACCTGTTGGAGGAGGGTTCGACCTCTCCAGCAGGTCGAACCAGTGTTGGAGAATTGCAGGAAGTAGGTTCGACCACGACTCGAGGGGTTCGACCTGTTCATCAGGTCGAACCATGGTCGAACCAGTTCGTGAGAAGCTTGGTTCGACCACGACGTTGGGAGTTCGACCTGACGGTTGGCCGAACCAAGAGCAGAAATTATCCAGTGATGAGGTTCGACCTGGGGTTCGACCAAGTCCTGAGAGGTTCGACTTGTTCAAGAGGTCGAACCAGTGCAGAATTCTTCCAGTAGCGGGGTTCAACTTGGGGTTCGACCTGTGGCCAGTGGTTCGACCTGTTTGACGAGGTCGAACCTACGTGCAGAAACTTACCTTATCCGGATTTTTTAGGTCAAAATGCGTGGGATCACTTGAAAAGCTCATTCCAAGCCCTAGAGATGTGATTACAAGTATAAAAGAAGGCTCATGCATGCAAGAAAAGGAGAACAAGCACATCCAAGTACGAAGAGCTTAAGATCGTGAATCGTTAGAGGAAAGTAGGAGGGCTGAGATAGAGGTTCGGCTGGAGATTCAAGTAAGATCGGTCTATCTAACCATGATTGCTCCTAGATCAATCATGGGCTAGAGCCACTTCGGTAGTTCTAGGGTTATGAAGGTTTCATGAGTTAAATTTGTATTTCGTGTGTATACTCTGTACAACACTACTTGTGGTTTATTTTATATAAGATTGCACGTTTTTAATCCATACTCATAGTTGTTTTGTGCATCAATAATCATTGTATAGAGTCTGAATACATAACATGGTTATTGGTTGAGTGCGTTCACTAATGAGCAGGGTTCATTGTTATAATTCTAAGTGAAGGGATTCCAAAGTCTTATTAGAACCATCTTATATGAATGTTTGTTAATTGAATTGAATTCGGGTTAACAAGTAGGATAAAGAGTATAACTTTATAGTACCTACAAAGGGAGATCAAATCGGGTTAGAGTACTAAGTGCACGACAAATAATTGATTATGATAGTACCTAGAAAAGGGAGGTAAAGTATGCGTCTTGCTCTGAGGATACTCACACGTGTCAAAAGCTTATCTATTTGTGTCTATAGAATAGATTTGCATGGTCTAGCGATGCGTCCATAAAGCACAAGGCAGAGTCGGACATCGACACACGAAAGCATAAATTAACGAATGAAACTGGATGGCCTGACGAACTACCTATCATCTTATTTGATCACAACTACTATTTTCTTGTTCTTGTTACTTATTTGCTATTTTACTTGTTACTTAGTTTACAAACCAACAAATTACAATTCTCAACATAGTCCTAATCTACTAGAACGTAATTAAAGTGATATTTAACCGTCCCGTGAATTCGATATTTAACTTGGTCACCTTCGAAACTACAATTGATATCCTTCATACTTGGGGATTAAAGTTGTGTGTTGAGAAAACAACCATCAAGTTTTTGGCGCCGTTGCCGGGGACGGCTTAGAATATCTTTTTGATTATTTCTAGTTTGTTAGGGATATTTAACTTGTTTTGCTGTTTTAATTCTAGTTTTTTTAGGTGTATGCTCACGAGATCAAAGAAAGGTGAACTTGAACCCTATAATCCTGAGATCGGAGCATCGTCAAGAAAGAAGAAGAAGAAGAAGAAGAGCAAGGCAAAGACTATTGATCTAGCTGAAGCTCTGAATTTTGGAGTTGAAGTTGACGAGCAGATTTCGCAGACGATTGAAGCTACAACTGAAGTTAATTTGGGGGTAGAGACAGTCAACATGGCAGCGAATTCGAATAATCTAGCCATCCGAGAGATTTTCAGAAATAATGGGGCTGGAAATTTTGGGCTTCTAGGAGCGAGGGGAACTAATGCAGCTTTCAATCTTCATCCCGCTCTTATTAGCATGATAGAAAGGAACTCCTTTTCAGGAGGGTCTTTCGAGGATCCGCAGCAGCATCTGAACAAGTTCCTGGACTATGCAAGTACTCAAAAAGATGCAGGAGAACATGAAGATGCTAGGAAGATCCTCTTGTTCAAATTCTCGCTTACTGAAAAGGCGAGAGATTGGTACGACACTATCAACGCTGCTGAGTGCACCACTTGGGAGCAACTGAAGTTAAGGTTCTTGGAGAGGTACATGCCACCTTCAAAGGTGTTTAAGATGAAGCAAGACATTAACCAATTTGCTATCGGTGGAGGTGAAAATTTTCATGAAGCATGGGATAGATTCAAGGACATGCTTAGGAAGTGTCCTCAACATGGGCTATCTAAAGCTCTATATATCAGTATATTCTATAACGGATTGGACTGTGATTCACGAGTGTTATTGGATACTTCTTCTAATGGAGCATTGCTTACAAAGTCATCCGTAGAGGCCGAGAAGTTGTTTGAAGATATTTCGATAAATTCGAGGGATTGGCCAACTGATAGAGTTAGAGGTATGTATGTCCTTAGGAAGGTAGCTCAGGTTGAACAAGCAATGGTGAAAGCAAGTAGAAAGGATGAAATCGTCTCTAGCTTGTCCAATATCAACAAGCTACTTGAATCCCAACAGAAGCAAATCAGCGAATTATATCAGCGCGTACCAATCATGCAGCAGGAACTAATGAAAGAGGGACCAATCCAAGAGGAGTTGGAAGAGGCACACTATGCCATGGGTCAAAGTATTCAAGGGGCTAGGTATCAAGATCAAGGAAACTGGAACTACCAAGGGAACTATTGAGGAAACTTTAATAATCGTGATCCCCCGGGTGGTTATCAACAGCCGAGGAGGCCGGAGTTCTCATGGAGCAATCCGAATAATGCGATTCAACCTCCGATGGATGTTGATCCGGGTGCTAAGGTGGAAGAAGGGAAACCGGGTCTTGAGGATACTGTGAACAGGTATATTGAAAAGAATGATGAAAGAGTTAACCACCTTGAGGCAAAACTTGAGAAGAAAATCGATGCAAACCATGAGGTTATATCTAAGCAGGTGAAGGACCTGATGTTATTGATGGGGGAGATGGCAGGAAGTGTTAACAAGCTTACTCAAACTCTTGAGAAGGGGAAGTTCATGTCTCAAAGTATTGAGAATCCAAGGTCCTGCAATGCCATCATATTAAGGTCGGGAATGCAGTACGAGGGACCCATGAGGCCGAAATCAAATTTGGACATGTCTAGGGCCAGGTTCGACCATGGTTCGACCAACATTGAAGGTCGAACCATACAGAGGAGGTCGAACCAACACACTGGACACGATCAGGAGAGATTGTAGCATCGATTCGACCAAACTGCAGATGGTTTGACCTGGCATACAGGTCGAACCTTGGTCGAACCCGACAACTCGGAGCACTCTATTTTTCCAGAACACCTGTTCGACCAAATCAATCATGGTTCGACCTATCCTATAGGTCGAACCTAGGTCGAACTGTATGGCCAGGAGCACTCTGTTTTGTTGCAGTAATGGTTCGACCATGACGTTCATGGTTCGACCTATCAAACAGGTCGAACCCTGGTCGAACCGGATGGCTGAAGGAGTACAGTAGGTAGGTTCGACCTAGGTGCCCGTGGTTCGACCTATTCGGCAGGTCGAATCCATGTTGAACCTCAAATTCAAAAAGAGAGCCATTCTCCAGAAGTAAGGTTCGACCAGTACGTACCTGGTTAAACAGGTCGAACCCTGATCGAACCCTGGTCGAACCCCACCAGAATTTGCCTGTTGCTACTCCGAACACTCTCGATGATGTTGATGCTACTCCAGTGGTTCGAAATGAGCAAAGTACAGAGATCATAGCTGAAAAAAATGGGAGAGAGCCAAGCGATTGAGAGCCGAAAAGGAGAAAGCGGAGAAGGTTGATCGTGATGAATGGGGGATTCCCAAGACAAAGATACCTCCGCCGTTTCCTTACAAGTTTGTGAAGAAGGGATTGGAAGAGAAGTTCAAGAAGTTTTCAGAGATAATAAACAAGATAAGCTTGAGCATTCCTTTCTCAGAGGCAATCATCGAGATGTCGTACTATGCCCGTTTTCTTAAAGATATATTGTTGAAGAAGCGGAGCTTAACCGGAATTGAAACAGTGAATTTATCTGAAAATTGCAGCTCAATCATTCAAAGGAAGCTGCCACAAAAGATGAAGGATCCGGGGAGCTTCACTATTCTATGTGAGATCGAAAACGGGCCAGCACGGCGAGCTTTGTGCGATCTAGGGGCAAGCATCAATTTGATGCCTTTGTCCATCTTTCAGAGGCTTGGTTTGGGGGAGCTTACCCCTACAACAGTGGTTCTCCAATTGGCGGACAGGTCGATGACGTTTCCAAAAGTATAATTGAAGACGTTCTCGTCAAAGTGGAGAAGCTAGTCTTTCCTATGGATTTCCTTGTGCTAGAAATGGAAGAAGACAAGGATAATATCCCTTTAATCTTGGAGAGACCTTTCCTTGCTACTGCCGGAGCAATGATTGATGTTCAGAAAGGAGAGCTTAGACTTCGAATGGACAAAGAAGAAGTTCTTTTCAACTTGGACAAAGCGATGAAGATGCCCATGGAGTCGCAGTGTTATAGTATCGACGTAGTGGAGGAGATTGTGAAAGAGGATATGTCTCTAATCCTGTCAAAGGATCCTCTTGAGACATGTTTGATGGAGTCTTTTACTTATCCCACTACGGAGCTTGACGGATTTTCCAACGAGGTATGTATTGACTTTCTTGAAAACTTACTTGCTTTGGGTGATGACAGGTTTGAATCGGAAAGAACTAAGGTGGAAGAAGTTAAGTGGACTAGGAAGTACTTGCCTTTGGATAACGAGAGCTCTCCGATGGAAGTGAGGAAAGAGGAGTTGAAACCTTTGCCGGAACACTTGAAGTGTGCCTTTCTTGGCGACAACGAAAAATACCCGGTAATTGTATCTTCTTCTCATAATGATGATCAACTTGAGGAGTTATTGAATGTTCTTAGGAAGTATAAATCTGCGATTGGTTGGTCTCTTGAGGATTTGAAAGGAATAAGTCCTTCGTATTGCATGCATAGGATAAGATTGTTAGACGAGGCGAAGGCAAGTGTTCAGAATCACTGGAGGGTTAATCCCGAAATTCAAGAGGTGATTAGGAAGCAAATCCTTACGTGGTTGGATACTGGAATCATATATCCTATTAGTGATAGTCCCAATGTGAGTCCATTGCATGTAGTTGCTAAAAAGGGGGGTATGACTGTAGTAAAAGCTGAGGATGGAGAAGCGATAGCCACAAGGATCCCTACGGGATGGCGTACATGTGTAGATTATAGGAAGTTGAATGAGAACACGTGTAAGGATCATTTCCCTCTTCCTTTCATGGATCAAATGTTAGATCGTCTTGCAGGGTATGAGTTTTATTGTTTTTTGGATGGATACTCGGGGTACAACCAAATTATGATTGCCCTGCTACTTTTCAGAGATGCATGATGGCGATATTCGATGGGTTGATAGAGAAGATCATGGAGGTGTTCATGGATGATTTTTCTGTTTTTGGTTCCTCCTTTGATATTTGTTTGTCTAACCTAGCTATTGTTTTGAAGAGATGCCAAGTGACTAATCTTGTCTTGAATTGGGAGAAGTGTCACTTCATGGTGAAGGATAGGATTGTTCTTGGGCATCATGTTTCTGCCAAAGGATTGCAAGTAGATCGTGCTAAAGTGGTGGCAATTGAGAAGCTTCCACCACCGACCAATGAAAGAGGAGTGCGGTCCTTCCTTGGACACGCCGGTTTTTACAGGAGATTCATAAAAGACTTCTCAAAATACTCTAAGCCCTTATCTCACTTACTTGAAAAGGATGTTCCTTTTGTGTTTGATGATGAATGTTTAATAGCTTTTCAAGTTTTGAAGGAGGCGCTTATCACTGCACCTATCTTGATCACACCGGATTGGACTCAACCTTTTGTACTAATGTGTGATGCAAGTGATGTAGCGCCTGGAGTGGTGCTTGGGCAGCAGAAGGAGAAGAAGTTCTGCGCCATTTACTACGCAAGTAAGACTTTCGATGCGGCACAAAAGAATTACACGGTGACTGAAAATGAGTTTTTGGCTGTTGTGTACGCATTCGATAAGTTCCGTCAGTATTTGTTTGGCATGAAGACTATAGTGTACACGGATCATTCTGCGATTCGGTACTTGATGGAAAAGAAGGAGACAAAGCCTAGGATCATAAGGTGGATTCTTCTACTTCAAGAGTTTGACATGGAGATCCGGGATAAGAAAGGTTCTGATAATGTGTTGGCGGATCATCTTTCGAGGTTGGAGACTAGGGAACATTGCGATAATTCTTTCGAGTATATTGAGGAAATATTCCCGGATGAAAAGATCATGGCCGTGTTTGTTGAAGGGGCTGAGCGAGCATGTGTGGTGGCTGTGCAGGGAGTTGATCCATGGTATGCGGATTATGTTAATTATATTGCTGTAGGAGAAATTCCAAGGGATCTCAACCGATATCAACTTGCTAAATTCAAAAGGGATGTTGAGACTTTCATATGGTATGATCCATTTGTGTACAAGATTTGTACGGATTCTATCATCCATAGGTGTGCCCGAGATGGAGATGGAGAGTGTTCTCGAGTTTTGCCACGCACAATCTAACGGGGGGCACTTCGGCGCTCAAAAGACAGCAGCCAAGGTACTTCAGTCCGCTCTTTATTGGCCTACGTTGTTCAAGGATTGTGAGACCTATGTGGCGTCTTGCTATAGATGTCAACGCATGGGAAACATCGGTAGGAGAGATGAGATGCCACTTCAGCCGAGCATAGTGGTCGAGATTTTTGATGTGTGGGGGATCGATTTTATGGGGCCTTTTCCCCTATCTAATGGATTTCTCTATATTTTACTTGTGGTGGATTATGTTTCTAAGTGGGTGGAAGCGATTCCTACTCGCTTGAATGATTCGAAAACTGTTATATCTTTCTTGAAGAAGCATATCTTTGCCCGTTTTGGAGTTCCTAGAGCACTTGTTAGTGATGGAGGTACTCACTTCGTAAATAAATTTCTTGAGAAGGTGCTTAAAGGGTATGGTGTTAAGCATAGGGTTACTACACCCTATCATCCTCAAGCGAATGGGCAAGCGGAGGTCTCTAACCGTCAAGTCAAACAGATTCTGGAGAAAGTGGTTGGAACCAATAGAAAGGATTGGGCTCGAAAGCTCGATGATGTCGTGTGGGGGTTCCAGACCGCGTACAAGACGGTGTTAGATATGACACCGTATCAGATTGTCTATGGGAAGCCATGCCATTTACCTGTAGAGATTCAACACAAAGCATTTTGGGCTTTGCGAAGCTTGAACTTGACTCTCAAGGATGTGAAGGAGTTGAGGATTACTCGCATCAATCTTTTGGATGAGTTTCGGAGTCGTGCATACAAGAATTCAGAGATTTACAAGGAAAGGATTAAAAGGTGACATGATTCGAAGATCTCGTATAAGGAGTTCAAGCAAGGAGACGAGGTATTACTCTTTAACTCTCGTTTAAAGCTTTTTGTAGGCAAGTTGAAATCAAAGTGGACGGGACCGTTCATGATTCATCGAGCCTTAGGTGGGGGTAGTTTTGAGCTCATTGACAAGGATAGAGACATTTTTGCGGCGACTGGACATCGCTTGAAGCATTATAGGTCGCCGGATGATGTTTGTGTCATGTTTGTGGATACCTTGATTTGAGTTGGTATCGTCATGACTCTCCGACGTTAAACATGAGCGCCTATTGGGGGCTTTTCCTCCCGTTTTAATGCTTTATTTCTTTTCTATGAGTAAGAAATTTTTATATTTGAAGTGCTTACTTATCGGCAATTACATCTCTTTTCAAACTTAGTTTCAACTATAGTTTCTACTAAGTTTGGGGGGTGTGATGTACTTACCTTGATTAGTACCGATAGTATAATCTTTTCTTCGTGATGTTTGTTAGGGGAGTTGGTTTTTGCGCCATATTTAAAATTTTAATTGATTTTGATGTGACGATTTTTGCAACTTGCCTAATGTCCCGTGGTGTTTTTGTTGTTTCGTATTTTGAGTGATTGTGGAGTTACTCATGAATAATATTTTGTGGAACAATTTTTGATGAGGTTGTGCTCTAGTTAGTACATAATGATTCGTATTGAAGTTTGAAGTGTGTA
The DNA here is from genome assembly GCA_023678885.1 of Pogostemon cablin. Classification (NCBI taxonomy): domain Eukaryota; kingdom Viridiplantae; phylum Streptophyta; class Magnoliopsida; order Lamiales; family Lamiaceae; genus Pogostemon; species Pogostemon cablin. The sequence goes on from CM042967.1 coordinate 26,839,888, forward strand.
GGGATTAAAGAACACTCAGTTTGGAAGCTTAGAAGGGTGGTTCGACAAAACCTAGGGTAGGTTCGACCAAAGCCTGGAGGTCAAACCGAGCAGAGGAAGTCGAACCGACGCAGAAAATCATCCAGTGAGGTGGTTTGACCAGATCATTCTAGGTTCGACCTGTCTAACAAGTCGAACCAAGGTCGAACCCGAGGTCTTAAATCATGCAGTAGGGTGGTTCGACCTGAGTCGATATGGTTCGATCTGCTTGGAAGGTCGAACCCGAGGTCGAACCAGTTCGTTCAGAGCACTCTATTTTCCAGAAGATTGGTTCGACCAACACAAGGGTGGTTCGACCTGTCCAGCAAGTCGAACCCAGGTCAAACCAAGAAGAGCATTTGTCCAGAAGGTAGGTTCGACCTCATCATCCATGGTTCGACCTGTTCAAGAGGTCAAACCTGAGGTCGAACCAAGCCAGGTATGCATTTTAAGTCAATTTTTCAGAAGGGTTCGATCACTTTTTCAAAACACCAAATCCCGAACCCTCTTCGAACCTCTACACTCTTGCACAAATTCTTCAATTACACTTGATTGCACACCGATTACACAACATTACACCTTGAATTTATGAATTGGGCGTGGATTTGGGCGATTTTTGTCGCAAAATCAGGGCTCCAGCCGCGATTCTTAAGTGTGTGTGTGATTCGATCGTTTGTTTACCATGGGCAAGTAAAAAGGTACGTTCTTCCAACTCAATTACTCTAGGATTGAAGGTTTAGGTATGCAATTCGTTGTGGTTAGGAGGATTGAGGTTGAATTTGGTTGGTTTTCATGGTAAATGTTGATAATTTGATTTGATTCATATAAATTCATGTTTGTTGGTGGAGAATGTTTGATTATAGATTGAACTTGATGGTTTATGTGAATTGATCAACAATTTTGTGCATCTATTAGGATAAGCATGTTAGTTTAGTTCAAATTGTTGATAGTTTGAGTTGTTCATGAAGTTCAATTGTTGAAATTTATGTTGGATGGCTTGAATTGGTTAATGCATGCTTGTTGGTTATGTTTTGATGATTAAAGAACGTGTGATTGAAGATGTTTTGAGCATGTTGAATAAGCAAGTGGTGTTGAGATGTTAGTTTGAGTGATTATGCATGGATGCTTGAAGTTTTGAGTAGAGTATAGGATATGCTAGTCAAATACTTGTGTTCTTGTCTTGTTGGTTGTGTTAAAATAGTTGTTTTCAGGAAAGGGATAAGGATCAAGTAAAGGTAAAGGTAGAGCAGAGGAAGTAAGATCGAAGAAGAGGCAAGACAGGCCTTCGAATGTGGATACAGTGACTAGGAAGCTGAGGCAAGATCGTTTACCTGAGAACTTCAAAATTCAAATGCAAAACTGGGATGAGATTAAAGAAAAATGGGAAGAAGTCTCAGATAAGATAGCTCGTACTCGATACCAAGATGATGCGGCGATGAGGATAATGAGAATTGGGAATGACATTTTCTGGATGTTCGATCAAGTGGGTATCTGGAGGTTTATGGAGTTAAAGAAGCCGACGTATTTCCATGTTACAGCGGAAGTAGTTTGCTCATTTGAGATGGTGAAGGACCCGCTTGGGTACCCGTATCAGTGTACGTTTCAGCTTGGTGGAGTGAGTAGGAGATGGACGTCTGAGGATTTTAATGAGCTGTTTGAGACGCCTTTGGGAATCTCTTGTTTGGAGAATGGTACGTTCAACGCTAATAGGTTTTGGAGAGAGATCACAGGGGAGATTGGAGATTATAAGATTAGGCAGGCTCGTGCTTCTTCGATAAGGAATCCAGTTTTGAGGTACATGGATCGTGTTTTGAGCAACACGTTGTTCGCCCGCTCAGAGGGGAGTGTTGTGTCTAGAGGAGAGCTTTACGCCTTGTGGTGTATGCTAAATGGGGTGCAGTTCAATGTTGGAGCGTATTTCATTGCACAGCTACATCGATTCAGGACCATTGGGTTTCAAAAGGTGAATATTGGAGGGTTACTGACGATTGTGGCTGAGCATTATAACTTGGATTTCACTGGCGTCACACCCGTTAGAGGAGAGCCCGATTTGGTGATGTTTACATGCATGAAGGGAGGATTTGCCCATTTCAAAGATGGAGATTGGTTCTTCACGAGGGGACTCAAACCTTTCAATTTTATATTACCCTTCGATGTGAGTAACTTGACTACTCTCCAAGTGGCGAGGAACAAGTTGATGGATTCTCTCAGACACAACGCCTTATCCGTGACGGTGAAGTCGGGTGGTAATTGGAGGACTGTATCGCAGGTGTGTGCGGATGGTAGGATGGCGGAGTTACAGCAGATTGTTGATCGAGGAGAGTTTGGTCCACCACAGCAGCCCGAGGAGGAAGAGCAGCCCAAGAAGGAGCAGCACGACGCACCTCAGCATGAGCCAGCACCGCGTCAGCAGCGGGCTATCCCAAATGATACACGGGAGCAGCTTCGCCTTATTAATGAGTAGCTGGTCGCGATCATTGCTAGCCAGCAGGAGATGAATCGACAGCTCGCACTCGCTAACGCCAACTATGCTACGCTGAATGAGAGGTATACTGCTTTGAATGAAAAAGTTGGTAGGTTGGGTGATCGAGTTGATTACTTGGATAGACACATCGGTGATCTACACTGGATTGTGGAGCGGAGGCTTGATGATGAGAATGTTGATGATGAGGATGAGGATGATGATGCTTCGGAGGAGTAGTTTGGTTCAGGTTTTCTTTGGTTTCTTCCGATTCATCTTGATTCCATTATTTTTCTTTTGGGGTGTGATTCATGCGTGAGTGGAATGTATAAGTGATATCAATTGATAGATGCTTGTATGATTGATTGGGTATAAGCTTGTTGATTTTGTACATTCATATGTTCATGTGTTAATTTCTATTGATGAAAGGCATGTATAATTTGATAAGTATGTTGAGTTTGTGTGGAATTGATCTTAATTATGTGCTATGAGGAGTACTAGGATTACCTATGTGAGGATTTGAGCTTTCTAATCATGTTTGATCATGATTATTTTATTCTTGAGAGGATCATTCATATGAACGTATTCTAGAACTTGGCTTGGAGTCTTGTGTGAGACTTATGATTGATAAATTGCTAGGACATGATCTTAAGCCATTATTTTGTGATTAAGCTACTTAGCCAAATTTTATCCTTCCTAATGATCTTATTAACCCTTGGATGCCTTGTTGAGCCGTTAAAGCTTTTTCTTTGGTAGCCAAAGTAAATAACCTTATAAACCTTTATTTGAGCTTGATTAACCTATTCATTGGTAGAGAGAGTTGAGGTGAGTAAGTGTTACAAGAAGAAAGAGGAAGATAGAATATGATTGGATGAAAAGAATATGGTTAAATCTTGTTTAGGGATAGTGCCTGAAACTGGTACCCCGATTGATTTTATACTTAGTGCATGAAGCTTTGCAGCTGATGGCCTATACAAGAGAAGAAGGGTAGTGCCTAAAACTGGTACCCGAATTGTCTAAAGAGATGATGTTGATGCACGAAAAAGAAGGAAAATCCATGAAAAGAATAGGAGAAGTTGGAGGAAATATTGCAGCAAGAAGTAGAAATCAAGAACCTCCAAGGTAACTCTCTACTAGTGTCTTAAGTCACTTTACCTAAATTTTCCTACCTTTTTCCAAAGAGACAACATTATAACCCAAAAACAAGTCCTTTGTGATCCTAGTGAAGAGTTGATTATAAGTTGATTTTTGAGACTTTTGCCAAGCTTATGGTTACGCGTGAATATGGATTGATATGAGTGTTTATATTAACCTATATAGTGCCTCACGCACTTGAGTGAAAGAGAATAAATACTTATCTTGTGAGCTAGATTACTTAGTACTCCGAATGGTATGTGATTGGATTGGTTTGGCATGAGTGATATATATGAAGCAATTAATACTTGTTTGATTTAATGAAGTTGCATGTGTGATATGTGTTGTACTTTATCTTGGTGAATTATACACGACTCCTGTGGTTTGATTTGGTTGCCTCGGAACGAGCAACATGTAAGTTTGGGGGTTTGATGAGTGTGTAAATTCACAAGTTTGGCACCATGTTTTGTGCTAGTTTTGGAGAGTTTTGATGTGGAAATAGGTGGAAAACCTATATATATTGTGAATTAGCATGAATCAGGTGTTGGTGGAGCTATTTGAGTGGTTTTCATAGCAAAAACGGAGTGGAAGTGCCAAGAATCGAAGAGACGAAGTCGAGACCATGCGAACCGCCAAGAAAAGAGGTGGGTTCGACCTGTTGGAGGAGGGTTCGACCTCTCCAGCAGGTCGAACCAGTGTTGGAGAAGTGCAGGAAGTAGGTTCGACCATGACTCGAGGGGTTCGACCTGTTCATCAGGTCGAACCATGGTCGAACCAGTTCGTGAGAAGCTTGGTTCGACCACGACGTTGGGAGTTCAACCTGACGGTTGGCCGAACCAAAAGCAGAAATTGTCCAGTGATGAGGTTCGACCTGGGGTTCGACCAAGTCCTGAGAGGTTCGACTTGTTCAAGAGGTCAAACCAGTGCAGAATTCTTCCAGTAGCGGGGTTTGACTTGGGGTTCGACCTGTGGCCAGTGGTTCGACCTGTTTGACGAGGTCGAACCTACGTGCGGAAACTTACCTTATTCGGATTTTCGAGGCCAAAACGCGTGGGATCACTTGAAAAGCCCATTCCAAGCCCTAGAGACATGATTACAAGTATAAAAGAAGGCTCATGCAGGCAAGAAAAGGAGAGCAAGCGCGTCCAAGTACGAAGAGCTTAAGATCGTGAATCGTTAGAGGAAAGTAGGAGGGCTGAGACAGAGGTTCGGCTGGAGATTCAAGTAAGATCAGTCTATCTAACCATGATTGCTCCTAGATCAATAATGGGCTAGAGCCACTTCGGTAGTTCTAGGGTTATGAAGGTTTCATGAGTTAAATTTGTATTTCGTGTGTATACTCCGTACAACACTACTTGTGGTTTAGTTTATATAAGATTGCACGTTTTTAATCCATACTCATAGTTGTTTTGTGCATCAATAATCGTTGTGTAGAGTCTGAATGCATAACATGGTTATTGGTTGAGTGCGTTCACTAATGAGCAGGGTTCATTGTTATAATTCTAAGTGAAGGGATTCCAAAGTCTTATTAAAACCGTCTTATATGAATGTTTGTTAATTGAATTGAATTCGGGTTAACAAGTAGGATAAAGAGTATAACTTTATAGTACCTACAAAGGGAGATCAAATCGGGTTAGAGTACTAAGTGCACGGGAAATAATTGATTATGATAGTACCTAGAAAGGGAGGTAAAGTATGCGTCTTGCTCTGAGGATACTCACACGTGTCAAAAGCTTATCTATTTGTGTCTATAGAATAGATTTGCATGGTCTAACGATGCATCCATAAAGCACAAGGCAGAGTCGGACATCGACACATGAAAGCATAAATTAACGAATGAAACTGGATGGCCTGACGAACTACCTATCATCTTATTTTATCACAACTACTATTTTCTTGTTCTTGTTACTTATTTGCTATTTTACTTGTTACTTAGTTTACAAACCAACAAATTACAATTCTCAACATAGTCCTAATCTACTAGAACGTAATTAAAGTAATATTTAACCGTCCCGTGGATTCGATATTTAACTTGGTCACCTTCGAAACTACAATTGATATCCTTCATACTTGGGGATTAAAGTTGTGTGTTGAGAAAACAACCATCAGTATACTCTGTACAACATTACTTGTGGTTTATTTTATATAAGACTATGCTTATTTAATTCATACTCAGAGTTATTTTGTGCATCATTAATTGTTATGTAGAGTCTGAATACATATCTTGATTATTAATTGAGTGCATTCACTGCTGAGCAGGATTACATGTTATGATTCTAAGTGAGGGGACTCTGAAGTCTCATTAGAACTATCTTTATATAAATACTTATTAATTGAATCTTATTCGGGTTAATAAATAGGACAAAGAGAATAAGTTTATAGTACATATAAAGGGAGATCATATCGGGTTAGAGTACTTAGTGCACGGGAAATAATTGATACTGATAGTACCTAGAAAGGGGGATAAATTATATCTCTTGCTCCAAGGATATTCACACATGTAATAAGCTTATTTACTTATGTCTATAGAGTAGATTTGCATGGTTTAGCGATGTGTCCATACTCCACAAGGCAGAGTCGAATATTGATACATGGAAGGGAAGTTAATGAGTAAAACTGGAGAGCCCGAAGGACTATCTAATTTCTCACTTATTCACTTTCGTTTAATCTCTACTGCTTGATTACTTTACTTGCTATTTAAATTTCTTATTTTAAGGTTACTCAATTATTCTACCAATCTATTGCCAACCTAGTCTTAATAAGTTAGATTATAATTTAATTGATAATAATACGTCCCTTGGGTTAGATAATCACTTGGTCTCTTATCAAAGCTACAATAATATTCTTCATACTTGGGATTAATTGTGTGTTGAGAAAACGCTCATCAAGTTCTTGGTGCCGTTGCCGGGGATGACATTAATTATTAATTTATTATTTCTAGTTTAATTGAGACTATTTTATTCTTGTCTTTATTTTCTAATGCATATTTTTCTTAGATGTATGCACACTAGATCGAAAGCAGGAACATTAGAGCCTTTTAATCTGGAAATTAGTGCATCGTCGAGGAAGAAGAAGGCAAAGAAGAATAAGAAAAAGAATGTAGAACCAACTGAAGCTCTTAATTTAGGATTTGAAGTTGACGAGTTGAACTTGAAAGCGATTGAAGCTGCAACAGGTGACAAATCAGAAGCAGAAGCAGTCAACATGGCCCAAGAAATGGCAAATCCGGATAATATTGCCATTCGAAAAGTCTTCAAGAACAACGGAGGAGCCAATTTGGAGATGTTAGGAGCAAGAGGAGTCGATGCGGATTTTGATCTTCACCCTGCTCTGATTAGCATGATAGAAAGGAGTCCCTTCTCTGGGAGAACCTTTGAAGATCCTCAACAGCATCTGAATAAATTCCTAGGGTATGCAAGCACACAAAAAAGCATAAAAGATCATGAGATGCGAGGAAAAGTGTGTTGTTTAAATTCTCGCTTACTGAAAGAGCGAGAGATTGGTACGATACTCTTAAAGCTGCTGAATGCACTACTTGGGAGCAATTGAAATTGAAGTTCTTGGAGAGATACATGCCACCATCCAAGGTGTTTAGGATGAAGCAAGACATCAATCAATTTGCTATTAGGAGTTGAGAGAAGTTTCATGAGGCTTGGGACAGATTCAAGGACATGTTTCAAAAGTGTCCACGGCATGGGCTATCTAAAGCTCAATACATCATTATTTTCTACAACGGGTTGGGTTGTGATTCTCGAGTGTTACTTGATGCTTCTTCTAATGGAGCACTACTTACAAAAACTTCCGTTGAGCCCAAAAACTCTTTGAGGATATTTTGATAAATTCAAGAGATTGGTCAACTGATAGAGTGAGAGGCACTTATGTTCTTAGATAAGTAGCACAGGTTGAGCACACAATGGTTAAGTCGAGTAGAGAAGATAAGATCGTCTCTAGTTTGGCTAATATCAACAAGTTACTTAAGTCTCAGCAAAAGTAAATTACTGATATAGCATAGCAAGTACCAATTATACAGCAGGATGTTAGGAATGAAGGAGCTATGCAAGAGGAATTAAAAGAGTCAAACTACGCCATGGGTCAAAGTATTCAAGGAACGAGGTTTCAAAATCAAGAAAATCAGAATTATCAAGGGAACTTCAATAATCATGGTCCCCCTGGTAATTATCAACAACCAAGGACGCTGGAGTTTTCATGGAGTAATCCTAATGCAGCAGTGCAAGCTCCTATTGGTGTTGATCTGGGTGCTAAGGTCGAAAAAGGAAAATCCAGTTTTAAGGATACGGTGAATAGGTACATGACGAGGAATGATGCAAGAGTGGATCGTCTAGAGGCAAAGTTAGAGGCTAAAATTGATAAAAATCATGAGGATATGTTTAAGCAGATAAAGAACTTATTGTTGTTGATGGGGCAGATGGTCGGGAATGTAAATCAATGGACCCAAACGGAAGTAAAAGGAAAGTTCACATCTCAGAGGATTACGAACTTGAAGAAGAGCCACGCCATCACGTAAAAGTCTGGAACACAGTATAATAGACCGATGATGCCGAAAATTGATTCTGGAGCTCCATGAGCTCGATTTGACTATGGTTCGACCTAGACCGCAGGTCGAACTATACTGCCTAAGTCGAACCAAGCACTTGGACAGCCCTTGGAGAGATCGGATGTCCGGTTTGACCAACACTACCCTGGTTCGACCAGCACTCATGGTCAAACCGAGGTTAAACCAGCCTATCCAGAATTCTTTGAAGTTGGGTTTGACCAATATCATTCTGGTTCGACCAACCCTGATGGTTGAACCATGGTCGAACTGACCTGTCCACGCGATGCCATACTTTCTGAAGCTTGGTTTGACCACTACATACCTAGTTTGACCAGCACTCATGGTCAAATTGAGGTCGAACCACCTCGTTTAGTACTGTTTTCCACGAAGAATGCTTTACCTGATGTTGAGGCTACTCCAGTTGCATCCAAAGAGCAGAATACTAAGCTTATAGCAGAAAAGAAATAGGAAAAAGCAATGAGATTGAGAGTCAAGAAGGATAAAATGGAGAAGGTTGAACGTGATGAATGGGGAATTCCTAAGACAAAGATACCTCCTCCGTTTCCTTTCAGGTTAGTGAAAAAAGGATTGGAAGAAAATTTCAAGAAGTTTCAAATATCATAAACAAGATAAGCTTGAGCATTCCTTTTTCTGAAGCAATCTTAGAGATGCCGTACTATGCCTACTTTCTAAAGGATATACTTTTGAAGAAGAGAAGCTTGAACGGAATTGAAATGGTGAATTTTTCTAAGAACTGTAGCTCAATCATTTAGAGAAAGCTGCCAGCTAAGTTAAAGGATCCGGGAAGCTTCACTATTCTATGTGAAATTGAAAGGGACCGGCACGACAAGCCTTGTGCGATCTTGGGGAAAGCATCAATTTGATATCCTTGTCAATATTTCAAAGGTTTGGTTTGGGGAAGTTAACTCCCGCAACAGTTGCTCTACAATTGGCGAATAGGTCATTGACTTTTCTGAAGGGTGTGATTGAAGATGTTCTAGTGAGAGTAGAGAAACTGGTTTTTCATGTGGACTTTCTAGTACTTGAAATGGAAGATGACAAGGATAATGTCCCTCTTATCTTAGGGAGTGATGAGTGATATTTTCACCTAGATTTTAGTATCTTTTTATGTTTATTTTCGGTTTGTTTTATCCGTATTTTGAGTCATTATTGGTGGTGTTATGTGTTTCTTGGAATTTTTGTGTGAATGAACTTATAAATGATGAATCAGGTGAAAAATGTAACAAAAATGGAGTCGGGAGAAAAAGAGAGGAAAAACAACGCAACACGGTCGGCCGTGTCGCGTACACGGGTCAAGTTCCTCGCACGGACCTGTGCCGTTAGCCGTGCGCGGAAGCCAGATAGCACAACACGGCCACACCTGTGGCCGTGTGCGGCGCACGAGCCGTGTAGGTGTTAACATTGCTGAAAAATCCAGATTCCTTCTAGAAGGCCCCATGGGGGTATAAATACCTCTCTATTCAACAACCCCACGAAATTGAGCTGGCAACACACACCTCACACACAATTCTCTTCATTTTACACCTTTTCTTCATTCATTCATCATCTATCATCATCCTTTCATAAATCCACCATCATTTCATCTTCAAATCAAGTGAGGAAGCAAAGAAGAGGAGGATTTCACTCAAGGAAGGAAGGAGATTCATTTGGATTCAATCCAAGGGAGTTTTCATCTTGATTTAGTGTTAAACCTTTTAGTTTACAATGATTTGTAAGATTCCTAATGTCTATGTTATGGATCTTGTGATGATTGTAGGCTAATCTCCTTTGTGAGATTAGCAACATGATAGGAGTTGAATAATTTGTGATATTCATGTACTTAACTTCATGTGTGGATTTGGTAATTGATTTTCTATCATTGATGTTTAATATCTTGAGGTTGATGATGTTTTGTGTGTTTAATTATTTTAAGCATGTGATTAGATTGAGAAATCAATTGCATATTTAGGATAGTTAAGTGAATCATTTCATCAAACACTTCATGTGCATTATAGATTATTAGGAGATTGAGAAGTCCTTAATAGTTTAGAACCCTTTGATAGAATATATCATTTATTAGATTGAGAAGTCAATAGATTATGTGAAGGGACTCTTAATTGAATCTAGTACCTAGTTGGAATGATTTAATTGAGAACTAACCATGGAACCTTTATAAGATCATATCCTACCCATTCCGAGAGGAAGCTTAGGTGACATTAGTGTTAGCCCTTAGTCAAGCCTTAAACCACATGAGTTTGAATGCATGAATATATGAATTACCACTCCTTGATTGTTGTTAATCTCACCCTTGCTTAATTTGGAAAACACTCATTTAATCATTTAATCTTGCTTGCATTGATTGATTTAATTTTTGTTTGATCACTCCTCCATTGATATCCGTCTCTATAAAATTACAATGAACATGAGATCGCTTAAGCACTAGTGTCTACCTCCCTTGGGTTCGATAATTTCTTGAATTGGTCATTCTCCACTAAACTATGGCTTATCAGGGAGACCATTCCTTACCACTGCTGGAGCGAGATTGATGTTCAAAAGGGTGAGATAAGGCTGCAGATGGATAAAGAAGAGGTTCTATTCAAACTTGATAAAGCAATGAAGATGCCGATGGAGATGCAGTGTCACAGCATTGATGTGGTGGAGGAGTTCATGAAGGAAGATATGTCCTTGATCCTTTCAAAGGATCCCTTGGAGACATGCTTGGCAGAGTCTCTTACTTTATCCCTTGGAGACATGCTTGGCAGAGTCTCTTACTTTTCCTACACCGAGCTAGATGAGCTCTCTAATGAGGTATGTATTGAATTTCTTGAAAATTTACTTACTTTGGGTGATGACAGGTATGAATCGGAAAGAACTAAGTTTGAAGAGGTGAAGTGAACTAGAAAGTACTTGCCATTGGATAGAGAGAGCACAGCAAAAGAGGAAAAGAAAGAGGAGTTGAAACCTCTACCGGAATATTTGAAGTATGCCTATTTAGGTGACAATGAAACATATCTGGTAATTGTATCTTCTTCTCTAACTGATAATCAACTCGAAGAGTTATTAGATGTGCTTAGGAAGTATAAGTCTGCGATTGGTTGGTCTCTAGATGATTTGAAAGGTATTAATCCTTCATATTGCATGCATAAGATAAGATTATTAGATGAGGCTAAGGGTAGCATTCAGAATCAGCGGAGGGTGAATCCCGCTATTCAAGAAGTGATAAGGAAGCAAAACCTAACATGGTTAGATGCAGGAATTATATATTCAATTAATGATAGTCCCCATGTGAGTCCATTACATGTTGTAGCTAAGAAAGGGGGCATGACTATTGCCAAGTCAGATAATGGAGAGGCATTAGCCACTAGGATTCCTACGGGGTGGCGAGTGTGTACGGATTATAGGAAACGAAATGAAAATACACGCAAAGACCACTTCCCACTTCCTTTCATGGATCAAATGCTTGATCGTCTTGCAGGGTATGACTTTTATAGTTTCTTGGATGGGTATGTTGGCATTCGATCATTTGGTTAACGTGAACCATTAGCATACCATGCGTTTCTAACACAGCGGAAGCAATAAATCATAGAAACGATTACCGTTCACCATGGTATGTTGATAAAGATTAATTCTCGCAGGCAGCCTGCACAGTTCCACGAGAATGGCCATAACTTCCTCGTCTGATATCGGAATTGAATGATCTTTGCGTTCAGACGATCCTCTCTTCGACGGCTTTCTGTCAGTATATTGATCATCAAATTCTGAGTACTGTACGAATTTATACAAATTTCACAAGATCGCGGACAGCAGCAGCAAACTACCTTCTGATCTTCTGCTGTATGTCCCAAGTCCGATCTCGACGTCGTGTGGGCGACGATCTACGAGACCTCCTCAATCTGCTCTCAACCCTCATCACACGTGAATAATCAATTAGATTTTTAGGGTTCCAGATAAGCTGAGGTGACTTATATACATGGGCTACAGCAGGGACCAGGAGGAGAAATTGGGTTGGGCCTCCATTGGGCTTAAGTATCCAAGCTTAGCCCAAAGCTTATACTTAAGTCCAATAATAATAATATATTCCACTAAAATATTATTATTGCACTACCGTACCAATCCCAAAATTACGTTTTGGGCTCCTTCTTATTATGAGTCCATTAGTCTCCCCATGTTTAAGATATACAATGTCCATTAATTAATTAAGTTACTGACAACCCAATTAATTAATATCTCATCCAAGAGTAGTACCACTCAACCTCATTATCATGCCGGAATAAATTCCACCTGCAGGGTTTACATGATAATCCTTATGAGCTCCTCAAGGGGACATCATCAACCTATGACGGACACGGATTCCTTCTACAATTAGCAGCACACCATAGAGACAGCACTACTTCCCAACTCATCGAGTTTGTTGATTTAATTACATGTAAATCTCACCCATTGATGAATCAAAGAAATACATACTGCCCTACGTGTCGAGATTATTGTATAGGGATTAAGAGCACGAACTTCCATAATAACTGAGATCAAGTTCTCCTATAAGTCAGTATAAGTCGAACGATCTCAAGCGGTCCTGCTCAATACACACAAGTGCACTAATGTGATTCTATAGCCAAGACAAGCTAATACCAAACCACACTACAACCATCCCGATAGAGAGTCCCCGTCTATCTCAGTTGTGAGCATCAGTTTATACTTTATAAGGAAACCGATAATATGATCTTCCGCGTGTTGTCGCACAACATATTATCTACAGTATAAAGTAAGTGGACTATTGCATTGAACATATAAATAAATTATAAGATGCAATCATTTGATCATATGATTCTCATTTCAAATTAATTGTTACAATATTGTTCATACAAAAAGCTAGACTTTTAGTATACAATCCAACAATCTCCCACTTATACTAAAAGACTATGCTGTCATGTCTTCTGCCATACATCTGATTTCCACTCCCACTACACGACCATCAAAAGCTCTCGCCTTAAGGTCCTTGTAAATGGATTTACTAGGTCATCATCCGATGCAATCTAGGCTACAACAACCTTCCCTCATCATACGATTTCTCGTAATAGGTGGTACTTGCACTCCATGTGTTTAATTGCCTTATGGGCTCGTGATTCCTTCAAGTTTGCAACTGCACCAATATCATCAATATAAATTGTGATATCCTTGGGCAAACTTAGAAACACTTCGAAGTCCATCTTGAAGTTTCTAGAGTCATACAGATACTTTGGCTGCCTCATAGGCTCCAATTTATCATCTTTCCATGATGGAGTCCGGAGTCTGAAATATATTTCTATATAACACTCCTCCACATTATGACTCAACTTCCTAAAATTAAATGCATAACCTTTGAGGTAGATTTACTGTCGTCCCTATCTGATTTGAAAAATCTGAATCTATTAACCCATAAGAATCAGTGAATCTGTTCGGTAAGCCCACATATAGTTTCTAGTCCTTTTCAGGTACATAAGTATATGTCTTACCACAGTTCATCATTCTTGTTTCGGGTTACGTTGATACCCACTGTTCATGCCATCGGCAAAAAGATATCCAATCTCGTGCATAGCATTCCTTAGATTAAGCTTCCTCATTTGCCGAAGCATAAGGAACCGCTTTCATCTTCTTTATCTACTTTTGTGCCACAAGACACATTCACTTAGATAAATTCACATGCTAAACGAGTAATGATCGTATCATTATATGAAACTTGAGATAAGCATAACATCCTTTCTTGTGATCCGTATTACCGTGATCAAAAGGATATTTTTGCTCTTCTTAAGTCCTTCATCTCATACCGCTTTATCAACCATACCCATACGCCCGACAATACTCTTTCATTGTCTCCAATGAGCAAGATACTATCTACGTATAGTACAAGAAATACCACCACGTTTCCATCACTCTTTTCAATACACAAGACCCATCCGATCATTGATTAGATCCATGTCACTGGATTACCTCATCAAAACGGATGTTTCATGATCTTTAAGCTTGTTTTAGTCCATTAATGAACACTTTTAAGCTCACTATCACAATGCTCTTAGCTCTTTGCAATGAATCACTCTGGTTGCTTCACATAGATGTTTCCCTTAAGACTTTCAATCAGGAAAGCTGTCTCGACATCTATTTGCTATCCCTTATATTTCATATGAGTAGCAACAAATAAAAAAGTCCGGATCAACTTAGGCATAGCTACCGGCGAACAGGTTTTCTCATAATCGAACCCTTTCTTTCTGAGTATACCTTTTCGCAACAAGCTTGCTTCCAAGGTTTTCACCTTATTCTATGATCCTCTTTTATTCTTGCATGCCCGCTTCCAATGGCTTTTACGCCATTTAGCGGTTCAACAAGCATCCAGACCTAATTTAAAATCCATCGATTCTATTTTAATATTCATTGCACTTACTAAGATTCCGCATTTTAATTTTGTAGTGCAACGTCGTATTCCTGGGATAATACCATGTTTACTAAGGATCAAGTCTTACGACTTTCCCAAAACATGTATCTCACGGGTTGTCGAATAATCCTCCCACTGCGACAAGGCACTACATGTAATTGTGTATCAGACGTGACACGCATTGCAGTTTACCTTGTGGTATATCCTTTTGTACACTTGGTACTTATACTTTGTGTTTTCTTCTCACTACCTTTAGAACAACTCATACATGGGTTTATGATTTATTACATAGTCCCTTTCCAAAAATCTAGTGTTTGTGTTAACAATCACCCTTCGATCTTTTAGACTAAATAAATCACCTTCATTTTTATAGCATATCCCACAAACAGACAAACATTCAAATGAATTACTGTTTCTAGGGCTTATCCATAAAATGAATTAAGTAATTCCAAATAATTCATCATCTATCTAATCATTACCATAAGAGTCTTATTCCTTCTATCCACCACACCATTCAGCTGGGGCATGCCCGGTGTAGACCACTTGAGATTTAATCTCAACCTCTGATTAATAGTTCCTAATTATCCTAAGAGGTACTCGTAATGACGATTAAATCGTCATTATTTGATATATTTTCCATGATGCTTTACTGTACCAACCTTGTAATTCTTGAATAAATAAAGAATTTAGACATGCAGTGCATCAAATAAATATATCGGTATCTAGAATAATCTTCGATTATTCATAACCACCTCTCGCCTAGATAATATTAGGTCCACTTGAATCAGAATGAACCAATTCCAACATATATATCTTTGGCTCTACACCCCTTTACCTTGAAAAGGTAATTAATCATTTTTACTTCCAAGTAAGACTCGCAAGTCCGATAGTTTTCACTTCAGATAAACCTTACGGTCCATCTGCTATCAACTTTTGAGTCCTACTCAAGTAAAATGATCTAGTCTTAGACGCCAAATGCATGTTTAGTTCATCTCCGAAGGTTACTTTCTCTTACTAAGATCAGAAGATGCATTATTAATTACTATTTATTGCATCTGTGGAATATACATGATTTAAGAGTATACAAATTGTCCATCAACGTACCATAACAGATTACAACTCTATCCTTCATTATAATGACCATGTCATTTAAATGAAATGGAGTATCCATCTATTAATGCATAGAAACCGAAATCAAATTCTTTCTATGAAAACGTAAGTAAAGACAATTTTACAAAATCAAACGTTTATTCATATCGTAAGATAAATAAACAACTCCCACTGCAATAGCCACTAGTCTTGTAGTTTTACCCATGTCATAACAATCTTATCCTCACTTAGTAATGAACATTCAGTGATTCCAGTATCTACACACTTCGTGTCAGTAGATGCCATCACTAATCATGTTTAAACAACTAGTAAGTAAGATTCTATCCTTGTTCACTCCTTTTATGAAATTGAATTTCCTTTACCACATGTTTTGTCAGAAGTTTCCCACCATATACAACCTCTTGTAATTCATGAGAAACTTACTCAAAACATCTAGGCAATTATGAAGAATAAAATTGACTTAGGTTTCCCCTTCAACTTCTATTCCATGTATTTCCAATTCATTCATCAAATTCAATCATGACCTATCGCCTTTTAAATTACTCAAGTATCCGAAGAGTTACATGAGACCATCATATTTCTGTGAACCTCTCATCTCTTCACTAGAGACTTTAATAGGCATCATGAGACGTCCTTTGTGAGAACACACATGTATTTTCTTAAGCAGTAAAATTCAAAACCAAGATTCTTTTCTAATCATCTAATTTGGACAAGTAAATATAATTTCTTTTAGTTAATAATAAGTGAGATAAAACCATTTGAAAATCAGAGAATCACAAATAAATATACCGATCAAAACTTTGAATTTTATCCTTTTATATTGATTCCCTCATAACAATATAAAAATAAAATTCACCGACATCTCAAGCACCGTGAGTCTGCAAGCCACGATAGTGTGGACGTTTACAAACCCGAACATTTACAAGAGAAGATTTTACCAATTAATTTCATTTGTCAACCTAACTTTATGATAAAATATTTAATAGTCGGTTCCTCTTTAGCCATGCAAATAAAAGCAGTGACTCCGATTGGGAGGATACTTATTATTTACACCTAAGTGTACACCATTATTTGACTCCAAGTCCGCGGCCCAAGCTTATGTGCCTTACAGATGGAGAAGTACACACGCGCTCGGATAACTTCCTACAGTCATCAATTATAAGTCTGTACAGTGATCCGCACATGAACTCATTCGATAGGGAGGAAGGTCTATGCCAACGCGCAAGTTCATATGCATCACATTACAAACATAATTATTTAAAGAAGTCTGTCCCAGCAATCCATGAATAAACTCATCCGATGGGGAGGAAGGCTCTAATGCCGACGCGCAAGTTTATTCACATTGCTAACAAACCAATAATGGAGGCCGCGGGAATTTTTACCAATCCCCTCTCCCACTTAGTTATTCAACACCGAGGGTTTTTACATGCATATAATATTTAAAAATAAAATACGCAACCTAGAATGCTCATACTTCCAAATATATAACAATAATTGACCAATAAAACAATTATAGCAGTTATATATAAGGAAATAAATTGTCAAAAATAAGTTGACTTGATCAACACTCCAACATACATGCATATAATATACCAAATATAATATGCAATCTAGCATGCTTCTATTTAAGGCAATAAATCATAGAGAATCATGCATACATATATAATAATAATCAATTAATAAATCAATTATAACAGTTATATAACAGCGAATTCGATTGTTCGCCACCAATCACGAATGCGGACAACTGCGATGGGGATCGACCTCCCCGCAACTTGCTCCACCACTCTGGCATCCTGCCCGATCATATTGTGAAGACTCACGCGGAACCTGATGCAGACCAGTCGAACTTGATGCAAACCCGCTCGAACCTGGTGCAGAGTCGATCAAACCTGATGCAGACCAATCGAACCTGATGTGAATCCGCTCGAACCTGGTGCAGCATTGATCGAACCTGATGCAGACCAATCGAACCTGATGCAAATCCGCTCGAACCTGGTGCAGCATCGATCGAACTTGATGCAGACCAATCGAACCTGATGCAAATCCGTTCGAACCTGGTGCAGCATCGATCGAACCTGATGCAGACCAATCGAACCTGATGCAAATCCGCTCGAACCTGGTGTAGCATCGATCGAACCTGATGCAGACCAATCGAACCTGATGAAAATCTGCTCGAACCTGATACAGCATCGATCGAACCTGATGCAAATCCGCTCGTCCAAGGGCCTACTTGCACGGAACCAAGTTCAGCCCAACGCGCAACATCAAACTACACCAACTGTCGTTCAGGGTTCGCAACTTTAGGAACCTGGAAATCCAATCTCCACCGTCCAGAATCTACACCTATGAGTTTTGAACATTCTGTCCAAATTACAGGTCGATCCAACGGTTAGATTGTGAGAAACAGCTCTTTTCCCTCGACTGCGCAGAACAGAATCCCCCAAAAAACTGCTTCTGTTTTCGGCGTATTCCCGACAATGCAAAGCTCCAAATACAATCTTCACCGTTCAGAATGTACATTCACAAAATCCGAACGTGCTGACCAAAATTCAGCCTGATCCGACGGTTGAAACTCTGGTTATTGCCTCTGCAATATCACTGCGCTGAATTTTCTCTCAATTTCTTCCTTCCATGTGAAATTGACGAACAGTTTTCGTCGAATCCTCTCACACACAACCATCAACGAACAGATATGATATAGGGTATATTTCACATAGGGATATTCATGGTTTGCGCAGTAAAACCAAAACCCTAAACATGCGATCCTAATTTCGAAAAATTAACCACATAAACCCTAGTCTAACGTGTCACGCTTCACCACGAAACCGAAGCTCTGATACTAATTGTTGGCGTTCGATCATTTGGTTAACGTGAACCGTTAGCATACCATGCGTTTCTAACACAGCGGAAGCAATAAATCATAGAAACGATTACCGTTCACCATGGTATGTTAATGAAGATTAATTCTCGCAGGCAGCCTGCGCAGTCCCACGAGAATGGCCATAACTTCCTCGTCTGATATTGGAATTGAATGATCTTTGCGTTCAGACGATCCTCTATTCGACGGCTTTCTTTCAGTATATTGATCATCAAATTCTAAGTACTGTACGAATATATACAAATTTCGCAAGGTCGCGGATAGCAGCAGCAAACTACCTTCTGATCTTCTACTGTATGTCCCAAGTCCGATCTCGACGTCGTGTGGGCGACGATCTACGAGACCTCCTCAATCTGCTCTCAACCCTCATCACACGTGAATAATCAATTAGATTTTTAGGGTTCCAGATAAGCTGAGGTGACTTATATACATGGGCTACAGCAGGGACCAGGAGGAGAAATTGGGTTGGGCCTCCATTGGGCTTAAGTATCCAAGCTTAGCCCAAAGCTTATACTTAAGTCCAATAATAATAATATATTCCACTAAAATATTATTATTGCACTACCGTACCAATCCCAAAATTACGTTTTGGGCTCCTTCTTATTATGAGTCCATTAGTCTCCCCATGTTTAAGATATACAATGTCCATTAATTAATTAAGTTACTGACAACCCAATTAATTAATATCTCATCCAAGAGTAGTACCACTCAACCTCATTATCATACCGGAATAAATTCCACCTGCAGGGTTTACATGATAATCCTTATGAGCTCCTCAAGGGGACATCATCAACCTTTGACGGACATGGATTCCTTCTACAATTAACAGCACACCATAGAGACAGCACTACTTCCCAACTCATCGAGTTTGTTGATTTAATTACATGTAAATCTCACCCATTGATGAATCAAAGAAATACATACTGCCCTACGTGTCGAGGTTATTGTATAGGGATTAAGAGCACGAACTTCCATAATAACTGAGATCAAGTTCTCCTATAAGTCAGTATAAGTCGAACGATCTCAAGCGGTCCTGCTCAATACACACAAGTGCACTAATGTGATTCTATAGCCAAGACAAGCTAATACCAAACCACACTACAACCATCCCGATAGAGAGTCCCCGTCTATCTCGGTTGTGAGCATCAGTTTATACTTTATAAGAAAACCGATAATATGATCTTCCGCGTGTTGTCGCACAACATATTATCTACAGTATAAAGTAAGTGGACTATTGCATCGAACATATAAATAAATTATAAGATGCAATCATTTGATCATATGATTCTCATTTCAAATTAATTGTTACAATATTGTTCATACAAAAAGCTAGACTTTTAGTATACAATCCAACAGGGTACTCCGGGTATAATTAAATCATGATTGCACCCGAGGACCAGGAAAAGACTACTTTTACTTGAACTTATGGAACTTTTGCCTTTAGGAAGATGCTTTTTGGGTTGTGTAATGCGCCTGCTACATTTTAGCGTTGCATGATGGCGATATTTGATGGCTTGATAGAAAAGATTTATGGAGGTGTTTATGGATGATTTTTCTGTTTTTGGTTCCTTCTTTGATATTTGTTTGACTAACCTATCTACTATTTTGAAGAGATGTGTTGTACTAACCTAGTTTTGAATTGGGAGAAGTGTCACTTCATAGTAAGAGATTGGATTGCATTGGAACATCATATTTTAGCCAAAGGATTGCAAGTGGATAGATCAAAGGTGGTGGCTATTGAGAAGCTTCCACCACCTACTAATGAGAAGGGAGTGCAGTCCTTCCTTGGACACGCAGGATTTTATAGAAGATTTATTAAAGACTTCTCAAAATATTCCAAGTCGTTGTCTCACTTATTTGAAAATGATGTTTCTTTTAATTTTGATGATAAATGTCTAACAGCTTTTCAGGTTTTGAAGGAGGCACTTATTACTGCACTTATCTTGAGCATACCAGATTGGACTCAGCCGTTTGTACTTATGTGTAATACAAGTTATTTAGCACTTGGAGTGGTACTTGGGCATATGATAGAGAAGAAGTTTTGCACCATTTACTATGCGAGTAAGACTTTTGGTGCAGCACAAAAGAACTACACTTTCACTGAAAAGGAGTTTCTAGCTGTTGTGTATGCATTCAATAAGTTTCGGCAGTATCTGGTTAGCATGAAGACTATAGTATACACGGATTATTCTGCGATCCGGTACTTGATGGAGACAAAGGAAGTGAAGTCAAGGATCATTAGATGGATCCTTTTTCTGCAGGAGTTTGATAAGGAGATCTGGGATAGGAAAGGTACATAAAATGTGTTGGCGGATCACCTATCAAGGTTGGAGACAATAGAGCATTGCGATAATTCTTTTGATTACATAGAGGATATGTTCCCTAATGAGAAAATTATGACGGTGTTTACTGAATGAGTGAAGAGAGCCTGTGCAGTAGCTACTCAAGGAATGGATCCATGGTATGTGGACTATGTCAATTACATTTTATTGGTAAAATTCAAAAAGATCTCAACAGGTATCAACTTGCGAAGTTTAAGAGAGATGTTGAAACTTTTATATAGTATGATTCATTCGTCTACAAGATTTGTACAGATTCTATTGTCCGTAGGTGTGTGCCCGAGATGGAGATTGAGAGTGTTCTTGATTTTTGCCATGCCAACCTAATGGGGGCAATTTGGAACCCAAAAGACAGCAGCGAAGGTACTTCAATCTGCTCTTTATTAGCCTACTTTGTTTAAAGACTGTGAATCCTATGTAGCGACATGCGATAGATGTCAAAAGATGGAAAACATAAGTAGAAGAGATGAGATGCCACTTCAGCCGAGCATTGCTGTTGAAATCTTCGATGTATGAGAAATCGATTTTATTGGACCTTTTTCCCCACCTAATGGATTTCTCTACATCCTTCTAGCAGTGAATTATGTTTCTAAGTGGGTGGAAGTCATTCCTACTTACATGAATGATGCTAAGACCGTGTTGTCTTTCTTAAAGAAATATCTTTGCCCGCTACGGAGTTCTTAGAGCACTTGTAAGTGATGGAGGTTCCCACTTCTTCAACAAGTTTCTTGAAAGAGTTCTCAAGGAATATGGTGTTGAGCATAGGGTTACTACACCTTATCATTCTCAAGCTAATGGGCAAGCCGATGTCTCCAATCGGCAAGTGAAACAAATTTTGGAGAAGGTAGTCGGAACTAATAGGAAAGATTGGGCTATGAAGCTTGATGATGTTTTGTGGGGGCTCCGAACTGCGTATACGATTGTGCTTGACATCTCACCTTATCAAATTGTCTATAGGAAGCCGTGCCACTTACTCGTAGAGATTCAGCATAAGTCTTTTTGGGCATTGAGAAGTTTGAACTTGTGTCTTATAGATCAAAAAGAGTTGAGGTTGACTCATATAATTCAACTAGACGAGTTCAGAAATCAAGATTACAAGAATTCAGTGATCTATAAGAAAAGAATGAAGAAATGACATGATTCGAAGATCACTTACAAGGAATTCAAGAAAGGTGATGAGGTATTACTCTTTAACTTTCGTTTGAAGCTCTTTGCAGGAAAATTAAAATCAAAGTGGACGAGACCGTTCATTATCCATAGAGCCTACGGAGGGGGGAGTTTTGAGATCATAGACAAGGACGGAGACATCATAGTGGCGAATGGGCATCGATTGAAGCATTATAAGTCGTCGGATGATGCTTGCATCGTCTTTAAGGATACCATGCATTGATACGGTACCGTCGTGACTCTTCGACGTTAAACAAGAGCGCATGTTAGGGGCTTTTCCTCCTATTTTATTGCTTTATTTCATTAGTGTGAGTAAGAAATTTTTATATTTGATGTTCTTAGTAATCGGAAATTACAACTCTTTGCAAGCTTAGTTTCGACAATAGTTTCTACTAAGTTTGTGGGGTGTCATGTACTTACCTCATCGTAGCACCGAGAGTATAATCTTTTTTTGTAACGTTCGTTAGGGGAGTTGATTTTTTGTGGCATATTAAAACTTTAATTGGTGTTGATGTGTCGATTTTTTACGAATGGCCTAATGTTTGATGGTGTTTTATTTATTGTGTCATATACGAAGTATATATACATTTATTATTGAGTCTTAATGGTGGTTCTCTAGCTATAGTTTTGCTCTGTTTTGGTACCTAATGATCATTTTTGAGCTTGAAGTTTGCAGGGGACGAAGAAGAATCGAGTTTGAAGGATTAGAATGCTGGTTCGACCAAGAGGAATGGTCAAACCAGACGGTTCAAGTCAAACCAGTAATCAGAGAATTTTCTACTGGCTGGTTTAACCTCGCTGCCTTGGTTTGACCAGTGGTTCGAGTCGAACCAGCCATCAAATAGTTTGTTACAGGCTGGTTCGTCCTCGACATCCTGGTTCGACCAACAGTTCGAGTCGAACCAGATCCAAAAGTTGTCCAGAAGTGTGGTTCGACCACGAGGAGGTGGTTTGACCACCTAGTTCGAGTCAAACTAGCCCAGGTAAGTCGTGTTTTAAAGTGAATTTTTGCCCCTGTTTCGTACACTCTTCACACCACCCGCACTCGAATTCTCTCTGAACCAAAAATTCTCTCTTCCTAACTTTGATTTTACTTTATTCTACTCTGATAAACCACTTTCCACCCTTCCCACACTTGATTCCTCACGGATTTGGAGATTTTTAGTTGAAAAACTAAGATTTTCCATCCAATTTGGGGATTTTCGTTTCTTGTTGATACTACACTGTGGTTGGATCGAAAGGTATGTTATCTTGACTCTATTACTCTAGGATTGAAGTTCTATTGCTTGATTTTAAGGAGGTACGTTGATTGAACTAGTTTTTATGTGAATTCATGGTGTAATTAGGATTTTTGTTTGAAATTTCTTATGAACAAGTGATGGGTCCGATTTTCATTGTTGAGTTGTTATTAGACTTTGATGTTCTTGAAATTTTTGAGCAATTTGTGTGGTGAAGAGAAGCATGTTAGAATTCTTGCAAATTTGTGAAGTTTTGATAAATTGCATACTCAAGTGTAGAAAGTGAAGTGAATGATGAAATTGATGATAATTCTTGTTGGAGAGTTGAATTTTAAAGTGAAATTGGAATAGCATGTTTATGGATTCATTGTTTAAGATGGAGTTGGGAGCATTTTTATCGATTATACATGAATAACTTGCAGTCTTGAGTAGAGTTTAGTGTATGATTGAATTGGATTTAGGATGGTTTGCTTTTTTTGTATTTGTTTGGTATTGAAATATTATTCTTGTAGGAAAAGGAAAGGCAACTGAAATTGGCTCCAAAAGGAGGGAGGATAGGCCACCTC
The DNA here is from genome assembly GCA_023678885.1 of Pogostemon cablin. Lineage (NCBI taxonomy): Eukaryota > Viridiplantae > Streptophyta > Magnoliopsida > Lamiales > Lamiaceae > Pogostemon > Pogostemon cablin. The sequence goes on from CM042967.1 coordinate 26,863,763, forward strand.
GTGAAGACGAAGTTATTAAGAAGTTATGTCTTAAGGAGAGGCTGCCGAGGCACTTTCATATACAAATGGAGAATTGGAAGGAGATCAAGGATTGATAGGGTGCGATGTCTGATAAGATCACTCGCATGAGGTACTAGGATGATGATGCAATGAGAAAGATGAATATTCGTGATGATATTATGTGGATGTTTGATCAAGTGGGCATCTATCACTTTATAAAGCTGAAGAGGCCTACATACTTTCATGTTAATGCGGAGGTGTTGTGTTCGATCACAATCAAGAAGGGTTCTAGTTCTCTTCCATACGAGTGTTCATTCCAGCTTGGAGGCAAAAAGAAAACATGGACAGCTGAGGATTTTAACGTGTTGCTAGGGACTCCGAGGGGGATTTCTAGGTACGAGAACAGACACTTCAGACCGAATGATTTTTGGAGGGCTATTTCAGGAGAGGATATGGATTTCAAGACGAAGGAGACTCGTGCTGCTTAGATTCATAATCTAGTCATTAGATACATGGATAGAGTTTTGGGCAATACACAGTTTGCCCAATCTGAGGGAAGTTGCGTATCTAGGGAAAAGTTGTATACTCTATGGTGTATGTTGAATGGAGTGCAGTTTAATGTGGGCTCATATCTGATTCAGCAGCTTTACCGATTCAGGAGTTCCTCTTTTCAAAGAGTGAATTTTGGAGGGTTACTTACTCCTGTGGCTGAGTCATACCATATGGATTTCACCGGCATTACCCCTATTATGGAGGATCCCGATCTAGTGATGAGTGCCTGTGTTCAAGCTGGATTAGCTTTTCATCGTGACGGAGACTGGTTTTCCACTAGGTGTTCTAATCCCTTTTATTTCATGTTTCCATATGATGTGAGGGTTATGACTAGGATCCAGGGTTATAGAAACATGTTGATGGACTCATTGGCACACGATGCGATATCAATAACGTGTTTGATGAGGGGAGATTTGAGGACTGCTGCTTAGATGTATGTTGTAGAGATGTATCAGGAGCTGCAGAGGATAGTAGATAAAAAACCGCAGTAGCAGCAACAGCCTCAGCACGATGAGGAAATGCATGGAGCGGTGCCGATTGAGCACCCTGAGATAGAGATACCGCAACAACATGAGATGCCACCATCACAGCCACAACAGCAGCATTAGTGGGTCCAGATGAGTTCTACAAAGAGCAGTTTAGGTTGATGAATGAGCACCTTGTCAACCTGAACAATAATCAGAAGGAGAAGAACCTCAATTGGGCCTGCTGACGACAAAATATGTTGCGTTAGATATGCATTACGACGCGCTGCATGCCAACTATGTGGTTATGGATCAGAGGTTGGGAGATTTAAGTGATAACTATGAAGCTCTGGATCGAAATGTGGATACCCTATAGAGAGATTTTGATGATTGGCACAGGGGAGATAGTGATGATGATGCTCCGCAGGAGTAGAGGGCGCCAGGTTTTCATCTTTATCTGCTTCATCTCATACCCCTTCTCTTTTTATCTTTACAGGTTGGGTATTTGGTGGTGTGAATGGCATGTACTAATATTCTATACTGATTCTGAGATTCGATTGTTGGTGATACTTGATTTGGATTGTTATGATGGGTTCTTTAATAAGTATGTTGCATTCGTATTTTGCATGTGTTGATTTTGTTGATGAGAAGTATGTATAACTTGTTAAATATGTGGAGTTCATTGTGGAATTGATCTTGATTACATGCTATGAGGAGTGCTTAGGATTCTATTACCCATGTGAGAATTTGAGCCTTATGAAATCATGCTACATCCATGCATGATATTTTATTATTGTGAGAATCGTTCATATGACCATATTTTAGAACTTGGCTTGGAGTCTTGTATGAGAATTATGATTGCTAGCTACTAGGACATGATCTTAGGCCATGATTGTTTATTTGAGTTACTTAGCCAAATTTTACCTTCCCATATACTGTATAAATCATTGGAAGTCCCGTTGAGCCTTTAAAAGCTTTTTCTTTAGCAAGCCGTGATAAAAAGCCTTATTCATCCTTTACTTGAGCCTTGTTGAATACCCTATTCATTAGTAGAGAGTTGAGATGAATATATGATAGCTTGAATGTGAAGAAGAAATGAAGATAAATTGGTTGAATGTTATGAAGTGAAAAAAAATTCATGGTTAAATCTTGTTTAGGGGTAGTGCCTAAAACCGGTACCCCGACTGCTTAGAAGGATAGTGTCCAAAATTGGTACCCTTGTACTTTGAAGAAAGAAGATGTTGATTCCAAGGAAAAGAAGAAAAAGATGAATCGCAAAGATTATGAGAATAAAGATGGAGAAGATAAAGCTATTGCCAACCTAGTCTTAATAAGTTAGATTATAATTGAATTGATAATAATACGTCCTTTGCGTTCAATAATCACTTGGTTGCTTATCAAAGCTACAATAATATCCTTCATACTTGGGGATTAATTGGGTGTTGAGAAAATGCTCATCACATTCCATGCTCTTTCTCTTTTTTACATCTCACATTCTTCTTTTTGCAATACTTTTTCTCATGTCTTTCTTTCCTTGATTCTTGTGTTTCACATCACTTAACTTCACTTTCTCTAGTCAAACTCCACACATAAGGTTCTTTCTTAGGTTCAAGTGGTATTTTGGCTAAAGAATGTGCTCATGAAAGAATATAAGTTTATAAGGCTCAAATTGGCTAGCAATGGATAATGTAAAAAGGTAGGGAAATTGTGTTTTGGTCATAGGCTATTATAATCAAGGATGGCCTCTTATCGTTTCTCAAATGTCCACCAACAAGCTTCATAGAAAAATCAACAAGCAAGTTCTAGTTTGTTTACAAATGACCAGTCCTCTCACAATGAAATAAAACCATTTATGATGTATGGTTTGGCTCAAAATCTCAAGGTTCATTTTATTAGGATCAAAGTATACTTATATATCATTTTTTGCTCATTGAACAATTTAAAATGTACTGGTTATCATTATTTAACATCCTAATTCCACCAACAAGTTCTCATTCACAATCAATATCCACATCATCAATACACATGTAAACAATAAAGAACCAACAACACAAGAAAAATCACAAAAACATAAGACATAAGGAAACTATGTGCGCCGGTGCAAATGATCATAACATGAGAACTACATGAGCATATAACAAATCAACCCCCCAAACTTAATTCTTAGCTAAGGCTAGAATTAAGTTAGGATCTAAGAATAGGCACTCCCTTTGAAGCATCCCTCGTAGCTCTTCTCGTAATCCAATACGCTCCAAATCCACACCAAACATATCAAAATACCTAGACAAAACACAAACAAACAAGAAATCAAACCAAAACACCGAAAATCAAATCAATCACCCTTATTGAAAACAATAAAAGAAAGCATTTAAAATAATGGGTTGCCTCTCATTTAGCGCTAAGTTTAACGTCTTCAAGCCGGACGAAAATTGTTAAACTCATCGGAATGGCCATGGGTAGCGGTCATCTTTGCCACCATACTTTAATCTTTGAGCTTCTTCATCCTTTAAGTACTTGTGGCAAGTGATGGCCTCATTGGCACTCTTAAGATTGAGCTTGAAATTGCCAAATATCCTTGCATGACATTCTATTTTCCTCTCCATTCTAGCAAACCACTTATTCCTCCGTTCATTGAATATTCCTAAAGTTTCTTCTAACTCTCTTTTGTCCTTAAGAATTTGTGAGATATCAAGAGATAAGACAAAGTCTATAGAAGCAATATCATGAAAATAATTGCAATTTAAAGAGTTTAAGGGTTTAGAAATGCTCATTTCACTCTTCAAGTCCTCTTATTTGCTTCTACACTTGGCTCTTCTTTTTCTATTTCACTAGCCTCAATAGGCTCTTCTATCTTCTCACTAGATTCTTTTACCACCAAGTGCACTTCTTCCTCCAATCCTTTTTCAACCTTACTTTCCACTTCCCTTTTATCCTCCATATAATCTTCCTCATCAATTTGTTGAGAATTGTTCCAAGCACTTAAAAGTTGGCTCATTTGATACTCAAGAGAGTCCATCCAATCATTCATCTTCTTCTCATTTTCATCGATTTTAGCTTCAAACTTGGCATCACTCCTTTCCATATAAGCCCTTGTTTCTTCCATGAAATCTAACAATGTTTCCTCCAAGGTCGACTTCTCTTCTTCATTAGATGGCTTGGCACTTGGAACAAAACCTTGATATCCTCCTTGGCAATACTCTTGACTTGGTGGATAATTCCCTTAAAAACTTCTTTCATAGTTTTTTTGAAAATTCCCTTGGAAATTACCCACTCCCATGAAAGAATCATCTCTGCTTTGCTATATCTCTTCATCCTTCTTCTCGCTTAATGCAATCCTCTCTTTGGCTTCTCTTGTATATGCTCTAGTTTTTTCAGTAAAAATCCTTAATCATATCTAGTAATTCGGGAGAAACTTCGATGTTGGAATTTGGAGTGGAATAAGTGTATCCTTGATGAGGTTGGAATGTGTTTCCATTGTAAGCTCTTGGTCATTCATCATATCCTCCATGATTATAGTTTTGAGAGTGAACTTGATTCATTTGACCATTATAACCATAGTAATATTCATTCATGTAGTCTCTTTGTTGTGGAGGAGGAGGAACTCTTGCACATTGATTTACATAGTATCCACCCATGTAATTATTTCATCCATCTATCTTTATACTCTTCTCCACAAAGGTTACTACAATCTTCCTTCAACTTTCTATTTTTGAGCTTTATTCTACCTCCCCTTCTTTCAAGGTAAGAATACCTATCAAGAAGAATAAGTAAGAACAAAATTTTTCAAAGCAAATATAAGAAACAAAACAAGATAAAATGTCCTTAGTAAGAACAATTAAAACACTAACAAAGCATTCAATCAATCCATTAAAACTCCCTTGGCAACGGAGCCAATTTCTTGTTTGAATATTTTTAAACTCACGAGCAAGAATACTCGTTCGTTATAGAAATATACCCCAAGGAATAAAAATGTCGAACCCACATGGAGTTTAAGTTTAGATTGAAAGAACACGTTAGCTCGTGTTTTTATTATTTTTATGAGGACGAATGAAGAGGATGATGATAATCAAGAACTCAAATCAAATAAAACAAATCAAGATAAAATAGGAGAAAATAAAATGGAGAAATAGTAATGAAGGACAAATAGTAAGAAATGGGACTAGAAACAATCAAAGTACCCTATGATTCATTTTATCATGCAAAAGGAATATATGAGATAGAAATTGGACTAAAGGCGATCACGAATGTATCCAAAACTTCCTCTCGGGTTATTAAGATTGTAGATCTCCTAGAGACTCCCAAATACACCTAGGATCGATGCCCAACACTAACCTCTTCCATCTAGGTATTAATTAAATTTCAATTCTCCCTCAATAGGTACTAATTAGAATTAACTCTCCCTTTTTGCGTACTTGGGCTAACGAATGGATTCATTTCTCTCACCGAGTTTAAATATCCTCTCGGTCAAATCTAAACTCGATGTCCTCTCATGGTAATTCTAATACTTTGGAGGGTCGTTTCCGTCTCACCCCCAAGCAATATTCACATAAATTAATATAATGACACTTAATTAACATAAGAAATAAATTAATCAACAATCCATTAAATTAACATGCTACCCATAATTAATAAACCATGTCAAAATATAATTCATGCATCAGAAAATCCATGAGAGAAATCAAACATCAAATCATGTCTAAACCATATTTAATTTGCGTAATAAAATAAATATTAAGCACTAATCATGTCTCTAACCCAACAAGAGGGATTAGCCTTTCATAATTAAAGTAACCAAACAAATAAATGAATCGTTATAATAATTAATGGAGTCTAATTCAAAGAAAATTACAAAAAGTATTAAAACTCCCCTTCAATTAAACTTGTTGGAGATCTTCAATTGCTTCTTGAAATTTCTCCTCTTGCTCTTAATTCCATGTAATTCCAACATCAAGGATGGGTGAAAGATTAGAAGATGGGTTTGTGGAGTGATCAAAAAGAAAATAAAAATGGAGAAGAGAGAAAGTGTGTGTAGTATGTGTGGCCTCCAAAAATGAAATAAAATTTAATTGTTGACTGTTGCTCAAAATTTGATAATGAAGGTATTTATAGTCGTGGAGGTTCAAGGGAATTAGGGGGAAAATTGGATAATAGGCTTAAGTGGAGAAATGGGCTTTTTTTGGCTAAAATTCGAATTTGCATGTTTTTGTTGGAAATTCGGCCAGAAAATGAGATATTTGACCTTAATTTCTGTAAAAGCGTGTCACGCTTTTAACAAGCAGCGCTGAATCTCATTTTTCCATGAAATTCGACCAGAATTTTAAGCCATGGTCGAATTTTTGGTCGAATTTCTCCTCCTGAACCAATTCTTTGTATTCCGGCACGCTGGAAAATTCAAGGCGGAATTTTTTCTCCCGGATATTCTACCCCAATATGAGAAACTCAGGTCAATTTTTCATCAATTTTTTCGAATTTTCAGATGCATTCCTTTCCAAGTTTGATCATTTCAGTACCATTTCTTGTAAGGATTTACACACAAATTACATTTCTCTTACAAACATCAATCCAATAAAAATACGGAACTAAACACTAAAAAACACTAAAAATCACATGAATACAACTCTAAAATCTAGCTAATTTTCACACTAAACAATATTATTTTTCATTAAAATGTTATCACTTCTTATCCGACTTATGGAAGTTTTTTGTAAAACGATCTCATTCAAGTGTTTGTCTTTTAATTAGAGTTGGTCTATTTTGCATTCGGTTGCACAAGGTGTTCAAGGATATAACATTTTATTCTAAAGATTATACTCCTTCCATCCCCTTCAAAGAGTGTTTTTTTTTTCATTTTGAGCATCTCCGACAAAGAGTCTCATTTCTTTTTGACTAATTATACTGTGCACCCATTTTAAAAAATATATACAAATATAAACAAAAATATATGCAATTATGAATAAAAATGTATATAATTTAATTGTTAGTTTTTTTAATGAAAAATTGAGTGTAAAAAATATACAATTATTAAAAATCTTGTATTACACTATTGAATAAAAAGTTATACACATATGGATGTTAGTTTATTTTAATGAAAAATTTAGTGTGAAAAAGTATACAATTATTAAGAAATACGTATACAAAATAGAATAACATGTATACAAAATAGAATAAAAAGTTATACACATATGGGTGCACTCTTGCACCCGGGTGCACCTAATATTAACGCTTTCTTTTTTTACACACATAGAACCCACACACACCCACTAACATCATTAAAATATGGGGTGCACACTCCCACTAATATAACTACCTATTATATATTAAATAATAATACTCCTTAATTCACGTGCAAAAAGTAAAAAATCTTTTTGGTGGGACAGAGAGAGTATACACTTTAAGTAATAAACGTATAATTTTTTCGAAGAGAATGACAATTGGAAGTTAAAAATCATTGTCATTCAATAGATTAACTTTATACTCCATTCGTCCCGACACAAGAGGTGTGTTTCTTTTTTCACGTACGTTAAGGGATATAATATTTAATAAGTAGTTGAGAAGAGAGAAATAATATATTAATGAATAGTGAGTAGGTCTATTAGTGTGGTGTGTAGGTCCTACAGAGATATAATTATTGTTTTATATGGGTTTCATTTATTTACTAAGAAGAAAAATGCACCTCTTATATTGGGATGGACGAAAATGACAAAATACACTCCTTATTGTGGGATTGAGAGATTATTATTTATACTAAAATGATCTATTTTGGACTAAAATGCCCCAAACCCTTTATATTTTCTTGTTTTATTATTCAGTATCCGTAATAGTGTCGGAAATTCGACACATGATGATATCGACACCATCGATGTTGGATTCGATGTCGATCAAGGTATCAGACATCTAGTAATATAATGATGTTGCCGGACATGATGTCGGTATCATGTGTCAGGCCTCCAACACCTGACCGATACAGAAAAATTAAATTATAAAAAAATATGTAAATGTTAGGGGGCACATTTTAGTCCAAAATTGGACGATAAATTTTAACAGTTCAAATGGGTTATTTTTTACTATTGATAATTTTTTTTATTTAATAGGTCGGTTGAAATATAAAAAGTATTAGTAATATTTGACGATTTTTTTCCTTCAGAAAATCAAGATATAAATTTTTATATTAAAATGAATAACATTCAATACTAAAATATATAAAATCGAATTTGAACGCACAGACCTAAATAAGTGAGCTTATGTGTACGCAATGCCTTTACCCTTACCTATTAAATTTTTTATGACCCAAAAAATCAAATTAGCTAATAAATACTAAAATTATTTTTTTTTTATATTCCATCCGTCTCATATATAAGTCCAATTTATTTTTTCACGTGAATTAAAGAGCATTATTATTTTATGTGTAGTAGGTAAAGTTGTATTAATAGTGAGTGGTGAACATATGTGAGACTTTTTTACTAAAAGAAAAAAAAGTTGATATTAGGTGCACCCGGGTGCAAGGGTGCACTCATATGTGTATAATTTTTTATTCTATTTTGTATACATATTATTCTATTTTGTATACGTGTTTCTTAATAATTGTGTACTTTTTTCACACTAAGTTTTTTATTAAAAAACTAGCATCCATATGTGTATAACTTTTTTATTCAATAGTGTATACATGTTTTTTAATAATTGTATATTTTTTTACACTCAATTTTTTTCATTAAAAAAATAAATTAAATTGTATACATTTTTATTCATAATTGTATATTATATGTTTTTGTTTATATTTGTATACGTTTTTTAAAGTGGGTGCACTCTATCTTATGGTGCACCACAGTATAATTAGCAAAGATAAAAATGATACATTTGAATAGAACATCCAATATAGTAAAAAATTGGTCTCCTGTGCCTCTAGGTACACACCGAGCCCCCATGAGAATATAAAAATATTAATGCTCTTGTGTTCTCATAGGGCACGGTATCTCCTCGAGACACTGGAATTTTTGCCTATAAAATGAAGAGTTTTTCCCTCTAAAATGAAGTTTTTTTTTATGGGAGGGGGGAATATGATTTATTATGCATAATGGATTGCTGTTTATCAAATAATAATAAATACAGTATTAAAATGATAATTTCTAAATAATAAATAAATAAAATCCTCAACTTCGATAGCATTTCATATTGATCCCTCTTTCTCAACTGGTTCTTTTAGGAATAAACATGATTCAACAAACACAGCCTAAGTGCGTCAGCAACACCGTGAGCGAAGTGGGGGTAGTAACGAGATTTCACGACAGATGACGGGGACATATTTGGAAATTCGTATACCGTCAACTTCTATCCTACTGGCAAACATTGAAGGATCCCAAGCTGTTTACAGCTGTAACCCATATCTCCAACCCACCAGGCTTAGGTTAGCAAACTATAACGATGAGGAGAGACCAGTAACAGCACAATGTCGTTAACAGCAACTGGCGAGGCGCACTGCGCAACCCTATCCTCCTCCTGCGCACATTAGCGACCACCTCACTCAACCACTCGAGAAAGCCAAATTGGCGAACAATTCATGGATCCGTGCCCTTTCGTGAGGTTATCTGTGGGGAATTTAGCGTTGAAATTCCCCGTGGCGGCGAAGCCTGCTCGCACCGCCGTGCACCCGTCGTCGTCCCCGTGTTTCTGTAAAATTAAGCTTAAGAACTTTGCGCTTCAAACCGCTGTTGTCCCCTACATTGCACCGGAGAGCGCTAATTCTCCAGAAGGTAATCCGCCGGCGGCTTTGTTCCACCTCAGCAAGTCCGATCTCGATAGGCTCACCGGGAAATCCTCCCTCTTTTCTACCTCCAAAAAGCCGCAGCTCAAAATATCAGTCTATTCCGGCCGCCGCGGCGCCACCTGTGGAGTCAATTCGGGGAGGTTGTTGGGGAAAATCTCGGTGGAGTTGGATCTGGCGGCAGCGGAAACTAGGGCGGTGATATTTTGCAATGGTTGGACTAACGTGGGGAAAACGACGAAGAACGCGGCGCAGTTTCACTTGAATGTGAAGGCCGAGCCCGACCCGAGATTCGTTTTCCAGTTCGATGGTGCGCCCGAATGCAGCCCTCAAGTTTTCCAAATACGAGGGAATATTCGTCAGCCCGTTTTCACCTGCAAGTTCAGTTTTCGAACATCGGACCGCAATCAGCGTTCCAGGTGAGAATTTAATTGGGGTAAAAGCTTTTGAATTTATGATAACTGGAATTCAGTTTAGGTATTTTGAGTGACAGTCAGAATTTTAAATTTCTGCACTTGACTGTAAATATTCTTCACAGTTCCTGTTCAAGAATCGAGATAAAGCGTGTATCATCACTTTATTCCATTAATTAATTGTCATGTTGTTAAAGTTAGGGTTATTAATACTTTTTATCAATTCAATTATATCCCAATTCCTTGCTTTGCTTAAGGGTTTCATTTTAGATGTCTGATGCTTAGTGTTTCTAAAGAATTCGTTGTTGATTTATTTGGATAATGTCTAGACATTGACATAGACGATTGTGATTGATCAATAGGTCCCTACCATTGGAGCACAGTAGTGGTGCTAGAGGTTGGCTAAGTTCGTTTGGCAGTGAAAGAGAAAGGCCTGGAAAAGAAAGAAAAGGATGGTCCATCACCATCCACGATCTCTCCGGTTCTCCTGTTGCCGCTGCCTCAATGGTGACTCCTTTCGTGGCCTCTCCCGGTTCGGACCGTGTGAGCCGATCTACCCCTGGATGTTGGCTCATCCTCCGCCCAGGCGACAGCACCTGGAAGCCCTGGGGCCGACTTGAGGCGTGGCGCGAGCGTGGGTCAGCCGATGGTCTTGGCTACAGATTTGAACTCATTCCTGATTCAGCTTCCACAGGCATTGTGTTAGCTGACTCCACCCTTAGCTGTAGCAAGGGAGGGAAATTTGTCATAGACTTGAACGGAAACAACAACAGCAACAATGGTGGAGGCACAACACCAAGAAGTGCGGGCACATCACCCGGCTGCAGCCCTCGGGGCAGTGGAGATTTCGGATATGGACTATGGCCTTACTGTATGTACAGGGGGTTCGTTATGTCGGCCAGCGTGGAAGGCGAGGGAGGCAATGGTAAGACAACGCCGATGGTGGAGGTGGGGGTGCAGCAAGTAAACTGCACGGAGGATGCAGCTGCGTTCGTTGCATTATCGGCGGCACTGGACCTGAGCATGGATGCTTGTAGGCTGTTTTCTCAGAAGCTTCGTAAGGAATTGTGCCCTCCTCAAGATTTACTGTTTGGATGACTAAATTTCACACCTTGTGAAGATTATCCTCTTTTCTTTTTTCTTATTTTTGTTCTTTGATGTGTTTTTATTGGTGGGTTTTGTGTGTGGTGATGGATTTTGGATTATTTCATCACTGCAGTGGTTTCTTGTAGAAGTTTTAGAGTTCTCTAACCAAGAATAGGAGTTAGTGTACAGAGAGGGAAATTAGAGGTTGTTGACAGGGAAGAAGGCCCGCTGTGTTTTTTTATGAAGTGTGAGGCTTTGGAGCTGTTTTTTCTCCATTGTTCTTGTCAAGTTTATTGGTTCTCAACATTCTACATAACCTTTAATCAATACTCTGTTGTGTTTTTTGGATTACAGAAATATTGTATCATGCTTTCAATATTCATTTCATTTTTCTCTGGCTGTGATGCTTTTGAATGATTGAGAAATTTATGATATGAATTCATCCAAACACACAATGAATTTATTATTTACATTTAGAAAATAGAAAGTACAACTTTCATGGAAATGTGACATATGGTGTTGTGCTAAATTGCAAAGAATAATAAACATATTTATTGTCACAAAGAAATTTGTAGCATTCTAGCAGTTATTTCCACCTAACTAAAGAGATTCCTATCTACACACTACATCTAATTAAAATATAAAGAGAACAAGTGGGATTGACGTGTAAAATGTTATAATTTGGTTAGTCGTGTTAGCATGTCAGATCAGACTCATGCATATTAATGAATCACAGTATATTAATGAATCAGTGTACTTTGTGTATGACCGTGTTAAGAACGTGTTTCATTAGATTAACAAATGGTAACAGTTTTATTAAAACTGAAATCTATTGATAAAAAGTTTGTAGAATAATTTATAAATAATTTATAGTATAAACAAAAGGTGGTAATATTTTTTTTATTTAAAAATTTGATAATATTTTTAATAAAAAATAATAACTAATTAAAAAAAGTATAAAATGAAAGATACTTATAATACTCCATCCATCTCAAATTAAATTTGTTAGTTCGTCGTTTGTACGTCCCATAATAAGGTCCAAAAAATATATATACTGTTCAAAACCTTAAGAGTAGTTCTATTGTACACCAGAGTGTTAACATACATTGGATCAAAAATAAAGAAACGGGTTATGTATATATAAGAGAAACTCTCTTGTTTGACGGATTTTTTATAAGACGGTTGTGTGACGGGTTGACCCATTATTAAAGTATGCTTATCATATAGGTAAAGTATGTTTATTTATAGTTAAAGTATGTTAATAATGAATCATATTATAACATACTAAAATCATACTTTAATTCATCATTCATCATACTTTATAAAAACATACTTTAACAACCATTAGACATACTTTATTTATATAATAGACATACTTTAACACGTCTCATCAATAGTCTCACATAACTAGCGTCTCACAAAAGACTTTGTCATATAAAAGAATTTTATATCCAATTCTCTATTTCACGGCTTCTCCAAAGACTTTTCACCTTAGCCGGTTGTTCGTCTCTACTCCTTTCTCGGACTTTCCACCACCGTCGGTGCTCCTTTCTCGGACTTTCCACCACCGACGGGCCGGTGAATTTGCTTTCTCCTCATACTTTCCACCTTTGTCATGTTCGACACTTCTATCGCCGCTTTTATTCTGAGAGATTCTCCGGAGATTCCCCTCCATCGTTTCAGATCTACAACTATCACGACATCGATCTTTTTTGAGCGATGCGGCTAGATCTCCCTCCATAACTTTAGATCTACATACGACGCTGGTCTTATGAGCGATTCCCTGAAGATCTTCCTGTTAGGAATTTAGATGCACACACACACGATGACACGAATAAAACGAGATTTATTTACCCAGTTCGTCTTTCGACTACGTCTGGGGGCGATGCCAAGCCAGGTTTTTCTTTTCTTCTTGATCAAGTCAACTACAATGAGAAACTTCTTGATCAAGTTAACTACAATGAGAAACAATCTATTAAATAGATAACTTGCCCTAACCCTAAGCCCATTAGGATCAATTGGGCCAAAGAAAATATGGGCCCAAATAATTCAGGCTTCATGCTCCAACAATCTACCACTTGGAGACTGAATCCTCCATGTAGTCATATCTTCTTGTTCCCCTCCTGTATCCGCCTGGCATCGCCTAGCCTTTCTCCAAGTTCCAAGGCCGATTGAAGCTATGCATAGCTTCAATTTCTCTAAGGTCACCACCTTAGTAAACATGTCCGCTGGATTCTCATTTCCAAGGATCTTCATAAGTTGCAAGATCTTCTTCTCCAAAAGGTGACGGATGTAGTGATACTTCAACTCAACATGCTTTGTTCTTGAGTGAAATGCCGGATTATTTGCAAGAAATATAGCACTTTTACTATCACTAAAAAGAGTACTACTTTCATGGCCCTTCCCAAGTTCCCCCAAGAAATTCTGCAACCACACCATCTCCTTACTTGCCACTGTCATGACTACATACTCTGCCACCGTGGTGGACAATGCAACAACCTTATGCAACTTAGAAGTCTAAGATATAGCAGTACCACCATAAGTATAGACATACCCGGTTGTACTTCTTCTCCCATCAAAGTCATTTGATGCCAAGTCTGTAACCACATAACCCACCAGCGCCACACTCTTGTCTTTGAAACACAAAGCCTTGTCTGTGGTACCTCTCAAGTATCGCAAAACCCACTTCACTACTTCCCAATGTTGCTTACCTGGATCACTCATGAATCGACTTACTACTCCCACTGCATGAGCAATATCTGGTCTTGTACACACCATGGCATACATGATGCTACCAATTGCTGATGCATATGGAACACTCATCATTTGTGCACGTTCCTTCTTGTTCTTTGGTGAATCATTCTTTGAAAGTTTGGATTGACTTCCCAGTGGAACACCCACAGGCTTCGACTCTGACATATTAAATCTTTCCTGGACCTTCTGAATGTAACTCGTCTACGAAAGATACACATATCCGGTCGCCTTATCACGTTCAATCCTCATGCCCAAAATCTATTTTGCCTCTCCAAGATCCTTCATGGAGAACCGTTCTGACAACTGATTTTTAACTTATATACTTCTCTTGCATCAGCTCCTACGATCAACATATCATCAATATATAGCAAGAGAATAAGAAAGCTATTGTCAAACCTCTTGTAGTAGTAACAATGATCAGCATGACATCTATGGTAATCAATCTCCATCATGAAGCTGTCAAACTTCTTATACCACTGCTTTGGGGCTTGCTTTAGGCCATACAAGTTTTTCTTTACTTTGCATACAAGTGGCTCCCTTCCATTCTCTACGAAACCCTCAGGCTGTGTCATATACAACTCTTCCACCAATTCACCATGGAGGAATGCCGTCTTCACATCCATCTGATGCAACATCAAATTTTCTGCAGCTACCATACTCAACGTCATTCGAATAGTGGTCAGTTTTACAACAGGAGTAAAGACATCAGTATAGTCAATACCATGTCGCTGCTCAAATCCCTTGACAACCAGCCGAGCTTTGTAGCGTCTGCTACTGTCAGCTTCATTTTTTATTCGGTAGACCCACTTGCAGTGCAAAGCCTTTTTACCCTTTGGGAGCTCAACAAGTTCCCAAGTTCTATTCAACAGAAGAGATGCTAACTCATCATCCATAGCAACTCTCCATTTTCATCTATCTGCACTCTGCTCTGCCTCTGCATAACACTCAGGCTCACCACCATCAGTAAATAACAAGTTGTAGTTAGAGGGCGAATACCTATCAGGTGCACGTCGCTCTCTAGCTGGTCTCTGCAACGGATCCTTCAATAGTGGTAGTGGTGTCCTTGGTTCTTCAATGAGGACCTCTTCCTCATTCTGATTCTCCTTACTCCCACTTGAGTTTGAGATGTCTAACTCGACTTCTTAGGTATTAGTCTTGTCAGAATTTGATGCTTCCAATCTGTTCTTGTACATAACCTGTTCATTGAAAACCACATCTCTACTGCGAATAATCTTTCAGTTGTTCTCATCCCAGAGTCTATAACCGAACTCATCACCACCATAACTAATGAACGTACACTTAACAGATTTAGCATCTAACTTGTTTCTATCATTATAACTAATATGAGCATATGCAACACAACCAAAGACACGCAAGTAAGACAGATTTATCTCTTTTCCCATCCATTCTTCCTCTGGTATTATTTTCCAATGGAACGGATGGACCTCTGTTAATTAGGTATGTTGCTGTGTTTACTGCATCTGCCCAAAACATCTTAGGCAGTCCACTCTTAAACCTCATGCATCTAGCTCACTCATTCAAAGTTCTGTTCATTCGTTCTGCCACTCAATTCTGCTGGGGAGTTCCTCTCATAGTCTTCTCCATGCAAATCTCTTTCTCAGCACAATATTCCTTGAACTCATGGAGCTTATATTCACTTTCATTGTCAGAATGAAGACACTTTACTTTCAGTCCCGTTTCATTCTCTGCAAGAGCTTTCCACTTCCTGAAAGTATCAAATGCATCAGTTTTATTTTTCAAAAAATAAACCCATACCTTTCGAGTGGAGTCATCAATGAAGGTCATGTAATACTCCGAACCACCAAGGGACTTCGTGGGTGCTGGTCCCCATAGATCGTTGTGCACCAACTCCAACTTTTCTGCCTTCAAGGTTCTGCCACCTCTCGAGAAACTTACCCTTCTCTGTTTCCCGAAAACATAGTCCTCGCATAGGCCAACTTCAACAGATTTCAACCCTGGAAGTCTCCCTTTTGATCACATTACCTTTATCCCTTTCTCGCTCATGTGACCTAGTCGACAGTGCCACAAATCAACATTGGTCGTAGCTCCTGCAAGATCAACGCAGTCCTTGGAGTTAGTTGTAGTATACAACGTCCCCTCTTTCTTCCCCTGCACTACTATCATTGCTCATTTACTGATCTTCCAACTGTTGCTGTCGAAAGTCACTGAGTATCCCTCTACATTAAGCTGTCCGATTGAAAGCAAATTTCTTTTCAATCCTAGAATGTGCATAATACCATTCAGCTTTAATGTAGATCCGTTTGGTGTGGATATCCAAACATTTTCTTTCCCCATGATCTTCAGGGGCTCATCATCAGCAAGGTAGACTTGTCCGAATTCACCAGACACGTAGTTCTCCATTATTTCAGCATCACTGCATGAGTGGAATGATGCTCCAGAATCCAATACCCACTATTCCAGCGGACTAATGACACTCAAGACCAACACATCTCCAATATCATCTGTGGTTGCGTTTGCTCTCTTCTTCTCATTCTGTCCCTTCTTTTTTTTTTGGGTGCTGTACACTGATTCCTATAGTGACCAATATCGTCACAATTTCAGCATTGGATTGAGTCTTTATCCTTCTTGGATTGGCTCTTTCCCCTGGACTTTGATCTACCATGATTCTGCCTTCTTGTCGATCTGCCCCTATCCTCCATGTTCAGTGCTGACTCTGATGTAGATCCAGACTCTTTCGTGCAAACCTCCTCGCTAATCATCAGATCTCTCACTTCGTCAAGCTTCAATTTATCTTTCACGGATGAAGCATAACTGCAGTTACTGTGGTAGCCCAACTATCTGGCAAAGAAGATAACAAAACTAAAGCAAGTACCTCATCAGTGAATTCGATTTTGACTGAACACAACTGCCCAATGATCATGTTGAACTTGTTCAGATGTTGTTGCACAACTGTGCTCTCTGACATTCTGAGGTTGAACAATCGTCTGATCAGATGAACTTTGTTCATAGTTGTGGGCTTCTGATACATCTTCTCCAAGATTTGCAGCATCTCCCTTGCGGACTTGGCTTTAGTTGAGTGGTAGGCTACGTTCATAGACAACGATAAACGTATCGCACTCATCGCCTTTCTGTTCAACAGATTCCACTTCTTCTGATCCATCTTTTCGGGTTTCACCTTCTCTTCTAAGGAGACATACATATCTTTACCGTAGAGATAATCCTCGATCTGCATCTTTCAGAACCCGAAATCTGATCCGTCAAACTGTTTGATTGAAATCTTCTCGTCGCTCATCGTGACTGCTCCCTTCGAACCCGAGGCTCTTGATACCAGTTGTTAGGAATTTAGACGCGCACACACACGATGACACGAATAACACGAGATTTGTTTACCCAGTTCATCTTTCGACTACGTCTGGGAGCGATGCCAAGCCAGGTTTTTCTTTTCTTCTTGATCAAGTCAACTACAATGAGAAACTTCTTAATCAAGTTAACTACAATGAGAAATAATCTATTAAATAGATAACTTGCCCTAACCCTAAGCCCATTACGATCAATTAGGTCAAAGGAAATATGGGCCCAAATAATTCAGGCTTCATACTCCAACACTTTCTCCATTTCTTCAGATATACATTCATCACGACAACATCGATCTTCTTCCGGCATCATCGCACCGCCTTCTTAGTGATGTCGTGATTATTCCGCCATTTGTTACATTTCCATTAGAAAATAGATCGAAGACGGAATGAAGAAGCCAAAATCATAGAAACTCGATCGATATCTTTTAATTTCTGGAAATAATTTTAATTGTGCTCCTGAGATTGTATTAATTTAGTATAGTATTAGTAATTTGTGTATAAAAATGTTGTACTAAATTGTAATAAACACTGTATTAAAATTTTTTCATTTATGTATATTATTATCATAATAAATGTACTACTTTTTCATATATAATAGAAGACAAGTCTTCTATTTTTCTTATTCTATATTCTGGAAATAACTTTAACTGTGCTCAGAGATTGTATTAATTTAGTTTAATTTAGTATATATATTATTAATTGTGTATAAAATTGTTGTACTAAACTTTGATAAATATTGTAGTATTAAATTTTCTTCATTAATGTATATTATTATCATCATAAATGTACTACTTTTTTATATTTCTATTCTTTCAATTAGAATATTGATTAAAAAAAATACGTTTATTAAGTATAACATATACAATACTTAATTAAAACTAATACAGTTAGTTATACATTTATTTTTTTTTAATATTCAGAATTTATACGTTTTGCCAATAAACAATTTACACTTCAATTTTATAAAGTATACATCGAAAAAAAAAGATTTACAACCAAATTAGTCACAGAGGCAACTGAAATTTCCATTTTAGAAGCAACAACAATTTCGAAGCAACATAGATCTCTAATTCAGAAGCAATAATAATTTTTCAATCCTGCATAATCTACACTTTGATCGATACTCTCCTAAGAGGAAACTCGTCAAACGATATCGCTTTCATCAAATTCCTTCTTCTTCAGTTGCCGTCTCTGTATCCTCTTTTTCCTCCTTCAGCGTTCTTGTTCTTAATTTGCATCGCAAGAGTTCAATCGCAAATCCATTCCTCCATCTTTTGAAGAGAAACTGGAGAAGAAGACCGTAAATAATGGAAGAAGAAGAATGAAAACTGATAAGTCAAAAGTGGTGAAAAAAATGAGGGAAGAGAAAGAAGAATGATGAGAATTCTAGGAGTGAGATAGAGAGAATAGGGAAGAGAGAGAATGTGATGGAGCAAATGAAATTAGGGTTGAAATGATCCATGTGGGTTAAATTATCATAAATATAGTGGGTCGTGGATTTGGTTGATCCAATTACACTTAAAAAAATTATTGCACAGTAGTAATTGCCAAACCTTAATAAACACTTTAATTTCAAATTTACTATCACTTTTCAATACACATAGCATACTACTCCGTCCGTCCCATTATAATGCTTATGTTTGCTTTTTGTACGTTGATTAAGAAATATAATATTTTAATATTAGTGGGTGTAAAGATATACTCCCTCAGTCCCTCTCCGTCCCAAACTAGTTGTCTTAGTTACTGTAGACACGGAGTTTAAGAAAAGTTATTTTTTGACTAACTTTATTGACGTTTTAGGGGTATTGTGGTATTTTAAGTTAATAAATAAATTATAAAGTATGTTATGTGTGTTAGATGGGAGTGGTATTTTTGAAATTAAGATAAACTTTTGAGGTTATTGGTTGATATGAAGTTTCCTTTTTTGGAATAAGACAATTAGTTTGGGACTGATGAAAACAAAAAGTAAGACAACGAGTTTGGGATGGAGTGATTAATATTTAATGTAAAGTGTGTAAGTGTATTAGTGTTGGATGAAGGTCCATGGTGATATATTAAATTATTAATTGTTTTAGATGGATCACATATACCAAAAAGGGAAATGTAAAGATTATAATGAGACGCCCTAAATAAAAATATTTAAAGATTAAAACGAGATGGAGAGAGTATAATTTATTACGTAAAATTACCATCTGATTAGTCAATAAACTAAATTAAAATATTTTTTTAAGGCAAAAGCTCTTGTGTTCCCAGACGCACGGATTTAGATCCTGCGCCCAAACCCTACCCTACCCACATTGATAACCCGACCCGTAATACTTAAGGGAAAAAATGCTAATCCATTCTCATCATTCCTCACGTTCACACTTCTCTCATTCTCGTTCTCAGCACGCAATGGATCATCTCATTCTCATCTTGATTCTTCGGCTGCTACTCGCCGCCCATTGATAGTGTATTAGATGATTCGTCAAGTCAAAGTGAAGACTATTGAATCGCAAGGTGACGGTATTTTCTCATTACCTTGTTCTCTCCCTTTTTCCTCTTTGTGATATTGTGCTCGTTTAAATTCAAATTTGAAGAATCTGAAGGTTGTCATTACTATACTTTTATCTTAACTGCGATTGTGATACATTTAGATTAATGAATTTTTATTTGCATTAGAAGGAACGAGGCTCATTTTTAGGGTTTTTATTGGTGAGTTCAATCACTTGCAATTTGTTACATGTTGTACTGGATGGTTTTAATTATGTTTTAGTTTTTCTATTTTGTCCAGAGATGACATAATATTTGCATAAATAGTTGAAAGTTTCTGTTTGTTAAATTGCCTTTTATTAGTGATATTAAACAGTTGGATATCTTATTTCAATATTAACCCTTATGTTAATTACACTACCAACTATTACATATCTCTCTCTCTCTCTCTCTCTCTCTCTCTCTCTCTCTATATATATATATATATATATATATATATATATATATATATATATATATATATATATATATATATTTCAATCTCAAAAAATATAGAATTAATTTCTTGTGAGAGATAGAAAGAGAAATAATTATATGTGGGTATTGTAAGAGAGAGAAATTTAACTCCATAAGAAGCATAACAACAATAATATGGTGATCTGGACATGTTGTTGAATCATGGAGCTTCCTATCTTTAGAAGTTATAACAACCTTTTGTTAGGCTCTTTATAATATTACATGTGTGACTGCTAATTGATTTTGGTTCAGTTTATTGTAATATGTTATTGGGATTTATATCTCAACCTTTTGTAGGCTCTTTATTATATGCTCATACTCTATTAGGGAGTATAATTTGAGTAAGACAGCAGCAATAGAACTTCCACTGTACACTAGGTCCTTTCTATGAGTTTAGAAAAACAGAGATGACAATTAGGAAATTGATCCTTTTTGTAGAAGTTATAAAAATTGGTTCTATATCTTTGACTTACTCCTGAATTGAGCATTTTAATTTATTTTTTACTATTAATTTTGCTTGTATATTTATACGTAAAATGAAAAATTAGTTTATTTATTCAATTACTTATTATGACTTTTGTTTTCCATGAAGCTTGACATTTGGCTTATACTAAGGGTTGAGATTTGTGCAACAATGCTGTAAAATCAAAATTAGATGAGTGTTGTAAAGGCTGTAGAAGCAGTCTCGACTTTTAAAGAAAAAAGTTGAGGAAAAAATGAAGAAGCGCTAAAGGCTGTAGAAGAGAAGAAAAGGGCTGCCATGGAGAAATACAAAGAATCGTGAAAAAGTTAGATTGGTAAAAAGATATATTTAATGGTGTTTGTTGGTTGCTTCACCTTTTGGGTACATTTTTTTGATGACTAATGTATTAAGGTAGTTAACATCAAGTTGGAGTTATAACTGTATAAGCTATGAATGATTAGATTTTTCTATAGTATATGATAACTATATAAATAGTTGAATTAGTATAGTGAGACCGTTTTTGTTTTGTATGTGAATGAAATATTATAATATTTTAGTTCTTCATTTACACTTTGCTAATTTGTATTTAAATCATAATATAAAGGGTATATTATTGATGAGTAAAGGGTGCATTATGGTCATGTAACGTGTATGAAGTTTACAGTGTTTTGAGTTTTTGTTTGTCAGGTATTATGACACGGTGCAAATGGTATATAGTAGATGAATAAAGGGTACATTGTGGTCATGTAAAATGTATGGAGTTTACAATGTTTCAAGTTTATGTTCATAAGGTATTATGGCACAATGCAAAGAGTATATTATTGATGAGTAAAGAGTATATTGTGAAAATGTAAAGGGTATATTGTAGTCATGTAATTTGTATGAAGTTGCAAAGGGTATATTAGTTATGTGAAAAGGGTATATCATTGATAAGTAAAGGATACATTGTAGTCATGTAAAGAGTATGGAGTTTAGAGTGTTTTAAGTTTATTTTGTTAAGGTATTATGACATAGTGCAAATGGTATATTGTTGATGAGTAAAGGGTACATTGTAGTCTTATAATGTATGACGTTTATAGCGTTTCGAGTTTATGTTAAGGTATTATCACATGATGCAAAGGGCATATTGCTTATAAGTAAATGGTACATTTTTTATAAGTAAAGAGTACATTATAATCATGTAAAGAGTATGGAGTTTAAAGTATTTCGAGTATATGTTGTTATGGTATTATGGCATGGTGCAAATAGTATATTATTGATGAGTAAATGGTATGGAGTTTAGAACATCTATTGTTGACAGTATTTCAAGTTTATGTTGTTAAGGTATAATGGCATGGTGCAAAGGGTATATAATTTTATATTAAAGGGTACGACACTCTATACTAAAGGGTATATAATTTTATATTAAAGGGTACGACACTCTATACTAAAGGGTATAACTTTCAATAACTATGTCAAAGAAACAATTTAAATGATTAGAACTTACTCGTTCGAAATTTAAGAAATGTAATAATTTATCAGCATCTCTTACAATATTTAACTTGTGATATTACTAAATTAATCAATTAAAATGATTAATAACCACACGGATTCATATGCCCATAGTCGCACAACAAAAAAGGGAAAAAAAGCCATGAATACAAGGGCATCAAACAAGGATCTTTCAAACATCAATAGTACTGATAAACCAAGCAGAACGATAAACACTTAATGGTAAAAACTGGAAACCAAAAATATCAATGTACACACTCTCATTTGCAGACCCTTATTGATTGCCAAGTGAAGTATACAGCTTCCAAAGCCACAAGTAGGTTGTAAGCACCATTGTGAAGAGACTGAGAAATAGGGTACAAGGTACTCAATGGAAGTTAGGTGCAGATAACAACATATTCAGCCTTTATATGAGGAGTAGAAACTGCTTAGATGAAATAAGAATGTAGTTTCCCTTTGTCTTTATCCTTGTACTTGATTCAACTAGAATAACTACAAGTTGAAGAATGAACATTGTGAAGCAAACATGAGAACCAATTGTTTTTGCTTTCCAATTGTAACTCAAAACTCCTCTACCTTTGCAAAGAAGCACGAAAAAGACAAACGAGAGTCAGAAATAGGCATGGTTCCACAAATCCCAAGTACCGATACAATAAAGCAACACAAAATATTTTCCTACCATTTTAGATTTTTGATTGCATCCAAGATACTTCATTGATGCTGCAATATAGTCAACCTAATAATTTCAACAACATGCAATCACATGAAGAAAATGATGAATAAGATCTTGACCATCCAAGGACCACTAAAATAATTGAAACATCAAAGGGCTTGATCACATATCTGACCGTAGAAGTAAAATGAATATATAATACAAAACAAATTGAGAAGGACCAACACTATAACGAGATCAATTGTCACCACACGAAGAGCAAAGGAAAAGTTACCATTGATGAAGACATGAGAGCTGCAAGGCTTGCAATTGTCTTTAAGGATAATTACAAGCAAAATTCATATAGATGGTATATTATTGATGAGTAAAGGGTACATTATTTGTTATGCAAATAATATACTATTAAAAACTTATCAGAAATACATTAACGTACAACAGTCAAACATCCCTAATTGAGATTTCTGAGTAATTAAAGACGATAGGTATTCGTCAAATTCAACAATGAAGGTGTTAAACACTATTCTATAAATACAAGCAATGAACTTCACCAGAATCAATTATACATTTTCAATATATACCAAAATTTACAGCAATACAATTAGTGGAGATCAAAGGTTGGTAAAGTTTATCAGTCACACTGATGATTCAAAAACACGAACCAAAATAATCATTCATCACATCTCCGATTTCGCAGGAGAAAAAAAAAGAATAGCAAAATTATCAGAGACTTAATTACAAAAAATCATGGATAGAAGTACCGTTCATATTGTTGCAGTATTTTCTCATCAGATGATTGCACTCGAAGGTAGAATCACCCATGCTCCGGATTGATCGCTCGCGCTCCAGAATCGCCAACACTCCAGTGCTGTGGAAGAGAAAGAGAAACACACACTTATAGGTGAAGAATGTGTTTTGATTTTTTTTAATTTATATATGACCCATATTCATATGGGTGATCTGAACGCACATAATTAGATCTGTGTGTTCGGAGACACAAGAGTCTCACTCTTTTTTTAATAAGTAAAAGTAAATTTAAATCTGAAAGGTGAGTATGACTCAAAAAGCTTTAGTTTTATAGGAGTATCTTTTAAGTCTTTATTAATAAAAATAAATTTTGAGTCATATCAATTTTGGAAGAGTTGGTTTCTCGGATATTTAGGTGCACATGAGTATTTAAGTGTATAATATTTTGTTTTAAGGATATAAACTTTAATGAATAGGATATTATTTTTTAAATAAAAAATTATTGAAATATGAAAAATATTAAAGTTTAACTTAAAAAAAATATTATTATTATTATTATTTTTCTTATGAAAAATCAAGAGTATAAATTCTTATACTCCCTCCGTCTCGGGTATTTTCACCCATTTATACGAGCACGGAGATTAAGGCGTGTTATTTTTGGATTAATTACTCTCAACTACACCACACGGAGAGTTATTACTGTCAGATACTGATGAGTGATATTTTCACCTAGATTTTAGTGTCTTTTTATATGTGTTTTCGTATTATTTTATCCGTATTTTATGTTCTATTTGGTTGTGTTTTGTGTTTTTATGGAAATATGTGAGAATAAGCTTAAATGTATGATTTCCAGGTAAAAATGGATTCTAGACGTGAGAAGGAAAATTTGGGAAAAAACGAAGCTTAATTCGGAGTTGAAACGAGGGAAAATGAGTCAAATTAAGCAAAATGCTGAAAAACGCACATCCAACTTGTATAATTTTTCTGTACTCTTGTGGAGCTCAAAATAAGAAGTGTGATATATGGTTGGAAAGCCACATAAAAGAGGATCGTTTTGGTATAAGAAACACTTCAATCCGAGCCCAAACGAGAAAGTTATGATTAAAATGGTGACGTCGCGCAGGCTGTTTCTACTCAGCATGGTTGTGCTACTTTGTATGACTTGTTACACCTTCAAATGTTGGATGTTTTGTCAGATCTTTATATGGATAGAAAGCCAATGAAAAGAGGATCGCGTGATCGCAAGAATTACTCAAATTGGAGATCGGATGTGGAAGTTATGCGCGAAACGGTGAGACTGCGCTGCACCAACCCGAACTTGACCCGAATTCGACCCATGCTCGGCCCAAAGTCATTTTTATGATTAGAATGTGTTCTAGAAGGTTCCAAGGGGTAAAAACACCCATTTTGGAGTATAAATATCAGTGGGGATCAGATCTACACCGAATACACACCATTTTTCACACACTTTTCCTCTCCATTCCATCTACCCTTCATCTCATTCACCATTCCTTGATTCCATCCATCTACACTTGATCCCCTCCATCAAATCCATCATCCAAGTAGCTAGAGAAGCAAGGAAGAGAGGTGAATTGCAAGGGGAAGAAGAAGATCACCATTGGAGACATCCAAGGGAGTTTTCATCCAAACTTTGTATTGAAACCTATTGTTTATCATGTTTTGTAAGGAATTTAATGTCTATGTTAATTTTTTTATGGATATGAGAGGCTAATCTCCCTTGTGAGATTAGCAATATGAATTGTGTTGGATAATTTTGGGTATTTTGCAATTGAATGATTATGTTGAATGGGTTAATTGATTTTCTATCATTGATTATTAATTGCTTGATTTGTTTTGTTGATTTGTGTGTTTAGTTGTTCTAGATATGTGATTAGATTGAGAAATCAATTGCATGCTTAGGATAATTGAGTGAATCATTTCATCAAACACCTCATGTGCATTATAAATTGTGAAGAGATTGAGAAGTCCTTCATAGTTTAGAACCCTTTGGTAGGACATGTAATTGGTTTGATCGAGAGGTTGATTAATTGTGTGAAGGGACTCTCATTTAAGCTTAGTACCTAGTTGGAATTATTTAAGTGAGAACCACTCCATTGAGCTATGTTTAGAACCATATCTTATTCATTCCGAGAGGGAGTTTAGGTGATCTTAGTGTTGGCCCTTAGTCTCTTACCCATGACACATATGAATTCATTGCATGATACCTAGATTTTCCATGCTTTAAGTATTGCTAGTCTTATCTCTATCTACTTGGCTCATTCATCCATCTCCCATTCATCTATCCATTTATTTTATTGTCATTTCTTGATTATCTTCCCTTCTCGTTCATCTCTATAATACTATGACAAACACGAGATCGCTTAGACCCTAGTACCTTCCTCCCTGTGGTTTGATAATTTCTTTAATTGGTCATGCCCACTATATTATGGCTAATCAAATGGCGCCGTTGCCGGGGAGGCAACGGTTGCTAGTGGTTTAACGAAGGAGTGTTTCGATTGGTATTAATAGAGATATTTCTTTTTATTGCTTTTTATTATTTGCTTTGGAAAATTTTTGATCTCACTTTTTCGTTTTGATAGGTACTTGACACTACCTTGAGAGAAGAGGAAGGGGGATCAAAGCCAAAAATAGCAAGTTTGAGGAGAATTGTAGTAAGCCCTGAGAAGAGCATTTAAATGGATGGTTGGAACCAATTCACAAATGTCTTTGGGGGTCAATTTGCAAGGGTTCCACCTCCACAATCAAGAGGCTACATGAATGAGAGCAACTATGGGTACAACTTCCAAATGAATCAAGATAGCTCTCAATACTACAATCAAGGAAGAAATGGAGAATGGCAACAAGCTTATAATGCAAATACATTCCATCCGTATCAAGCATACACTTATTCTCCACCAAATCCCAACACCAACACTTCTCCTCCGTTTCAAAACTACGCTTTAGTTGGATTATATAGAAGAAGTGCTCAAGGAAGTGATGAAGGTCAAGATTCTCAATCAAGTTTTCTTCAAAATGAATCCTCCGAGATAATTACCCAAGTTACTTTGGAAGTGACAAGACAAATAAGGATGATGAATCAAGGTGCTTATGGTCAAGTCTTGTCTAATTCAAGTTTGGGGGGTGCTCAAAATGTGCAAGGTGTGTCGATTCCTAGTCCTATGGAGCAAGAAGAGTGGAGGATGCCTACGCATCAAGTAGGAGATGTTTCTTTCATGGGAGTGGATGATTTCCAAGGAAATTTTCAACATAACTATGAAGGAAGGTTTCATGGGAATTATCCACCAAATCAAGAATGGAATTGTGACAACCAAGAGGGAGGAGACTTTCAACAAGTCGAAGAAGAAAAATCATCTTTAGAAGTATTGATTGAGAAGTTGATTGAAACAAGGAGAAAGAGTGATGAAGTTAATGAAAGAAAATTCAAGGCTATTGAGGAAAATAATGAAAGAAGATTCAAGGCTATTGAAGAAAATAATGATCAAAGATTCAAAGCCTTGGAGCATCAAGTAAGCCAAATTGTAAGTGCTTTGAACAATTTTCAACAAGTTGAAGAATTGGAAGAGGAGAGCAAAGTCGAAGAAGAGTTGGAGAAAGAAGAGAATCTGGGGGATGAAGAATCAAATGAGGTGATTGAAGAGCCTATTGAGGCAAATGATGTTGATGAAGAGAAACAAAGTCAAGAAGCAAATGATAATGACTTGAAGAGTGAAATGAGCATTTCTAAACCTTTAAACTCTTTAAGTTGCTTTGAACTTGATAATATTATTTACATTGATTTTGTTTTACCCATTGATTTTTCTCATATCCTTAGAAACAAAAGAGAACTCGAAGAGATGTTGGAGATCTATTTGGTAAGGAGGAATAAGTGGTGTTCAAGAATGGAGAGGGCAATGGAGTGTAAGCTCAAGAGAGTTGAATTTCTAAAGTCATGCTCGAAGGATGCAACGGAGGTCGTTACTTGCCATAAGTGCCTATTAGAGGAAGAAGCACAACGGTTAAAATTCGATGACAAGGACGAAAGATATCCGTGGCCATTCCGATGAGTTCTCCATATCCCGTCCGACTTGAAGACGTTAAACTTAGCGCTCGATGGGAGGCAACCCATCATTATCTTTATTGCTTTATTTATTGCTTTCAATAAGGATGGTAGATTTGTTGTTTCTTGCATTTTGGCCTTGTAGGTGGATCGTGCTTGTGAGAAGAATGAGTTTTCAAGATACGAAGAGAGCTTGATTTGAAGTGTGAAAGTAAGTCACACCACTTTTTGCAAACTTACCTCGAAACTCTTGTTTCAATTTAAGTTTGGGGGGTATGGCGTGGTGTGGCATACTTTGTTTTGAAGGCATATACTTTTCGTATTTTTGGGCTAATTTTAAAATTTTTCTCATGAGTTTGGTTTGATTTTGGTATGATTGGTGGTGTTGAAGTGCATGATAGTCCATATTTGTTAAATGCAATTGTTGAGCTAACGGTGTTTGTTGAGTGTTTGAGCATGAATGAAAGGTATTGGAAGCACGAATGGAGCTTGGAGCTAACGTTTTCTTTACCAAATGCCTATTGAGGGAGTACTCTACACCTTATCACTTCTAGTTGCTTGATATATTTTGATGTGTATTGATGTGATTAGCATGCTACTTTATGTGTTATGTTTTTGGGAGGTTTACTTTTCAATCAAAGTTTGGGATGATTGTGAGCTTACATTGTTATGGATGATTTGAATGTGTGCTTCAATTTTCAATGATGGTGATTTTTGTTTTTGCATGTTATGTGTTTTTGTTTTGTTTCTTGTTTGTTGAGTCTTTATTTTATGTTTTGTGTGTTTTCTTATTTTTGTCTTGGTATGTTTGGTGGTTTGTTTTGGGATGTTGTGAGTCATTTTTGAACATGAGTGATGACATGTTGTTGTGATAAGTGATGACAAGTTATGATTAAGAATCTCTACACTTTCGAATTGTGACATGTTTTACTTAACTTGTTCAATTTTGAGATGAATGTGGTGTAATAAGTTTCTTAAGGTCCAATGCATAAGTTTGTGAGAATTTGAGCCTCAACCGTGCATACATGTTTTTTTTTCTTCATGAGTGGATTGGTTGTGTTTGATAAGCTAGAACTTGCTCAAGGACTATAGGAACGAGCCCGATTAGTGGAGATTAGTGACATGATCTAAGGCCATCCTTGTTATTATAGTCATTACCATATATTTTCCTACCATGAACATCATCCCTAGTCAACCACTTTGAGTCTTAAAGCCTATTTATTGTGATATAAGCACATTACAAGCCATGATTACCCACTTAAGCCTTACATATATACCATTTGTGTGGGTGATTGAGGAGATGGTAACTAGAAAGGTTTGATAAGGAAGAAAAAGAAAAAAGGAAATGGTAAACAAGCAAGAAAAAGGATGAAAAAGAGCACAAGAAAGAATGGACATGCAACCTCAAAATAAGAAAATGAGCAAAGCAATAACAATATGCTCAAGTACTTAAAAGTTCAAAAAAGGAAGCATGCATTAAAAGAAGCTCAAAATCTAAGAAAAGTTGATGATTAGTGCTTGTGATTACCAAAGTTGAGAAAGGAAGAAAGAAAAGTGGAGAAGTTGAGGAAGTTGATCATCTCTTCGATTACTTACACTTGTTTAGTCACTATTATCCACATTCTTCCTACCCTACCAAAGAGCCTATCATTACCACCCAATTAAAGACCTTTTTGATCATTAATTTAAACTTTGGTGGTTTGTGAATGTAGTCCACGAGCAAGCTTATAGCGAGTCGAGCCAATCGATTGATGAGTGTTGTTTTACCCTACTTTAAAGAGTGTTGAGTGAAATTGATATCTATGTGAGGCTTGGACTAAAAGGGACTATATTACACTTTTATTCTCTTTAGATTGAACTTATTAATTTTTCATGTTATGAGTTTAATATTGTAGGATGCCTTAGCATAATTTGTAATTCTTGTTGCTAATGATGTGTTGTTACTTATGTTCGTTTAGTTTTTTCCTAGGTGAAAATCACTCTCCTTGGTTTATTATTTTCGTTGTGCGGGGACGCACAACACCTTAAGTTTGGGGGTGTGATGAGTGATATTTTCACCTAGATTTTAGTGTCTTTTTATATGTGTTTTCGTATTATTTTATCCGTATTTTATGTTCTATTTGGTTGTGTTTTGTGTTTTTATGGAAATATGTGAGAATAAGCTTAAATGTATGATTTCCAGGTAAAAATGGATTCTAGACGTGAGAAGGAAAATTTGGGAAAAAACGAAGCTTAATTCGGAGTTGAAACGAGGGAAAATGAGTCAAATTAAGCAAAATGCTGAAAAACGCACGTCCAACTTGTATAATTTTTCTGTACTCTTGTGGAGCTCAAAATAAGAAGTGTGATATATGGTTGGAAAGACACATAAAAGAGGATCGTTTTGGTATAAGAAACACTTCAATCCGAGCCCAAACGAGAAAGTTATGATTAAAATGGTGACGTCG
This sequence comes from Pogostemon cablin, assembly GCA_023678885.1. Classification (NCBI taxonomy): domain Eukaryota; kingdom Viridiplantae; phylum Streptophyta; class Magnoliopsida; order Lamiales; family Lamiaceae; genus Pogostemon; species Pogostemon cablin. The sequence goes on from CM042967.1 coordinate 26,893,991, forward strand.
CGCAGGCTGTTTCTACTCAGCATGGTTGTGCTACTTTGTATGACTTGTTACACCTTCAAATGTTGGATGTTTTGTCAGATCTTTATATGGATAGAAAGCCAATGAAAAGAGGATCGCGTGATCGCAAGAATTACTCAAATTGGAGATCGAATGTGAAAGTTATGCGCGAAACGGTGAGACTGCGCTGCACCAACCCGAACTTGACCCGAATTCGACCCATACTCGGCCCAAAGTCATTTTTATGATTAGAATGTGTTCTAGAAGGTTCCAAGTGGTAAAAACACCCATTTTGGAGTATAAATATCAGTGGGGATCAGATCTACACCGAATACACACCATTTTTCACACACTTTTCCTCTCCATTCCATCTACCCTTCATCTCATTCACCATTCCTTGATTCCATCCATCTACACTTGATCCCCTCCATCAAATCCATCATCCAAGTAGCTAGAGAAGCAAGGAAGAGAGGTGAATTGCAAGGGGAAGAAGAAGATCACCATTGGAGACATCCAAGGGAGTTTTCATCTAAACTTTGTATTGAAACCTATTGTTTATCATGTTTTGTAAGGAATTTAATGTCTATGTTAATTTTCTTATGGATATGAGAGGCTAATCTCCCTTGTGAGATTAGCAATATGAATTGTGTTGGATAATTTTGGGTATTTTGCAATTGAATGATTATGTTGAATGGGTTAATTGATTTTCTATCATTGATTATTAATTGCTTGATTTGTTTTGTTGATTTGTGTGTTTAGTTGTTCTAGATATGTGATTAGATTGAGAAATCAATTGCATGCTTAGGATAATTGAGTGAATCATTTCATCAAACACCTCATGTGCATTATAAATTGTGAAGAGATTGAGAAGTCCTTCATAGTTTAGAACCCTTTGGTAGGACATGTAATTGGTTTGATCGAGAGGTTGATTAATTGTGTGAAGGGACTCTCATTTAAGCTTAGTACCTAGTTGGAATTGTTTAAGTGAGAACCACTCCATTGAGCTATGTTTAGAACCATATCCTATTCATTCCGAGAGGGAGTTTAGGTGATCTTAGTGTTGGCCCTTAGTCTCTTACCCATGGCACATATGAATTCATTGCATGATACCTAGATTTTTCATGCTTTAAGTATTGCTAGTCTCATCTCTATCTACTTGGCTCATTCATCCATCTCCCATTCATCTATCCATTTATTTTATTGTCATTTCTTGATTATCTCCCATTCTCGTTCATCTCTATAATACTATGACAAACACGAGATCGCTTAGACCCTAGTACCTTCCTCCCTGTGGTTTAATAATTTCTTTAATTGGTCATGCCCACTATATTATGGCTAATCAGATACTACGATTCAAATTTATCACTATAAGATACAAAAATTTGAAATAATATGCCCAATATAATCCTAATATTAATTAAATATTTAAAATTAGATTTTTTTTGTTATTGATGAAATCAGCTTCCTATTTTCACACCAATTAATTTATCTCGTCCCGCTTTCTCTCTAACTTTTCTATTTAATAAATTATCAATTTTTTCTCACCCAAAACCTGCGTCTGCAACCCAACCCATTCCCATCGTGCAGTGTCTGCAACCCAACCTGTGTCCTGTCTGCAACACATCGTGCCATCACCAATGAGGATTGAGATTGAGATCTGCTGCCAATTTGATTGAGATTGAGATCTGCTTCCAATTTGTTGTCGCCGAGTAAGTTCTCGACTGTACATCTCTTTGAGCGATCTCTTTCGCATCGCTAAAAGAACTATGCTCACCTAATCTGGTTTATCACACATCGTGCCATGGGATTGATTTATGAAGTTCATTTGGAATTTTTTCTCACAATGAAGAATCATCCAGAATTGTGGGATTGATTTATGAAGTTCATTTGAAATTTTCCCTCACAATGAAGAATCATCCAGAATTGTTGAAGAAGAAGTTGAAGAGAAGCTGCTACTCTAACTGGACTTAAAAGCCACAAGAATTCCATGTACAAACTTTTGTATAGTTGTTTGTAAAGATTCAAAATAATACATTAGTTGTGAAACAATGTAACTATGTTGTGCAAATTTATACCTAATTGTGCAAACACATTTAATGAATTATGCAGAAATATACATTAATTGTGTTGTGCTGGTTGGATGGTGTTATCCAACTATAATTGTGTCATGTACGTAATTATAATTTTAATAAACAATAATATAATTTATAGTTATTAATATCATATTACATTTTTAATAAACAATAATATAATTTATAGTTATTAATATCATATTACATTTGTTTTTTCTTATAAGAAAGTAAAATCTCATGATTGAATCGTGCAATAATGTAATTGTATAATTATATTGGGTTGTGCAATAATATAAGGATTGTGCAATAATATAACTATATTATGCAGTTTTTGTATAGATTGTGTAGATTGTGATATAAGGAAAAAATCTGGAAAGTAAAAAAAATATAAAAAAAATCTGGATAATTAAAAAAACTATATTTTGAAATGTACATAGAGTGTGCATATTCTGATATTAGGAAATTTTTTGAAAAATAATCTGGAAAATAAAAAAAGACTGCATTTTGAAATGTTGCGTAAAAAGGATAAAAGGGTATATTTGGGATTGTGCCATATAATTTGGTATCTCATAGTATTTATTTTAGGATGACGCACCTAAAAGTAATAATAGGGTATAATTTACACCTATAAGTCAGTATCCCTTATTTTTTTAATATATAATATAAAAAAAAATGGATAAATTAGTAATTTAAAAAGAAAAGTAAATAAAGTTGTTGGAAATGATGAATAAAGTGTAAAAAAGTAATTAAAGTTATTGGGATTGTAAAAAGTAGGTAATAAAATATTATGTATTTTTATCATTAACGGAATGGGTAAAAGTGGGTAAAAATACATGGGACGGATGGAATATTAAATAGTGTAATCTTCAACATTAAAGTGTACTCCCTCTGTTTTCTTTAAAGGGCTCACTTTTCTATTTTTGTCGTCTCGCTCAAAGAGTCTCATTTTTTTTGTTGCACATATTGGACTCACACACACCCACTAAATACAATTAAAATATGAGGTCCGCACACCCATTAATACAGCTATTCACTATACATTAAATAATAATACTCCTTAATTCACGTACAAAAAAGTAAAAGATCATTTTTAAAAAGGACAGAGGGAGTATAAAATTTGATTTTGAACGTACAGATCTAGCTTCGTGCGTCTAGATGTATGCAAGACTTTGCCATTTTTAAATAGAAAAAAATAGTATTATTTATTTATTTTTCTATTATGAATACACTCTAGCATGTCTCATTTTTTATTTGCACTTAACTATGCTTTAAAGCCTTAGGGTTTAAGTTGATTTAATAAATTATTGAATAGTGTTGCTCAATGTTTGTTTTGAGTTTTGATAGTATAGATTTAAGTTTTATATCAAACTAAATATTAATTAATATTAGTACAGTGCCCACGTCCGACGCGATTATCGTACTTATTATTTATTTATTATTTTTAAATCTATATTTTTAAATAGAAATTAATTATATCATTTTAGGATAATTAAAAATATAATTTATTGTTTGACTAAGAAAAAAATGTCTTGACATATATAAATTAAATCGAGTAAAAAACATGTATTCTTGATTTATTTAACATTCATAATAAAACATAGTTATCACTGAGATGAAGTGATCATCCTCAGCATCATCGTAAGATATCAAAATAAAATTATTGATTGATGTGCCAATATAATTTTCAACCTTAATCAAACTTTTAGTCTAACTCAATTTAAAATTTTCATTTAAAAGTATAGAAAAAATTATTTGAAATAACGCGTTGCCGAGGTTTGAACATAGAACCTCTTAAGAATTAAATAACTAATTAAACGTTGTCACCTCATAAATTAAGAGAAATTATAAATGTCAAACATATCTAAACTTAACAGCTCACATATTTTAATTTTATTTTAAGAAACTTATTTTACTTATTAAAAATAATAAAGAAATAAGTTACAAAATAATAAATCTTCCAAACCAATAATAAGAGATCATTTCACATTTTTAAAATGTCATGCATATCTAATAAATCTAAAGTCAGTTCAGATCCCGCATGCGACGCGGGTAATCTAATATTTTCATATATGTTAATTATAATTATTCGGATGTTTTTTTATTCTATCAATACTTGAGTACAATTTTTTTTTATAATCAAACAAAATACTCCGTCGATAATGTATTACTTTTTGCACGAGGATTAAAATCAAACAAAATACTCCATCAATAATATATTACTTTTTGCACGTAAATTAAAAATATTATCTTATATAAAGAGGGTAGTATTAGTTGTAAATTGTGAATCATTTCATAAAAATAAAAAATGAATACCTTCTGAGTGGATGATCAAAATGGATAAATTAATTATTAGCGTACGAAGGGAGTAAAATATATAGCTATTGATGCAAAAATTAGATTTATATTGGCATAAAAAAATACATGCATCATTCTCTTATTTAAGATTTCAAACCTTTTACAATTATAAAAAGTAGGTTAATGTTAACTTAAAAAAAAATAAGTCCCTTTATTATTCTTTTCTTTAATTGAAATTTCAGTCCAACTTATCATATAATCACAGCCCACCACTTAAAAATTATCATTTAAGGGAATACATAAATAAAAAATTTAAAATAAATGTATTTATTGAGGTTTGATCTCCTCAAAATTGTTCAATAAATCACATTACATCACCTCATAAATTTATAAAAGTTATAAATATAAACTCATGCTAATTTGACACCTCATGCTTTGCAAAATCTAGTTCAGATCCCACGTAAAACTTGGGTAATCTATATATTTTTTTTATATTTTCAAATGTTTCATGATGATCATAATTATTCGAATTCTTCTTTGATCTTCATTTCAACAATATTTGATTACAAAATTTTTTATAATCGAACAAAATAAATTAACATAATTTGATAAATCAGATCATGATTCACTGAAGGCATAATAAAATAATATAAAGATTTGAGGTCTTAGGTTGATACATTTTATAGTAAAATTAACCTTATATTTTAAACAAAAGTATGAGCACATTACAGTCATTTGTCTAATTTTATTAATATCATCTTATGGTATCTACTCACTCTAATACAAAAATAATTATTTATAAATTTTCATAATTTAAAACTTTACATTCCAATCGAGGTTACACTATAAAACAAAAAGGTTAATTATACTTTGTACCCGGGCGCACCCTAAGATAGGGTGCACCCACTTTAAAAAATATATACAAATATAAACAAAAATATATACAATTATGAACAAAAATGTATTCAATTTAATTGTTAGTTTTTTAATGAAAAATTGAGTGTAAAAAGATATACAATTATTAAAAAATATGTACTATACACTATTAAATAAAAAGTTATACACATATGGATGCTAGTTTTTTTAATGAAAAACTTAGTGTGAAAAAATATACAATTATTAAGAAACACGTATACACAATAGAATAACATGTATACAAAATATAATAAAAAGTTATACACATATGGAAGAGTGTGCACCGGGTGCACCTAATATCTAACTCAAACAAAAATTAATAATCATAATATATTTAATCCATAATTATGTCTAACGAAAAGTTGGAAGTGATTCATGACATTTAAACAAATAAATTAAATAAACTTAAAAACAAATTAAATAAGTTTAATACTCACTCCGTCCGTTTCTAATGTGTCCATTTTACTATTTTTAGCGTTTGGTTCAAAGGTATCCATTTAACTTATTTAGTAAAAAAGTACACAATATGGCACCCACTTCCTTCTAATACAACTACTCACTTTATATATAATAATAATACTCTTTAATTTACGTGCAATAGAGTCGGACGTAGGGAATATAATTTATATATATACATTAATATCAGATTTCGTGTAATTTATAAGTCTAATAAAAATTTAAAATCAATATATAAAAAAAAAAAGTCATATCTCATTCATATTAAAATTGAAAGGAAAATTGGTTATATGAAAATTGGGCTTCTAAAGAGAATTGTTAAATTTTAATTTAGTAGTTAAAATTTAAACCCAATTCATTCAAAATTTTATTTGAAGGAATAAATAAATAAAAGAAATGCGTTCGTTGAGTTCTGAACCAGTGACCTCTTTAAAATTAATTAATCAATATTATTTTGACACTTCACGGACTCACAAAAATCATAAATACTCAATTAACATAATTATGACACTTCACATTTTTCAAATCTAATTTTAGAGGTTTATTTTTTGCTTTAATATATAAGAAGATATGAGAAGAAATGAGTGATGATAGAGAAATGTCAAAAAAATAATTAATTGATAAGAGATGTAATGTATGATAAATGGTGGGTAAAAGTTAAAAAACTTGTGTAGGTGTATATAGAAGTGATTTTTTTTTTAAAAAAAATTATTAAATCTAAAAATTGACTAATAAACCTATGTCAAAACACCACGTTTTTTTAAAAAGATATATTTGCATGTGCAATATTTTTCTTTGTTTATGAATCTATCTCTATATATGTGCGCTTTTGATGCAGTACTAATTATAATATGGCAAAAGTTTGTGTGTGCCCGGACACGGGCACATTTCGTATGCTTTTAGAATTTTGTGGTAAATTGTATATATTTTTAGGATAAATATGTGTATCTTTTATTTTACAAGGCAAAAACTTGTTTGCGTCTGGGCACACGGAAGCACACTCCTTGTGCCTTTAGAATTTTGTGTTAAATTGTATACCCTTTAGTATAAAGATGTGTATCCTTTATTTTCTGAAGAAAAATAAAAGATATAATGAAAAGTGTATATACCCTTTAGAACAAAATTGTGTACTCTTATTAATTAATAGAAAAAATAAATAATATAATGAAAAGTGTATATAGCCTTTAGAACAAAATGTTGTACTTTTATTAATTAAAGTGTATACGCTTTAGAAAAAAATAATGTACTCTTATCCATAATACTAAATTCTAAAGGCACACCGCGTGCGCCGAGCGCACGCAAGCCTCACTCTTATAATATTATATACTATTTTAAAATAAAATAATTCACCCTACTCTTCTTTCACGTTAAAGGGGAGTATATATTTATTAATATTTCTATTCCATTATAAAGTATATAAATTTTCCTTTTTAATAAATGTGTTCACATGAAAAATAACTTTTACGTAATATAAAATGTACACAGTATAATAATGAATTGATCAATCACACAAGTCTCACAAAAAAATAACTTCGAAACTTATTCATTACATATTAAAATATTATTTTTTTAGTTTGTGTTAAAAAAAAAAAATTCTCAAGGGCAGGAGAGAGAGTATATTGGGAATCCTATGTAATAAAATGAAGTACATTGTAGATTGGAAGTTTGTTGGGGGGGGGGGGGGGGGGGGGGTTGGTGCACGCTAGAACTGAACACTGGAAACTATATGTAATTATTAAATGGGTTAGACTTTGGATTAGATAAAGTATTCTGTTTAATACTAATATGGAAGATAGCTGTAATGCTTATAACTACTATTGAATTGAATTATGAGATGCATATTATTACGTTTCGAAAAATCATGTCGTCCTTGCTTCACTTGAAGGATTTATTTGATAATTGTCATCAATTTTATACTTATTTTAATATTTTTCAAAAATCATGTCGTCCTTGCTTCACTTGAAGGATTATTTGATAATTTTCATCAATTTTAAACCTATTTCATATTTTGTTCATCAATATTCAACAAACCAAAAAAAAAAAATCTTTTAAAGAGATGAACTATTACTATTCTAAATACTAAATAGAAAGAAAGAACAATAAACGGTTTCCATCCAAATGTTAACAGCATGGACCAAAATTACAACTTTTGAGTTAAAAAAATATGAAGTTCGAGACAAAAAATAAAATGAAACTTTTTGTATGGATTGAAATTGTAATTATATCCCCATGAAAAACTAACCCATTTAGACCATCAACTCGTGTATCCTCTCTCTTATTCTTGAAGTATCCACACCAATCCTAGGAACTAAAACCTGCCATCGAATTTAGCAACCGAATCAGTAAATTATGATTGAAAAAAAGTCCTCTTTGTTGTGGTATGTAATTTTGATCTTGCTCGATTTGTGTACACATAATTATGCAAATTATACAAAAAGAAATCCCTGAGAAAAGAAAGAATGAAAAATATTAGCACAAAGATTTACAAGAAGGCAAAAGCTCCTGTGCACCCGGGGACATGGAAAGATGCTCCGTGTCCCCATGTGAACACAACCCTCCCCTCCAATTCTATTTAAACCTATGTATTGCTAGGGGTTTAAATTGTAAAGAGGCATGAAAATTGTAAAGGGGCACGGAATGTGTTCCGTGCGCCCGGGTGCACAGGAGCCTTACTCTTACAAGAAACCCTGAAGGGAGAAAAATGATGATCAGGGAAAAGAATTACCACGGTTGAATATGTTAACAGAGAGCTACGAAAGGACATTAACATAACTCTAAACGTAAGTTGATTGGGCTAATATTAAACTAAGTATATGTCATATACTATGTATTAAAGTGATCTGATTAAATATTAAATGATACTTATCTCTATTAGCTTAAATTTTTGGATGATATAGTTAATTAACATGATTCAAACTTCACCGCCACCTGCTTAAAAATTTCAAGTGCAAGGCTCGAGGCAAATTGACTAGCTTGAACTCAGTGGCGGACCCAATATTTATGTTTAGGGGGGCCCGAATAATAATTCATTCGTCTCACAACATGTTCATTTTTTGCTATTTTACTTTGTTTAAAAAAGCTTATTTTATTTACTATCTTTACTGACTTTTTTAGGGTATTTTTAGGTTAAAAAAATAGTCATAATATGTAAATTATGTTATGTGTTAGGTGTGAGTGATAAATTGTAAATTGAATAATTCTAAGATTATTGGATAAAGATGTAATTTCCTTGCAAAGGAAATCCTTGTGTCAGTGGTTCGAATCCACTTCTAAGAGGGCGAAGAGTCTTTAGACACGTAGCCAGTCAAAAAGAGTTCATGTTCATCAATCAGAAATCAAGACAAACTGGGCACTACGGTGAGACGTGAAAACACCCGATCCCATTCCGACCTCGATATGTGGAATCGTCTTGCGCCATATGTACTGAGATTATTCGGGAGATATGGTCAAAACCCAAATTTCATGTTCATTGAACGAAGATTGCAGTGTATAAAGTATTGCTTACTATTTCCTCTTAGATGGCAGAGGTTGAAGCAACTAAGATCTCTCTGCTTTTCAGCCCTAATTCCAGAAGGAATTGATATCCATATTTTATAGAACTAATGAGGAAAAAAAAAATTATGAGACAGATGTATATAATTACGAGTTAAAAGTTTATTTTATCCCATAACTATTTAAAACTTTAGATTTTGTCCCAAAAAAGATATTTGTATCGATTTTGTACCATAACTATGAGTTTTCTTTCAATTTCGCTCAATTTTTGCCGAAACCCCCAATTCTTGCCGGATATTGGTCACGTGTGTTGCACGTGACTGATGAATTTGGGGGTTCCGGTGGAAATCTAGGGTTCCGGCAAAAATTGGGCAAAATTAAAAGAAAACTCATAGTTATGAGACAAAATCGATACAAATATCTTTTTTGGGACAAATTTTAAAGTTTAAAAAGTTATGGGACAAAAAAAAAACTTTTAACTCTTGGGTTAGTTCCTAAAAAATTCATCACCTTATTGGGATTTTTCAAATCTATTACGACCTTCTATTTTTGTCAATTCAATACACAATCTATTTAATATTTTTAATTTTATCACGACCTTTTATTTTTGTCAATTCAACATGCAATCTATTTAATATTTTTAATTCTATAACAACTTTTAATTTTGCAATTTCGTACCCCACTTATTTTATATTTTAAATTCAATTAAATTCATTATTATTATTATTATTATAGTGTTATTATTATTAATAATAAAAGTTATTTAAAAATTAATTAAAACACACAAGTCGATCATTTATTTTATAAGATTTTTTTCTGTATCGTTGATATAGTAAATTAACATTCGATTAAAAAATTATCTTAGTTGGTCGACCTTTATGTAGAATTATTTTTAACCATAACGAATAAAATTCTCTTATTATTATTATTATTACTATTTTTGTTCGAACTTATCACTATTACTATATAGTAAATCCACAACTCTAATAAAAATATAATATAAATAAAATTATTTATTGACAATTAAAATTTTATGGCAAAGGAAAATAAATTAGTAACTAATTTAAATCTAAAAATAAAAAAAATTTGGATGGAATATTAATTCCATTAATTAATAACTACATAGTTCTACTTTTATAATAATAATAATAATAATAATAATAATAATAATAATAATAATAATAATAATGAATTTAATTGAATTGAAAAAATAAAATAAGTGGTGTATCAAATAGCAAAAAATAAAATTTGTGATAGAATTGAAAATAATAAATAGATCGCGTATCAAATTGACAAAAATAAAAGTTCGTGAAAAAATTAAAAATATTAAAAAGATCGTGTATTGAATTGACAAAAATAAAAGGTCGTGATAGATTTGAAAACCCCCAATAAGGTGGTGAATTTTTTAGGAATTAACCCAAGAGTTAAAAGTTTTTTTTGTCCCATAACTTTTTAAACTTTAAATTTTGTCCCAAAAAAGATATTTGTATCGATTTTGTCCCATAACTATGAGTTTTCTTTCAATTTTGCCCAATTTTCGCTGGAACCCCCAAATTCATCAGTCACGTGACCAATATCCGGCAAAAATTGGGGGTTCCAGCGAAAATTGGGCAAAATTAAAAGAAAACTCATAATTATGGGACAAAATCGATACAAATATATTTTTGGGACAAAATCTAAAGTTTTAAATAATTATGTGACAAAATAAACTTTTAACTCATATAATTACTGTTATTTATTTTAAATCAAATAATTAGCTACAATAAAAATATTAATAAAAATACTTTACTCTATAATATAGAGTGTTTATTACTCCATATAGTAAATTATTAATATATTACTTATATGTAATAATTAATTAATTATAAAATGATGAAAAATTACATAATTAAAAATATCATTATTCTTAATGGAGCAATAAATAATAATAATAATAATACAATTTACAAATTTTTTTTATATAAAGAAAGATATAAAATCAATTACAAAAGAGAAAAAATAAAATATGAATTAAAATTATATAAAAAAACAGAAATAAGTAATTAATTTTAATATAATATAATTTAAATTATTTTGGATATAAAAGAAAAAAAAAGAAAAAAATAATAGTAAGATGAAACAAAAAAAGAGAAGGCCGGAGGATAGATCACTCGACCTTAGACCAGGGGTGATAATTTGTACTAATGAGTTGGGTTTCGTGTCGACACGATAGTGATATGATATGATAAAGGCAAACCCCTACACGACATGATAAGAATTCGTTCTGACATGATACAAACACGAAAAATAACGGGTTGGCACGACACAACACGATAACAACACTATAAGAAAATAAAAAAATAAAAAATAGTACTCCCTCCGTCCCACGTATTTTTACCCACTTTCCATTTTGGGGTGTCCCACGTATTTTTACCAATTCCATTTTTGGCAAAAATACATAATTTTTTATTACCTACTTTTTACAATCCCAACAACTTTAACTACTTTTTTACACTTTATTCATCATTCCCAACAACTTTATTCACTTTTTCTTTTTAAATTACTAATTTATCCCTACTTTCTCTTACATTATATATTAAAAAAATAAAACGTCTTAATCTCCGTGCCCATACAAACGGGTAAAAATATCCGGGACGGAGGGAGTATTAATTTTTAAGTAAATATATTTTATAATTATTAATAAGTATTTTTGTTATTTATTTAGCTAATTTTATATTTATATCGGGTTGTTAACAGGTTAATGGGTTGTTAACGGGTTAATGGGTCATCTGTTAATATTAATCATGCTTAACAGGTTGACACGAACCCGACACGAAATTTTCGTGTCCTTATTGGGTTCACACGATAATGACATGAGCCCAATAAGGCCAAACACTAACCCGCAGTTATCGTGTCGTGTCGGGAATTGTCACCTCTACCTTACACCCCCGATACCTACAAGCACGACCTCCACCACTAAGCCACTTAAACATTTTGGAAAAACTACATGTAGGTAATGCTTCTTCCGTCCCAGCAGAGTATTCATATCTCCTTTGTAAATTTTAAAGGAGATGTGAAAAATGTATTGAAATAGATAGAGTAATTATTTTTAAAAGTTAACTTTTATAAAGGAAAGTGATAATAAATTTATGAAAAGTGATAATGCTATTTCATGATTAATTTATAGTATAAATAAAAAGTGATAACATTTTATAGCGAAAGTGATAACGTTTTATAGCAAAAGTGATAACTATTTATAAAAATAAAAAATAGTCTCACGTGAGACGGTCTCAAGCAAGACCTACCCTAAAATAATTGGTTATATTTAAAATTATTATTACTATTAATATATTATAAAATTTTTACTACTAAAAACTTATTTTCTTTATCTTTACTAATTAAATATTTTTAATTAATATTTTTTTTAAAATTAACATATATATATATATATATATATATATATATATATATATATATATATATATATATTAAAAGAATGTAATTTATATTACTATTTATCTATTTGGTTATTTATTAATTTTTAATAAAAGTTTTGGAATTAAAGTAACATATATATTTATTTAATTTAATTATATATTATTAAAATAATTAAAAAATATATATATTAAGTAGTGTATGGAGTAGTTTGGTTATACTGACTTGAGCGTGAAGGGAATGGAAAATAGTGTGACCAACAGTGGAAACGTTAACAGTGACCACTTGAGCTCCTTCTTCTTGTATTATGCTAATGATTTTATGCAGCTTCAGCTTCTGGTTATGGCCACTTATCATAACAACCTCCACATCTGATCCTAACTCTTTGATTTCCAGAATTGGAACACCCAATGTTGGATTAGTTTTGCAAGAATAAGCACCCTCTCTTCTTCTCTGCAGTCCTTCTACTCTCTCTTCTAAAATCTTGATATAGTCGGCTGCCAGGTCAATCAGATCTGGCTGTGAAAAGTTTGTCTACAGGATTTACGTACAAAGATGTCAATACTTTGCATCGCAGATCATAATGAAATATAAATATATGGAGTAATTGATCAAGTATATATATTAGCAAAAAGTAAAATAAAAAAATTAGTTTTTTTTTTTTTTTTTATTTCTTAGAAATTGTGAAAAATGGCCCAAATAATACTCCCTCCTCCCGCACAAGGAAGATTTTTTTAATATAGATTAAGAGATATAATATTTAATATGTAGATAAAAAGATAGAAATAATATTTTATTGTATAATGAGTAGGTGTATTAGTGTGGTGTCTGGGTTCCATAGAGATATTAATTGTTTTGTATGGATCTCATTTTTACTAAAAAATGAAAATGCACCTCTTGTGTTGAAATGGACGAAAATGACAAAATATACTTCTTGTGGTGTGACGGAAGGAGTAGTTGATTTTGAAAAATGCAACCCAATATATATTTTTCGGAAAATGCTACTTTTTGCCCCTCATTATATAATTAATACATGAAAGACTCTCTTGTGAGACGGGTTTTTGGTGAGACGGTTGTGAGACGGGTTGACCCATTATTAAAGTATGCTTATCATATAGATAGAGTATGCTTATTTATAGTTAAAGTATGTCAATAATGAATCATATTATAACATCCTAAAATCATACTTTAATTCATCATTCATCATACTTTACAAAAATATATTTTAACAACTATTAAACATACTTTATTTATATAATATACATACTTTAACACGTCTCACCAATGGTCTCACATAACTAGCATCTCACAAGAGACTTTGTCTTAATACTTAGTCGCATGTATAGTTGTACATATAGTTGCGTGCAATGACGACACATATGTTAGTAAATAAAACATGTGTATGATCGCATATATAGTCATGTACGAATCGCACATATAGTTGTGTGTAGAGTTGCAGGTGTAGTGATAGAAGAGGTATTAAATATGTTAAAATTTCGTTAAAAAGTAACATTTTTCCCAAAAATTTTATTGAATGACATTTTTCGAAATAAACCACGAAAGGTGGTAAATTTTGTTTGTTTTCTTTTTTAAAGACTAGCCACTTGTAAATTTGGAGTATCATTTTGACTTCCATAAAGTGTTTGGCATTAAGTAGGATGAACCGTCGCACCCAATAATAATAATAATAAAATAATAATAATAGTAATAATAATAATAAAAAAAAAACTTCTTTATAGTAGCGAATTTGTTAATGAAATTTATCATTGGTAATTTACCAGCGAATTTCCAACAATTTTTTTTCTTTACAATGAAATCCAATGAATTTATTATATTTTTATTAATAGAATAAAATTTGTTGCTATTTACTTACGTATTACCAACGAAATCATTATATTAATTGCTAAAGAAATTATTAGCAATAGCTTACCAATATAATTAAATTTTCGTTACTAAAAATTTACCAGCCACCACTTTGTTAATTTGTTAGTAAACAAATTTAGCAATGAAATCAAAATTTTTACGGACGGAATATTTCATTAGTAAAAAATATATTTTTTTCCAGTGACCTTCTCCTTTTTTATTTTTTTATTTTAATTATAATTAAAAATAATTATTCTCGAGATTTATGTTGTATTTCTCTCTTATGATACATGTCCCATTGGAGTTTTACTATAGTTTATATTAGTTTAATAGATTTTTATATTTTAATTATAATTAAAAATAATTATTCTCGTGATTTATGTTGTATTTCTCTCTTATGATACATGTCCCATTGGAGTTTTACTATAGTTTATATTAGTTTAATTGATTTTTATATTTTAATTATAATTAAAAATAATTATTCTCGTGATTTATGTTGTATTTCTCTCTTATGATACATGTCCCATTGGAGTTTTACTATAGTTTATATTAGTTTAATTGATTTTTAAAGTAGAATTGTAATTTAATATTTATTGTGTATAATTTCGTTGTAGTTCATGTCCTATTTTAATGTAATTTATATTTGTTTAATTAATTTTTAGTGTATAATTGTAATTTTACTATTTTACCCTCGTACTTCATGTTATTCTTTAATTAGAGGGTTTAAATTAATTTAATTATTTCTTAAGATATAATTATAATTTCATCTTTTTTTTATAATGTATTAAGAATGAGGCTTGCATGCATCCGGACACACTGTGCGCCTTTAGAATTTAGTATTATGGGTAAGGGTACATTAATTTGTTCTAAAGGGTATAAACTTTAATTAGTAAGGGTACACCATTTTGTTTTAAAGGGTATACACTTTTTATTAATATTTTTTATTTTTCTTCAAAAAATAAAGGGTACATATCTTTATACTAAAGAGTATACAATTTTAGACAAATTTCTAAAGGCGCATGGAGTGTGTCCCATGCGCCCGGGTGCACACAAGTTTTTGCCATGTATTAATATGTATTAATTTTATGTTAATGGTTTTTGTCCTATTTTTCCACTAGGGTTTGAGTTTACTCTTAAAATTTAATATTAATTCTTAAGTTAATAATCATTTAACACTTAATTAAAAAGTACATGCTAAAAAAAGAAAAAGATAGACATGAGTAGGTTCCGCCATGCATAAAGTGTTTAGATCATCTCCTCCAAAACTGGTTATATTCTAAATACGTACGTACTCATGTACACAAATCTTTAAACATGCAGGAGTTGGTCAATTTAAAATCAATATATTAAAATAGATACCATCGCTAAGAATTTTTTTTTTTTTAATTTCTAATACACTCAATTTTTTATACAAGACTTTACCCTAATGCATGCATATGTACCTTCTGTGGCTTGAAATGCTGATTAGGGATGAGAGAAGTTAGCTCGGATTGAAGATTCTTCATCATAATCCGTCGATTTTTTTGTATGGTTTTTCTATCAGGATTATTGCAAGAACTCGGACCACCTTTCTCCATTAAAATTCCTAGATGTAAAGTGAGCTCAAACTAAGAATAATTAGTAGAATAACTGCAGGTCTTTCGTATATATAAACTATAGCAACTGTCAAATTAATTATGGAGATATTATGAGTGGATGGTAATGTATTGAATTCTACTATATGACAGGTATTCCCGAGCCATGGAATTAGAATATCATATGAAATTGGTCCAACGACGTGCATGTCCTACCTAGAACCAACAAACAATATCACATGATTTGTTAAACATTAAAGAATATCACATCATATATTAAATTAGAATTTACTAAATTACGAAAGCCTAAAATGTTCTCAACGGACCTGCCTTAATATCTTTTGACTGTATAACTTTTTTTTTTTTAAATATGTAAAAAATTATTTTTTCTTTAAACTTAAATGGAGAAAAACTTTCAAACATATATTTATACTCCCTCTATCCCCTTCAAAGAACCCTTTTTTTTTTTTTTTTTTTTCTTTTTGGATGTTCCACATAAGGAGTCTCCTTTTCAATTTTTACACACATGAGACTGACACACACTTACTAATACAATTAAAATATGATCTACACACCCATTAATACAACTATACTCACTAAACATTAAATAATAATATTCCTTAATCCATGTGCAAAAAGTAAAAGCAACCCTTTACATGAGAGGGAGTACGTTTTTATTGAGAGACTTGTTATTAAATACTCAATCCTTCCGCTTTCAAGGGTATTATTTTTTTATTTTAGGCATCCGCTCCCAATGATCTCATTTCTTTTTTATCCACACATACCCACTAATACAACTAATAAATAGGACCTACACCTCCACTAATATAACTACCCACTACAAATTAAATAATAATAATTTTTAATCCACGTGTAAAAAGCAAATAGTATCCTTAAAGGCGGACGGAGGGAGTACACTGCAAGTTCTATTAATACTAATAGATAGATACATGAATCTTATATTATTATTATTATTATTATTATTATTATTATTATTATTATTATTATTATTATTATTATTATTATTATTATTATTATGAGGTATACTATTTCAATGCATTATATGAATACTAAAAATATTTTAATATTCCGAAAATCTTTCGTAATGACTGCATCATAAGATCACAAAATCATCATTAATTTCTGAATTTCTTGCGTTAATAAATCTTTCATGATTCAAAACATAGGAAACCGTTGCGTTTATAATTCTTTCATGTTTTTATTATCTCCCTTTTCAATCATCTCTAATTAACACGAAACTATAACTTGAAAGCTACGAAGTTGATTGCTATGCATACAAACGATTTGAATTAAAAAAAGTAGGCATCAGTATCATATCGTAATGATATTTAAGTATTAAATAGTAGTTAATACATATTACGTGGAATATGCACATGAATGAAATAGATTATAGGAAAAAAAAACTAGCTAGGTGGGACACGTATTACTTATTTTTAGCATTGGTTTTAGTTTTATCCGTATTATTTATGAAATGAATTTATGAGATAATATCACCTTTTTCAGGTTAGAGTATACTTCCTCTATCCCATAATAAATTTTAAATTTTCTATTTCTATTCGTCCCACATTAAATTTCACCACAAAAAAAAATCATATCAATTTTCATCCCTAAAAATACATCTTAATTACAAATTTACTACTCTCACCTAACACACGTAACATATTTTATAATTTCTTTATAACCTAAAAATATTACATTACCCTCCAAAAATATTGGTTAAAAAATATTTTTTTTTAAACTCGTGTTTACAATAATTTTTATAGAAAAATTAATTGCGACGTTCTATACCTTATAACAAATAAATTTAAGAAAAAAAGCTTTTTATTAACTTTATAAAGGAAAATAAGTTTTCTACCAAAAATTGAGATTAAAAGACATAATAGCTTTTATTTTAAATTTTATATTTGCAAAACCTAAATTCTTAATATCAAGCTCATGTTCTTATCTCGCATTGAACTCATTACTTCATTTCATCAAAGTAATTTATTTCTTATCTCAAAACGTGATAGCAATTGAAATGCAATTATTTAAAGGCAAATTTGTGTTTTGGGAGTAAGATTATCTTTTCAGTGCTTTAGAAATTAATAATAAAAACTAGCAAAAAATTGTTTTCATGGTTTAACCGGGATTATTCTATAATGGTATCATGGATGGTTACCTTAGATAGTTACTCTTCTGTACAAAATATAATATTACATAGTATTGTGTAAATGAACTCTTTCGAGTGGAGTGTTTTTGATTTCTGTATCTTAAAAGTGTATCCTCAAATGTAAGAAATTAACTGTAGCTTAGCGTATGACAGAGTAAAATATCGAATTCAAGGGATAGTGATTACTAATTTTATTACTATTAAACTAATTAAGACAATTGATTTTCACAATTTTTGGGATTAATTTATTAATTAATGTTTGCAGAAAAATAAATAAATAAATATGCACGTGAAAAATTATACGAGTGCTTCAAGAGAGAAGACAAGATCAATGATTAGAGAATCGGACCGGACCGGCCGGTTCAACCAGTTGAACCGGGAACCGACCGAGAAATCGGTCCAAAAGCACCGCACCCTAAAAACCGGATTTGATGTCCAACTGGGAAAAACTGGATTGAACCAGTTCAAACTGAAAAAACTGGTTGAACCGATCAAACCGAAAATCACCGATTTTTTTTGAAATTTTTTGTATTTGAGATCCGAGTCGTCGACTAATTTTTTAGCCAACATCTCAAGATAAGATGGATGCAAAGGAGGGAGTAGTGATCGTTATATAGAATCACAATACCCCTTCTCTTTAATAAGTTTTCAATGTCGGATATTGATATTGTGAAAAAAAAGGAAGAAAAGAGGGTCTTTATTTATAGATGTCCAAAACCTTTTTTTCTCTTATAATTAACGAATGTGGGATATTATCTCTTTCTATAAACATATACTCCTACATTTAACTACAACTAATTTATCACTCAATAATTATTTAATTTTGAAATAAATTCAATTATATCCAAATAATTATAATTTTTTTTGAATGAATATTAATTAAAATTAGAGTCAACAAATAAAAAGAATTAACAAATTTCTTTTCATTTTTATTCCAATTCTAATATTCTTAATTAATTTTCTTTCAATTTCAAAGTAAATTTGAATTAAATAAGATATTATTATAAATTAAAATTCAAAAATTATTTTATTTTCAATTTTAACTTTACTCTTTCAATCCATTATTTCTCATTACACTAAGTATATTAATAAAAAAATTATATGTAAAATAACAAAATATTATTAAAACTTAAAAATATGTAATTTTTGTTTATCCGGTTGAACTGCCCGGTCCGACCGTGAATTGTTAGGGTGACCGGTTTGGCCTCAAATCCGATTTTCTAATCACTGGACAAGATAGCTCTATGAAATACAGTTTAAATCAGTCAAATTAAATAAGTAGATAATTGTTAATTTCCTGCATAAATTATGGTAGCAGTCACTTAAATATCATAAGCCTCTGGGTCAAGCAGTACTTAACACATAAATCTGGTTCAAAAACCTCAGATGCAAAAGAATAATTCTTACTCTATTTCTAGGTACTTCATGGTAAATTCCCTCAAAGGCTAGATCACTCGAATTCCCTTTATAGGTACTTAAGAACAAAACTTCAGTTACCCATCTAATCATCTAAGAAACCTAATCATATAGAACGGTAATTAGTAGACAAATTAGATGTCCAATATAGATAGTTCTAATGAATAAAAGTTATATTGGTCATTCCTCTTTACTCATAACATATAAACAAATATAATTTCAATGACACAAGTAACAATCATAAACAAACATAGGTCAGTACATTAATATGATTGCGGACAGATCAACAGAAGAAGAAAGACATAAGTCTAAAATTAATCAAATCAAATGAATAAATATTCTGCAAAAGTCCATAACCTAGTCTAGATCATCAATTCAATATAATTCAAACCTTCAAAACTCCAAGAACTATCCAGTAACGTACTAGCCCATGATTTTCAACCAACACCCATGGTTATGTATGAAGACTTACTCATAGGTCTATAATTCAGAAAAATTAAAGAAAGAATAAGAAAAATCCTAGATATGACGTGATTCTCGTTCTCACTTCCAGTGTTCTGAACCTTTTCTATTTTCTTTCTTAAGTAAACAAATACTGATGAACTCTCCAAGTAGAGGATGTGTGGACAGGAGGATGAATCTTGATTTTGGAATTGTGACAGGTGATGGGTGTGTAAAGATTCGCGTCTGAAATTTCAAACGTATTTCTTTTATAGTTGAGGAATAATAAAACTCGGACTCTATTTCAAAAGTAGGCTTTTTCACATCAAACCATGAACAGACCAAAAAAAAAAATCGATCCTGACAAAACACGGCACGAGTCGTGCCAGACTCCTACGTGCAGAAGACCTCTGTGCTCTTGGCGGCATGAATGTGGAATGCTAGGTAGATGTGCGGCACGGACGGTATGGGCTAGGCAGATGTGTTGAGATTTTTGGGCAGTGATGAGAGTGGAAATTCATGTATTTTAAGGTCCAATTTGATACTTCTTTGAGTGTATAATTAATATTATTTGCACAAATCTTATTACCTCTAATTATTATTAACTAAAAGGTGCATGAGAGGTATTTTGTTGTGTTTTGATAGGAAAAAGGATCAAGAACGCAAAGTTGGAATGAGGGATGAATTCGTACTACTTGCAAGCAAACAAATGTCCACTTTTCATAATTTTTCTGTATCTTTGTCGAAGTTGAAATTGATCATGTGATATATGATTGGAAAACTACTGAAGAGAAGATCATTTTGGCTCAAGAATTACCTCAATCGGAATTAAAACGAGAAAGTTATGATCAAATTGGTGACGTTGCAAGCTGTTCCTACTCAGTACAGTTATACCACGTTGTATGACTTTTTACAAATTAAAATATTTGAGTTTCTATATGTTCTTTATATAAATAGAAATCCAGGGAAGAGAGAATCGTATAAGCACAAGAATCACTCAAATCGGAGGCTGGATGAAGAAGTTATGCTCAAAACCGTGGAATCGTGCAGGCTGTCAATGGACACTCGGTGCACAATCGCCCGGCAGCGTGTGTGAGCTGATGTTGCACTTTTTCACCGTGTGAAGCACACCTGCTTCCGAGTGAAGAGCCGTGCATGATTAACATACCACCGTGTGGAAGTACGAGCAGTCGGGTGTGAGATTTTGTCACACGATTGCTGCCGTGTGACAATATACGAAGCCATACGAGGAGTGTCGAAGCCGTGCGAGGAGAAGTCGCGAACGGTTGTTGCTGTGTGACCACCGTGTGAGTGCCGTGTGAATGTTGTGCGGCCCAATTTTACATGCCATGCCATATATTTTTGGCCCAGGCCCATTCTATCTGTATAAATACTCCAAATCTGATTTTTACGAGAACAGATCCCAATTCACACCTCCAGCCTCCAGACCCTACCTTCACCCATATTCTTCCATCATTCCACAGGAGAGACGACTGAAGTTGCTACTTGGATCAGAGATGGAGATCCCGACGAAGATCGTGACTGAAGAACGGATTCCTGCACAAGGGTTCTTTATTTTTCAGTTATTTATCTTTATTATTTTAGCACAATGGTTAGGGTTAATTACATCTTTGTGATTTGCCCTCATAAATCCATGGGCTAACTTTCTTTATTGGTAATATTAGGGCGTTAAGCCAGATTTTACTATGTGATTTAATTGTCCCAGACTTGAATTTATTACTCTGCGGATTGTTTATTTCCTTATTGAAGAAGATATTTTTGACACTTCATATTATTGTGTTTCGAGTTTTGATTTTTTTAATTATTCTTGACGTATCATTGATTGATAGTTAATAAGATTCTTTATTTCTGCATGATAATTGTGGTTTCCTGTAACAGTCTTAGGGGATTGGCCTATAATACCTAAGAGTGTTAAACAATCAATTTAGAATATTAATTACTTGGTAAAACATCATTATTAAGTAATTGGTAAGGAGACAAAAGGGGTTAATAATTACGTACCTAGAAAGGGAAGTCTAGTGCTCTAACCTTTAATGGAATTTAGCATGAAGTACCTATAGAGGGAGAGAAAGTTAATTTCTTATTGATCCTAGGATTTTCAGCTCATTATAAGTGTTAGATCCTACCCGATCAATGTGATTTAACTAGGCTTAGTGATCCTCTTATAAATGTTTGCAGATTATTAATTTGGGTCTAGATAAATTAGTCACATAGTTAAGCTGTTAGCCCGAGCATTACCAATTCTCCATCCTTGAACTTTTAAATCGTATTCTCTTGCGTGATTTATTTTATTTCATAATTATTTTAATTATTTAATTTCAGTTTATTAATTATCCTTTCAAAAAACCACAGATTTGTCTTGCAATTCAATTATCATATAAAGTTACTTGTTAAATTTATAACTATTTCGTGGGAACGATATTCACTTGGTCATACGTACTACAATCGATCCCTTACACTTGAGGGTAAAAAAAAATAGCGATCAAGTTCTTGGCGCCGCCTGTCGGGGATAGTTCATAGATTTAAATTTAATTCTATAGTGATTTATTTTCTTGTAGGATATTAATATTATTTTATTTGTGTTAATTTTATCTTTTAGCATTTTTGACTTTCCACTTGAGCACAGGCAGAAGTGCCTAAGATGGAACAACAGGTCCGAATTACTATGAGATAGTGGTATAAGCTGAGATACACTGTTAATGCTAGAATAGGAGGACCAAACATCACCACAGACAATTTTGAATTGTCGTATGGACTAATTAGAATGGTGGAGAGACAGCAGTTCAGTGGGGGACCATTAGAAAATCCCAATGAACATCTGCAGCTGTTTGATGAGTATGCTAGGACGCAAAAGCACATGAATATTCTGGAGGATGCTATCAGGATGCGGCTTTTCCCATTTTCACTTACTGTGAAAGCCAAGGAGTGGTATAACAATCTTCCTCAAGGTTGTTATACTACTTGGGAGCAACTAGCAGATAAGTTTCTGAAAAAATACTTCCCTCCATCCAAGAGTTTCTTGATAAAGAAAAGGATCACACAGTTCAAACAAGGATCCTTGAAGAGTTTTTATGAGGTATGGGAATAGTTCAAAGAGATGTTGCAGAGCTGTCCCAAACACGGATTTTCAAAGGATACTTACTTAGGCTTCTTCTATCAAGGCCTAAGAAGAGATTCAAGAGTGTTGGTGAAAATGACAGTGGGTGGATCTATATTTAAGCAGTCCACTGAGGTTGAAGAGATATTCAAGGAGATGGCAACTAACACTTATGATTGGCCGGCAGAGAGACAAGATGGCGACGCCTCTTTTGATAAAGTGGCAAAGGTAGAGATATAAGTCAGAAATAATGAAGTGTCAGCTATCCATGATCGACTCGATGAACTGAATAATAAGCTGGATCGCCTCACTAAAGGGAACAAAGAGGAAGTGTGATGGCTGGAGATGAAGAGCAATTCGAGGATGCAAACTATGCTATGGGACAAAGTTTTCAAGGAGATAATAGAAACAGACAGAATTTTAGAGCGAATAATCAGTTTGGGGGGAAGGAATGACCAAGGGAACAACCGTCAATTTCAACAAGATTGGAACCAAGGAAATTTAAACTTCAACAACTAGAGAAGGGATGAGAATCTATCTTACTCAAATCCTAATAGCGCAGTTGCACCACCTCAGGGATTTGAGCCAGCTCAGAAACCTGCTGAAGAGAAACCATCAATGGATGATATGGTTGATTTGATGCTCAAGATGATGATCACAAATAAAGAAACAGCTGAACCAAGGTACAATAAAGCAGAAAGAAAGTAAAAAGAGACAAATCTTGCTATCAGTCAATTGAATGCTGTAGTTGGTAAGTTGCAACAGCAAGGAAAATTTTCCGCTCAGACTGAGTTGAATCCGAAAGAACATCAATTCTATGCTATTACTTTGAGGAGTAGTATGCAGTACGAGGGACCAAGGATGCCGAATACAGAATACAATGGAGATAGGTTCGAGGACACACACGGGTACAATCGTGCACACCCGCACACTGTCGAGTGGGCACCCGACCAGTACTGTTCGAGGAAACTCAATGCTAAGCATTGGAATGAGGTGCACGATAGTAACCGAGTGCCCTCATCAACACACGGCCCCTCGCATGGCATCGAGTTTGATAAAGAAGCACCCGAGGGAATAAATGGCACGAACTGTGCAGCATCACACGATGACTTTTGTGTGAACACGTACGATGGAGAGCACATACCTAGCACCGTGCACGCCACATCACACGGCTCTGGGCATGATCACACGACTATCACTCGGCCACAACCATGTGAGCCTGATTTTTCTCCCGGTGATGACTCTGGTCCTCAACATCAACATACTGATACTGTAGGATTTCAGAAAGATATTGAGTAGCCCATTATCATTGAGAAGAAGTGGAAAAAGCTAAGAGAGAACAAAAAGGATGAACTTGAGAGAAATAGTTTAGGGATTTCAAAGACGAAATATCCTGTTCCTTTTCCCTCTAGACAGTTGAAGAAGGGTCTTGATGAGAAGTTTCAGAAGTTCGTAAATATTTTCAAGCAGATCCAGATCAACATGTCCTTTACTGAAGCACTTGAGCAAATGCCACACTATATGAAGTATCTTAAGGATATCATGTCCAAGAAGTGCAGTTTAGTGGACAAGGAGACAGTGAATTTGATTGAGGAGTGCAGTGCCATAATTTAGAGAAAATTGCCAGCCAAAGTAAAAGATCCAGGTAAGTTCACCATCCCAACTCAGATTGAAAAGAATGACAATTACAGAGTTTTGTGTGACTTGGGGGCTAGCATAAATCTTATGCCCTTAAGTATATTCAAGAGTCTTGGTTTTAGGGAGTTGAAGCCCATTTCGGTTACACTGCATCTAGTTGACAGGTCTATTATGTACCCTAGAGGAGTTGTTGAGGATGTACTTGTGAAGGTGGATAAGTTCTTCTTCCCTGTGGATTTCTTGGTGCTTAATATGGAAGAGGATAGCAATGTGTCTCTGATTTTGGGTAGATCATTTTTAGCCACTGCTAGAGCCCTAATTGATGTGGACGATGGAAAGCTGAAGCCTAGAGTGGTAGATGAGGAGATCATGTTCTCACTTGATGGTTTGAAAAGTCATTATGAAAAGGCCAACTGCAATTCTGTTGATGAGAGTATAGATGAGAAGCTGCCATTGATTCCGTCTAAGGATCAATTGAAAACCTACATCAGCAAAAGTCCTTCTTTCTCTATTCCTGCTATTGATGTTGAATCTGATTTTGCATCTGATATTTTATCTAATAAACTAACAGATTGTTTGAGTGCTGTGAATGTTTGTAGGAATGATAGAAGAGAGATGACATGGATTGAAGGAGGAACATGGACTCAAATTCCACCAGTCCCTCTGGATATATGTGACTCTTATTTATCTTATCTGAATGTTGATAGGAAGGAAGCATATAAAGATGGAGATCCAGATAAGTTGATCCATAAGAGTAAGAAGAGAGAGATAATGTAGATGGATAGAAAGATGGCAAAACAACACTTCAAAGTGAAGATAAAAAATGAAGAAGAAGTGTTGATGGATGAGTCCGAAAATCTCTAAGTCTGCATTCCGTTGAGCTCCTCGACATTAAATAAGAGCGCTTGGTGGGAGGCAAGCCATCATTTTATTGTTTTTATTTTACTTTATTTGTATGTCTTGTGCTAGGTGAATTATACTCAAGGTGCGTGCTTACACTTAAGGTAATAACATCCTTTTAAACTTAGATTCAACTGACGTTTTCATCTAAGTTTAGGGGGTGTGATGTTCTTCCCTTGTTCCATCTGCACCTAGGTATGTTTACTCTGCGTTGTTTAGTGTCTGTATGCTTGGAATTTGATTTTTTTAGAATTTTAGAATTTTATTTGATCTTTTGAATTTTTTGCTACTATTCAGGTGTCTTGTGTGTTTTTGTTCGTTTTGTGTGTCCCTTGATTTTCTATCATTGATTTTTATCTTTTCGATATTTTTATCTTTCCTGTGATGATGAGTTTTGTTTGAGCTTTTGTGATTGAGAAGGTGAAAAGAGGATGAAAAGGACTTACAAGATGTCAAGGAGATTGAAATCAGGTTACTTCGTTCCTTACTCTAAAATTTTCTATGACTTTTGAATTCTTGTGAGTAAAGAGCGTGAGCTTTAAATTCTATGACCTAAATTTCATGGGTATCTATGAGCTATTATTTTCTACATTTCATATTGATTATAATTGATAAGGGGAACATGCTTTGATTCTTTAGTACTTGAAATTCTTAATATGCTTGTTATGATGTATACGTAGCCTTAAAGAGTGCTCGTTCATACTATGAAAAAGCCAAGTGAGATTTGAGAATATAAATCATATTACATTATGCATGATATTTTTATTCTTGAGCGCATCGTTCTTGTGCATGTATTCTAGAACTTGCCTTGAGTCTCCTTGAATATTCAAGAATAGTCTAGTGAATTATGAAAATGATATTAGGCCATCTTTGATTTTAGCCCATCCTTTCCCATATACTTTACCTGAATTCATTTAATCCTTAGTCAGCCCATTGAGCCTTTTTAAATCTATTCTTTTGATAGCCAATAAAGCTTAATTGAAAAGAGTGGTAATTGAGAGTTGATAAGGATGATGAAGGAAGAATATTAAGGATGAAAAGGAAAATCTCGGGAGTAGTGCTTAAATCTAGTACTACACAGAAACAAACACCCTATGGTAGTTCTTAAATCTAGTACCCTATAGAGGATGCGAGAGGTAGTACCCGAAACTGGTACCTCGAGAAAATAAAAGGGTGAGGAAAGGAAAATGATGGAGTTGAAAAGTGAAAGAGTTAAAAGAAGTAAAAAGGTTGTACTTGAACAAAGAAATAAATAGTTTAGAGATGATGAGGAGTTGTGCTTGAAAAGAGAGCGATGAGGAAGAATGAAAGATCAAGAGGGAACCACGGCTTGATTGATCTGAGTTTGAGTCACTTATCCATATATTTCCTATATTTTCCAAAGAGCCTACGTTACAACCAAATAAAAAGTTCTTTTTGATTTATAATTTGCTGGCTTCAAGTAAAAGGAGAGTTGAGACAATAGGCAAGCTTATCATTACGCATGCACTTGAATTGAATTGAGAGCACACACACACACAGACACACACACACACACATATATATATATATATAACTAAATAGATGTACACTTTATACACCATGAGTATGAGAGTTACACTATATATATCATGTGAGCATAGGTGAATTTAGAACTTGAATTGGTGAAGTAATTATCTTAATTTGCATATTTTAAATGAATTGATGCTTTTGAATTTGAACTTATGTGAACCAAGTTGAGATTGATTATATCTTTTGAAGGATTAAATGATATTTTGATATTCCCTTGGTACATGACTTTCCATCTCATTATTTTCTCTTGGTTTATCGTCACAATGTTCGAGGATGAACAACACCTTAAGTTTGGGGAGTTTGATGAGAGTGGAAATTCATGTATTTTCGGGTCCAATTTGATACCTCTTTGAGTGTATAATTGATATTATTTGCACAAATCTTATTACATCTAATTATTATTAACTAAAAGGTGCATGAGAGGTATTTTGTTGTGTTTTGATAGGAAAAAGGGTCAAGAACGCAAAGTTGGAATGAAGGATGAATTCGTACTACTTGTAAGCAAACAAATGTCCACATTCCATAATTTTTCTATATCTGTGTAGAAGTCGAAATTGATCATGTGACATATGGTTGGAAAGCTACTGAAGAGAAGATCATTTTGGCTCAAAATTACCTCAATCGGAATTAAAATGAGAAAGTTATGATCAAATTGGTGACGTTGCGCAAGCTATTCCTACTCAGTATACTTATGCCACATTGTATGACTTGCTACACATTCAAATATTTGAGTTTCTATAAGTTCTTTATATGAATAGAAAGCCAAGGAAGAGAAGATCGCATAAGCATAAGAATAACTTAAATCGGAGGACGGATGAAGAAGTTATGCTCAAAACTGTGGAATCGTGCAGGCTGCCAATGGACACTCGGCGCACACTCACTCGGCGGCGTGCATGAGCTGATGTTGCACGTTTTTCACCATGTGAAGCACACCCACTGCCGAGTGAAGAGCCGTGCATAATTAACAAACTACCGTGTGGAAGTACGAGCAGCCGAGTATGAGATTTTATCACACGATAGCTGCCGTGCGACAACATACGAAGCCGTACGAGGAGTGTCAAAGCCGTACGAGGAGTACTCACCCACGATTGTTGTCATGTGACCCTCGCACTGGCCATATGAGTGCCGTGTGAATGCCGTGTGGCCCAATTTTACATGCCATGTCATCTATTTTTAGCCCAGGCCCATTCTATCTGTATAAATACTCCAAACAGATCCCAATTCACGCCTCTAGCCTCCAGAACCCTACCTTCACCCATATTCTTCCATTCTTCCATCAAAAAGATGACCAGAGTTGCTACTTGGATCAGAGATAGAGATCCCGATAGAGATCGTGAATGAAGAATCGGATTTCTTCACAAGGGTTCTTTATTTTTCGGTTATTTATCTTTGTTATTTTAGCATAATGGTTAGGGTTAATTACATCTTTGTGATTTGTCCTCGTAAATTCATGGGCTAAATTTCTTTGTTGGTAATGTTAGGGCGCTAAGACAGATTTGACTAAACTTGGATTTATTACACTGCAGATTGCTTATTTCCTTATTGAAGAAGATATTTTTGAGACTTCATATTATTGTGTTTTGAGTTTTGATTCCTTTAATTATTCTTGATGATATCACTGATTGGTAGTTAATAGGATTCTTTATTTCTGCATGATAATTGTGATTTTCTGTGACAGTCTTAGGGGATTGACCTATAATACCTAGGAGTGTTAGACAATCAATTTGGAATATTAATTACTTGGTAAAACATCATTATTAGGTAATTGGTAAGGAGATAAAAGGGATTAATAATTGCGTACCTAGAAAGGGAAGTCTATTGCTCTAACCTTTAATGAAATTTAACATGAAGTACCTATAGAGGGAGAGAGAGTTAATTTTATTATTGATCCTAGGATTTTCAGCTCATTATAAGTGTTAGATCCTTCCCAATCAAGGTGATTTAACTAGGCTTAGTGATCCTCTTATAAACGTATGCAGGTAATTAATTTGGGTGTAGATAAATTAGTCACATAGTTAAGCTGTTAGCCCGAGCATTACCAATTCTCCATCCTTGAACTTTTAAATCGTATTCTCTTGCGTGATTTATTTTATTTCATAATTATTTTAATTATTTAATTTCAGTTTATTAGTTAATTAATTATCCTTTCAAAAACCCCCAGATTTGTCTTGCTATTCAATTATCATATAGAGTTACTTGTTAAATTTATAACTATCTCGTAGGAACGATATTCACTTAGGTACACGCACTACAATCGATCCCTTACACTTGAAGGTGAAAGAAAATAGCGATCAGGCACTCCCTGTGCTCATGTTCGCAATATCTATGATGCTAGTGGTACTAACTGCGTGGCATGAGTTCCTGCTTGACTGGCATGAGTTGTGACAGCTGTTTCCTTCACGGTTTTGATCTTGAATTTGGATTTTGCTCTTTTTGCCCCATTTTTCACCTAAAAATACAAAATAACATCTCACATGCATCTTCAACATAAATATATGAAAAGTGACTATATGATGCGCATATACAAATATAAATTCCACAAAAGTGCTAATTAAGTCAGATCTAAAACATGTAAATTTTCGCACTCATCCATAAAATATGCAAATTTTCACAACCATCATAGATTAACCCTATATATTATGTATATATTCTAAAAACTAACACTCTATATTTTAAAAAGTAACCGTTCTCAGAAAGGTGCATCATGCACCCGGTTGCACTCTAGCACCTCTTGATTTTTATAACAGTTAATATTAAGAAATAAAAATAATTTTTGATTTAAAATGCAACAAATATTAAAATTGACTTTAATTGCTATTTTTAAATTTTTAATCTTTTTTACAAAGTATCAGAGTACGTAACCCGAATTCGTGATCTGGATCCCATTTCAATTTCCCTCTCATAATATCAGTACTTCACTACTTCTGCAGTAACAATTTGAAACTTTCTGGCTAAAATTATGATGTGGCTTTATACGTTGCAGTGTGGCGTTACCTTTTTGTTTAATTAAACATAGGGGTGGGTAAACGAGCAGAGTGTTCTGTAAAAAACTCGTAATTTGACTCGTTAAATGCTCGTATATATTGTTCGTTTAGTTAAATGAGCAATATTTTAATTTAAGCAAGTTATTTAAATGAACCGAGCTTGAACAAAATAGAGCTCGTTTGTTAATATCTATAATAGCATCCAAATGTGCAAATGTCGTAGCAGGGTCCTCTGCTCTAAGGATCGAAGACTGTGTTGGTTGTAAGAGGTGTGAATCCGCCTGCCCTTGTGAATAAGCTATGTTAATATTTGTTGGGGAATTTAATTCGTTAGTAAAGATTAATTTCAAGTAAGAGAAACTAGTCTCAATGTGGAGATGATTAAATATGATAAATGAGGGATTTATTGGGCCTTGAGCCTGGCCCAATAGTCTATACTCCCTCCGTCCCGCTCAAAGGTTGCATTTTGCTTTTTTGCACTTGGATTAAGGAGTATTATTATTTAATGTATAGTGGATAGTTGTATTAGTGGGAGTGTGGGCCCCATATTTTAATTATATTAGTGGGTGTGTGTGGGACCCATGTGTATAAAAAATAAAAGGGGACCATTTGGGTGAGACACCCAAAATGGAAAAAGAGACCCTTTGGGTGGGACAGAGGGAGTAATATATTAGGAAATAGTCGGGCTATTATTGGGGTGTCCACGAAACTCAGATACTATTTGCAGCAGATACAACATGTGGTAGATATTATTTGGACAGTCAAAGATTGTGTGTGAACACAATTAATAATTGTGTGTGAGCACAATCGGTGATGAGCAATCACCAATCATTCCATACGGGAGTGGTCTCCTGAGCCTTCGTTCTCTCTTAGATTGGGAGTTTATGCGATAGCGGTGTTGCCTTTGCCAGAAGCAAATAAGTCTTTTTACCTTGGGGGAAGATCCACCAAGACCGATCTTACGGGAAGAGTTCGCTCGACTCGACTTCACCATCATCTCGAGATGTTGAAGAAATCTATATGAAGCGTTAGAAGATCATCTACTTCTACTCTTTAAGTATTTGTATATTGATTTCTGTATTACTCCCTTCTACATTGTTAGAAGATCATCTACTTCTACTCTTTAAGTATTTGTATATTAATTTCCATATTTCTCCCTTCTAAATTTCTACCCACAACATTGTAAAAGTGATTGATTGGTATACCTAAAGACCAACAATGTTAGTATAATGTGTTCATAGAACTATTAAGTTTAACGAGCAATTCGAGAGCTCAACTCGGCTCAGCTTGTCTCATCTCGATAAGGCCCGAGTTCGACTCGTGATTACTCAAGTTCATATTTAATCTTGATTTATGCTCGTTTTGTTAACAAGTTGAAAAGAACTAGACTCTATAAAGCTCAGTTATTTAATAATTATTAGTAACAAAACTAATAACAAATATTAATAAGTTATAATTTTATACAATGATATAATAATTATTAAATTAAATCATAAATATAAAATATATTAGTGAAATATCGATTTGATAAGGCTCGACAAGCTCGACTTGTTTTTCTTATCAAGCCTAATCGAGCTCACGCTAGAGTAATTTTCGAGCTGAGTTGAGCTCGATTTTTAGGTACTTAAGCCGATCTTGAGTACTAGGGATGTAATCGAATCGAGCCGAGTGAATACTACTAGGCTTGCATATCTTTTATTAAGGAATAATCGAACTCTAGTTTGAACTCTGATGAGAGTGAAAATAAGCGTGTTTTAATATCCAATTTAACACCTTTTTGATTGATATTGTAGTCTTATATGAGCACAAATATCTTATATTCAATATATGTGAGAATTATGTGCACTTGAGGTATTTTATTGTGTTTTAGGTGGAAAAAGGATCAAAAGAGCCAAGTTTGAGAAAAGGTGCAATTTGTGCAAGAATGCTGATAAACGCACGTCGAATTTGTGTAATTATTCTGTATTGATGTGGAGCTCTGAATTGGATTTTTGATATATGGTTGAAAAGCCACTGAAGAGAGGGTCGTTTTGGCGTAAAGAACACCATCATTGAAGTCCGAACGAGGAAGTTATGAGCAAAGTGGTGACGCCGCGCGAGCTGTGCCGAACAGAACTGATGTGCTACTTTCCATGGCTTGTTACAGATTCAATTCTTAGAGTTTTGGTGACA
The DNA here is from genome assembly GCA_023678885.1 of Pogostemon cablin. Classification (NCBI taxonomy): domain Eukaryota; kingdom Viridiplantae; phylum Streptophyta; class Magnoliopsida; order Lamiales; family Lamiaceae; genus Pogostemon; species Pogostemon cablin. The sequence goes on from CM042967.1 coordinate 26,926,459, forward strand.
TCTTTATATTCAGAGAAAGCCAAGGAAAAGAGAATCATGTGAGCGCAAAAATCACTCAAATTAGAGGTCGGACGAGGAAGTTATGCTCAGAATCGTGAAGTCGCGCAGCTATTGGCGAGAATTTCCGAGAATTTCTGAAAACTACCTTATTTATCCGGATCTCTTTTACCAAATTTAACGCATATCTCTTACCAAATTTGACATATGCCTAAATTTGGATCCTTTTCAAGACCTACAAGGAGAGCTCATAAGTATAAAAAGGGGTGTAGATCACATCATTATTCATTGATAGAGAACACAATACAAGAGAGGAGAAGAGAGGCCACAACCATACAACACCCCACAAGGGGGGATCACCCCCCATCCATCATCCACTTCCTTTCCTCCATCCATCCATCACTTTGAAGATTCGTTTGTGGAATCAAGAGGAGAACCAAGAGGAGGATTCAAGATGGAGAAGGGCATGAAGACGCCATATCAAGGGTTTATTCGTTTCCTAATTTATCTTGTATTTTTCGGACATCAGGGTAAGATCTATCCAACACCCATGATTGTTCTTCGAAACATCATGGGCTAGAGCCTTTTTGGTAGATCTAGGAGTTTTGATGGTTTTATTAATTAATTGATCTTCTATGTGTAAACTCCGTACAACACTACTTGTGGATTTATTTTATATATGATTGTGCTTTCTTAATCCATATTCACGATCGTTTTGTGCATCTTCAATTGGTATATAGAGTCTGAATATATATCTTGGTTGTAGATTGAGTGCGTTCACCGCTGAACAGGATTCCATGTTATGATTCTAAGTGAGGGGACTCCGAAGCTTCATTAGAACTATCATATATGAATACTTATTAATTGAATTGAATTCGGGTTAATAAGTAGGATAAAGAGGATAACTTCATAGTACCTATAAAGGGAGATCATATCGGGTTAGAGTACCAATCCTAGGGGGAAATAATTGATACTGATAGTACCTAGAAAGTGGGGTGGAATTATATCTCTTGCTCCGAGGTTATTCACACGTGTTATACGCATGTTTTCTTGTGTCTATAGAGTAAATATGCATGGCTTAGTGATGCGTCCATATTCCACAAGGCAGAGTCGGACATCAACGCATGAAAGGGAAATTAAGTAGTAAAACTGAATTACCCTAGAGCTACCTATTCTCCTACTTGATCCACTTCCGTATTCTTCGAGTGATCTTGTATTTTAATTGTTATTTAATATTTCTGTTAGTAGATTAATAATTCAAACCTCCAACTTAATTGTCAACTTGTCTTAATTAATTTAGTAAATAATTAAATTGATAATACGCCGTCCTTTGAGTTCGATATTCACTTGGTCGCTTGCTTAGCTGCAACTGATATCCTTAATACTTGGGGATTAATTTTGCGTGTAAAGAAAACGCGCATCAAGTTCTTGGCGCCGTTGCCGGGGATGGCTGTTATTATTGATTTTATTATTTCTAGTTGATTAAGATTTTTTTTTTATTTTTCTTTTATTTGTGATTATTTGTTTCTATCTAACCTTTAATTTTTCTGAGTTACTTGTGCGCTTGAAAAAGGAGAGGAAGGAAAGGAACGAATAACACATTGAGCTAAACATGGCCAGAACAACACAGAATCCGGATAATGTTGCCATACGTGAAATTTTCACGAACTATGGAATTGGTAACATGGGGTTGATAGGAGCAAGGGGGGAAGATGATGATTTTGAAATAAATCCCGCTCTTATTAACATGGTGAAAAAGAATCCCTTTTCTGGAGGTTGTTTTGAAGATCCATATCAACATCTCCGAAGATTTCTTGGTTATGCAAACACTCAAAAGGGAGCTGGAGCTAATGATCATGCTAGACGGATTGCCTTATTCAAGTTCTCTTTGATTGATAAGGCGGAAGCTTGGTATGAGACTCTTGATGCCACAGATTGCACTACATGGGACCAACTGTAGCAGAAGTTCTTGGAAAGATACATGCCACCCTCAAGGATCTTAAGAATGAAGCAAGAGATCACCCGATTTGTTATGAATCGGGGTGAGAAATTTTATGAGGCTTGGGACAGATTTAAAGATATGCTCAGGAGGTGCCCACAACATGAAATGTCTAAGGCTGAATACATAAGTATCTTTTACTATGGATTGGAATGTGAGTCGTGTATTTTTATTGATGCATCATCAGGAGGAGCGTTGTTATCTAAGACAACACTTGAAGCGGAAAAGTTGTTCGAAGACATCTCTATGAATACACGTGACTAGCCAGTAGAGAGAGATAGAGGATCATATGTACTTGGCGAGGTAGCTCAGGTTGAACATCAAGTGGTGAAGCTGAATAGGGATGACGAGATCGTCTCTAGTCTAGCTAACATCAACAAGCTACTAGAGTCCCAGCAGAGGCAGATTACAGAGTTGACACTAAGGGGGCCTAGTATGAAGCAGCACGAAGTGAAGAGTGATGAAGATACCTTCAATCGATACATGGCTGAGAACGATGCAAGGATTGATTGTCTTGAGGATACCATGAATGTTGAGCATGTATATTTATCTAAGCAGTTGAAGGAGCTTACCTTGATTATGGGGCAGATGACCGTAAATGTGAATCAATTGACACAAACATTGGAGAATAATGCTATCACATTGAGGAGAACACAATACAAGAGAGGAGAAGAGAGGCCACAACCATACAACACCCCACAAGGGGGGATCACCCCCCATCCATCATCCACTTCCTTTCCTCCATCCATCCATCACTTTGAAGATTCGTTTGTGGAATCAAGAGGAGAACCAAGAGGAGGATTCAAGATGGAGAAGGGCATGAAGACACCATATCAAGGGTTTATTCGTTTCCTAATTTATCTTGTATTTACCGAACATCCGGGTAAGATCTATCCAACACCCATGATTGTTCTTCGAAACATCATGGGCTAGAGCCTTTTTGGTAGATCTAGGAGTTTTGATGGTTTTATGAATTAATTGATCTTCTATGTGTAAACTCCGTACAACACTACTTGTGGATTTATTTTATATATGATTGTGCTTTCTTAATCCATATTCACGATCGTTTTGTGCATCTTCAATTGGTATATAGAGTCTGAATATATATCTTGGTTGTAGATTGAGTGCGTTCACCGCTGAACATGATTCCATGTTATTATTCTAAGTGAGGGGACTCCGAAGCTTCATTAGAACTATCATATATGAATACTTATTAATTGAATTGAATTCGGGTTAACAAGTAGGATAAAGAGGATAACTTCATAGTACCTATAAAGGGAGATCATATCGGGTTAGAGTACCAATCCTAGGGGGAAATAATTGATACTGATAGTACCTAGAAAGGGGGGTGGAATTATATCTCTTGCTCCGAGGTTATTCACACGTGTTATACGCATGTTTGCTTGTGTCTATAGAGTAAATATGCATGGCTTAGTGATGCGTCCATATTCCACAAGACAGAGTCGGACATCAACGCATGAAAGGGAAATTAAGTAGTAAAACTGAATTACCCTAGAGCTACCTATTCTCCTACTTGATCCACTTCCGTATTCTTCGAGTGATCTTGTATTTTAATTGTTATTTAATATTTCTGTTAGTAGATTAATAATTCAAACCTCCAACTTAATTGTCAACTTGTCTTAATTAATTTAGTAAATAATTATATTGATAATACGCCGTCCTTTGGGTTCGATATTCACTTGGTCGCTTGCTTAGCTGCAACTGATATCCTTAATACTTGGGGATTAATTTTGCGTGCAAAGAAAACGCGCATCAAGTTCTTGGCGCCGTTGCCGGGGACGGCTGTTATTATTGATTTTATTATTTCTAGTTGATTAAGATTTTTTTTTCTTTTTCTTTTATTTGTGATTATTTATTTTGGCCGATGATTAAATTTGTGATTAAAAACGAGGGACCGATGATGCCGGGATCAAATTTGGACATGACTAATCCTCAGTTCGACCAACACCCAGAAGGTTCGATCTGGCACTCAGGTCGAACCATGGTCGAACCTCATAATGCAGTGCACTCTATTTTTAAAAATCCTCAGTTCGACCAACACCCAGAGGGTTCGACCTGGCATACAGGTCGAACCATGGTCGAACCTCTTCATCCGGAGTGCTCTATTTTATCGCAGCAACGGTTCGACCACGACCGTAATGGTTCGACCAACCCAGCAGGTCGAACCCAGGTCAAACCGGAGGATATAAACTATACAGTGAGGCGGTTCGACCTAGGGGGAAGTGGTTCGACCTCCAACACTGGTCGAACCCTAGTCGAACCTCAAGAACAGAAAGAGAGCAGTCTTCCAGGAGATAGGTTCGACCATTACGTACCTGGTTCGACCCCTCAAACAGGTTGAACCCAGGTCGAACCTCGCCAAAACGTGCCTGTTGTTGCACCTAATGTTCCTTATGATATGGATGCTACTCCAGTAGTTTGGAATGAGCAAAGTACAGAGATAATAGCTGAGAAAAAGTGGAAAAGAGCAAAGAGATTGAGAGCCGAGAAGGATAAAGCGAAGGAGGTTGAACGTGATGAATGGGGAAGACCAAAGACCAAGATACCTCCTCCGTTTCCTTCGAGATTGGCCGAGAAGGGATTGGACGAAAAGTTCAAGAGGTTTCACGATGTCATGAGCAAAGTAAGCTTGAACATTCCTTTCTCTGAAGCAATCATGGAGATGCCATACTATGCCCGATTCCTCAAGAATATTATATCAAAGAAGAGAAGCTTGAATGGAGTGGAGACGGTGAACCTATCAGAGAATTGCAGCTCGATCCTTCAAAGGAAGCTGCCTGTAAGGTTAAAGGATCCGGGAAGCTTCACCATTCTTTGTGACATTAGAAAAGGGTCGGCACATAAAGCCTTGTGTGATTTGGGGGCAAGCGTTAACTTGATGCCTTTGTCCATATTTAAAAGGCTTGGTTGGGGGATCTTAAACCCACGAATATTGCTCTTCAATTGGCGGATAGATCCATGACTTGTCCTAAGGGTTTAATTGAAGATGTTTTAGTGAGAGTGGATAAGTTTGTTTTTCCCGTGGATTTTCTTGTACTTGAGATGGAAGATGATAAGAGTGACATTCCCCTTATTTTGGGACGACCGTTCCTTGCCACAGCTGGAGCTATGATAGATGTTAAGGAAGGAAAGCTTAGACTGCGAATGGATAATGAAGATGTCATTTTCTCTCTTGATCATGCAATGAAGATGCCCATGGAGACTCAATCGTGCAAGAGCATTGATATGGTTTCTAACTTGTTTAATCTTGATTTTTCTAAGACAGGTGATTCTGAATTTAAGTGGAAGGTTGACAAGGAGGAGTCTGACAGCCATGGGAGGAAGAAAATTTCAATGATCATATTTTTGTGACCAAGAAAGGTGAGGTGTTGAGTGTAGACAAGAAGAGGGAAAGAAAGTACTTGAAGGAGAGGATGCGACTAGACCGTCCTGTGATCCAGTAGTTCAAAGTGGTAATCCGTCGTGACTCTCCGACGTTAAACATGAGCGCCTGTTAGGGGCTTGCCCTTCCGTTTTATTGCTTTATTTTTTCGTGTGAGTAAGAAATTTTTATATTTAAGGTGCTTACTAATCGGCAATTACATCTCTTTTCAAACTTAGTTTCGACTTACGTTTTTACTAAGTTTGGGGGGGTGTGATGTACTTACCTCATTGAAGCACCAGGAAGCAGCAGGAGTATAATCTTTTCTTTGTAATGTTTGCTAGGGGAGTTGATTTTTTGCGGTATGTTAAAACTTTAATCGGTTTTGATGTGTCGATTTTTTGCAATTTGCCTAGTGTTCAGTGGAGTTTCTAGTGTGTGGAGTCGATTAGATAGTCAATTTATTATTTCTTATAGTTCTCCTATTTTATTATTGATTAATCTTGTGATGATGAGTTTATTTGAGCTTTGATGATAGAAAAAGGATAACTAGGTGGCAAGACGAGTTCTACATTGAGGTTTTGACTCGAGGAGCTCATGCGTACGTTGAAGAAAAATCAGGTGCCCTCGTTCCCTTATTCTAATTTTTATATGTGCTTTTAATTCATGGAGTGGAAGGATTAAGTTTAAGGTGGTGATCCATGTGAGCTTATATGTTTAAAATTGTCTTTGAAATTCATATGCTTTGAAATTGATGAAGGAAGTGTACTTGAGTTATATTGTGATATGAAGTTCTATGTGTACTTGTGGGATATTACCTACCATGAAAAGTGCTCTGTTACTTGTTAAAAATCCATGTGAGATTTTGAGCTTCGTTGATCATGTACATAATCACATGATATTTCTTTTCTGGTGAGTATCGTTCTTGTGTGTGTATTCTAGAACTTGCCTCTTGTCTTACTTGAAACTACATGTGTGTTAGATGATGGGAGATGATCTAAGGCCATCCTTGAATTTATGAGTCACTTAGCCAAATAATTCCCTACCAAATAATTATATATCCGTAGTTAACCCCATTGAGCCTAAAAGCCTTATTTCTTTGGCAACCTAGGAAGATAGCCACTTTGATATCCTATTTGAACCTTAAATTTCTATATTTAGTGGAGAATTAAATGCTGTCAAAGTGTGTTAATGGTGCTTTATAACAATTTGGGAAGGAATGAAATTGGTATTGAAATTAATAGTGATGGATTATGATAATGCATCTAAGGAGAAGCATGGAGTAGTGCTTAAATCTAGTACTCTATGGAATCAAAAACCCTAGGGTAGTACTTAAATCTAGTACCCTATGGAGGATGCGAGAGGTAGTGCCCGAAACTGGTACCTCGAGAGAGAAAAAGAGAAAAGAAAGGAAAAAATGTTGAGCTTGAAGAAAAGGAGGGAAAAGAGAATTAGAAGAGCATGAAGCTGGATTGCCTTGAAGTGTAAAAATCTGTAGTACAAAAGATCTCCGGTTTTAATTCTCTACTAATTGAGTCACTTTATCCATATGTTTCCTACCCTTACCAAAGAACCAACATTACATCCAAAAGAAAAGTCCTTTTTGATCCCATTGTCGAATCATACTTTTTAGTGGTGAAGAGTTTGAGACGTTTGGCAAGCTTATGGTTACGCATGCACTTGAATTGAATCTGAGCGTAAACACTTTAACCCATAAGTGTATATATTTTACACTTGAGTGTGAGTGATATATACTTCCCATGAGAACATGTTGATGGAGCATTTGAATTGGTGGTGATTGTCTTAACTTGTATGCTTTGAATTGATTATTACACGTGATAAGAGTTGCATGACCTAAGTTGATGACAATTGTATTTTGAATGGGGTATTGGTCATAGTCCTTGTTTCCCCGCTAATTTTCTTACTCTCTCTCACACTTTATTTTTATTTTGTTGCCTCGGGACGAGCAACAGGTAAGTTTGGGGGTTTGATGAGAGTGAAAATAAGCGTGTTTTAATATCCAATTTAACACCTTTTTGATTGATATTGTAGTCTTATATGAGCACAAATGTCTTATATTCGATATATGTGAGAATTATGTGCACTTGAGGTGTTTTATTGTGTTTTAGGTGGAAAAAGGATCAAAAGAGCCAAGTTTGAGAAAAGGTGCAATTTGTGCAAGAATGCTGATAAACGCACGTCGAATTTGTGTAATTATTCTGTATTGATGTGGAGCTCTGAATTGGATTTTTGAAATATGGTTGAAAAGCCACTGAAGAGAGGGTCGTTTTGGCGTAAAGAACACCATCATTGAAGTCCGAACGAGGAAGTTATGAGCAAAGTGGTAACGCCGCGCGAGCTGTGCCGAACAGAACTGATGTGCTACTTTCCATGGCGTGTTACAGATTCAATTCTTAGAGTTTTGGTGACATCTTTATATTCAGAGAAAGCCAAGGAAAAGAGAATCATGTGAGCACAAAAATCACTCAAATTGGAGGTCGGACGAGGAAGTTATGCTCAGAATTGTGAAGTCGCGCAGCTATTGGCGAGAATTTCCGAGAATTTCCGAAAACTACCTTATTTATCCGGATATCTTTTACCAAATTTAACGCATGTCTCTTACCAAATTTGACATATGCCTAAATTTGGGTCCTTTTCAAGACCTACAAGGAGAGCTCATAAGTATAAAAAGGGGTGTAGATCACATCATTATTCATTGATAGAGAACACAATACAAGAGAGGAGAAGAGAGGCCACAACCATACAACACCCCACAAGGGGGGATCACCCCCCATCCATCATCCACTTCCTTTCCTCCATCCATCCATCACTTTGAAGATTCGTTTGTGGAATCAAGAGGAGAACCAAGAGGAGGATTCAAGATGGAGAAGGGCATGAAGACGCCATATCAAGGGTTTATTCGTTTCCTAATTTATCTTGTATTTTCCGGACATCCGGGTAAGATCTATCCAACACCCATGATTGTTCTTCGAAACATCATGGGCTAGAGCCTTTTTGGTAGATCTAGGAGTTTTGATGGTTTTATGAATTAATTGATCTTCTATGTGTAAACTCCGTACAACACTACTTGTGGATTTATTTTATATATGATTGTGCTTTCTTAATCCATATTCACGGTCGTTTTGTGCATCTTCAATTGGTATATAGAGTCTGAATATATATCTTGGTTGTAGATTGAGTGCGTTCACCGCTGAACAGGATTCCATGTTATGATTCTAAGTGAGGGGACTCCGAAGCTTCATTAGAACTATCATATATGAATACTTATTAATTGAATGGTTAATAAGTAGGATAAAGAGGATAACTTCATAGTACCTATAAAGGGAGATCATATCGGGTTAGAGTACCAATCCTAGGGGGAAATAATTGATACTGATAGTACCTAGAAAGGGGAGTGAAATTATATCTCTTGCTCCGAGGTTATTCACACGTGTTATACGCATGTTTGCTTGTGTCTATAGAGTAAATATGCATGGCTTAGTGATGCGTCCATATTCCACAAGGCAGAGTCAGACATCAACGCATGAAAGGGAAATTAAGTAGTAAAACTGAATTACCCTAGAGCTACCTATTCTCCTACTTGATCCACTTCCGTATTCTTCGAGTGATCTTGTATTTTAATTGTTATTTAATATTTCTGTTAGTAGATTAATAATTCAAACCTCCAACTTAATTGTCAACTTGTCTTAATTAATTTAGTAAATAATTAAATTGATAATACGCCGTCCTTTGGGTTCGATATTCACTTGGTCGCTTGCTTAGCTGCAACTGATATCCTTAATACTTGGGGATTAATTTTGCGTGCAAAGAAAACGCGCATCAAACTCGTCGAGAAAAAAATATATTGAACTCGAACTCAAACTAATACAATTTGTTAAGACTCGCGAACGTGTTCTTCACAAGGCCGCTTGTTTGTCCTTTTAAAGCCTCATGTTTGGCTTATTCATTTGACTATGACAATTTATTTTACTCTTTCTCTCCCCTTTTCTTATTTTCTTTTACCTTTTAATTAAACGTCATTTATTAGTTAAGATTCGCGAACGTGTTTATGAACACGTAAGGTAACTTATTCATAAACATATAAATATATTTGTTCGTAGATGTTAAAATATCATTTAGTTTATGAACATCTAATATTATTCATAAATATTAAATAAACAAACCAACAAAAGATAATAATAAAAGTTAATAAGACATATTTAGATATTTAATCATCGCTTAAATTATTATCATTTGTGTTTTTACTATAAATTATTTAATTATAAAATACCAATGAATAAATAATAATATAAACTATTTAAACATAATAAAAAATTTTATGAACTCATTTGTAAACCATTAACGAGCCCGTTAATTAATATTTCGCGAACTTTTGAGTTGAATACCACTAAACTTGAGTTTGGAAAATTGACAAACTATTCGATTTTGGTTAACTCGTTAAGATTAATGAACGAATTCGAATGAATACTTTATTGAACTGAGACTTGAATAGTTCACGAACGATTTGATTCGCTTACATCCCTATCGAATATTGATCGTCGTCATTTTTACCTAAATTTTAGTATCTTTATTTGTGGATATTCATATGATTGTATCCGTATTTGTGTAACTTTTGGGGAGTTTTGTGTTAATTAGGAGAGATGTGTACATGTTGATAAATATATGGAAATGAGTTAAATGTATGTGAAACAGGTAAAAAATAGAGCAAAACGGAGTCGAGAACTAAAATGGACTGAAAAACACCCAACTCGAGTTGCAAGGTCTTACTAGACTTGCAACTCGAGTCGAGTTGATGCTCGAGTAAAGTCAGAAGTTGTCCAGTAGCTCAACTCGAGTTGCAAGGTCCAACTCGAGTCGAGTTAGGTGCTGAGAAAATTCCAGTTTCTAACACGAGTTGACATGCGAGAGCTCGAGTTACTCAACTCGAGTCGAGCTGGATCAAGGCAAGTCGAGCAGCAAGTCGACCTGGGGCAGAGTAGCATCCAAAATCGTCTAGTATCTCAACTCGATTTGCAAGACCCAACTCGACTTGCAACTCGAGTCGAGTAGGCTTCGAAAAACCGTCCTGTTTTCAGAAGAACACAACTCGACTTGACAGGCAACAACTCAAGTAACAACTCGAGTCGAGTTGGATTAAAAAGCAGGAAAAAGTCAAAAAATTCCAGAAGCTTCTAGAAGGTCCCCAAGGGGTATAAATGTCAAATTGGTGCAAAAATTAAGTGGAGAGCCTCATTTGAACAGTTATTGAAGAACAAAACATACACTAAACACCTAAATCACACACATTCATCTCCATGTCTTCCACCCTTTACTTCATCCATCCAAACCACTTGATCTTCTCAAATCCATCCATAAATCCACCTCCACCAATCTATGAAGAGGAATTCATCAATGGTTGAAGATTTTAGCATGTTGGAAGGAAGGAAGACCATCTTCAAAAAAGGAAAGCCGATCTACTTTTCAATTGTTATTTTTCTTCATATTTTAGCTCAAATGGACCAAGCCAATAATGTATTGATTTGAACATGATGTATAGTGGCTAGTCCTATTGTAGTGCTAATCATATCATTGATTGAGAAGAATGCTAGATATGTAGGATTTGAGATGTTGAATTGAGTTAATTTTGGACTTCCTTTTATGATTAATGAATCATGTTTCATTTCAATACTTGTGTGATTAAATTCTCTATTCGTAATGTTAGGATGACCATTCCAATATTATGATTAGTTGTTTATTGATTGTGATTTGAGATGAGCATGCATGTTAGTGTGAGGGGAGGTAAGTCATACCCTTCTTATGCTTAAAACATTCATAGGGGGACACTTAAGAAATTGAGTGAAAAGAACCAAACTTATGATCATAGTACCTTAAGGGAATTGAGAGTAAGAACAATCATAGGAGATTTAGACTTGTTAAAGAGTCGAGAACCTAATTGCCTTGGCCATAGGGATTAGGGGGTAAAAACGTGATTGCTTTTAGTCCATAATTAATGAAGTTTAATATTAAGAGTTATGCATATCTAGCTAGTTTCTTAATCATGAGTATGATTAGCCTTGCTCTCTTCTTAAATACATTCTATCCACGTTCCATTCATCTTGTTACTTGTTTGATATTTGATACAATTAGTTGTTAATTGATTTCTTAGTTAATTGATTAGAATTATAAGTAGTATAAAAACCAAACTCAAAACTTTATAACTCTTACAATGCAAAATCGATGAGAAATCCGGATACAACAATGAGTTTACTTTCCCTTAGGATGACATACTTATAAATTTTGTTACTTGGTCACATGTGTACAACAACGATAGAGTCTCTTACTCTAATTCATTTTTGACACCAAAAATGAGGCTAAGAACATGGCGCCGCTTGCCGGGGAAATGTTAAACTTTTGGTTGTAACGAGTTTGAATTTGATTAATTTTGATAAGAGTATTTCTTTTATTTGTTTACTTGTTTACTTTGTCTTGGTTATTTGGAGAACTAATTTGAAAATTCTTGTAGGTACATGCAAACGCGTTCAAGGTGTCAATCTATTGAACCTTTGAATTTGGAAGTAGAAGCTACCTTAAGAAGACAAAGAAGAGGAGTGTTAGATCCTACGGAGGAAGTTATGAAAAACGTAATGGATAATGAAAATATGGTTGATGAAGAAGGCAATTTGAGAAATTTTCAACAAGGGGCTGATAATGTTAGAGGAGGACATGTGAATCCGGAGTTTGTGCCACAAGCTAATGTTTAACAAGTTCACTTGCACAATCAACAATTGCAAGCGATCATTCAACATTTGATGGCACAACAAGAAGCAAGGAATAATCCTCCGGTGGTGCAAAATCTGCCCCATGGTAATAGAAACAATGGAGCGGGGATGAATATACGTGCCACTTTCAACCGCAATATGGGAATTATGCTATGGGACCACCATTAAATGTGAACAACTTTGAGATAAAGACGGGATTGATAAATATGGTGCAAGCAAATCTGTTTGGTGGTGGTGCAATGGAGGATCTAAATGCTCACTTATCCCAATTTATAGAGTTAGCAAACACTATCAAGATTAATGAGGTAAGTGAGGATATTGTGAAAATGAAGTTCTTCTCTTTTTCATTGAGAGATAGAGCTAAAGTTTGGTATCATACTATACAACCGGGATCCTATACCACGTGGAGAGAGTTAGCACAAAGAATTTTGAGCAAATATTTTCCCCCTTCAAAGATGTTGCATCTCAAAGGGCAAATCTTTCAATTCAAGCAAATGCCGCTTGAGACATTTAGTGAAGTATGAGACCGATTCAAGGAGATGCTAAGGAGGTGTCCACAACATGGATTCCCCGAAGATCAACAAGTAGGATTTTTCTATGCCGGATTGAATGGGAGTAAACGAATGCTTGTTGATACTTCATCGGGAGATTCTATATTGGGGCAAACTCCGGAAATAGCTATTGCTATATGTGAAGAGATTGCTTTGAATACGGGTCAATGGCCTATGGATAGAGTTGCGGGTATGTATGAAAGGGAGAGAATAACTAAGATGGAAGAAGTGTGCTTGCAACAAGTGAAAAAGGTGGAGGTGCCTAAGGAAGATATGACTGATAAGACAATCACGGAGATATTTAAGAGGATGAATGCTTATTTGCAAGTGTCTCCAAACTCTACACCAATGGTGAATCAACAAATACTTCCAAATCCTCAAAAAGGTGTGCCTTTATCTTTGATAAATCAACAAGTGTTTTCCAGTCCTCAACAAGGCATGTCTATGCCTAATATGGGTCAATCTTCTCAAAGTGGTCAAATACCTACACCTATGCCTCAACAAGGTATGTCTCCTAATTTTGGATGTCAAGATACTTGGTACCCACCGGAAATGTCACTTGAGGAAGTTGCCTACATGAAAGGGAGGAACTTTCAAGGGAACTATGGTGGAGGTTTTGGTAATCACGGAGGATGATATCAACAAAGGCAAGGAGGATGGGGATAAGGTAATTTTCAAGAAAATTTTAACCAACCCCGTAGGTATGAGAATTTGTCATATGAAAATCAAGGGAATGCCCTTACTCTTCCACTAGGCATTAATTCGGGGGAGAAAGCTTCAAATGGTGAAGAAAAGTCTACAATGGAGGATCAAATGAGCAAGATGTTTGACTATATGAAGCAAAGAGATGAAGTGATTGATAATAAGTTTAAAGAATTGGAATCACAAATGAGCCAAATGGCAAGTGAAAAGGGAGATGTTCATCGTCAAGGGAAGTTTCCATCTACAACCATTACTAATCCTAAAGAGCAATGTAAGGCCATTGAACTTCTTAGTGGGACAAATTACAAAGGGCCTTCTATGCCGACGGAAGTAGAGGGAGTAGAGTGTGAACTTGAGCCTATGGAAAGAGTGGATGAAGAAGGAAAAGAGAAAGAAGTATAAATTGTTAAAAAAGATGAAAGTACCCCTATACTTAAAGAAGAAAAAGTGAAGTCTCCAAAGAAATGAGAAAAATGTAGAGAAGAAAAACGTAAAGAGAGAGAAGAGAAGTCTGAAAGAGATGAATGGAGAATACCTAATTTGCCCATTACAATTCCGTTCCCACAAAGATGCTTGAAAAAGGGATTAGAAGAGAAATTTGCCAAGTTTGTTGAGATGTTGAAGAAAATACATATAAATATTCCTTTTGCGGATGCTTTACTTTAAATGCCCAACTACTCCAAGTTTTTGAAGGATATCTTATCAAAAAAAAGAAGCTTGAGTGAGTTTAAAACGTGAATTTAACGGAGGAGTGTAGTGCTATCCTACAAAAGAAACTTCTCCCTAAATTGAAAGATTCGGGGAGTTCACTATTCCATGTGAGATGAGAGAGCATGAGAATTACAAAGATTTATGTGATTTGGGGGCTAGCATTAACTTGATGCCCTTGTCAATTTTCAAGAAGTTGGGTATTAGTTAGGTCAAACCAACATTTGTCACACTTCAATTAGCCGACCAGTTGTTGACACATCCAAAGGGAATTGTGGAAATTGTTTTGATCAAAGTTGGCAAGTTCGTATTTTCCATTGATTTTGTGGTATTAGATATGGATGAAGATGCAAATATCTCGTTGATACTTGGTCATCCATTTCTTGTCACGAGAAAAACATTGACAGATGTGGAAAAAGGGGAGCTAACCTTAAGGGTGAATGAGAAAAATGTGATATTTTCATTAAGAGAGGCTATGAGATATCCTAGGAACAAGGAGAAACATAGAATATTGGAGTTTGTGGACAGTATTATTGAAGAGCATATGTATCATCTTCACTCCAATGATCCGTTGGAAATTATCATAAGCCACTCTTACTCTATTGACTCTAAAAAATCTAACTCTTCTTTTTGTTTAGAAAATGATAAAATAATTGATGAATTGCATTGTTTGAATGCTTATAGAGAACCCACAAGTGAAGAAGAAAATGAAGCAAAAGTGGAGAAACTTGATGAGGAACCAAAAGAAGAAGTGCAAGAGAAGAAAAAGGTAGAGTTAAAACCATTACCAGAGCATTTGAAGTATGCTTATTTGAGAGAGAATGAGACGTATCCGGTAATTGTATCTTCTTCCCTTAATGATTTAGAATTAAAAAAGTTGTTAAGAGTCTTAAGAGGGCATAAATCTTATATTGGGTGGAGTATAAAAGACTTGAAAGGTATAAGCCCATCTTTGTGTATGCATAAGATTCATTTGATTGATGATGAAAAGTCATGATGAGAAGTCATGATGCTGGAATTATCTTTCCAATTAGTGATAGTCAATACTTGAGTCCTTTACATGTAGTGGCTAAAAAGGGTGGCATGACAATTGTTCGATCCGATATGAATGAAACAATTACCACCCGAACTATTACGGGTTGGAGAGTATATGTTGATTATCGTAAATTGAAAGAAAATACTCGTAAAGATCATTTCCCATTGCCATTCATAGACCAAATGTTGGATAAACTTGCGGGACATGAGTACTATTATTTTCTTAATGGATATTCCAGGTATAATCAAATATTGATTGCCCCGGAAGACCAAGAGAAGACAACATTCACCTGTCCTTATGGTACGTTTGCATTTAGAATGATGCCTTTTGGTCTATGTAACGCCTCTGTCACTTTTCAGCATTGTATGATCTCTATCTTCGATGGTTTAATTGAAAATGTTATGAAGGTATTTATGGATGATTTTTCTGTGTATGGTTCCTCTTATGATATTTGCTTGACTAATCTCACTATTGTGTTGCAGAGGTGTGAAGAATCGAATCTTGTGTTGAATTGGGAAAAATGCCATTTTATGGTGACCGATGGGATAGTTTTGGGACACCATATATCAAAGCATGTTTAAAACTGGATAGGGACAAAGTGGTAGCCATAGAACGTCTTTCCCCTCCTACTAGTGAGAAGGGGGTGAGATCGTTCTTAGGTCATGCGGGCTTTTATAGACGCTTCATTATGGATTTTTTGAAAATTTCTAAACCTCTTTATAAACTACTTGAAAAAGATTGTCCATTTAAGTTCAATGATGAATGTTGTGTCTCATTTCAGGTGCTCAAGAATGCTCTCACTTCCTCTCCAATACTCATTATCCCGGATTAGAGCCTACAATTTGAATTGCATTGTGATGCTAGCGATCAATCTGTAGGAGTAGTGTTGGGGCAAACGAGGGAGAAAATGTTTAGAGCAATCTACTACACCTCAAAGACATTGAATTCGTGCCAAGTTAATTACACCACAACGGAGAATGCATTTTTAGCCATCGTGTATGCTTTTGAGAAGTTTTGGCCATTTTGGTTGGCACGCAAACTATTGTCTACGCGGATTACGCGACCATAAAATACCTAATGAGTAAGAAAGATGCTAAATCTCATTTAATCCATTGGGTGTTACTTTTGCAGGAATTTGATGTGGTTATCAAGGATAAGAAGGGCGTGGAAGGCAAACGACGGAGAAAATATTTAGAGCAATCTACTACGCCTCAAAGACATTGAATTCGTGCCAAGTTAATTACACCACAATGGAGAATAAATTTTTAGCTGTCGTGTATGCTTTTGAGAAGTTTTGGCCATACTTGGTTGGCACGCAAACTATTGTCTACACGGATCACGCGGCCATAAAATACCTAATGAGTAAGAAAGATTCTAAATCTCGTTTAATCCGTTGGGTGTTACTTTTGCAGGAATTTGATATGGTTATCAAGGATAAGAAGGGCGTGGAAAATGTGATCACAGATCATTTGTCTAGATTAGAAAATAGAGGAGAGAATGAAGACATAAAGCCGATTGGGGATGAGTTCCCGAATAAGGAAATTCTTCAAGTTGAAGTTGAGCAAGTGTGTACTCTCATGGTGAATGTGCCGCCTTGGTATGCCGATTATGTCAACTTTCTTATTTTTGGAATCAAGCCCCACATTGCTCAATGAGTATAAGACAAAAAGGTTTTATGTTGAAGTAAAGATATACTTGTGGGATGAGCCCTTTTTGTTTAAGAATTGCAATGATAGAGTCATAAGAAGGTGTGTGGCCAATGAAGAAGTCGTGGGAATTCTTGAGCTATGCCACTCATCTTTGTGTGGGGGTGGTCACTTTGGTCATCAAAAGACAGGGGCAAAGATTTTGCAATCGGGTTTCTATTGGCCTACATTGTTTAAAGGTGCAAAGAAGTTTGTGGCTAAATGTGATAGATGCCAAAGAGTAGGGGGAATAGGTAAGCGAGATGAGATGCCCATGAGTTTAAGAATTGATGTGGAGATATTTGATGTGTGGGGCATTGATTTTATGGGACTGTTTCCCTCATCTAAAGGATATGTATACATCTTGCTAGCCGTAGATTATGTGTCAAAGTGGGTGGAGGAAATCCCCACTAAGACAAATGATGCTTTGATCGTTCAAAGGTTCTTGAAGAAGAATATTTTTGCTAGGTTTGGAGTTCTACGTGTTGGCAATTGGATCGTGCGGTTCAACGTGATCGTTAGGAAAACAGGTAAACAAAAATCAGCGGAAGCAATTAAACCGTTTACTGTACTTCTGGGTTGATGTAGAGGATGAACTGCAGAGAACTACCTCTGATCTTCTACTGTATGTCCCAAGTGTGATCCTGCTGTTGTGTGGGCAACAGTCTGCAGGATCTCTCAATCTGCTTCTTTCCCTTCTCACACCAAAAGAGGCGCAGGAATAATCTGAGGGTTCCAGGAAGCTGAGTTCACTTATATATAAGGCTACAGCAGGAACCAGGAGGAGAAATTGGGCTGGGCCTCAATTGAATTTAATTAACCAAGCTTAGCCCAAAGCTTTTAATTAAATCCAATAATAATAATATAGTCCACTAAAATATTATTACTGCACTACCCGTCCAATCCCAAAATTATGTTCTGGGCTCCTTCTTATTATAAGCCCGATAGTCTCCCCATGTTTAAGATATACAATGTCCATTAATTAATTAAGTTACTGACAACTCAAATTAATTAATATCTCATCCGAGAGTAGTACCACTCAACCTTATTATCATGCCGGAAATTAATCCACTTGCAAGATTTACATGATAAACCTTATGAGCTCCTCAAGGGGACATCATCAACCTATGACGAACATGGATTCCTTCTACAATCAACAGCACACCATAGATACAGCACTACTTTCCAACTCACCGAGTTTGTTGATTTAATACTTATAAATCTCACCCATTGATGAATCAAAGAAATACATACTGCCCTACGTGTCGAGGTTATTGTATAGGGATTAAGAGCACGAACTTCCATAATAACAGAGATCAAGTTCTACTATATAGTCAGTATAAGAAGAACGATCTCAGGCGGTCCTGCTCAATACACACAAGTGCACTAATGTGATTCTATAGCCAAGACAAGCTAATACCAAACCACACTACAACCATACCGATAGAGAGTCCCCGTCTATCTCAGTTGTGAGCATCTGTTTATACTTTATAAGGAAACCGATAATATGATCTTCCGCGTGTTGTCGTACAACATATTATCTACAGTATAAAGTAAATGGACTATTGCATCATGCATATAAAATAAATTATAAGATGCAATCATTTGATCAATGATTCTCATTTCAAATATTGTTATGACATTGTTCATACTAAAGCTAGACTTTTAGTATACAATCCAACAATCTCCCACTTATACTAAAAGACTATGCTGTCATGTCTTCTGCCATACATCTGATTCCTACTCCCACTTACACGACCATTAAAAGCTCTCGCCTTAAGGTCCTTGTAAATGGTTTACTAGGTCATCATCCGATGCAATCTAGGCGACAACAACCTTCCCCTCATCATACGATTTCTCGTAACAGGTGGTACTCGTGCTCCATGTGTTTAATTGCGTTATGGACTTGTGATTTCTTCAAGTTTGCAACTGCACCAATATCATCAATGTAAATTGTGATTACCTTGGGCAAACTTAGAAACACTTCAAAGTCCATCATGAAGTCTCTAGAGTCATATAGATACTTTGGCTGCCTCATAGGCTCCAATTCATCATCTTTCCATGATGGAGTCCGGAGTCTGAAATATATTTCTATATAACACTCCTCCACATTATGACTCTACTTCCTAAGATTAAACACATAACCTTTGAGGAGAATTTACTGCCGTCCAATTTGACTAAAAAATCTGAATCTACGTAATCCACAAGAAGCAGTGAATCTGTTTAGTAAATCCACATATAATTTCCAGTCCTTCTCAGGCACTTTATATATGTCTTACTACAGTTCATCATTCTTGTTCCGGGTTACGTTGATACCTTCTGTTCATGCATTCAGCAACACAGATATCCAACTTTGTTCATAGCATTCTTTAGATTAAGCTTCCTTATTCGCCGAAGCATAAGGAACCGCATTCATCTACTATATCTTCTTCTTGTGTCTCAAAGACACATTCACTTAGATAAATTTTACATGCCAAACGAGTATGGACTGTATCATTTTATGAAACTTGAGATAAGCATAACATCCTTTCTTGTCATCCGTATTACCGTGATCAAAAGGATGTATTTTGCCTTTCTTAAGTCCTTCATCTTTACCGTTTTATTAACCGTACCCATACGCCCGATAATACTCTTTCATTGTCTCCAATGAGCAAGATACTATCTACGTATAGTACAAGAAACACTACCACGTTTTCGTCACTCTATACAACACACAAGACTCATCCGCTCATTGATTTAAATCCATGCCACTGGATTACCTAATCAAAACAGATGCTTCACGATCTTAAAGCTTGCTTTAGTCCATCGCTGGACAATTTTAAGCTTACTATCAAAACGCTATTAGTACTTTGCAATGAATTACTCTGGTTGCTTCACATAGATGTTTTCCTCAAGACTTCCAATCAGGAAAGCTGTCTTGACATCTATTTGCTGTTCCTCATAGTAGCAATAAATAAAAGAATCCGGATCAATATAAGCATAGCTACCAGCGAACATGTTTCCTCATAATCGAATCATTTCTTTCTGAGTACACCTTTTCGCAACAAGCTTTGCTTCCAAGGTTTTCACCTTTCTGTATGATCCTCTTTTATTTCCTATGACCACTTGCAATGGCTTTTACACCATTTAGTGATCCTTCAAGCTCCAGACTTAATTTAGAATCCGTAGATTCTATTTCAACATACATTGCAACTTACTAAGATTCTGTATTTTAATCTTGTAGTGCTACGTCGTATTTGTGGGGCAATACCATGTTTACTTGGGATCAAGTCTCACGACTCTCCCAAAATATATATTTATGGGTTGTCATACAATTCTCCCACTATGATAAGGCACTACATGTAATTGTGTATCAGACGTGACACGCGTTGCAGTTTACCTTGTGGTATATCCTCTTGTACACTTGGTACTTATACTTAGTGTATTCCTCTCACTACCTTTAGAACAACTTATACATGGGCTTGTGATTTATTACATAGTCCTTTTCCAAAAATCTAGTGTTTGTGTTGACAATCACCCTTCGATCTTTTGGACTAAATAAATTACCCTCTATTTTTCTAGGATATCCCATATACAGACAAATATTTCACGAATTACTGTATCTAGGGTATATCCATAAAATGAATTTAATTATTCCAAATAATTCATCATCTATCTAATCATAACCATAAGAGCCTTATACCTTCTACCCACCACACCATTCAGCTGGGGCATGCCCGGTGTAGTCAACTTGAGATTTAATCTCAACTTCTGATTATAAGTTCCTAACTATCCCAAGAGGTTTTCATCATCACAATTGGATCGTAATGATATGATATATTTTCCATGACGCTCAATGTACAAGCCTTACAATTCTTGAATTAATCCAAGAACTTACACATGCAGTGCATCATATAAATATATTGGTTTCCAGAATAATCTACGAATATTCATAAACACCTCTCGCCTGGATAATATCAGGTTCGCTAGAATCAGAATGAACTAATTCCAACATATATATCTTTGGCTCTACACCCCACAGCCTTGAAAAGGCAGTTAATCATTTTTACTTCCAAGCAAGACTCGCAAGTCCGATAGTTTCCACTTCAGATAAACCTTACGGTCTATCGTCTATCAACTTTTGAATCCTACTCAAGTAAAATGAATTAGTCATAGACGCCAAATGTATGTTTAGTTCATTTCCGAAGGTTCCTTTCTCTTACTTATATTAGAAGATGCATTATTTAACTACTTTTTATTGCATCTGTGGGATGTACATGATTCAAGAGTATACTTTTTATCCACCAACGTACTTTAACAGATTATAGCCTCATTCCTCATTACTATGACCATGTCATTTAAATGAAATGAAGTGTCCATCCGTTAATGCATAGAAACTGAAATTAAATTCTTTCTATGAAACGTACGAAAAGATAATTTCTCATAATCAATCGTTTATTCTTATCATGAGATAAATAAACAACTCCCACTGCAATAGCCACTACCTTTGTAGTTTTACCCATGTTATTAAAAATCTTATTCTTACTTAGTGATAAACATTTAGTGATTCCAGTATCTACATACTTCGAGTCAGTAGATGCCATCACTAATCATGTTTAAACCATTAGTAAATAAGATATTAAACTTGTTCACATCATGATGAAAAATGGCTTTCTTTTGCCACATGTTTTGTTAGAAGTTTCCCACCATATACAATCTCTCGTATTTCAGGTAGAACTTGCTCAAAACATCTAGGCAAATTGTGAAGAATAAATTGATTTAGGTTTCCCTTTCAATTTCTATTCCAAGCTTTTCCAATTCATTAATCAATTGAACCATGATCTTCTGCCTTTTAATTTACTCAAGTATCCGAAGAGTTACATGAGACCATCATATTTCTATGAACCTCTCATCTCTTCACTAGAGACTTTAATAGGCATCATGAGACGTCCTTGGTGAGAATACACATGTATTTTCTTAAGCAGTAATTTTCAAACCAAGATTCTTCTCTAATCAGTTAATATGGACAAGTAAATATAATGTCTTTTAGTTAACAATTAGTGAAATAAAACCATTCGAAATTCAGAGAATCACAAATAAATTTACCGATCAAATCTTCGAATTTTATTCTTTTATATCGATTCCCTCAAAACAATATAAAATAAAATTCACCGATATCTCAAGTACCGTGAGTCTGCAAGCCACGTTAGGGTGGACGTTTACAAACCCGAACATTTACAAGAGAAGGTTTTACCCATTAATTTCATTTGTCAACCTAACTTTATGACAAAATAATTAATAGTCGGTTCCTCTTTAGCCATGCAAATAAAAGCAGTGACTCCGATGGGGAGTATACTTATTATTTACATCTAAGTGTACACCATTATTTGACCCCAAGTCCGCGGCCCAAGCTTGTGTGCCTTACAGATGGAGAAGTACACACGCGCTCGGATAACTTCCTACAGTCATCAATTACATGTTTGTACCAGTGAACCGCATATAAACTCATCCGATAGGGAGGAAGGTCTAAGCCAACGCGCAAGTTCATATGCATCACATTACAAACGTAATTATTTAATGAAGTCTGTTCCAGCAATCCATGAATAAACTCATCCGATGGGGAGGAAGGCTCTAATGCCGACGCGCAAGTCTATTCACATTGCTAACAAACCAATAATGGAGGCCGCGGGAATTTATTACCAATTCCCTCTCCCACTTAGTTATTTAATACCGAGGGCTTTTAACATGCATATAATATTCCAGAATAAAATATACAACTTAGACATGCTTCTATTAACAGCAATTTAAATAAGTAAATCACATAGAACATGCCTTACATATATAACAATTAATTGTCAAGTTAAAACAATTAAATCAGTTATATATCATAATTAATTGTATAAATAGTGGATCAATTAATTTGGGCCTCAAGAGCAACAAATAAGCAAAAAATGAGCAGCAGATTAAATAATTAATCAAGCCCATTATCCATGGCCCATAATCTTAGCCCAAAATCAAATTAAATCTACCAAGCCCACTAGCACAAAAAGTCCATTAATAAAATTAATTAATCATGCTTGGCCCATTACTCACAATTAATTAAAACCAGCAATAAAATAATAGCCCAGCAGCCCATTTCCATTTTAATAAAATTTGGGCCCAACAGCCCAAAAACAAATTAAAAAATGAGCAGCCTTTTATTTATTACTGAATTGGGCCCATTCAACACCACATAAAATTGAGCCCACTAAACCCAAGCAGCAAGAAATAAGCTTAAGAGGCCCAACAAGAATTTTAATAGGCCCAACAGCCCATTGGTAATTAATTAAATATGGGCCCAATGGACAGCCCATAACCAAATTAAAAGGGAAAAGGCCCAGCAAGATCATCGGTGCTGCCCTATCTCCTTCCAGCCGCATCTCACACTGCCAGCAAGCAACCGGCGCATGCTCGCATCCGCCAGCCATCACCAATCGCTCGGAAGCCGCCGACGCAGGCCAGGCCACGATCAAGCTGGATGATCGCCATCTCCACGCTGGCCATCAGTAGGCACGCCGCCGACTGATATAGCTACAGACACTGAAGGTAGCCCACCGGTCCAAGTCGTCTGCTACTGGTTTTTCACGAAGATCGCCGATCAATGGCTCCAGACGGTATGGCTGGTGACCTCCAACAACAAACAAGTCGCCGAAGGTCAGCTACAGTCGCGCCTCCCACCAAGCACTCTTCCATCGTGAATCCTCAGTCTTGCGGTTGTTCACAGTCATCAGCCCTGATGACCGAATCCACATCGGTGGCTCTCAATCCAGGCGCCACCTCCAGCACCGGTCAGTCGATGTCAATCGAGATCGTCGCCGTCTTCAATTGCACTCACAGTCAACACCCACTGCTGGATCTGCTCAGACTCGACTGGAATCAGCGTGAACGTGCCTGCGTCCACAAACCAGTCTGGCCACACCAGAATTGCAGTCGCGATGGCACGACAGCAATCCAGTCGCCGCCCGTGCAGTCTCCGCCGTGGTCTCAGCCCATTCCAGCGCCGCCATCATCAGCACTGTTCGCCGTTGATATCGATCCAGTCGATGCCTATCGCTCAAGGCTTCGACAATCACCAGCCATCGATTACAGTGACTGTTACCAAGGGCGTTCAATGCCGCCGACAACCGCCGCTCCTTTAAGCATTCTTCCAACTGACTGACTGACTCCTCGTGGGCCAGATAGTCACGTACGTTGTGATCGATGCACCTCGCCACCACCATCATCATACATCGTGTGTGTGTTTAGATGTATCCAGTGTGATAGCAGGGAGATTTTATGATTTGAATAGCAATAAACAATTAGCAGCAATCACACATACCATATACCAAATTGGATAATTTCTGGTGAATAACAATAACATTATAAAACCCATGAGATTAATATCATATTATATCACATAATCAAATTATCCCATTCAAATATGCTATTAATCTGTCCAGAAACACAAATAGCACATAAACCCCTTAACGTGTCACGTTTTACCACGAAACCAATGCTTTGATACCATTTGTTGGCAATTGGATCGTGCGGTTCAACGTGATCGTTAGGAAAACAGGTAAACAAAAATTAGCAGAAGCAATTAAACCGTTTACCGTACTTCTGGGTTGATGTAGAGGATGAATTGCAGAGAACTACCTCTGATCTTCTACTGTATGTCCCAAGTGTGATCCTGCTGTTGTGTGGGCAACAGTCTGCAGGATCTCTCAATCTGCTTCTTTCCCTTCTCACACCAAAAGAGGCGCAGGAATAATCTGAGGGTTCCAGGAAGCTGAGTTCACTTATATATTGGGCTACAGCAGGGACCAGGAGGAGAAATTGGGCTGGGCCTCAATTGAATTTAATTAACCAAGCTTAGCCCAAAGCTTTTAATTAAATCCAATAATAATAATATAGTCCACTAAAATATTATTACTGCACTACCCGTCCAATCCCAAAATTATGTTCTGGGCTCCTTCTTATTTTAAGCCCGATAGTCTCCCCATGTTTAAGATATACAATGTCCATTAATTAATTAAGTTACTGACAACTCAAATTAATTAATATCTCATCCGAGAGTAGTACCACTCATCCTTATTATCATGCCGGAAATTAATCCACTTGCAAGATTTACATGATAAACCTTATGAGCTCCTCAAGGGGACATCATCAATCTATGACGGACATGGATTCCTTCTACAATCAACAGCACACCATAGATACAGCACTACTTCCCAACTCACCGAGTTTGTTGATTTAATACTTATAAATCTCACCCATTGATGAATCAAAGAAATACATACTGCCCTACGTGTCGAGGTTATTATATAGGGATTAAGAGCACGAACTTCCATAATAACAGAGATCAAGTTCTACTATATAGTCAGTATAAGAAGAACGATCTCAGGCGGTCCTGCTCAATACACACAAGTGCACTAATGTGATTCTATAGCCAAGACAAGCTAATACCAAACCACACTACAACCATACCGATAGAGAGCCCCCGTCTATCTCAGTTGTGAGCATCTGTTTATACTTTATAAGGAAACTGATAATATGATCTTCCGCGTGTTGTCGCACAACATATTATCTACAGTATAAAGTAAATGGACTATTGCATCATGTATATAAAATAAATTATAAGATGCAATCATTTGATCAATGATTCTCATTTCAAATATTGTTATGACATTGTTCATACTAAAGCTAGACTTTTAGTATACAATCCAACACTACGGGCGTTAGTGAGCGATGGAGGATCTCATTTTGTAAATAAGTAGATGGAAGGATTGTTGAAAAGATATGGAGTGAAATATCGAGTGGCTACACCTTACCACCCTCAAGCGAATGGATTGGCGGAGGTCTCAAACCGTCAAATCAAGTTAGTTTTGGAAAAGACAATCAATGGAGGAAGGAAGGATTGGTCGGAGAAGCTTGACGATGCCTTATGAGCTTATCGAACGGCTTTTAAGACCATCCTTGGTGTGTCACCATATCAATTGGTTTATGGTAAGGCTTGTCATCATCCCGTGCACCATGCATTGTGGGCTATTAAACGCCTTAATATGTTTGAAGGGGAGAGTGGCAAAGCTAGGTTGTTGAAATTGGTGGAGCTTGAGGAGTTTAGAGGAAGAGCATTTGATAATTTCATCATTTACAAAGAGAATATGAAGAGATGACATGATGCTAAAGTGAAGGAGAAGACGTTTGCTCCCGGGGACAAAGTTATTGTATTCAATTCAAGGTTTAAGTTGTTCTCCAGAAAGCTTAAGTCTAAATGGATGGGGCCATATGAAGTGCTTGAGGTGTTGAGTGGAAATACATTGAAGCTAAAGGGTCCCAACAATGAGTTTGTAGTGAATGGCCATAGGGTGAAATATTATCTATCGCCTTCTCAAAAGGAGATAGTGTATGTGGATACTCTCTCTTCTTGAAACTCTTTGAGTGCTTAGTAGAGTAGGTTTTATTTTATGTTTGTTTTTAATTATTTTTCTTGTAGTTTGGTATGTAGGTGGATTTTGCTTGTGAAGAAAGATATGTATGAAAAAGACGAGGTGTACTTGATAAGGAATGGAGATGTATGTCACACCACTTTGTTCAAAATTAAATTTAATACTTGTGTTAATTTAAGTTTGGGGGGAGTGTGTGGTGGCCATACTTGAATATTGAAAGTGCACATATGTCATCACAAGGTAACTTCATGAATATCATTGAAAACTACAAGGGTAAGTCTCACCTTTTTTTGCAAACTTAATTGTCAACTTGTTTCGATTTAAGTTTGGGGGGAGAGCGCGTGGTGTGACTCACTGATGAGTGATATTTTCACCTAGATTTTAGTATATTTTTATGTGTATTTTCGTATTATTTTATCTGTATTTTTATATTATTTGGTTGTGTTTTGTGTTTTCATGGAAATGTGTGTGAATGAGCTTAAACCTACGATTTTCACTTTTTATTTGATGCTAAACATGATAAGGAAGATGTAGGAAAAAACGGATCTTAATTTAGAGTTGAAACGAGGGAGAACGAGCCAAAACAGTGAAGGAATCAGGGCAGCAGCAACACGACTGGCTGTGTCGGTGGCACGAGCCGTGTCGCAGTACACGACTCGTGTAGCTAACACGGGCCTGTCCAGAATGGCCGTGCGGCGACATCTATTCATCAAACACGACCACCACTTGGCTGTGTTGCCGAGCTCGACTCGTGTTGCAGCACACGACCCGTGTAGCCAACACGGGCCTGTAAGGAGAGGCCGTGCGGGAGCATCAGTTCATGCAACACAGGCACCTTATGGCCGTGTTGCGTCACACGACTAGTGTCGTGTCTGGGATCAGAAAAAAATCAAAATCCTTCTAGAAGGCCCATAAGGGTATAAATACCCCTCCATTCAGATTTTATAAAAAGATCCGATTTCCACCCCTTCCACACACACATCACACACAATTCTCTCCATTTTTCACCTTCACCTTCAT
Source organism: Pogostemon cablin (assembly GCA_023678885.1). Lineage (NCBI taxonomy): Eukaryota > Viridiplantae > Streptophyta > Magnoliopsida > Lamiales > Lamiaceae > Pogostemon > Pogostemon cablin. Next base: position 26,953,764 of record CM042967.1, read on the forward strand.
CCATTCTTCATCCTTTGGATCTACAATCATCCAACCATCAAAATCATCATCCAATTGAAGAAATGAAGCAAGGAAGAGAGGAAGATAACAAGGGAAGGAAGGAAATCACCATTGAAGTGTCATCAAGGGAGTTTCCATTCATTTCTTGTATTAAACCTCATAGTTTCATCATGTTTTGTAAGGATCTTAATATCTATGTTCATTTCCTTCTTAATATGGTAGGCTAATCTCCCTTGTGAGATTAGCAACATGATAGTTGTTGGATAATTTTGGGGATTTGTGTATTTGAATTCATATGTTGATTGGATCTATAATTTTCTATCATTGATTATTAATTGCTTGATTTGTATTGATGATTTGTGTGTTTAGTTGTTCTAAATATGTGATTAGATTGAGAAATCAATTATATGCTTAGGATAATTGAGTGAATCATTTCATCAAACACTTCATGTGCATTATAGATTGTGAAGAGATTGAGAAGTCCTTCATAGTTTAGAACCCTTTGATAGAACATATCATTTATTAGATTGAGAAGTCAATAAATTATGTGAAGGGACTCTCATTTAAGCTTAGTACCTATTTGGAATTGTTTAAGTGAGAACCAATCCATTGAGCTATTTGATATTCATATCCTATCCATCTCGAGAGGGAGTTTAGGTGATCTTAGTGTTGGCCCTTAGTTTTCAATCCATGACACATATGAATTTGATACATAATTCCTAGAATTTCCACTTCTTAATTGTTGTTAATCTCACTTTTAATCAATTTGGTAAACCACTTTCCATCCATCCATCTTGTTGATTGATCATTCACTTGTCATTAAATTGTTTGCAACCAATCCTATTGATGATTCGTCTCTATAAAATTACAACAAACGTGAGATCGCTTAAGCACTAGTGCCTAACTCCCTTGGGTTCGATAATTTCTTGAATTGGTCATTCTCCACTAAACTATGGCTAATCAAATGGCGCCGTTGCCGGGGAGGTAACGGTTGCTAGTAGTTTGACGAAGGATCGTTTTGAGTAATCTTAATAGAGACTTTTTTTTATTTTATTTGTTTACTTGTATTTGCTTTGTGAAACCTTGTTCTAACTTCTTTTGCAAGATCTAAGGGGAAACAAGTAGAACCTATCGATTGGGAGATTGAGCATACGTTGAGAAGGAGAAGAAAGGAGAACAAAAATAGTAATTCAATGGAGAACTTTCAAGAGAATAATCGTGTAGAGATAGAGCATGATGGGGAAGGAGGACACAATATGAACGTGTATGACAACGCACCTCAATTCAATGCAAATCTTCCTCAACAAGCCTATCAAAATCATGGAGCTATGAACAACCAAGCTTTGCTTCAACAAATGGTGCAACAAGTTCTAAGGCAACAAGGCTTTCAACAAGCTTATGTTCCTCCGCAACAAGCATATGTACCACCACCTCCGGTGCAACATGGAATTCAAAATGATCAAAGGGTGATCCGGGATTTCTTCATGCCGAGGACAATGCCACAAATGATGGGACCACCAATTCATGCCAACAACTTTGAATTTAAAATGGGCTTGATTTCATTGGTGAGAGAGCAACAATTTAGTGAAACTCCGAATGAAGATCCTAATGCTCATCTAGCTCAATTCATTAAGATTGCCAACACCGTGAAGAAGAATAGGGTGAGCGAGGATTGCATCAAAATGAGGTTATTTCCGTTTTCTTTGAGAGATCGTGCTCGCACATGGTTATCTACTCTTACTCCCGGTACGTGCAACACATGGGACGAACTTGCACAAATATTTTTGAACAAATACTTCCCACCTTCCAAGACGCTTCAAATGAAGAGCTTGATCACTCAATTCAAGCAAATGCCTCAAGAGAGTTTTTATGAAGCGTGGGAAAGGTTTAAGGATATGCTACGCAAGTGTCCACAACATGGTTTCCCGGAGAATCAACAAGTTGGATTTTTCTATCAAGGACTTGTGAATAGGCAAAGAGTGCTTGTTGATGCTTCGGCGGGTTGATCCGTACTTGGAGTAACTCCGGAAAGGGCCATAAAAAATTTTGAAAAGATTGCTACAAATGTGTACCAATGGCCATCGGAGAGGGTAAGTGGATGCTATGGATTTGAAAGTTTTGATCAAGGGCAACAATATAATGTGAAGAGTGTAAGTGTTGAACCAAGTACGCCAAGCATGGAAAAGATAGTGGCGGAAGTCATTAAACAAATGAGCTTGAATCAAAGTGTGAATAATCAAGGAGCGAATATGGTTGAGGGGCTACAAGTCGAGCAAGGTGTGCTACCTTCGAATGTTGTGAATGGTGAACAATGGGCCAACTCTATACCACGTGTTGAGGATGTGTCGTACATGCAAGGAAGAAACAACCAAGGGAATTACCAAAATAATTTCCAATGTAGTTTCAACCAAAGTCAAGGAAACTATCCATCAAGGCAAGGAGGTTTCAATGGTCAAAGTAGTGGAAGCTCATACCCACAACAACAACAAAGGCATGGTAACTTTTCCTATTCTAATCCGAGTAATGCGGTTACGTATCCTCCGAGATATCAACCGGGGGCTAAGGCACCGAACAATGAGGGAAGAGCATCAACCGATGAGCTACTTGAACAATTGATTGCATCAAACAAAGCTAGAGAAGTGTCGGAAAAAGCTAGAGATGAAGCTAATGAAAGAAGATTCAAAGCTTTGGAGGAAAATAGTGAAAGAAGATTCAAAGCCTTGGAGTACAATGTGGGACAAATGGCAAGTTCATTGAGTGCTCAACAAAAAAGAAAGTTTCCGGCCACAACCGAAGTGAATTCCAAAGCTCAATGTTTGTTGGTTGATATGAAGGAGGAACGAAAGGTTGAAGAAGGGTTGGTGGAAAGCAAGGTTGTTGAAGAAATGGAAGAGATAAGTAAGAAAGAAGAGAAGGGGCCTAAATGGATACCTAAGTGGAAAAGGGTGCAAGAGGAAAAGAAAGTGGAAGGAATTTGAGGAGTATGTCAAATCGCTCAAGAAGAAGTATGAAGGGAAAAAGAAAGAGGAGCAACCCGAAACGAGTGAGCCGATGCAAAAAGGGGGACCTACAAAGGTTGGTGATCCGGGGAATTTCATAATCCCGTGTGATTTTGAAGGAAAAAGCACCCTTGATGCATTGTGTGACGTGGGGGCAAGTGTCAACGTGATGTCTCATGCCACGTTTAAAGACCTTGAAATTGGAGAGCTAAAACCAACAACAATCCATCTTGAAGTAGTAAATGGCGAGGTTGTGAAGCCACTTGGGATTGTTGAAGACGTTGAGGTCAAAGTGAAGGGGTTAGTATTTCTGGTTGATTTCATGGTTTTGGAAGTGAAAGCGGACCCTAAAGTTCCACTTATTTTGGGAAGACCGTTTCTAGCCACCGGGAGAGCAAAGATTGATGTTGGTAGAGAGGAGTTATCATTGAGCTCAAATGGAGAGAATGTCACATTCTTGTGCAAGAAAGATAAAGGGATCAAGCCTCATCATACAAGGCCTCCGGATGATTTCGATGATCATGATTTTCTTCTCTTTGACAATTTAAATTTATTTCTTCATGATTATATGAAATTGTCAAATGCTAACTTGTCTTCTTGTGATGTTAATAGGATGAAAGCATCGAAGCTCGATTGGAAACTTGACAAAGGAGAAAGAGGAAGTCCACTAGAATTACTTCTCAATGACGATTTGATGCTTGTAAGCAAGAATAGTGAGGTTGAGCTAGTGGACAAGAAGAAGGCCAAGCTAATGTTCAAAGTGAGGATGCGAGGAGAAAGTGGGATGGACCATTCTTTGGTCCAATGATCGTGAAATTTTGTCTGGCTTGAAGACGTTAAATTTAGCTCTAAATGGGAGGCAATCCATTCTTTTGTTATTTTGATGCTTTTTATTGATTTTGGTCTTGTAGGTGGATTGTGCTTGTGAGAAAAATGCATGTTGAAGAAAGGAGAAGTGCTTCATGGATTTGAGTAAAAATGTCACCATTTGTTGCAAACTTAATTCTCGACTCTTGTCTCGAGTCAAGTTTGGGAGGAAAGTGCATGGTGAACATAGCTTGAGTCGTGAGGATGCGTTTACTTCTCCACAAGAAGATCATCAATGGAAACTACAAGGGTAAGTCCCACCACTTTTTGCAAACTTAATTCTCACCTCTTAGTTCGATTTAAGTTTGGGGGGAGAGTGCGTGGTGTGACTCACCACTTAAGTGTGTTTGATATGATGATATATTGATGATGATAGGTCTTCTTATAAAATTCACCCAATTTTAAAATTTTTCTCATGAGTTTGGTTAGATTTTGGTATGATTGGTTGTGTTGAAGTGCATATGAATCCACATTTTTAATGCAATTGTTGAGCTAATGGTGTTTGTTGAGTGTTTGAGTATGAATGAAGGGTATTGGAAGCACGAATGGAGTTTGGAGCGAACGCTTTCCTTACCAAATGCCTATTGAGGGAGTACTCTACAACTTATCACTTTTAATTGATTTTGATTTGGATTGAATGGATTAGCATGCTACTTCATGTGTTATGTTTTTGGGATGTTTATTTTCGTAAATTAGGATTTCCTTTTCAATAAGGTTGGGATGATTGTGAGCTTACATTGTTATGGATGATTGAATATGTGCTTCATTTTTTAATGATGGTGATTTTTATTTTTGCATGTCATGTGTTTTTGTTTTGTTTCTTGTTTGTTGAGTCTTTATTTTATGTTTTGTGTGTTTTCTTATTTTTGTCTTGGTATGTTTGGTGGTTTGTTTAGGGAGGTTGTGAGTCATTTTTGAATATGAGTGATGATATGTTGTGGTAATAAGTGATAACAAGTTATAATTAAGAATCTCTACACTTTCGAATTGTGACATGTTTTATTTAACTTGTTCAATTTTGAGATGAATGTGGTGTAATAAGTTTCTTAAGGTTCAATGCATAAGCTTGTGAGCATTTGAGCCTCAACCGTGCATACATGGTTTTTCCTTCATGAGTGGATCGATTGAGTTTGATAAGCTAGAACTTGCTCAAGGACTATAGGAACGAGCCCGATTTGTGGAGATTAGTGAAATGATCTAAGGCCATCCTTGTTATTATAGTCATTGCCAAATATTTTCATACCATGAACATTATCCTTAGTTAACCATTTTGAGCATTTAAGCCTATTTCTTGTGAATTTAGCACATTACAAGCCATGATTACCCACGTAAGCATTTTATATATACCTTTGTGTGGGTGATTGAGGAGATGGTAGCTAGAAAAGATTGATGAGATGGTAAAAGAAGGAAAAGAAATGGTAAACAAGAAAGAGAGAAAAAGGATGAAAAGAGCTCAAGAAAGAATGAACATGCAACCTCAAAACAAGAAAATGAGCAAAGCAACAATAATATGCTCAAGTATTTAAAAGTTTAAAGAAGAAAACATGCATCATAAGAAGCTCAATCCAAAGGAGAAAGTTGATGATTAGTGCTTGTGAACATTAAAGACAAGAAAGGAAGAAAGAAAAGTGGAAAAGTTGGAGAAATTGGCCATCTCTTTGATTACTTACACTTGATTAGTCACTCTTACCTATATTCTTCCTACCCTACCAAAGAGCCTATCATTACATCCTTAATAAAAGACCTTTTTGATCACTAATGGAAACTTTGGTGGGTTGTGAATGTAGTCTGCGAGCAAGCTTATAGCGAGTCAAGCCAATCGGTTGATGAGTGTTGATTAACCCTACTTCAAAGAGTGTTGAGTGAAATTGATAAACTTATGTGAGGCTTAGACTAAAAGGGACTATATTGCACCTTATTCTCTTTTGATTGAACTTGTTAATTTCTCATATCATAAATCTAATGTTGTAGGATAACTTAGCATAATTTGTAATTCTTGTTGCTAATGATGTGTTGTTACTTATGTTCGTTCAGTCTTTTCCTAGGTGAAAATCACTCTCCTTAGTTTATCATTTTCGTTGTGCGGGGATGCACAACACTTTAAGTTTGGGGGTGTGATGAGTGATATTTTCACCTAGATTTTAGTATATTTTTATGTGTGTTTTCGTATTATTTTATCTGTATTTTTGTGTTATTTGGTTGTGTTTTGTGTTTTCAGGAAAATGTGTGTGAATGATGCTAAACATGATAAGAAAGATGTAGGAAAAAACGGATCTCAATTTAGAGTTGAAACGAGGGAGAACGAGCCAAAACAGTGAAGGAATCAGGGCAGCAGCAACATGACAAGCCGTGTCGGTGGCACGAGCCGTGTCGCAGTACACGACTCGTGTAGCTAACATGGGCCTGTCCAGAATGGCCGTGCGGCGACATCTATTCATCCAACACGACCACCACTTGACCGTGTTGCAGAGCTCGACTCGTGTTGCAGCACACGACCCGTGTATCCAACACGGGCCTGTAAGGAGAGGCCATGCGGGAGCATCAGTTCACGCAACACGGGCACCTTATGGCCGTGTTGCGTCACACGACTCGTGTCGTGTCTGGGATCAGAAAAAAATCAGAATCCTTCTAGAAGGCCCATAAGAGTATAAATACCCCTCCATTCAGATTTTATAAAAAGATCTGATTTCCATCCCTTCCACACACACATCACACACAATTCTCTCCATTTTTCACCTTCACCTTCATCCATTCTTCATCCTTTGGATCAACAATCATCCAACCATCAAAATCATCATCCAATTGAAGAAAAGAAGCAAGGAAGAGAGGAAGATAATAAGGGAAGGAAGGAAATCACCATTGAAGTGTCATCAAGGGAGTTTCCATTCATTTCTTGTATTAAACCTCATAGTTTCATCATGATTTGTAAGGATCTTAATGTCTATGTTCATTTCCTTCTTAATATGGTAGGCTAATCTCCCCTATGAGATTAGCAACATGATAGTTGTTGGATAATTTTGGGGATTTGTGTATTTGAATTCATATGTTGATTGGATCTATGATTTTCTATCATTGATTATTAATTGCTTGGTTTGTATTGATGATTTGTGTGTTTAGTTGTTCTAAATATGTGATTAGATTGAGAAATCAATTATATGCTTAGGATAATTGAGTGAATCATTTCATCAAACACTTCATGTGCATTATAGATTGTGAAGAGATTGAGAAGTCCTTCATAGTTTAGAACCCTTTGATAGAACATATCATTTATTAGATTGAGAAGTCAATAAATTATGTGAAGGGACTCTCATTTAAGCTTAGTACCTAGTTGGAATTGTTTAAGTGAGAACCAATCAATTGAGCTATTTGATATTCATATCCTATCCATCTCGAGAGGGAGTTTAGGCGATCTTAGTGTTGTCCCTTAGTCTTCAATCCATGACACATATGAATTTGATACATAATTCCTAGAATTTCCACTTCTTAATTGTTGTTAATCTCACTTTTAATCAATTTGGTAAACCACTTTCCATCCATCCATCTTGTTGATTGATCATTCACTTGTCATTAAATTGTTTGCAACCAATCCTATTGATGATTCGTCTCTATAAAATTACAACAAACGTGAGATCGCTTAAGCACTAGTGCCTACCTCCCTTGGGTTCGATAATTTCTTGAATTGGTCATTCTCCACTAAACTATGGCTAATCACTCACCACTTGAGTGTGCTATAGATCATGATTAATGATTGATTGAGGGATTATCTTGTGTAAAATTGGGTCAATTTAAAAAATTTTCTCATGAGTTCGGTTATAATTTTAGTTCGTTTGGTTGTGTTGAAGTGCATGATAGTCCTTATTTTTATTGCAATTGTTGAGCTAATGGTTTTTGATGAGTTTTTGAGCATAAATGAAGTATAGTAGAAGCATGAATTGAGCCCGAAGATCAAATCGAGAAAACATTGTAGATGCAAGTCGGAAGCTCATGCCAACCATTTCCATTCTCAAATGTTTAAGGGATTTTACTGTACATCTTATCACTTCTAATTGCTTGACATGAATTGATATTGATTTGAATTGTATTAGATTAGCATGCTACTTCATGTGTTATGTTTGTGGGAGGTTTACTTTCATAATCTCGGATTTTATTTTCAATTAAGGATGAGATGTTTGTTGAGCTTATTTGTTATGGATGATGATTTGATATGCTTTAATTTCTTATGATGAATGATTTTGGTCATGTATGTTTTGTGCTTTTGTTATGTTTTTAGTTTGGTGAGTCTTTTCTTATGTGTTATGTTTGAATTTTTATTCTTGTATGGGGATGCTTGGTGGTATGTTTTGGGTTGTTGTGTATCATTTTTGAATATGAGCTATGATGCATTATTTGTGATAGGTGATGACAAGCATTTTAAGGATTTTTACTAGTTAAAATTGTGACATGGATTACATAATTTATTCAATTTTGAGAAGTATGAAGGGTAATTATGTTTCTTTTTTATCCAAGCAAAGGCTTGTGAGAGTTGAGCCTCAACCGTGCCTCCATGGTTAATTCTTGATAAGAGGACCGGTTATACTTAGACAAACTAGAACTTGCTCATGGACTATGGGAACGAAGCCCGAATGATTGAAATTTGTGATATGATCTTAGGCAATCCTTGTTAAGTGAAGTCATAGCCATAAAAAATCTTTACCCAAACATCATCCCTAGTTAGCCATTTTGAGCTTACAAGCCTATTCTTTGTGATTTGAGCACAATAAAAGCCTATGTATGGGTGATTGAGGAGATGATGGTCTACAAGGTTTAATGGTGAAAATGTGCAAGAAAATGATGGAAATGGTTAATCAAGAAAAGGATGAAAGAGCTAGAGCTAAAAGCATATGCAACTTCAACAAAAAGAAAAAATGAGCAAAATCATAAAATATGATCAAGGAAATTCAAAAGTCAAAGAAAAAAGTATGCAAGTTAAAAGAAGCTCAATGAATCAATGGTATGTTGATGTTTAGAGTTTATGAATATTTGAAAAAGGAAGGAAGTTTGAAAGTGAAGATATTGGAGAGAAGAATCATCTCTTCGATTATCTACACATGTAAAGTCACTTTATCTAAATTTTTCATACCTTACCAAAGAGCCTAACATTACATCCAACGATAAAAGACCTATTTGATCACTTATTAAAATTAGGGTGGCTTGTGAATATAGTCCATGAGCAAGCCTATGGTGCATCGGGTTCGATCGGTTGATGAGTGTTCATTTACCCTACCTTAAAGAGTGTTGAGTGAATGTGAAATCCGATGTAAGATTTGGATTGAAAGGGATTTGATTACTCTTTTGTTTTCTTGAAATTGAACTTGTTAATCTTCTAAGTTATGAGTTTAATAGTGTAGGAATACTTAATGTGATTTTGTAGTCCTTATGATTTGTGATGTGTTGTGGTTTATTGTTCACTATTTTGCATGTGTCCCCAAGTATAGGGAATCAATTGTAGTTCCACGTGTGACCAAGTAAAAATAATATCGTACCCGAGGGATAGTTATAGATCTACTATTTAATCCAATTATGACAATTCTAATTTAAAACAAATCTAATTTTTAAAGAGAATTACATAAATTAACTATACCGAAAATAATTACTAAAAATAATAAAATAGAAAATAATTAAATATGGAAAGTATTCAAGAGAGAAGATAGACAGCACTAGGAAATCCAATTAAATTGGTCAAATCAAATCACTAGACAATTAGTTAGATCCCTACAGTTCTTATGAAAGCAATCACTTAATTATGTTAAATTCCTTATCTAAAGTAAACTTAATACATAAATCTAGTTCAAACCCTCAAATGCAGGAGAATAATTCCTACTTCCTTTTTAGGTACTTCATGTACAATTCCATTAAAGGCTAGTACACTAGATTTTCCTTTATAGGTACTTAAGAATTAAACCCCAATTCCCACCTAACAATCTAAGAAACCAAATCCTCTAGAATGGTAATTAATAGATATATTAAGTGTCATATATTAAATATTCTAATGAATAAAAGTTATATTTTTAGATCCCCTTTACCCATAATTGGTTGACAAATATAATTCTTATATAACACAAGCAATAAGCATAAGCATGCAAAAGGCATTGACATACACATGAATAAGGACAGATCATATAAGACAAAAATATGAGTCTCAAATCAAAGTATTAATAAAGGAATAAGTATACTTCAGGTATCCAACCTTAAGTTTAGATCATCAATTCAAAACAACTTAACCTTCAAACCTAGCGCTATCCAAGGAGTACTAGCCCATGGTGTTACAAGCAACACACATGGTTAGGCATGAAAATATATTATCCAAAATTAAGAAAGAAAGAGTAAGAAAAACCCTAAATATGGCGTGATTCTCCATTCTCTCTTTCGTGATTCTGAACCTCCTCGTTCTCCTTCTCAAGTAAGCAATACTGATGAACTATTCGGGATGGGTGGATGGGATGGTGAATTGTGAAAAGGTGTGAAGAGTTAGGGTTTGGAACACCCCAAGGACTCCTTTTATAGTTGAGGACTGATCCTTCCCAAATCCTGACTTAAAAGTGGGCTTTTTCACGTTAAAAATACGAACGGGCCAAAAAATAACAAAACGACAAAACTGGGCCACGCTGAAAATTGGCACGAGCCGTGCCACATACGGCATGAGTCGTGCAGGTGATGACGTGTGAGATTCCTCGGCAGCTAATGATGGGCGCGCTCTGCAGCACCCGGCGTTCATGCTCGGCAGCTAACGACGGACGCGCTCGGCGATCATACGGGCGCCTCTCGGCAGCACTTGCGGTACGACCTAGCATGCCGTGCAGCACGACCTACTCTTCTTGGCTGGCACGAGTCGTGCCGGCTTTTCTTCTTTCGACTTCACTCCCAACTTCATTTCCGACTTCTATTTTTACTCTTTTTACCTCGTTTTCCAACTAAACACACAAAATAACACCTCACGCGCATCTGAAACATAAATTTATACAATTCTACCACAAGATGCTCAAATACGGATATAAATCCCACAAAATAGTGCTAAATCGAACTCTAAAACACGCAAAATTTCACACTAATCAAACCTCTAAACTTAAGATGTTGTTCGTCCCCGAACAACAAAAAAGAACAAAGAAGAAGAAAGTTAGTGCGCAAATCTAAAGGAAAACAAAGAATATGACAAGTAGGCCATTCAACACAATCGTCATTAACTCCGGTCATGCAACTCTAATTACATGTAATAATTCATTCATATCATACATGTTAAGACAATTACTACCAATTAAAATGCTCCATCAACTTATTCTCACGGGAAGTATATTACTCGCACTCAAGTGTAGAAGATGTACACTTACGGGGTATGGTGTTTATGCTCAAATTCAATTCGAGTGCATGCGTAACCATAAGCTTGCCAAACGTCTCAAACTCTCCACCACTTAAAGTATGATTCGACAATAGGATCAAAAATGACTTTTATTAGGATGTAATGTTGGCTCTTTTCTAAGATTAGGAAACATAAGGACAAAGTAACTCAATTAGTAGAGAATTAAAACCGGAGATCTTTTGTACTGCAAATTTTTACACTTTAAGACTATCCAGCTTCATACTTTTCTAATTCTCTTTTTCTCTCCTTTCCTTTAAGCTTCAACATATTTTTTTTTTCTTTTTTTTCTTTTCTTTTTTCGAGGTACTAGTTTCGGGCACTACCTCTAACATCTCGGGAAACCAGTTTCGGGCACTACCCCTAAGCAATTTATTTTCAGCTCATACTTTTCAGCTCATAATCACTTGTACAGTTCCAAATATTTTATTCCTTCCAAACTCCATGAAAATCAACTCACGCACTTTGACAGCATTTATTTCTCCACTAAATATAGGTATTTAAGGCCCAAATAGGATATCAAAGTGGCTATCTTCATAGGTTGCCAAAGAAATAAGGCTTTTAGGTTCAAAAAGGCTAACTACGGATATAAAACTATTTGGTTGGAAATTATTTGGCAAAGTGACTCATAAAAATCAAAGATAGCCTTAGATCATATTCCATCATCTAACATAACGTGTAGTCTCAAGTAAGACAAGAGGCAAGTTCTAGAATATACACACTAGAATGATATTCACCAAAAAGAAATATCATGTGATTATGAACATGATCTATAGGCTCAAAATCTCACATGGGTATTAACAAGTAAGAGAGCACTCTTCATGGTAAGCAATTATCTCACAAGTACACATAGAATTTCATATCACAATATAACTTAAGTACAATTCCGTTATCAATTTCAAGAGCATATGAATATCTGGCAGAAATCTAACAAATAAAACCATAATAAGCACACAACCAGAAACCCAACATAAGTACCTCAACTACTAGACAATTACAGTCCTAGGGATATCAAAAATTCAACACAAAACCAACAATCAAGACAAGAATTACGAATTTGAAGCTTAAACAGTTCGCTCATAAGGTGCTCCACAAAATGCCTCAAAGAAAATTCACTTCAAAATTCAAAATTTCAACTTGAATATACTTACCCATGCTTCAAATATGAACATACTAAAAAATCAGAGCAAAAGGATGAAGAAAATATACCTTATTTGGAAAAGTACGAAAAATTTCAACTTTGAAGCTTTTTCCCCAATTTTGAACTTAGAACCCTAATTCTCTCCCTCAAATGCTCAATCCAAGTATAGAAATGTTTTTAAAGTGTATGGGTAGTGTAATGGTTGAGTGGGATGGTGATTTTTGGACAGAAAAATGATGAAAATTCGAATGAAGAATCGAACAGTGCTCGTGCAGTGGAGAAAATGTGTAAACTGACCCAAAATTCAAATTTGAAGACTTACCTGGACCCACGAATGACCTTGGCATGACGTGCTAGAATATAGCATGGGTTGTGCCACCTTACCTGTCGACAGCTGGGCATGTTGCTGCACTTCAGGGCACGAATCGTGCCGCATTTCTCGGCGGGTCATGCGCTCTCCTTCCACCACTCATGCCAGCCACTAGTGCCCGTGCTAGGTGGCACGCCTTGCATTTCCTGCCCCATTAGTTTTGGCACGACCCGTGCCAAGGTAGGGCACGAGTCGTGCAACCCTTTAACGTACAGCCGGGCATTTTTCGAACTTTTTTGCCTATTTCTTCAAATTTTCATCCAATTTAAGCTCAAATACACTTAATTCATCAGTAATATCATCAAGAAAACTAAAAAAATTCAACCAAAAATTAATCACACCAGATCTAGGAAAAAATAAACATGACAAAATAAAACACTTGGATAATTGTAAAAAATTCGAACTTTCGAAATAAATTACAAAAATTCTAAAAAAAATCAACCTCCAAGCATCAAAACAAGTGAAGAAAACTTATCTTGGTGCTTCAAGACAATGGGATGCACGTCCCCCCCCCAAACTTAGTTCAAACTAAGTGAGAAACTAAGTTTGTAAAAAGTGAATACCATAGACGAAGAAGCACCTAATAAAATTTCCTACACCACATAAAAACATTAAAGTAATAAAACAGGAGGGTAAACCCCCCAATAGGCGCTCATGTTTAACGTCGGAGAGTCATGACGGAATGCAGAATTTTCGTAGACTACTGATTAAAATGGTGATTTCTTTCATCTTTACCTTCCAATACTTTCTCCCCCTCTTATCATCTACACTTACCACCTTACCTTTCTTAGGCACCATATGATTAGTCGAATCTCCTTTCTCAAGCTTTCTCGTCTTATTCCTGTCAATCTTCCACTTAATTTCAGAATCACTCCTATAACCATCAAGTTCAAAGTCGGGATAAAATTAACCATAAAATAAAGAAAGAGAGAAAGGACATTCAAATTTGTGGGTATCCGGTGGTAAGTTAGGAGGCTTCAAGTAGGCATCATCTCCTCTTCCTTTGTATACATCATTCTTCTCAACCTTAACTATTACATCCTCTGCCACCTTCAAAGGTGGTGTTTCTCTTGCACTTGCAATCTTGAGGCTCGCAGTAGTCGGCTTAAGCTTTCTTGCTAAATCCTTGCAATCAGATTTATGTAAGTATTCAATGTATCTATTAGAAAGATCATCATACCTGTCATCAAAATCAGTAGAAAGAAAAGCAAGAAGTTTGCTTCGGTATTTTTCAACAGAATCCTTAGACAGGATCAAAGGCAAGCTCTCCTCCGTGGCTCCCTCTACTTCTTTGATGCTTCTGCACTCTTGCATATCAATAGGCCACTTCATAACTCTCTCAAGTGAAAAGACAACTTCTTTATCATTAACTTGCAACTTCAGTTCCCCCTTCTTTACATCAATGTTTGCTCCTGTAGCCGCAAGAAATGACCTTCCCAAAATTAGAGGAACTCTATCATCTTCTTCTTCTTCCATGTCTAGCACCATAAAATCTACTGGAAATATGAACTTCCCCACTTTCACTAGGACATCTTCAACTACCTCCCGTGGGTAGGTCAAGGATCTATCAGCAAGCTGCAATGCTACAGATGTCGGCTTCAACTCCCCCAAACCAAGCTTGATAAATACGGAATAAGGCATCAGATTAATGCTAGCCCCCGAATCATATAAGGCTCTCTTTGCTTGTCCTTTTCCAATTTCACATGGTATGGTAAAGCTTCCCGGATCTTTCAACTTCGTAGGAAGTTTCTTTTGTATCACAGAACCACAGCTCTCTATCTTATTCACTGACTCGCCTCCAGTCAAACTCCTCTGCTTAGACATAATGTCTTTCAAGAACCTTGCATAGTTTGACATCTCTTCTAAGGCTTCTGCGAAAGGAATATTAATGTGGATCTTCTTAAACATCTCCACAAACTTCTTGAATTTTTCATCCAATCCTTTCTTCAAAAATTTCTGTGGAAACGGAATAAGATTCTTTGTCTTTGGAATCCCCCAAATATCCCTCTCAAATTCCTCTTCTTTATTTCTTTCAACTTTTTCTACCTTAGCTTTTTACCGCTTTTTCAGCTTAACTTCAAGTTCTTTCAACTTTTCTGCAGTTTCAAGGATCTGGGGATCATTCTGAACGAGTTTAGCAGTGTGAGGATCGAGATAAATTTCTAACATTTCTGCTGGAAAGGGGCACGAGTCGTGCCAGCGTCGTGCCTACCAGAATCGGTAGATTTTTGCCTATGTACGAGTCGTTCTGATAGTTTACTGGGTCATGCCGACCATTCTCCTCGATCATACTGCCCAATGTTGCCTCTATCGGCTGGCATGATGCACGTACTCCACTGATTTCAGGACCGCACGAGTCGTGCGATGTGTCAGCGTCTGTGTGCTCATTCTCGTTTGAATTTTTTGCCTTCTTTTCGACTCCAGCCTATTTTGATGGCATTTTCTGGCCCTCAAACTGCGTTCCACTCCTCAGGGTGACAACCATAACCTGTTCTTTTGGATTCATCACTATTTGAGATGGAAACTTACCTTGTTGCTCTAGTTTCCCAACTGCAGCATGTAATTTTCCAAGAGCAATATCAGTCTCCTTATGTTTTCTTTCATTCTCTTTCTATTTGATTTTAGATTGCTCTTGATTAGTCACTATCAATTTAACCATCAAGTTCATCTAGTCCCCTTGCTGCTTCATCCACAATTTCATCTCATCATCCATGGGTGCTTTTCCTTCAACTGGTTTATATGCTGGACCAATTCCTGGAGGAGGCCCAACTGCATTATTCGGGTTAGCATAAGATAGATTATCATTCCTTCTTTGATTGTTAAAGTTGGAATTTCCTTGGTAACCCCCTTTCTGATTTTGTCCGTTGTTTCTTTGATCATTCCTTCCCCACTGTTAATTACTAGGCCTGAAATTCTGTCTATTTCTATAGTCCCCTTGCAAGCTCTGACCCATAGCGTAATTCGCATCCTCCATCTGATCTTCATCTCCTTCATTACCAGCTTCCTCTCCTTTGGTTCCTAGTGCCATGCGATCCATCTTCTTGTACAGCATACTGAGTTGACTCTTGAGTTCTGACATCTCACTGCTGTTGACCTAAACTTCTACCTTAGCCACTTTATCAAAAGAGGCTCCATCTGATCTCCCCATATGCCAATCATACGTGTTAGCTGCCATCTCCTCAAAGATCTCTTCTCCTTCATCTGCTGACTTTTTGAAGACCAATCCACCAGCTGTTGCGTCCACCAACACTTTTGATTCACTCATCAGGCCTTTATAGAAGAAGCCTAAGTAAGTGTCTTTTGTAAATCATGCTGTGGACCACAACGCAACAGGTTCTTGAACCTTTATCAGGCTTCATAGAAACTTTCCAAGGCTCCTTGTTTGAATTGTGTTATCTTTTGCTTCACCTTAAAGCTCTTGGAAGGAGAAAAGTACTTGTTCAAGAACTTATCTGCCAACTGCTCCCATGTAGTACAGCATCCTGCATGAAGATTGTTGTACCACTCTTTGGCTTTTCCCATTAGTGAGAATGGGAAAAGCCTCATTCTGATGGCATCCTCAAGGACATTCCAATGCTTCTGCGTCCTTGCATACTCATTAAATAATTGCAGATGCTCACTAGGACTCTCCAAAGGATTACCACTGAACTGTTGTGCTTGTACCATCCGGATCTGTCCAAATAGTAGCTCAAAACTCTCCACAGTGATTGAGGGTCCATTCAATCCAAGATTCGTGGTATGCTTCAGCTTATGCTAGTCCCGAATGGGAGGCGGGGCCCTTTGTTCATCTTCAGCCATCTCTACCATCTCAATCTTTTTCATTTTCTCTTCTTCTGATGAATAGTAAGTATCCGACTCCGAGCTAGGAATAGGTGCGGCTGGATTCTTTTTTTTCTCCTATTTAATCTGACAAGTGCTTCAAGTTTTAGGTTGAGTGGTTCAATTGGGAGTCCACTTGACCTAGTTAACATACACCTATTCTCACGCAGCTAATCAGAATAGTTTGGATGCAACAAAAATAAAAATAAAAGCAATTAAATTTAACGTCCTAGAATAAAATAAATTACAAAAAAAATTAAATAAATAAACTATCCCCGGCAACCGGCACTATTTGCTTGTTCACTATTTTGCATGTGTCCTCAAGTGTAGGGAATCAATTGTAGTTCTACGTGTGACCAAGTAAAAATAATATCGTACCCAAGGGATAATTATTGATTTATTATTTAATCCAATTATGACTATTCTAATTTAAGACAAATATGGTTTTTTAAAGAGAATTACCTAAATTAACTATGCAGAAAATAATTACTAAAAATAATAAAATAGCAAATAATTAAATATGGAAAGTATTCAAGAGAGAAGATAGATAGAACTAGGAAATCCAATTAAATTGGTCAAATCAAATAACTAGACAATCAGTTAGAATCACTACAGTTCTTATGAAAGCAATCACTTAATTATGTTAAATCCCTTTTCTAAAGTAAACTTAACACATAAATCTGGTTCAAACCCTCAAATGCAGGAGAATAATTCCTACTCCCTTTCTAGGTACTTCATGTAAAATTCCATTAAAGGTTAGTATACTAGACTTTCCTTTATAGGTACTTAAGAATTAAACCCCAATTCCCACCTAACAATCTAAGAATTCAAAATCTCTAGAATGGTAATTAATAGATATATTAAGTGTCATATATTAATTATTCTAATGAATAAAGGTTATATGTTTAGATTCCCTTTACCCATAATTGGTTGACAAATATAATTCTTATATAACACAAGCAATAAGCATAAGCATGCAAAAGACATTGACATACACATGAATAAGGACGATCATATAAGACAAAAATATAAGTCTCAAATCAAAGCATTAATAAAGGAATAAGTATACTTCAGGTATCCAACCTTAAGTTTAGATCATCAATTCAAAACAACTTAACCTTCAAACCTAGCGCTATCCAAGGAGTACTAGCCCATGGTGTTATAAGAAACACACATGGTTAGGCATAAAAACATATTATTCAAAATTAAGAAAGAAAGAGTATGAAAAACCCTAAATATGGCGTGATTCTCCGTTATCTCTTCTGTGATTATGAAACTCCTCGTTCTCCTTCTCAAGTAAGCAATACTGATAAACTCTTTGGGATGGGTGGATGGGATGGTGAATTGTGAAAAGGTGTGAAGAGTTAGGGTTTGGAACCCCCCAAGGACTCCTTTTATAGTTGAGGATTGATCCTTCTCGAATTCTGACTTAAAAGTGGGCTTTTTCACGTCAAAAATACAAACGGGTTGAAAAAATAATGAAACGACGAAATCGGGCCATGCTAGAAATTAGCACGAGTCGTGCCACATGTGGGCGCTTGACATGCGAGATTCCTCGGCAGTCTCAGTGACACGACGCGTGCGTCTCGGCAACACTCGGTGCTCGTGCTCAGTAGCTCTCCGCAGCTAACAGCGGGTGCGCTCGGCTATCGTGCTGGTGCCTCTCGACAGCGCTTGCAGCACGACCTACTTCTCCTGGCCGGTACGAGTCGTGCTGGATTCTCTTCTTCCGACTTCGCTCCTGACTTTATTTTTTACTTCTATTTTTGCTCTTTTTACCTCGTTTTCCAACTGAACACACGAAATAACACCTTACGCGCATCTGAAATACAAATTTATACAATTCCACCATAAGATGCTCAAATACAGATATAAATCCCATAAAATGATGCTAAATCGGACTCTAAAATATGTAGATTTTCACACTAATCATTTATGTTCATTAGGTGTTTTTCTAGGTGAAAATTACTCCTCTTGTTTATTATTTTCATTGTTCGAGGACGAACAACACTTTAAGTTTGGGGTTGTTCATCGTCATTTTCACCTAAATTTTAGTGTCTTTATTTGTGAATATTCGTATGATTGTATCCGTATTTGTATAACTTTTGGTGGAGTTTGTGTTAATTAGAAGAGATGTGTACAAGTTGATAAATGTGTGGAAATGAGCTTAAATGTATGTGAAATAGGTCAAAAACGGAGTCGAGAGCTGAAACGGGCTGAAAAACACCCTACTCGAGTTGCAAGGTCTTACTCGACTTGCAACTCGAGTCGAGTTGATGCTCGAGTAAAGTCAGAAGTTGTGCAGTAGCTCAACTCGAGTTGCAAGGTCCAACTCGACTTGCAACTTGAGTCGAGTTAGGTGCCGAGAAAATTCCAGTTTCTGACACGAGTTGACAGGCGAGAGCTCGAGTTACCCAACTTGAGTCGAGCTGGGTCATTACAAGTCGAGCAGCAAGTCGAGCTGGGGCAAAGCAGCGTCCAAAATTGTCCAGTAGCTCAACTTGAGTTGCAAGACCCAACTCGAGTCGAGCAGGCTCCGAAAAACTATCCAGTTTTAGAAGAACACAACTCGACTTGACAGACAACAACTCGAGTAACAACTCGAGTCGAGTTGGGTTAAAAAGCAGGAAAAGTCAAAAAATTTTAGAAGCTTCTAGAGGGTCCCAAGGGGTATAAATGCACAATTGGTGCGAAAATTAAGTGGAGAGCCTCATTTGAATAGTTATTGAAGAACAAAACACATACTAAACACCTAAATAACACAGATTCATCTCCATGTCTTCCACCCTTTCTTTCATCCATCCAAACCACTTGATTTTCTCAAATCCATCCATAAATCCATCCATCCACCAATCTAAGAAGAGAAATTCATCAATGGTTGAAGATTTTAGTATGTTGGAAGGAATGAAAGCCATCTTCAAAAAAGAGAAGCCGATCTACTTTTCAATTGTTATTTTTTTTTCATATTTTGGCTCAAATGGAGCAAGCCAATAAATGTATTGATTTGAACATGATGTATAGTGGCTAGTCCTATAGTAGGGCTAATCATATGATTGGTTGAGAAGAATTCTACATATGTAGGATTTGCGATGTTGAATTGAGTTAATTTTGGACTTCCTTTTATGATTAATGAATCATGTTTCATTTTAATACTTGTGGGATTAAATTATCTATTCGTAGTATTAGGATGGTCATTCCAATATTATGATTAGTGATTTAATTGAATCATATATTAAGATGAACATGCATGTTAGTGTGAGGGGATGTAAGTCATACCCTTCTTATGCTTAGAACATTCATAGGGGGACACTTAAGAAATTGAGTGAAAAGAACCAAACTTATGATCATAGTACCTTAAGGGAATTGAGAGTAAGAACAATCCTAGGAGATTTAGACTTGTCAAAGAGTCGAAAACCTAATTGCCTTGGCCATAGGGATTAGGGGTAAAAACGTGATTGCTTTTAGTCCATAATTAATGAAGTTCAATATTAAGAGTCATGCATATCTAGCTAGTTTCTTTAATCATGAGTATGATTAGCCTTGCTCTCTTGTTAAATACATTCTATCCATATTCTATTCATCTTGTTACTTGTTTGATATTTGATACAATTAGTTGTTAATTGATTTCTTAGTTAATTGATTAGAATCATAAGTAGTATAAAAACAAACTCAAAACTTTATCACTCTTACAAAGCAAAATCGATGACAAATTCGGATACAACTATGAATTTATTTTCCCTTGGGACGACATACTTATAAATTTTGTTTCTTGGTCATACGTATACAACAACGATAGAGTCTCTTACTCTAATTCATTTTTGACACCAAAAATGAGGCTAAGAACAAGTATGCACTACTCGTGCTCGCTTGGCTTAAATTATAATAGCTCTAATGTATTCATGAACAACCTTATTTAGAGCACGATTATACTGTATTTTATTAATAATTTGTTATTTAAATTTAATAATTAAATATTCTATGGTCAAATATGATAATATAAGCTATTATTAAAATATTTATATACATCATTTTTAATTTTATTACTGTTTAATATTTGTTTGTTTGTTTTATTTGTGGAAAATATTACATGTCCATGAATGCAATATCCTTTTATTCTTCATGAACAAAATATTTACACTTCTTTCCTAAGAAGTGTCTAAGAACATGTTACCAAATGAGTTTGTGAATACATTTGCGAACATAAATGAATTTTATCAAACAATCTCTGTTAAAGTAGAGCTCAATAACTTTTTTATGACAAGCCCAGACTTGATTATTTATTAACAAACGAGACTCAAACATGCTCTAACTCAAGATCAACTAGGTTACACCCCTACACTAAACGAGACAATTGGCATATAAAGCGAGAAAAAAAGAAGTAGAATTTTTTTTTTTTTTTAAGAAGTGATGGATATGATTTACTTTGCGCCACAAGAAATTATACATTAAAATGACACTTGTATGTAGACCGGTTTAATATGATGCTTACATTTTTTTTTTAAATGAAAGTTAAGTCAAGTTAGTGTTTTAAAATAATATATTGTAAATAATATATTGTGTTGTTCCTAGAGATATTTAATTTCTAAATGATAAATTTAAGTCTTCTATATAATTTATTGTGCCGTTAAATCCAACGATGTTCGTAACTATTGTTTGTTTTAGTTGACAAACTATATAAGATGAATTCTCGATCGAAACATTAAAAATAAATAAATAAAATTAAAATTAAAATTAAAAAAATTAAATAGAACTATACGTATCGTATACAAAAAAGTATATTTTAACAACTGAATTTATCAACGGAATTCAATCCGTTGGTAATTAACAATGGATTAGCACCAACGGAATGCCAACGAATTTATTCTATATTTTAGCAACAGAATTCAATCCGTTGTTAATTACCAACAGATTAGTAAGGGAATCATTATATAAATTATCAACGTAATTATTAGCAACGGATTACCATCGGAATTAATTTTTTGTTGCTAAAATTTTATCAACCATCACTTTACCAATGTAATTTTACCAACGGATTCCGTTGTTAATTCGTTTGTAAGCTAATTTAATAATGGAATTAAAGTTTTTATCAATGAAATATTCCGTTTCTAAAAAATAGTTTTTTTCAGTGAAGCAAGCCTTTTAGTAATTAATAAATGCAATGCAATACTTAGAGAAAATGTAAACTAAAAGAAAATCAAAATCATTGGGGTATTTTTAAAAGAGAGCAATTTTCATGAAAAATGGCAATATAACAGTACACGGTTTACACGAAAGAGTGAACGAAATCGACGTCTGCGATGTTCACGGGCTACATTAAGCAGTAATAATAATTAATGCCCAGATTTATTGTGTTGGTGACCCGTCCAACTTCGAGGTGACCTTTTGATGTAACACTTTATGTGTCACTTCGGTAGAAAGATGATACGGTAGAACACACGAACAAATTTTACCTTAAAATATAAATCCTAAGGATAAGGTTTGAATTTCTTTCCAGCTATACTTTTTTTTTTTTTTTTATGATAGAGGTTCCGGGCTTACGCCCGACTAGTCCTCGAGGAAACAATCCCGGCTCCTCAGAACTGCCTCCAGGTAAACCGCGATAGCCACACAATGGATCCCAAGTAATATCTTTTTAACTACTGCGCACAAGAAGTCGATCCTCTACCGAGTTTCAGCCTCCCACACTGCCGCTTCTAGCCCTCAATATTAATTATTCCACCATTGCGCTCCGGGAACTACCTCAATGTTGACCCAGACCACTAGGTCAACACATCATTGGTGGAAGGCATTGGAGAATAAAATTCCCCTGCCATGTCTCGAACCCAAGACTCACAATCTTAGGTAGTGGGGCTCTACCCACGTCTTTCCAGCTATACTTATCAATCATCATATAATGAACAACACAAAATATTATACACGAAAATGATGTAAGAAATTCGATGTGATATTAAACCAACAAAATCTTTTATATTTGTTTTAGGTTTTTGATAGGATGTGTTATAAATGTATATATAAATTATTGTGTAAAAGATGTAGATATATGTGTAAAATTTATTTATTGATTTGAGAGAAACGAGGAGAGAAAGAGAGAAATAAGGAATGAGTATTAATTAATAAGATAGAATGTATAAAAGGTGAGTAAGTTAAGAGTTAATCTATAGTTTATAAATAAATATATAAAAAAAGGTGATTTGAAGACCTGTGTGTAGGTTTTGAAAAAAAAAATCGATTTCAAAATCGAGAAGAAACTTTCATTAAAGATTTATGTTGCAAACATTAATTTAACTTTTTAAAATTTTAGTTATCAAATACATTTAAAGTATTAAAAGCAATATATTAAGAAATCATTTCAAACTCGTAAAACGTTATAAAATTAATATTTTAATAGGTTAATCGCTCATCGTAGGCACTTGAATTTTATTGCCTATTAAAGGAAAATATGTGGTAAATTAATGTAATAATTATCAATTAATTATTTATTTGTTAAGGGATTTAAATAAATCTATTCCTAAAATAAATGAGTAAATAATTGATAATTAGGCCATATCCAATTAAATAAGTCTGACTTAAAGCTTAAGCAAGTGAAATGCCCCAGCCCGCAGAATCAGGTCAAATCAGTCCTGGACCAATCAGACTGCGAGTTATTTATGGGGCGTCCTCACCCTTCACCTATATAAGGAGCCCTCTTCCATTCATTCTAAACACACACATTCATAGACCCGAAGACGCTAACGCTTTGAAGAGATTGAAACACGAGCAACGCTCCTCAAGATCTTCAAGCATCTTTAAGTCAAGAACGACATACGATTCGGGATCAAGGTGCTAAACCCCCTAAATCAAGCATTTTTCATACACTAAGTTCTTCAGCGTTCTTCACGCCAAGAACAACATACGGCCCGGGATTAAGGTGCTAAGCCCCCCAAATCGAATATTTTTCACAATAAATATGTTTAATCCAAATAAAGGTTCGACGCCTCTGGAGTGACGTTATAAGGTCCCAAATTCGAGTTCGGACAAGCTTCAATTGAAGATCCGGCTCAATACACAGTCAGCACAGTCAACGCAATCAGCGTAGACAACCAGTCAAAGTCAAAGTTCAATTTGATTCGAGAGAAGAATCAGAGGATAGATAGAGTTTGTTTCCTAAAATTTCAAGTTTCATCCGTTTGGATTATTATTGTAATTCTTTTGTATTTATTTTGTATAATACAAAATAAATACAAGAGAATTACAATAACAATCCAAACGGATGAAACTTGAAATTTTAGGAAACAAACTCTATTTATCCTCTGATTCTTCTCTCGAACTAATTTGGACTTTGACTGGTTGTATGTGTGTTGAGTCGGATCTTCAATTGAAACTTGTTCGAACTCGAATTTGGGACTTTGTAATGTTTATCCAGAGGCGTCGAGCCTTTGTTTGGATTAAATGTATTTTATGTGAAAAACACTCGATTTAGAGGCTTAGCACCTTAATCTCGGGTCGTATGCTGTTCTTGGCGCGAAAAACACCAAAGAACTTAGTGCATAAAGAACGCTTGATTTGGGGGCTTAGCATCTTGATCCCGAATCGTTTGTCGTTCTTAACTTGAAGATGCTTGAAGATCTCGAGGAGCGTTGGTCGTGTTTCAATCTCTTTAGAGCATTAGCGTCTTCAGGTCTTTTTAATGTTTGTCTGAAATGAATGGAGGAGGGCTCCTTATATAGGTTAAGGATGGGGATGCCCCATAAATAACTCGCATTTTGATTGGTCTAGGGTTGTTTTGACCTAATCCTACGGGCTTGGGCATTCCGTTTGCTTAGGCGTTAAGTCATGCTATTTTTGCGTGCTTGGACCTTTCACTTACTTAAACTTTAAATCAGGCTTATCTGACTTAGGCCTGATTTAATTTGTCAGGGCTTATTTGACTTGAGTTGGGCCATATTTGACGTGGGCTTATTCAACTCGAGTCAAACCTCATTTAATTTAAGTCCATTTAACTTGTTGGGCTTAAATTAATTATCAATTATTTATTAATCTATTTTAGGAATTAATTTATTTAAATTCCAAAATAAATTAAAATTGATATTTAATCAAAAAATCCATGTGTCACCATTTGATTGGACTGTAAATTTTAATTGCTTAAACTCATTTCAAACTCGCAAAACGTTATAAGTTAATACTCCCTCCATCCCAAATTCAAGTTCACGTTTACTGTTGATACGGAGTTTAAGAAAAGTCATTTTTTGACTTACTTTTGAGGGTATTATGGTATTTTTGGGTAATAAATAAATGATAAAGTATGTTATGTGTGTTAAAATGGTGATGAAAAAATTGAAATTAAAATATGTTAGAGGAATATTAGTTTGTAACTTTTTCCTTTTATAGAAGTGTGAAGTTGAATTTGGGACGAACCTAAACAGAAAGTGTGAAATTGAAGTTGGGACGGATGGAGTATTTTAATAGGTTAATCGCCTAAAAAATCCTGAACTTTCGAGGCATTGTAAATTAATCCCAATTTTTATGAAATCGCAAATTATATCATGACTTTTAATGTTTTTGCAAAACGCACCTATTGGATAAACAAAGCTACCCTATCACTGACGTGGCATTGACCTTTGTCACATCAGCTTTCACGTTATCTTTTGATTTTTTCGCAAGAAAAACTACCAACCTTTAATTAAATTGCAATTTAATCTCAACTTTTAAAATTTTATCAAAAAAATCATCAAATTTTTATTATTTTTTTCATATTGCACTCTAATAAAAATTTTATATTTATATTTAAATACTGCACTTGACTTTTAAATTTTTATTTATTAATTTTTTAATACTTCCTTCGTCACGTAATTATCTTTACCAGCACTGTAGATATTTAGTTTTAAAAAAAGTTATGTTTTACTTTTTAAGGATATTGTAGTATTTTTAGGCAATAAATAAATGTAAAGTATGCTAGGTGTGAGTGATATTTTTTAGATTAATATAACTTTTTGAGGTTGTTGATTGATGTGATGTGCTGAAGGTTAGTGTGAGACGGATGAAAACGGAAAGTGTGATGATAAGTCATGAAATTTATTTTGGTTTTGTATAAATTAAATCTTAATGAATATTTTTTCTCAGTATAAAAATTCTAGTTTATAAATTAATTCTAAATGATTTTTTTATAAATAATCAAATTCCTTAAACACGAGCGTGTGAACATATTCGTAAATAACAAATGAACATTTTGTTCATAAACATCTATATAATTTCGTTGTTGAATACTCCCTCTGTCCGCCTTTAAGGGTGTCATTTACTTTTTGTACGTGGATTAAGGAGCTTTATTATTTAATTTGTAGTGAGTAGTTGTATTAGTGGAGGTGTGTGTCCTATTTTTTAGTTATATTAGTGGGTGTGTGTGGGTCCCATATGTATAAAAAAGGAAATGAGATTCTTAGGAGCGGACGCCCAAAATGAAAAAATGATATCCTTGAAAGTGGACGGATGGAGTATAAACAACGAATCAAAAATCCTAAATAGCAAAACATTCAACCAATTACTAATAATCAGGAAACCTAGAAGCGTATATCAATACTTTGAATATTATATTTATATTATAAATAAAAGTAACAGGTAAATGATACTTTAATGCATCATTCGTTATACTTTAGAAAATATTATATTTTATTAACCAATAAATATTCTCTACTAATATAAGCACCATTCCATAAGAGACTTTTTCAATTTTAAATTAATGTCCAAATATCATACACCCCCGTCCCATAGTAATATTTACACATTTTAATTTTGGGAGTCTAATCATAAGGCTTATATTCCCTTTATATTAAATGAGATTCATACAAAATAATTAATATATCTCTATGAGATCCATGCACAACACTAATACTATAGATTAAAATATTATATTTCTCACATCAATACATATTAAAATAAGTACTCTATTATTTAATCCTTGTGTAAAAAACAAACGTAAATCTCTTTGGACGAGACGGGGAATAATAAAATACCTTATAAAATTAAGGGAGGATTACTACTAGGTACACAAAAAAACCCTAAATTACTATGAGATACAAACATACAAAAGTATTACTACTAGGTACAAAAATATATAGTGATATTCCAATATTACCCCTATTAATGTGCTGCACTTAAATATTGTGTGCAGCAAAAGTTCATGTGCAGCAAAGTGTGTGCAGCAAAAAAAGTGTGTGCAGGAAAAAAAAAGTGTGTGCAGCAAAAAAATGTGGTGGTCCGGCGGCGGCGGTCCGGCAGCTTTTCCGGCGGCGGCAGTTTTTCCGGCGACCATTTTTTTTTTTCTTTTTTTTTTTTTTGGACGAACAGTTTTTCCGGCGACCGGCTGCCGGAGCTCCGGCGGCGGCGGCGCGGCAGCTTTTCGGCGACCAGTTTTTTTTTTTTTTTTTTTTTTTTTTTTTTGACGAACAGATTTTCCGGCGACCGGCCGCCGGAGCTCCGCCGGCGGCGGCGGCGGCGGTCCGGCAGCGGCAGCGGTGGTCCGGTGGTGGGTGGAGGTTGGGGTTAGTGTTTTAAAGGTATATGGGTTTAGGGGTATATTTGGTATTTTACTTTAATATTTTGTATTAAATAATAATTATTTTAAATCAATGTATCTAGTAGTAATTAGGGGTACAAAGTGTGTACCTATCAGTAATTATTTCTAAAATTAAAGAAAAAAAAGCATTTTTTAAATATATTACAATATATAAATACAATCAAAATAAAAAAAAATTTTAATAAAAATATTTATTTCAAATGAATATAATTAATAGTTCAACGTAAATTCATAAAATAAAATATTGTTAGACGTATTAAAATTTATATTATTAAAGGTGCACATTGTGTATAAATTTTTATTCAATAGTGTATATATATTTTTTAATAATTGTATAGTTTTTCTACATTCAGTTCATTAAAAAAGTTAATAGAAAATTCACTAACAAAATGCATACATATTCATTAATTAGTATATATATTTTTATTCATAAGTGTACACATTTTTAATTCACTGCGTACACGAAATAATTTGCCATTCAATATAAAGAGTATTTTTTTTTAAAAAATATGTACATTCAATTTCATATACTCCCTCCATCTCGTAATAATGCTTACACATTGCCATTTTGGGTTGCCATTTTGGATGTCCCACTCCAATGCTTATGTTTCCTTTTTTAGCATACATGACCCCATACAATTACACTTATACCCTCGTAATATATTTTAAATTACACTATTTGACATCATCTTAATTACTCATTTCACATCATCAATTAATTAACTCATCCTCACCCACGGCCTGACATTAATCATCACACAACATTCATTATCTTAATTAATCATACTCAAAATTTCACCCTCTACCTTGCCCACCGCTTCCAATGAACCCTAATTTATTTCTCTCTCTTGAGAAACCTCTTGCCTCTATGAACCCTAACTTTTTTTCTCACCCTTGATAAACATCTTGCCTGTGAGTATTGAAGACTAAAAAAATTTTCCTCTCTCACTAACTGGTTCGACCAATGGCCGATTGCTTGTCGATGGAGGCCGATTATCGGTCTGGTGTGTTTGTTTCTAAACCCCATTCGCCGACTGAATCGAGCTTTCCCGTACCCACTTTGTTTGTTTTCTCTACCACACGATTCTCAACCTACCTATGTTGATTCAAAATTAGATATTCGTGGATCTATGGTTTCAGAGTCCATATATCATTACGAAGGTTTCTTTTCAAATCCACTTGAATATATGCCTCCAGATCTCGATTGCTATTTGAATCCATATGGATCTAAGGTTTCAAATGATAAAGAGCCCAAAGATGGTGACTTGGTTCCCGATAGTGATAAGGAACCACTGATACCCATCGAGGCTACTTCACTGGTTGCCCAAAAAAAGAGAAAACTAGCGACCCCTAAGTCTTTATTTAGGCATCCGATGAAAGAGTGTAATTGTGAGAAGGTTTAGAGAAAATACGAGAAATTTGTGAAATCACCGTTGAATGTGGTGATGAGAGAACTCGTATAAATAATATGAGATTATAGTGATACAACAGAAATCCCACAATTAATGGCAGGAAAATATGGAAAATACAATAAAGAAAATATCAAAGAATATATACTAAAAATAATTAATCTTTATTCCTATTACCCCCGTTAAGAGCTGAGTGGGATAAAGACAGACGCAAAGCTTGAAACGAAGAAACTCAAACGCTGGATGTGGTAAGCTTTTTGTAAAGATATTAGCTAGCTGAAGATGAGAGGGAACGAATTTAGTTGCTAGCTTGCCACACAAGAGAATAGGCATAGATGGAGGAAGAGAGCGAAGCTCATGCAGTAAATTTTTGACCCAAATCAATTCTGCTGCTGCATTTGCCATAGCACGATATTCTGACTCACAACTAGAGCGGGCAACACTTGGTTATTTTTTGGCACTCCAAGAAATAAGATTTTCCCCAAGAAAATAAGAAAATTCATAAGTGGAACGATGAGTCTCAATACAACAAGCTCAATCAATATCAGAATAACCCAAGATAGAGAAAGTAGGACTCCTCTTGAAGGATAACCCGTAGTGCATAGTCCCCGTTACATAGCAAAGGATTCTCTTCACCCCCATAAAATGATCATCCGTAGGCGAGTGAAGGAACTAACTTACTAAGCTGACTGCATAAGAAAGATCAGGATGAGTAACTGTCAAATATTAAAGAGCTCCAACAAGTGACCTATACAAGGTTGGATCACGAAATGGAGACCCTTCACTAATTAGAGATTCCCGTGCTGATAGAGGAGTAGAGACAGTCTTAATAGCATCCAATAAATCATCGCGTTCTAGTATATCATATGCATACTTTGCCTGTCCAACAAAAAAACCGTCGAAGGTGTACGTTACCTCAAGCCCAAGAAAATAATTATGACAGCCAAGATCCTTGATAGCAAATTTATGGTGGGTACGGAAGATAAAAATTTTCAGCATAGAAGAATCATTCCCCGTAATAATAGTGTTATCCACATACAGTAACAAGTAAATGATCGAGTTACCTCGATGAAAACAAAAAAGTGATGAGTCACTGCGGCTCTGAAGAAAACCAAGGCTTGAGAGATACGAGCTGAACCTCTGGTACCAGGCAAGAAGAACTTGACAAAGACCATATAAAGCCTTCTTTAGTTTACAAACATTATCAGAAAATTGTGGATCCATGAAACTAGGAGGCTGAGCCATAAATACTGGGTTGAAAAGAACACCATTCCGAAATGCATTCTTGAATCAAGCCGGTGAAGAGACCAACTGTACTGAACGAAAGAGCCAAAATAATCTAGACAGTTGCAGCCTTAACAACAGGACTGAAAGTGTGATGAAAACCTGTGCTAGAAATCTACGTAAAACCTTGAGCACAAGACAAGCTTTGTGGCGTTCAATAGAACCATTAGCATGATACTTCGTATGGAAAACCCCCTTCGAACCAACTATGTTTGAGCTAGATGATGGGGCACCAAATCCCATATGTTGCTAGAATGAAGGGCATTAATTTCCTCTTGCATAGCAGTAAGCCACTTGGGATGTTTTACAGCTGACCCAAAACCTCGAGGTTCATATGTGGTGACAATAGCAGACAATAAGGCCGTAGAAGCCAAGTCAACAGGGTACAGAGGCTTGAATATTACAGCACGTGACCTAGTCAGCATAGGATGTTGAAGAGGAATAATAGGGGATTGCTCAAAAGAAACCTCTTCCGGCAGTATGGCTGGTATCGGCGGCGAGGCAGGTGCGGCAGGAAAATGATCTTGGGCTGCCAAGGGCGAGCCAGGTGCAGTACGAGGGTGATCCGGAGCTGGATTGTTAGGTTGCATCGGCTGGAACTCGGCTGGGTCATAGACCCTACGTACGCACCCTGAAACAGACTTGTTTGGGGTAGCTAGAGCAGTAACCGTACGGATCTTAGCATCCGTGAAACTAGATATCTCCAATTCTGAAAGTTGAGTTGTAGAGGAGTCTGAGAGAATGGAAAGCATTATTCGTCGAATTGGGCATGGCGAGTGGTGAATACTAGAGTTGATTGTGGATCATAATACCGAAAACCTTTGTAGATAGTGCTATATCCCAAGAAAATGCAAGGACAACTGCGAAGTTCTAATTTATGTGGAGCATAATCTCGGAGATAAGGAAACACACGATACCCAAATAGCTTAAAGTTTGGATAAGTTGGAGCATAACCAAATCGAAGCTGAAATGGCGAGATGTTGTGCAGTACGGACGAAGGCAACCTGTTAATGACGAAAACAGTAGTAGCAAACGTATCGAACCAAATAGATGCAGGAGCATGAGCATGAAACAGCATAGATAATCCAGTCTCAGATATATGACGGTGCTTGCGTTCAACCCTACCATTTTGTTATGGAGTGTAGGGACAAGAAAGTTGATGATGAATACCATGAATATGCACAAAATCACGCACCGGGAATTCACAAATTTAGTCCCACCATCACTTTGAAAAGTCTTTATGTGACTGGAAAACTGAGTGCACACAAAGGTATGAAAGTGAACAAGTGTGCTATATAAATCAGACTTAGCACGCAACGGATAAATCCAAGTAAATTGAGAAAATCATCCACAAAAGTAACATATTAATGAAATCCATCAGAAGTGGTAACTGGCGCAGGGTCCTATAAATCACAATGTATTAAATCAAGAACATTGGCAGCACATTTTTCATTCAATTGAAAAGACAGTTTCTTGCTCTTTGCTAACTGATAAGAAGAACAGATAGAAGGATTTGGCAAAAAA
Source organism: Pogostemon cablin (assembly GCA_023678885.1). Lineage (NCBI taxonomy): Eukaryota > Viridiplantae > Streptophyta > Magnoliopsida > Lamiales > Lamiaceae > Pogostemon > Pogostemon cablin. The sequence goes on from CM042967.1 coordinate 26,985,116, forward strand.
GAAGTAACAGACATATGACCAAGTTTATTAAGTAGCGAAATAACTGAGAATGGGACATGCCCCAGGCGCAAATTCCACAAATCAAAGCTAGTCTTCAAGACTTTATTTTGAACTGCTGCCACCTAGAGCTGTCAAAACGGGCTGGTGGGACATGGCAGACTAAAACCCACCTCAACCCGCCATTTGGCTAGCCTAGGTGGGTACGGGCTAGAATTGCTAGGCCCAATCCATTTAAAGGCGGGTTGCGGGTTGTGGCGGGCCAACCCGCCTTCTTCTTCTTCTTTTTTAACGATGTTATTATAATTATCATTATTTGAAAATAAAATATCAAAATGATGGACGCTCTTGCAAAATTATAATTATCATTATTTGAAAATAAAATATTTAAATGATGGACGCTCTTGCAAAATACTATAATATCAATTATATAATTAAAATATAAATATAGATTTTACAAAATAGATTCATGAACAATTAAAAATAAACAAAGATCATTAATCAAACAATATAAAGTTTACTAATTATATATTTCTTAAGAATCTCAAATAAAACAACGTAAGTTTAATTATCCTCAAATAATACAAATTAAATCACAAAAATTTACTAGTTCTAAGGCCAATCACAAAGCTCAAAACATAATTATAAATTCTATTCAAAACTCATCCATCATAACATCATAATATAAACATCTCAATCTTCAAGTTGATCAATTATATGATTATATCCTTATCAATTTTCAAAGGATTAGATGTCTTAAAGATTTATAATTTACATTTTCATTTGCATTTCCATTTACTTCCAATCCATATACATACATTTATATATTAAAATTTCAAAAATTAAAAATAATTCAAAATCATGCAAAATAGGATTTAAAATTATTTAAAAATTTTGTATACTAATCCATGGTACAAAATGTTTAAATTTTAGAATATTTATGTTATGATTTAATTCATTATTTAAAATTATTAAAAAGGGAACAACAAATATTTGGAATATTAAAAACTTGATCATTACCAAAAAAAAAATTATGGCTGGCCCAAACGGGCCAACACGCCCCCGTTTGGGTTTAGGCCATCTAGGCATGCCCCCATTTGGGCTAGCTCATTTAGGCCCGCCTCCAAACGGGCTACAAATTTTACGGCTCAACCCATCTTTTTTAGAGGAGGGGCGGACCGGCCCGTGGGCCCAACCCATTTTGACAGCTCTATTGCCACCAAAACTAGAACACCCCTATCAAGCAAGTATAGTCCTTTCTCACACCTTCCCTGAGCTAAAATTTTCCTTATCACTCGGTTCTGAATTATGAATATCTTATAAGAAAATACATTATCAAAAGGAAAATCATAAGTTAATTTACTGATACATAAAAGATTTTTGGTGATGTGAGGTACCACCAAAACATCTAACAGCTAAACATCTACAGATAAATAATAAGAACCAATATGCGAGATATTTAAAGAATTTTCATTACTAACAATAACAGAGCTGTTACTGGAGTAGGGTTTATAAAATCCAGTTCAGCAGGGTAATTGGTCATATGAGTAGAACCCCCTGAGTCTGATAAATTGCAAGAGGATGTGAAAGCTTGGGCCAGATTAGCTGAGGAAACAGTCTGACGAGCACTAAAAAATTTGGGACATTTGTTTGCGTAGTGATCCCCACGACATATTTGACAGTGAGGAACATAAGGTTTGCGCCCCATGTTGTTCGAACCTGTACCAGAAAAAAGAACCACGAGAGTTTGAATAGGGGCCACGGCCATGGTTAGTGGACTGCCCACGTCCACCATTATGAATTGACGTGCGAGCACTTCCGCTGGGATGAGCATGACCGTTAGAGGAACCTCGACTGAACGATGGACCGCGATCGGCTACAAATGCGACCTCAGGAGTGGAGACCTCCATGGCTCAAAGCATAAGATCATATTATTTTGCTTGGTTTAATAAATCCTGAAAAATGGGAATAGGGGAGAGAGCCATGTGAGTATCCGCGAAACCAGCAAAGTGGATACCCAACCTATGAAAAATCCAATGACTGTTATCAGTTTCATCTATTGGACCTCCAATAGCATTTAAATGATCTCAAAGAAGCTTGAATTTTCTGCCACATTCCTCCACAGAAGAATCACCATGACGAAGAGCAAGCAGTTCAGCCCGGAGTTGGTGTTGGCACGATGCAGAAGAGAAAACTCCCTCTCGAGGGTTAACCAAATATCTCGCGAGGTGGAAGCATTGATAACCTCCGAGGCAACATCTTCGGAAAGGAAGGTATACATCACACTTAAGAGATTCCTGTATTTTGCCTTCCAAGCTATGTACGCAGGATTAACCGATGGAGTTCCAGCCTCAAAGGTGAGAGTTGGTGACTGTTGGAATTTAAGATAATTTGATGTGTGGCATTTGGTGAGATTTGGTTTAAGAGGAATATAGTGTTTGTGGGAGTGTGAGGGTAGATATTGAATTAGAGAAATAGTTGATGAGTTTCTTAGTTCTCTTACAATTACAATGATACATGCCTATTAACCTTGTGATCGTGGGTTCGGGCCCCATGGTGGGCGCCACTGATGGTTTTTAGGATATGGGATATGCGTTGGTAGTGTTTAGGATGGAAGGTTTATATGTAAGTGGTTAGTGATTTAGGCTAGAGGTTTGGATTAGTGAATGTAGGAAAAGATGTTTAATAGGGGAATTAAAAAGGCTTTGGAGATTTAGAAGAATGTTTGTTGTTTTTTCATTCACCAAATGCCATACATCACAACCTATTTATACTAGGTATTAGTAGGTTCTAGATTGCTCATGACTTTTCTTTCCTAAACTAATCTAGACAAATCTATATTCTAGATTATGTATTGATTTTCTAGACTATTCTTTAATCACATGACTATTACATTATTTAATTATTAACTATCATTTCTTATTTTAGCTAGATTTTTCTAGAATGCTTAACAAGAAATGTGCAACACATTATTTAATACTCCTCCTTGATGCATATTTCTTGAACTCCGATAAGCTCTCGTAATGTCTCGAACTTTCCTCGTGGTAGTGCTTTCGTGAATATATCTGCTAGCTGGTCTTCTGTCTTGCAATGCTTCAGCTCGATTTCTTTGTTGACTTCTGCTTCTCTGATGAAGTGATACTTTATCTTGATGTGCTTGGTTCTGCTATGGAATACTGGATTTTTTGCCATAGCAATTGTTGATTTACTGTCGCAGTAAATATTTGTGGCTTCTTCTTGTGGCTCTCCCATATCTTCAAGTATTCGCTTCAACCATATTGCTTGGCTTGTAGTCATTGCCGCTGCTATGTACTCTGCTTCGGCTGATGATTGTGCAACTGTAGCTTGCTTCTTAGATGCCCAGAAAAATATTCCTGAACCCATTGTGAATGCATAGCCAGATGTGCTTCGCATGTCATCAACTGAACCTGCCCAATCACTGTCTGTATAACCTGTTAGTTTAGAGTCAGGAGTTGATGCATACCAGATGCCGAAGTTCTTCGTTCCTTGAAGATATCGGAGTATTCTCTTTGCTGCTCCGTAGTGAGTCTGACTTGTATCCTGCATGAATCTTGATAGAAAACTTGTTGCATACATTATGTCTGGTCGAGTCGCCGTCAAGTATAGTAGACTTCCAATGAGGCTTCGAAACTTTGAGTTGTCTTCTTTAGGTGAGCCATCTTCTTTCTGTAGAGCTTTATTATTATCGAGTGGAGTTGCCACAGTTTTGCATCCCTTCATCTTGAACTTCTTCAACATATTTTCTGTATACTTCTTTTGAGAGATGAAGATACCATCTTTTCTTTGATTTATCTCAATGCCGAGAAAATATTGCATCAAGCCCAAATCCATCATCTCGAACTTTTTCATAATGTCTTCTTTGAACTCCTTGATCATTGTCTCGTTGTTTCCTGTGTATATTAGATCATCAACATATAGAGAGACAATGAGTGTGTCTTCTATACCTTGGGTCTTGATGTATAGTGTTGGCTCACTCATGCTCCTCCTGAATCCAAGTTCAGTGAAGTAATTATCAATTCTGCTGTACTAGGCTCGTGGGGCTTGCTTTAATCCGTACAGAGCTTTCTTTAGTTTGAAGACTTTGTCTTCGCGCTCTTGTATCACGAACCCTTGATGTTGCTCCACATAGATCTCTTCATTAAGATATCCATTGAGGAAAGTTAATTTGACATCGAGCTAGTAGATTTTCCACTTCTTTTGTGCTGCTAGCGCGATCAATGCTCGTACTGTGTCAAGTCTTGCAACTGGAGAGAATGTCTCATTGTAGTCGACTCCATATTGTTGTGCGTATCCTTTAGCGACAAGCCTTGCCTTGTGTTTTTGTATTGAACCATCAGAGTTAAGTTTTGTTTTGTAGACCCACTTAACTCCTATGGCTTCTTTGTCTTTGGGAAGGACTGTGAGCTCCCATGTCTCGTTCTTCTCGATCATGTGTATCTCCTCCTCCATTACTTTTCTCCAAATGTCTTCTCTAGAAGCTTCTTCATAGGTGTTTGGCTCCACGGTTGTAAAATTGCATCTTTCATAGATCTCTGTCAATGATCGATACTTTCTTGGAATGGATTCTGGAGATGCAGCTGCGTCTTCAGTTGTGGCTTGTCTCGGCACATCCTGTGGGTTGGCTTAATCTTCTTGTTGTTGGGCTGGCGCTGGTAAGTAGATGTTTTTTCTCTCAATTTGATCCGTCTCCCAGTTGTAAGCTGCGTCTTCATCGAACATTACGTCCTGACTGATGATTAGCTTTTTATTTTCCAAGCTATAGACTCGATAACCTTTTCATTGAGTGCTATAGCCCAGAAAAATTCCTTTTTCCATCTTCTCGTCAAGCTTGCTCCTTTTCTCCTTAGGGATGTGGACATAGCAAATGCACCCGAAGACTCTTAGATGCTTCGCCGATGGTTTTCGTCCACTCCATGCTTCAACTGGTGTCTTGTGTTGTATTGCCATAGTTGGACATCTGTTGAAGAGATAGACCGCAGTACTCACAGCCTCTGCCCAGTACGTCTTTGGAAGACCCTTCTCCATTAGCATAGATCTTGCCATCTCCATCACGGTCCTATTCTTCCTTTCAGATACGCCATTTTGTTCTGGAGCATATCCAACTGTGAGTTGGTGCTCTATGCCTTCATCTTCACAGAACTTTGTGAACTGGTTGGAAGTATACTCATTTCCATGATCACTTCGAATAGTCTTGATCTTGTAGCCGCTTTGTTTTTCGACAAAGGTCTTGAATTTTTTGAAAATATCAAAAACTTGCGATTTTTCGCGTAGAAAGTAGACCCATGTCATTCTTGTATAATCATCAATAAATAGGATGAAGTACCTATTTTTATCGTGTGATAGAGTGCACATCGGACCACATATGTCGGTGTGCACGGGCTCCAATGGATTCTTCGCTCTCCAAGATTTCTTGGATGGGAATGGTAGTCGATGTTATTTCTCGAGCATGCACCCTTCACAGACTCCGTTGAGCTCTTTAATTGATGGCAAGTCCTGCATCATATTCTTTAGGTTTAGAAACTTCAATCCTTGTAGATTGAAATGCCCGAACCTTCTTTGCCATAGCCAGGTGTCGTCCACTTGAGCTTTCATTGCAATGTTGTTTGCATATCTCCATTGGATAGGAAAATATCTATTGTCGTTCATTTGAACTTTAGTGATTATGAGGGATTTATCCTTCTTATTGTAGATTGTGCAAGTATTTCCCTCAAAGCGTAAGGAGTAGCCTTTCTTGATCATTTGTCCCACACTTAGTAGGTTTTGATCTATTGTTGGGACTAGGAGGACTTCACTTATGTATCTTTTCCCTTTATTTGTGTCTATGGCAATGGTTCCCTTACCAGTTGCCTCCATAAAAACACCATTTCCTAGTTTTACTTTTGTGTTAACTTTTTCAAGTTCACAAAAGATATCCTTATTTTTAGTCATGTGGTTGCTACAACCACTATCCAAATACCAAGTATCTTTTTCTTCTTTAGATGCAGCTTGGCAGACATAAAACATATAATCTCCATTTTCTGAACTTTCGGAAAAATTAGCTTGGTGCCTACGATTAAATCGATTGACCTTTTCTCCAAGTCTAAATTTCTTTTGAGTTTGGGGTTTGTCCTTAAACCAACAATCTTTTTCTAAACGATTTCTTCTTTTACAAATACGACATGGTGGGAACTTATTATTGTCCTCCTTAATATTTTCTTCATTCTTCTTTTTATTCTTAGACTGCAAATTTACTTTAGATTGAAAGGAATTATCAATGTCCTTTTCATAACGCCTTTCTAATCGTTTTTCATGAGCTTCTAAAGATCCCATTAATTCTGTGGCTGTTAATTTTGTTATGTCTTTAGACTCTTCAATAGCTGCTATTATGGGATCATATTTTTCTATGCAAGTTATTAAAATTTTAGCAACTATTTTGTTGTCAGGAAAATCTTCTCCATAGGACCGTAGTTGAGTAACTACCTCATTTACTCTAGCATAATAATCCTTAGCAGTCTCAGAATCTAACATCTTCAAATTTTCAAACTTTCTTGTTAAAGTTTGAAGTTTAGTAGTGCGTACCTTTTCGTTGCCTTGGAACTCCTCCTTCAACTTATCCCATGCTTCTTTGGATGTTTTTGCTCCCATAATCCTCGGAAAATATTTGTCTGCCAAGCTCATTTGTAGAGCTAGAAGTGCTTGAGAATCCCTCTTTTGATTCTCCTTAACTTCCTTTCTTTGTAACTCATTCAATGTGGAGATGTATGTTAGTGTTGTATATCCAACATTAACAATATCCCACAAATCTTGAGCACAAAGATATGTCTTCATTTTGATCTTCCAAAAATCATAGTTGTCACCATGAAAGATTGGAATTGGAATACTGCGGAATGTGTCGGCCATAGTGACGCCCGGTTGTATCGAACGAGGCTCTGATGCCACTGATGGTTTTTAGGGTATGGGATATGGGTTGGTAGTGTTTAGAATGGAAGGTTTATATATAAGTGGTTAGTGATTTAGGCTAGAGGTTTGGATTAGTGAATGTAGGAAAAGATGTTTAATAGGGGAATTGAAAGGCTTTGGAGATTTAGAAGAATGTTTGTTGTTTTTTCATTCACCAAATGCCATACATCACAACCTATTTATACTAGGTATTAGTAGGTTCTAGATTGCTCATGACTTTTCTTTCCTAAACTAATCTAGACAAATCTATATTCTAGATTATGTATTGATTTTCTAGACTATTCTTTAATCACATGACTATTACATTATTTAATTATTAACTATCATTTCTTATTTTAGCTATATTTTTCTAGAATGCTTAACAAGAAATGTGCAACACATTATTTAATAGTGACGACACTGCAGTGGTGCCATCTAGGAAGCCCATCCTATCAAAAGCATTCTACTATATGGATGATCTGACGGCGCCAAGGAAGATAATTTGTGTCATTCAATTTTATAGCAGAAACCATGTTGATCATTGTGGTAACTGGCAATTGATCGGTGGTAGTAGCGGCCATGATAAATACTGAAAAGAATAAAGGTTTCTGGAAAGAAGAGAGATAGAGAGGACACTAAGAATAAGGCAACACTAGGGGGAACAAGTCCGGTGTACAGACAGCACGATGGAGGAGACAAGTCCGACATGGAGAGAGTCCGTGGAAGACGTCGGCGATTGGCTGGTGAGAGATGTAAGGTTTACCATCGTATGGCTGATACCATGTGAGAAGGTTTTGGAGAACATACAGGAAATTTGTGAAATCACCATTGAATGTGGTGATGAGAGAACTCGTATAAATAATATGAGATTACAGTGATACAATAGAAATCCCACAATTAATGGGAGGAAAATGTGGAAAATACAACAAAGAAAATATCAAAGAATATATACTAAAAATAATTAATCCGTATTCCTATTAGTTATTGGTCCGAGGCAAGGAGCAAGGCCGACTTCCGACGATTTACTCGTCAATTTCTAGGGATTTTATATCCTGCAACCCTACTGTTACCTGAATACGAAGAGGTATAAATTTTATTCTTTTTTGTGGTATCTACACTTGAAAATTTAAGATCAGAAGTGATTGAAATGATGAATTAATTTGAGGTTTGTGAACGGTATATTGTGTGTCATCTATTGGTTTTGTTTGGAGACTTACTATGTAATATCATCACAAGCTAATATAGGAGACACACACACTAAGTGATGATAGTGTTCTGAGAGTGATATATATTATCAAATGCATGCTTTTATTATTGGTATGAGTCCATGCAACCCGAGTTTATTGAATATGCTTGCTTGTGTGTTATTTGTCTTGAAATGTGACCTGGTTGCTTCTGTGCATTGAAATCTCCCTTCAGACATGGTTCTATGATCGTTGTTGAATTTTTTAATAAGGCTTAAATTGAGTTCATTCTTGGAAGTTGTGGTTATTTGTATTGTGCAAAATGTGTGATGATAAGTGTAGGATTTAATTAATATTGTATGATTGAATTAATGTCGTGATGCATCAAATGATTCACGGAATTTTGGCCGAATACCTTATGGGCTGATTCCTGGCAAAATCTTGTGTAGAGTAAGATTCACTGCCTTATTATTGATTAAATACGTCATTTAGATTTATTTGGTTAAAACCTGCCGTGAATGTCATGCATTTTCTGCTACTTGTGGTGCATTTTACAAAATGTTACTAACATAGAGTTGTTTAAACAATCTCTTACTAAGAGTTTAAACAATCTCTCACAAAATGCTAGTGAATGCATTTTACAGTTTAAACAATCTCTTACTAAGAGTTGTTTTATAATTGTAAATATGCTATTTTTCCTTAACAAAATAGATTATATCTACTCCATTCCTTCTCCTAAACTTCCATCCTTCAACAAAATCTTCTCTTTAACTTCCATTGTGCACAAAAATTATATTTTTTTATACCATATCCTCTATGCTTCCTACAAGCTCTTCCAATCCTTCTAATTCTTGGACATCCATTAAGAAATCAATAGCTAATTGAACCAATTCCTGCCTCACCTCTAAATCTATGGAAAGATTTCCTGACCTCATCAATGCATCATTTCCCTTATGAGGGATGTTATAATTATTTGATCCATGATAAATAATAATTTCTCTTAGGCATGATCGTAGTGTTAAAAACACTGCATTTAGGTTGGTATGTGATAGTTCAGCAAATGAATTGTGAATTTCCCCAAACAAATCATCAATTGATTATGATGATGTGGCAACTTGAAGAGATTGCAATGCCCTGAACCACTCTAAGTCATTCACATTTGTGTCTGGACTAGTGGGTTATTGAAAAACAACTTGAATGTTGAAACCATCTGACATTGTTGCCTATTTAAAGTTTGGATCATTACCATAATTATGAGGTGGTGCAGTATCTTGTTGAATTACAATGTTGTTGCTTGCTTGGCCACTTACGCTTTATGGCTGGAATGACCTAAAATAATGACACAAATGTGTAAACATGCTTCATGTAATAATGTGAATAGCAAACTGAGCTTTTTAATCAAAACATTATTTGCTGATATTTTCTAACAGTTATTTGCAAGCATGCTTCATGTAATTATATGCATAGTAAGCGTACCTCATTGATCATGACATTTTTTGTGACTTATTTTATGATTGAATCAAATGGTTTGGTCTCCATTGTTCCTACTGCTCTATTATTTGAGTTTCTTTTTGCTGGCACTTGATAAGTAAAGGGAAAGACACATATTTTGCTATCAAATATGCAGTCTCCATTTGCATCATATGTTGATCTAGCTATAGCACATATAGAAACATTATCTTACCTATGAATCTTTTATTTTTGCATGCTCTATATGGTTCTTCCTCGTCAGCTGTCAAATAATATCTCTCATTTGTTCTTGTTAAGTTAAACCATTTCTCATCTACATGAATAATGTGTGTCATGCTCTTGAATTTGATAACATCCTTTTCATAATCAACTTCCAATGATTATAGACTAAACTTCAACCTGTTTATCTTGATCTCTATGTGAGAGATGGCTTAATTGCATTTGTGTGGGGTCTCATCAGGCCCTTCTTAACCCATCTCCCAACTGTTGTTTTGCTAATATGCAGCTCAGTTGCAATGCTTCTCTAGTTAAAATGAACCTATTTTTCTTCCAACTAAAGAGATTGGAATACCTACTGTCATTTTTTGTTTTGCTCTAGCCCAAACCTTGCTAATAGCTTGTCTAGACACTCCAAAGATTGCTGCTGCTTCATTAATTCTACCATGTGTTGGATTTCCATTAGTTGACCCACTCAACACAAATTGAGCAATGGCATTCAACCCTTGTGTTGTTAGATCTTTTAATTGCATTTTATTATGAATGATTTTAAATGTTGTAGTAAATCTATTTATAGTGATAGAAGGAGGAATTTTGCTTATGTATTGGAGGGAATTCATTTTTTAGTACAAATTTTTAGATTGGTGATGTAACAGGATTAGGTACTAAATTGGTGAATAGAGGGAAATTAGAATGTGTATTTTGTGTAATGGAGGGAAATTAGATTGTATTAGTAAATTTGTTAATTATTATAGGTTGTATTTTTTTCTCAAACGATAGGATATCATTTCATTGCTAAAAATGAAGTATAATATATTACAAAATCCTAATGGCTAGGATAATGATCCCAAATCATCTAAATGACTATCTAGTGATGGGAATAGAATTTTACTCTATCAATAAGGGAAAGCAAAAGAAGAAGACTAAAAAATGAAATTGATTCTTGATTAGTGCATTTAGCATTCATGAAAATAATCTGCTCAAACTCCGGCTTCAATAAATTAATGGCTTTGGCTATAGTACTAGCTTGAGCCCCTAGCATTTCATTGTTGCTCAAGCTACGAGTCATATCCTCATCATCAATCAAAATTCATATATTTCTCCAACCAAATTTAGAAGCTTGAGCCATTGCAACCTTCACTGTCTCCAAAAGAAATGTTTGTGCATTATTGCTCAATTCACCAGGTGTTGACCATGCCTTTACAACTTTTCCTCAATCATTTAGTGTTGTTCCTTAATCACCCCTTGCCCTTCAGAGGTATGATTCGCACTGATGTAAATGAAAAAATATCCTACAAAACTCATACTGTGGTCATCAAATAAAGAGGATTGATTGTTAATCTTACCATCTGGATGATTTCTTCTCAAACATAAGGATTCACTTTCTCTCCACTCTAATGTAGCCCTATCCACCACCTCTTTATCAGTTATCTAACATTTTTGAAATAACCGCTCATTCCTTTCTTTCCATAGATTCCACATTATGTAGCATGATATTAAAATTCTGTTAATAACTCCATCTTTGCTACTTGCTTCCAGGATGTCTTGAAGCCGCCATGTCTTCACCGATGACTTTCTGCCATTGAGCATCGTCAACTGAATTGGAGTTAGATTCCAGCAGTTTATAGCTCTATCACAAGAAATATGAAAATGATCTAAGGATTCTTTTTCTTAACCACATGATTCACAGATTGGGTCTAACGTGGTACATCTTTTAATTAATGCTTCCTTTGTAGGAAGTATATTATGATACATTTCCATAGGAAGTGCTTGATTCTATAACTTCTTCCACATCTTTGCTTGTTTTTCCTTCCCGTCACTACTTTCTGGCATATCTTTTTTGAGGGTGCTATCTACTTGAAGGAGACGATATGCAAAGTTAACAAAAAAAAGGTCACTGGAAGCGTGGTGCCACACACATTTGTCTTGATCTCCTTTACTGCTAATAGCTACACATTAAAATACTCTATTCCTTGAACTCTATGTAAAAGTCAAATGTAAGCATTATTATGAGACTGATGGAGTACTAATTAAGCATCTCTCCATATATAAAATTGATAATTTGATATTTAGAAAGTGGTACAAGAAAATTAGGAAGAGAAAAAAAAAGACCTAAAAAGACATGTAATTGGATTCTCTATCTTATTGTAATATATCTTGTGTTATATCATTAGATGAATTACATATAGAAAGTAAGAAAATTAATCACTTCGTCCCACAAAATCATTTTCCTCATTTATTTTTCCCACAAAATCCTTCACATCCTAAAAAAGGAAACATTATTTTATCCAACAACGTTAAAAGTTTTTTTAATTTCAAATTTGCCACTAATTTTTCACACACATATCATTACTTTATACTCTATCCGTCCACTTTTAAGGGTATCATTTTTTTATTTTGGGAGTTCGCCCCCAAGGTCTCATTTCTTTTTTATATATATAAGACCCACACGCACCCACTAATACAACTAAAAAAATGGAATTCACACCTCCACTAATACAACTACCCACTACACATTAAATAATATTCCTTAATTCACGTGCAAAAAGCAAATGGCACCCTTAAAGGCGGATGTAGGGAGTATTTTTTATTACCTAAAAATATTACAATGCCCTTTAAAGTTAATAAAATTAGTAAAAAAATACAACTTTTCTTAAACAATGGAAAACATAAACGTGAAATATTTTATGGGACGGAGGGAGTATATCCTAAAAAATAAATATTAATTCTAGAGATAATTGTTAAATTCTTTTCATCTCTAAAGTGTCAATTACATAATTAATGACATATAAGATGATACACGAAAATGAGACATCTTGTACCTTAATAAGGAGCATGTATGATTTAATATAAAAAAAATATTAAAGTATTTTATTAAAATAAAATTAATACTCTCTCCGTCCACTGTCAGTCTATTCATTTTATCATTTTGGGCCGTCCATCCTTAATCTATCTATTTTTCTTTTTGGACTATGGGAGTCACACCCTCCACTAATACAACTATCTAGTATATATAAAATAATAATAATTCTTAATCCACGTGCAAAAAACAAATGGATACATTGAGGATGGACGGAGGGAGTATATTATATTTTCTTAAATAATTAGTGCATTAGTATTCAATACAGCCATAACGCAAATAGATTTATTATTATGTTTTTACTAACGGAATAAAATCCATTGCTAGTTGTCAATAGAATTATCATATAAATTGTCAGTTGAATTATTAGCAAAAGATTACCACTTGAATTATTTAGCGACGGAATTGAATTTTTGTTACTAAAAATCTACCAAACCACTATTTTACTAACAGAGAATTATTAATGGATTTCATTGTAAGTTTGTTGGTAAATTAATTTAACAATAAAATTAAGATTTTTTTTTTAAAAAAATATTCCTTTGATTTTTTTTTTTGGAAAATAGTACAAAAGCTAAGCTAATATACACACGTACGGGTTAAAATGATACGTTTACAAAGTACAGGGGACATTGCATCAGGAGATAAAAGAGTTGGGGGCAATTTTTTAAGAGAAACATTAATGTATATACAAACAAAAAACTTTGTTTTTTTCATATAAATAAACTGCATTTCTCTATCATAGGTACTAGACTGTCTCATAATTAGAACCTCATTTAAATTCAAGCCAATCCTATATATATTGCATGTCTTCATACATGTTTCACGTGTTTTCGATACAAAATGCTTATATAATGTGGTATTGAATTATATTTAGAAGTCATTTTAACAGGTGTTTAGAATGTAATTATGCGATGAAATTACAATTAATATATAGATATTGTCGTATTTTGTCTTATGAAATGCTAAAACTTTTTTGTCACGAAACACCGTGTACTCAAATACCAAATTATTTTAAAGTTGTACCATGTAGAATAACATGTTATACCATTTAATATAATAACTTATACACTTAATTTTTTGAGAAAAAAATTAATTTTTCTTAATCAAACATCTATACAATTCGTATTTCAGTTGATATTTTCAATTAAAAAATTATACCCTAACTAATTAAAGTATATATACCCTTTAAAACAAACTAGTGATTTGCCCGTGATTTGCACGGTAGAAGTCTATTTTTTTATTTTAATTTCAAGTTTATATTTACTTTGTCATGAGCATGAATAAAAATCACTTTTTTTACTTATCATTTATATAATTTAATCTTTTCAATATTAATGTTGTGTTAATAAGTCATGAAAAAAAATAACGTACATTATGAAGATTACTACAAGAAAAAGAGTGTACAATGTCAGTCATTAAATCTAAAAATACCATCGTTATAGACATATAATGACATGAAATTCTATGTGATGGCCTGTCATAATTACTTCTCAACATAATGATCAATTATGACAGCATGGCAATCCTGTCATTATTGTTGGTTAACTTTTAATGAGAAATTTAATCTCTCATTAAAAACCTTTTCAAATATTATCTATTCCTCTCATTAATTATAATTTACCTCTCATTAAATGATAAAATATCTAATAATGATATTTTACCAAGTAATTAATATTTCAAATTGATTATCTAACTATCCTAGGCTATATTGGCCAATCCCAAACTGCCACATGAAATAACAATTATGATGCAGAAAAAGAGAATACCGACGGATTTACCGACAGAAAAAATTCGTCGATAATTACCGATGTTTTATTGATTTAATACGATTTATCTTTAAAAAAATCATTAAAAGAAATTACCGACGATTTTGCAACTGATTACCGACGGAATTAGCGACAAATTTTTTTCCATCGATATATCCGTCGTTATTTTGGAGGGATTAAATCCCGAAAGATTACCGACGATAATTTTCCGTCGGTAAATAAGTATAATTTTATTTAAAGAATATTAATTTTAGTCTTTAATTTACCGACGGATTAAATCCGTCGGTAAATATATCAAATTTTATTTAAAAAAAATAATTGTAGTCTTTAATTTAGCGACGGATTTAATCCATCGGTAAATATATCAAATTTTATTTTTAAAAAAATTAATTTTAATTATCGAAGGATTAAATCCATTGGTAAATATATCAAATTAATTTTTAAAAAATAATTTAGTATTTACTTTACCGATGGATTATTCCGTCGGGAAATATACAAATTTTATTTTTTAAAAAAAAATAATTTTAGTCTTTAATTTAGAGACGGATTTCATCCGTCGGTAAATATATCAAATTTTATTTTTAAAAAAATTAATTTTAATTACCGACGGATTAAATCAGTCGGTAAATATATTAAATTTTTTTAAAAAAATAATTTAGTATTTACTTTACCGACGGATTATTCCGTCGGAAAATATGCAAATTTTATTTTTAAAAAAAATAATTTTAGTCTTTAATTTAGCGACGGATATAATCCGTCGGTAAATATATCAAATTTTATTTTAAAAAAAAAATAATTTTAGTCTTTAATTTACCGACGGATTCAATCCGTCGGTAAATATATCAAATTTTATTTTTAAAAAATTAATTTTAATTACCAACGGATTAAATTCATCGGTAAATATATTAAATTTATTTTTAAAAAATAATTTAGTATTTACTTTACCAATGAATTATTCCGTTGGGAAATATATAATTTTTTTTTTTAAAAACACGACATTTTTATCAAATTAAAGTCGATCCCTCCATCTTTAGATTAAGATTGAACTCAAAACCTAAAATACTAATTCATCGCGCACGACATCTTCAAGCCTTCGATTACTCCCGTCGGCGAGACTCGGTCTGGTGTTCGGTAACCGGTGGCCGGCCCCCCTCCCCCCACTCCTTCTCGTATTTGTTTTTATATTTTTCTCTATTTTGACTTCACGGTCAATTCTTACTGCCCTTGGCTCTATTCAAGGACCTGAATTTTCTCGAAAGGTTTCTCCTTCAATCTCTCACGGGCCTCCTTTACTCAATCGGCTATGTGCCCCTTTTCAACCAGCCGCCGGCCACCTCCATTGGCGGCCTCTTTCAGATCTGCCTTGGGCAGTCCTCCGCTGCCGCCTCAGCCTTTGGGCTTCGCGATTTAACCATCGGAGGATCTGTCAGGCGATTCAACTGCTTCGACCATCGATGGGCCTTCCCACTGTCGATCCCGTCTGCGGCTGGTCTTCGCTGCTCGCCGATAGCTCAAGGGGTTTTCGGCCATGCCTCCGACAGTCTTCTTGGAGTCGGCTGCTCCAGATTTGTTGCCTATGGTTTTCTATGTCGGCCACACCGATCCGACGACCTTCTCTCCAGATCTGCTTTTGGCGGCCGCTCTTCCTCCGCCTCTTGTCCGGTCGCAGTTCTTTCTATCGGCTTCATCTCTATCCAGCAGACAAACTCGCCGCCTCCTATCCTGCCGCTGAGCTTCAATGTGCGACTTAATAATTCTGGTGGACTGTTCGCTGCCAGCCCTGCTCCCGCACTCGGTGCCTTCGTCGATTCCTAGGGCAGCTTTCTTCCTTCGATGCGCTCTTCGATCTGTTTCTCTGGCAATCACCGTGCGGCTGCCTCTTCTTTCAGGGCCATTTTTTGCTTTTATTGGATTGTTTCTCTTGTCGAATCTGCTTGCCATTTAGACCTTCCATTGGTGTGCACGTATGCTCCGACTTGTTCATACTCCAACTAGATTTTTTCGATGATTTTACTCATTGCTCCGAGTCCCCGGCTGCTATTTTACTTTCAGAAACTTTTAGCTGCCACCGGAGTGTCTTTTCTCGACAATTTTTTCTCTCGGTGAGTGCTGTAACAGCATCTTGTTTGATGTTTCTACTACCTTGGGCAGCCTGTGGGAGAGTGAATCAGTTGCAGCAGGGGGCAAAGATCGGGCCAAAGCAGTCGAAATATCGGTTTGTGGTGAAGGCAAATGCTAAGGAGATTGCTTTTGATCAGAAGTCGAGGTCTGCAATGCAGTCCGGCATCGATAAACTCGCAGACGCTGTTGGTCTCACTCTTGGTCCAAGAGGTAATTCTTCAATAACTGTTGATTGCGTTTATTTTTTTGTTATTCTTAATGCTCTAATTTCTGAATTTGTTGATGAGGATTGTTGTTGGATTTTGGTGTTTTGATGTTGACTTTATTTTCGGTGAGATAGGATGGGTTAAATAAATAAATGAGGGGCAGAGCAAGATGAAAAGTTAAGGGAGGCTTGATGAAATTTATATTTTGCGTTCATCTCAATATCCCCAGTTTATAACCTTGATGACCTAACAGAGTACACTATATATAGAACAAAATGCCAATTAAACCACTTTGTAAGTCCATCTCTCTCACTCCTCCATAGTCTTGTCTTGAAGCTACCTCTTCTGCATGCATTCTTCACCATCTCTGATTTTAAATAGTTTATCATTATTTTTTTAGACACAGTGTTGTAAATGTCAGGATAGTCCTTCTTGGCCAGAACCATGGAAAGGGAGATGCCATAACAAAAGTGAGTGAATTCTGAATGATAATTTCAGCAAAAAATTTTGATATATTATATTGTGTTGCCAACAAATAATTAAATCTTTTTGCTTCTGGGAAGCATGGCTAAACAGGGGATGCTTCACTCACGTGGCGAACTACTTCTAATGCTTGATGTTGATGGCGCCACTAAAGTGAGTGACCTTGAGAAACTTTAAAATAAGGTTGGTTACCCTTCTGACTATTTACTCATTAAAGATTTTCTTTACTAAAAATATACTATTATCATTAGTGAAAGTGTGATAGAGAGTACATTAAGGTATTTTCATGTTAAGGCGTCTGAAGTTCTCATATTTATTCTTGGCAGCTTTTCCGGCTATGTTAAGAAAGTACATTAAGATATGCGTCGACTTGTTGATTTGATATGTGATTACTAGTTTTGAAAGTTCTATTAGAACTACATGATCAACAACATGAAGTTGCAATAAAGGAAAGACTAAGATATTTGAATGGACATATTAGAATAATTTCTAAGGATGATGAGTTATTTAAAACTATCTTCTGTAATCCTGTAAACGCAGGGCTGCTCCATGTGATTTTCTTTTGTTTTCTTTTAAATTTTCTTAATTTTTTACCTAAACTTTCATTCTTTGTTTTGGAATGGGGCTTCAAGTCATGGAACTCACATGAAAGTACTTTTGAGACTAGATATTTGTTCTTTGAAACCATTGCAATAGAGACGATTATAGAGATTCTACTTAGTTTTAGTTTGTTATTCTCTTACTCTTTTGGTAGAAGATAGTACTATTTTTTATATGCGTATTATGATTCTTTCAGGTTGCTCTTCATTTTAGAGTACTGGAAGTGGTGCTCTGCCAGTTGTCTCATTTTTATTTTTAAGAGACTTTTGCATGCGACTTGGTTCTGACTGCCTGGATGATTGCATCAAATGAATACACAAAGCTTATGTCCTAAATTGCCACTTCGTCAATTCGACGAAAATGCTACCAATTTTTATTTTTGTGGGATCATATTCAATTATTTAGGTGGAGTAATTTCTCTATTTGTTCTTAACTGATGTAATAGGAATTGAAGTAGGTCTACCAAATTCTTGTACTTATTTAAAATTATGTAGGTTTTTTGAATTTCAATGTTATATTGAGTGAAAATTTTATATTAGGTGGTTTTTATTGAAGATTTATTAAATTGAAAAAAAAAATTTTATTATTTTTCCTTTTGCATTTTACCGATGGATTTTTTCGTCGGTAATTTTACCGACGGAAAATCCATCAGTAAATTATTATTTATTTTAATTTTGAATTTTGAATTTACCGATGGATTATTTCCGTCGGTAAACTTACCGATGGAAAAATCCGTCGGTAAAAACATCACTATATTATAACTTCCGACGAATTGACATTGAATGATTACCGATGAAAATCTTCCTTTACTGACGAAAAAATTCATCGTTAATTATCGACGGATTTAAAATTTCGTCGCTAAAAAATTACCGACGCAGGTTTTCGCGACAAATTCATTTCCGTCGGTAATCCGTTGGTAAATTTTTTACCGATGAATTTTTTATATGTTACCGACAGATTTTTTCCGTCGGTAATCTTGCAGTTTCTTGTAGTGTAAGAAATCTAAGTCATCAATCAAATCACATAGTCAAATCTGTCAGATGCCTTAACATTACCAATATAAAATTTAGTCCAGGGATTTACGAGGACAAATAAAAAAGATGTAGTAAACCTCAACCATTGTCCTAAAAGCATGAAGAGAAATAATAGAAAGGTGAAGAACCCTTGTGAAAAACTCCGACTCTTCGAGCACTGTTTCCTCCAAGATCTCCATCTCCGATCCAAGTAACAACTCTTGATTTTCTTCTCCGATGAATGGATGATGGTGGTGAGTGATGAAATTAGGGCACGAAGGGTGTGTATGATAGTGTATGTTGCGATGTGTCCGATGTATGAAATCAGACTGGAGCTTTTATACTTCACGAAGTGAGCCTGGGTCAAAAATAATGGACAAGGTATGAAAACATGGTCCTCTCGGTACCAAGCACGACGCTCGGTATAGCATGTCTTTCTCCTTTAATTCTGTTTTATCTCTCTATCATCGTTATGTTAATTTTTCTTATAACACAATTAATTAACAAATTTTTTCTCATAAAGTTTTTGTAATTGAAAGTTTTACTTAGGTAGGCTAGAATTTTTTTTGGAGGAGCAATGATGAGAGTGAAAATAAGCATGTTTGAGTGTCCAATTTAATATCTTTTAATGTGAATTATTGTTATATATTAGCACAAATATCATATATTTGATATATGTGAGAAAAATATACTTTTGAAGTGTTTTATTGTGTTTTAGGTGGAAAATGGATCAAAGGTACAAAGTTGGAGAAAAGGTGTAACATGTGCAAGAATGCTGGAAAATGCACGTCCAATTTGTATAATTTTTCTGTGTTTGTGTGGAGCTCAAAGCTATTAGTGTAATATATAATTGGAAAGCCACAGAAGAGAGGGTCGTTTTGGCATAAGAAACACCTCAATTGGAATCAAAACGAGAAAGTTATGATGAAAATGGTGACGCAGCGCAAGCTGTTCCTGCTCAGCACGGTTGTGCCATTTTGCATGACTTGTTATACATTCAAATATTAGAGTTTTTGTGAGTTCTTTATGCAGATAGAAAGCAAGGAATAGAGGATCGTGTGAATGCAAGAATCACTCAAATCGGAGTTTGGATGTGAAAGTTTTATGTAAAACGTTGAGACTGTGCAAGCAGGTTCGACCTCATTGATCTGGTTTGACCACTGGTTCGGGTCAAACCAGGAACCTAAAAATTTGTTAAAGAGTGATTCGACCTCCCTGATCTGGTTCGACCAAGCCCAAAGGTCAAACCAAATGCCTGAATAGCTACAGATTCGTATTTTTATACCCCAGTGCGTGTATTTTCGTGTTTTAAAAAAAAGCTCATCTAAGGTCCATAAAGAGAGCTTACTAGTATAAAAAAGGATGTAGATCACACCAAGAACACCGCAACATAATCATCCTACACCCCATTAGGGGGGTCACCCTAAAACCATCATCCACATCCTTTTCTCCCTCCATCCATCCATCACTGTGAAGATCCTTCTCTGAAATCAAGAGGATAACCAAGAGGAGGATTCAAGACGGAGAAGGACGCGACGATGATAAGCCATAACTTGTAGTCGGGTTGACCAATTCAAGAATTTATCGAACCATAGGGAGGTAGGCACTAGTGCTTAAGTGATATCACATTTCATGCAATTTTATAGAGACGAATCATCAAAGTTTTGTTTGTCAAACAATTAATGAAAATCAATCAATGCAAGAAAACAAGCAATGATCAAGTAAACGAAATTAAATTGAATAAGATTGGTTTTCCAAGTTAAACAAAAGTGAGATTAATAACACTTAAGAAGTGATAACTCTAGAAATTATGTAACAAATTCATATGCATCATGGATAAATGATTAAGGGCCAACACTAATTTTTCTAAACTTTCTCTCAAAATGAATAGAATGTGAATCCAAACAAGAATTCCGAAATAGCTCAATGAATTGGTTCTCACTCAAACAATTCCAACTAGGTATTAAGCTTAAATGAGAATCCCCTCACACAATCAATCAACCTCTCGATGAAATCAATCGGATGTCCTATCAAAGGGTTCTAAATCCTAAAGGATATCTCTATCTCTTTAAGACTTATAATGCACATGAGGTGTATGATGAATTGATTCAATGAACTATCCTAAAGATAATTGATTTCTCAATCTAACCACATGCATATGACAATAAATCACACAATTCAACAATACAAATCAAGCAATTAACAATCAATGACAGAAAATCATAAATCCAATCAACACATGAATTAAAATACATAGATCCCTAAAATTAACCAACAACTATCTTGTTGCTAATCTCACAAGGGAGATTAGCCTACCATAATCATATGATAATTGACATAGATATTAAAAACCTTACAAGTCATGACAAACAATTAGGTTTACTACAAAAATTGGATGAAAACTCCCTTGGATTGGCTCCAATGGTTATTATGTTCCTTTTCTTGTAATTTTCCTCTCTTCCTTGCTTCTTCTCTTCACTTGGATGAAGGATTTATGGTGAGATGATGATGGAGTGAATAGATGGATGAAAGTGATGAAGGATGTGGTGTAAAATGAAGGAATTGGTGTGTGGGGTATGTGAGCTGCTGAATTTCGGATCTAAGATGATCAAAATGTTGAATGAATTGGTATTTATATCCCTTGGAGACCTTCTAGAAGATGTAGAAAAATATTCTATTCTGGCACCGATATGACTCGTGTGCTGTAACACGAGTCAAGTCGTGTCAGGATTTCTCGGTCAAACTTAACTCAAAATGGCACACGAGTCGTGTCCTAACACACGGCCAAAGAATGACCGTGTTGGATGTTTTGATGCTAATACACGGCTACTCTTTACAGGCCCGTGTTCGGTACATGGGCTGTGTGCTGCAACACGGCTCGTGTATCCTACACGACCGGCAGTGTTGATGCTGCCCTATTTTTTCTTCCTTGTTTTATCTCCCGTCTCTATTTTTGCTCTGTTTTCACCTGTTTTATATATGATTAGTTCATTCACACACATTTTCATAAAAACACATAACACCACCAAGTAACACAAAAAATACGAATAAAATAACACAAAAATGGACCTAAAAGATACTAAAATCCAAGTGAAAATATCACTCATCACACCCCCAAACTTAAAATGTTGTGCGTCCCCAACAACGAAAATGGTAAAATAAGGGAAGAGAGATTTTCACCTAGGAAAAGACTAAACGAACATACGAAATAACACATCGATAGCAACAAGAACTACAAATCATGCTAAGTTATCCTACAACATTAGATTCATGACATGAGAAATTAACACGTTCAATCAAAAGAGAATAAAGAGTAATATAGTCTATTTTTGGTCCAAGCCTCACGTTAGATATCAATTTCACTCAACACTCTTTTAAGTAGGGTAAAATAACACTCATTAATCGACTGACTCAACTCACTAAAGACTTGCTCGTGGACTACATTCACAAACCACCAAATTTCAATAAATGATCAAAAGTCTTTCATTAAGGATGTAATGACAGACTCTTTGGTAGGGTAGGAAAAATTTAGATAAAAGTGACTAAACAAGTGTAAGTAATCGAAGAGGCAGCTAATTTCTTCCATTCCTCCACTTTCTTTCTTTCCTTCTTATTCTTTGCAACATTCAAGTACTAATCATCACTTCACTTTTCATTTTCAACTATTTTTGATTGTATGCTCCCTTCTTTTGATTTTTCGTTTCTTGAGCATCTTTATTGCTTCACTCATCTTTTTATTTTTAAGGTTTCATATGCATCTTTTGTTTATGCTTTTTTATCATTTTTCATACTTGTTACTATTTTGTTTCTAGCTACCATCTCCTCAATCACTCGCACAAAAGGATATATATATATAAGGCTCATGTGGGTAATCAAGGCTTGTAATGTGCTAAATTCACAAGAAATAGGCTTACAGGCTCAAAGTGGTTGACTAGGGATGATGTTCATGGTATGGAAATTTTTGGCAATGACTTTTCATGACAAGGATGGCCTTAAATCATATCATCAATATCTACTAATCGGATTCGTTCCTATAGTCCTTGATCAAGTATTTAGTTTATCAGAACACAACCGATCCACTCATGAAAAGATATACCTTGTATGCATGGTTGAGGCTCAAATTCTTACAAGTTTATGCTCGGACCTATGGAACTTATTATGCTACATTCATCTCAAAATTGAACAAGTTAAATAAAACATGTCACAATTCGAAAATATAGAGATTCTTAATCATAACATGTTATCACCTATCACAACAACGTATCATCACTCACATTCAAAACGACTCACAACCTTCCAAAAACAAACCACCAAAATAACTCTATACAAGAATAAAAAATGACCACACATAAAAAAAATGAAACCAAACAAGGAATAACAAAAATCACCACATAGAGAGATGAAACACAAAATCCACCCATCCATGATCAATATAAGTCACATGTCATCTCATCCTTAATTGAAAAGAAATCCTAAATTAAATAATTAAAACATCCCAAAACAAAACAAATGAAGTATCAAATCCATCACAATCTAAATTAACTAGAAACGAGCTAAAGAAGTGTTGAGCACTAAAAGTACTCCCTTCAATTCTCTGGGGGAGGAGGTGGTGTCCTCTGTTAAGCTACACAAGGGTTGTAGGCGCGAGGTGAAGCTGGAAATTAGAAGTTAAACATCATAATGAGCATCTCCTCCATGTTGTTTGAGTGGGCATGAGCTTGCTCATTATTATAGTCCTTCCGACGCTGCCCCTCATGGATCTCTCTCATCATCACACCCTGTCTCTGCTTTTCCTCTCTGAACTCTCTCATCTGATCTCCATGTGACTGCTGAGTCTGCCTAATTTCCCTGACTTTATCTTCTAAAAATTTCTACCTTGCATTCCCCACTCCTGGTCCCATAAACTGTTGCTGTTGCTGAAACTCATCATCTTGGACTTCATCTTCTTCTTGCTCAAATACTGGAGGCTCTGGTGCTTGCTCTTCAAATTCCACATGATGAGATTGTTCTTTTTCATCTCCTACCTCCATGTCCACTGGCTCAGCTCTCAGATTTCTTAGCTCCAGAATCTCTTCTACTCTTATCTGTCGGAGCACTGCCTCCACTCCTTCTCTATTATGTCTGTAGAAGGCTCTCACAACTGCGGAGTGGTTGGGACTTGCCATTGCTAGATTTTGCTGCTTTCGTTGTTTGCACACTGTGGTGAGCTCAGGAGCAGGTAGAGGAAATGAAGCTCCCTTATTCTGCCTCAAGCAATACATGTTTTCCATAAACGATAGGAACTCCATCCTTATGAGCTATGTGTAAGTGAGTCCCTCACTAACCATCATGTGTGGCATACCTCTAAGGTCAATGCCTAATCCTTGAGAAATCATGGTCACCATTCCTCCAATTATAATCCCTCGAGTATTTTCTCTTGTTGCCACACTCTCAACATGCTGAATGAAGTGGGGTGCAATGTTCACTCTAAACTCATGATATAAACTGTACATGATATACAACTGTCTCACCAACAGCTCCACTCTCAAATCTCCTTAGAATGGTATTTGATACAATCTTTTCAAGGTACCTCATGACCGAGTTTCTTATAGCTGTCCCCTTTGAAGAGCTTGGAATGTACTCACCAGGTTCTGTCCCATTGTCAACCAACTTTCTCCACCAGTTTTGTTTATTGAAACCCCCTTCTCGTAGAAAGTTCTGATAACCTCTCATAATCGGACACCCAAAAGAACCTATTTATCTCATTCACTGGAATCTTCTCTCTCAACTCATTGTTCAGCTAAAATGTGATCGAGATAGGAAACTTGTTTCTATTCTTCTGAACCTCTAGGGAGCTCATAAACTCAGCTGTAAGATGGAGGTAAGTGGGAGGTCTTTTGTCGAAGAACTCTTCTATATCCACCCTGATGAGCGTTTTCTCAACACACAAAATTAATCCTCAAGTATAAGGATATCAATTGTAGTTGCGATAGGTGACCAAGTGTTTATCGTACCCATGGGACAGATTAGTATCAATTTAATTATATTCTAATTAACTAAAATTATGTTGGTAAATTTAAGTTGGTTTTATTAGGAAACTAAATAGTATATAATAAAATTAGCAAGATAAGTAAACAAGTAAGAGAAGAAATTTGGTTGTGATCGAATAAGTAATAGAGTAGTTCTTCAGGTAATCCAGTTTCATTCGTTAATCTCCTTTCCATGTGTTGACGTCCGACTCTGCCTTGTGGTTTATGGATGTATCACTAAACCATGCAAGCGTACTCTATAGACACAAATAAGCAAGCGTATGACACGTGTGAATATCTTTGGAGCAAGACGTATACTTTATCCCCCTTTCTAGGTACTATCATAATCAATTATTTCTCGTGCACTAAGTACTCTAACCTGATTTGATCTCCCTTTTTAGGTACTATAAAGTAATACTCTTTATCCTACTTATTAATTCGAATACGATTCAATTGACAAGTATCTATGTAAGACAATTCTAATAAGACTTCGGAATCCCTTCACTTAGAATTATAACATGTGATTCTTCTCAGCGGTGAACGCACTCAATCAATAACCAAGAGATGTATTCAAACTCTACATAACAGTTAATGATGCACAAAACAACCGTAAGTATGAACTGAAAAACCATAATCTTATATAAAATAAACCACAAGTAGTGTTGTACGGAGTTTACACATGGAAATTCGATTAACTCATAAAACTTTCATAACCCTAGAACTACAAGGTGGTTCTAGCCCATGATTGAGCTAGGAACAATCATGGCAAGTAGGTATGATCTTACTTGACTCGGCAGACGAACCTCTCTCTCAACCCCTTCGGATGGTGGTAGGGTTTGGTGGATGAAGGAAGATTTGTTGTCTTGTGTTGTGTGTCGTACCTTTTTCTCCTGCGAAAGCCCTTCTTTTATACACATAGGATCTCTTTATGGGCTTAGGATGGGCCTTTACTTGAAGAACACGTCAAATTTGATGAAAAACATCCAAAATTACCATAAATAACATACAGCGACACGCCGTTTGACCTCAGCATCCACGTCGAACAAGAAGACCCTGGTCGAACAAACATTCTTGATAACTTTTGCAATTTGCTCAACCAAACCGCTCTTGCTCGACCAGATTGATCCTAGTCGAGCAACTCCTCCTAGTCGAACGAGCTCTCTGGATATTTTTTCAACTTTGCTCGACTTTCTCTCATCTGTTCGACCAAGAAAATATTGGTCAAGCAGATCCTCCAAGTCGAACTGGCTCTCTGGATGTTTTTGGCAATCTGCTCGACTTGTCACCTCTTGTTCGACCACCTATTGAAGGTCGAACAAGTCAGATTGGTCAAAAAACACCTTGATTTCACCTCTAAAATCATGTCTTCCAATTTCGAGCTTTTTCACCTGTTTTCCTATACGAATATACTCAAATCGCCCTTGTACTCTTTTATTCGTATCATTAAAAGACCAAATAATACTCTATTTTCACGCAAATCAAGGCCCAAAATATGCGAATTTACACTCTCATCAAACCCCCTAACTTACAAGTTGCTCGTCCCGAGGCAACAAAAATCAAACAAATCTAGAGAGTGTAATCACCAGGTACAATACATCAAAATACATGCAATTATATTAACTTAGAACATGCAACTATCATACCTTTCATTCACGTAAAAAAATCAATCAATCACAATACTTCTACGAGTGCTAAGTCATCTAGCTCACGGGTAAGTTTTTACTCTCTCACTCAAGTGTAAAAGATATACACCTTATGGTTGATATCACCACTCACTTCCAATTTATATACTCGTGTAACCATAAGCTTTACAAAGGTCTCAAAACTCCATCCATAATCGACTCAATACTAGGATCACAAAGGACTTGCTTAAAGGATGTAATGTTGGCTCTTTGGTTAGGGTGGAAGAAAATAGGAAAGTGACTAACTTTACTAGTAAAGAGTTACCTTGTTATATTACTTTCAGTTGCTCCCTCTTCACTGCTTTATCAACAATCCCGATCATAGGCCATTCTTCCATCTTCACTTGGCTCAACTTTTTCTCTGTAGTATCACTCCAGTTCTGGTGTTCTACAAGTGTAAGGGTACTAGTTTCGGGCACTACCCTCTCTAGCATTTGGGATATCAGTTTCAGGCACTATCCCTCACAAGATTTAACTTCTTGTCTCTTGATTTACTTTCATCAAATCTCTCATCCTCTTCAAAACTTCCTGGAGCATTTATTTACATCCACTCTTTACTAGTAATTGGTTTTTATGGCTCAAAAGGGCAAAACAGCTCATTATCAAGGCTTGCCAAGAAAAAGGCTCAATAAGGCTTGCAAAGATAATTATATGATAAGGTAAGATAAATTTGGCTAAGTAAGTCGATTAATAATAACGACCTAAGATCACTTCTTAGTATCTATCAATTATAGATTTCACACAAGACTCCAAGTCAAGTTCTAGAATACGAGTACAAAAACGTCTCTCAAGAATAAACAATCATGCATATAGCACGATCAAAAGGCTCAAATCCACATAAGGTTAATAGAATCCTAAGCACTCTTCAAAGCATGCAATCAACATCAATTTCTTATGAACTACAAGTACAAATAGAACATGCTTGCCATTAACAAATTATCGTGCATCAATAAATAATCATTATTATACAGACCACTCACGCAAGAATCACCACTACACCCAGATACTTAACTCGGCACCTGTAAAATAGAAAAGAGAATGGGAAATTAGAAGAATCAGAAAAAAACCTGATGCTCATCACTCCTCCGGAGCATCATCATCATCCGAACCCCCTCATCATCACAATCATTCTCCAGCAGCATCCGGTCCACATCTCTATGCAAGGCACTAAGATTCGTATCCATCCTGCGCCCATGATCTTGCAACTGCCTCAACCGTCCATCCATCTCAACATAGCGCGTGTTGAGTGTAGCATAGTTAACATTCGCAAGTGCCAACTGTCTATTTATTTCTTGCTGGTTCGCGTTAAGCATGGCGAAGTGCTCATGCATCAGTCGAAACTGCTCTCGATAGAACTAATCTTGGGCCACCCAGAAGTCCTGCTGTGGCTGTGGTTGTGGATGTGGCGGTGGTTGTTAAAAAAATTCTTGCTCGAATGGCTGTTGAGGCTGCACCGGAGGCATGTCCTCCTGATAATCGAAAGCTTGTGGTGGCTGTGGCTTCTCCTCCTTGAAATCAGCTGGATCTCCAATAAGAACCATGTCCTCATCCAAGCTAATTCCTTGCTCATGCAAATCAGCCAACAATCTCCAATTCCCTCTTCCTAAGCACATCCTAGAGATTATTGAGTGCTCCGTCGTATTCATCAACCAATTACGATTATCCCTCACAGTGGTAAGGTCGGTGATCACAAGTGGAAACTCAAGTGTTCGAGGCTGCCTTCCTCGGATGAACATCCAAGCATCATTCACTCTCAATCAGCCCCATCCTGAGACAAGAAGTCAAGATCAAGTCCGGATCTCCTCGAACAGGCCCATACCTACTCAAATCAACCCTATAGTACTCCGCTATGATTGTGATCAACCCACCAATGTTTACTCTCTGAAAATCGTGCGTGGTGAACTTGTGAAGCTGCTGGAAAAAGTAAGATGCTATGTTGAATCGAACACCATTGAGCATGCACCACAGGACGTATAGTTCTCCCCTTGGGATACAACTTCCTTCAGACCTTGCAAATAACGTATTCCATAGGATCCGATCCATGTAAGCAATAACAGGGTTATGAATGAAAGCAACCTTAGAAGTTTTGGAATTGTAGTCCTCTTGCCTTCCCGTTATAGCTCTCCAAAAATCGTTCACCCTGAAGTCATCACTCTCGTTTCCAACCACATTCTCGCAGCCAATGATCTCGTTGAACTCACGAGTCCACATAGTCTGGTCTTGACCACCTATCTGCATATGAATGCCATGGCGAAGATATCTTTCACCATGCTCCACTTGCAGCGTGCACAATACTTTCGCAGTGATGTGAAAGTATGTCTCCCTTTTCATCTCCATGAACTCTATGATGCCCACTCGGTTGAACATCCAATGAATTTCATTGATAATGTGCATGTCCACCATGGCCCGATCATCTTGATACCTCGTCCTTCTTATCTTCAACAAGATTGCATTCTACAGCTTCTCCTTCTCCTCCCAATCGCCAATCTTGATTCTAAAATCCCTTGGTGTTTTCCTTTTATCCATCCTTATCTTCTTGACAATCTCCATCAATGGGGGTGACTTGTTTGTCTTCCTCTTCGAAGAGGAAGCAATCTCTTTTCCTTCAAAAGTTGTACTTCAATATACCAACAAGAGATAAAACCAAACCTATGTCTATCATGAATTCTACTCAAGACTTCGAACTCATGTATCCAATTCAACTCAATCTCAAGTTTGTATCCAAATCATCAAACTCTAAACCAACACTATCAATCAAGAATGTCAAGATTCAAGTAATCAAACACTACTCCACACTAACATAATAGCAAGTCAACTCCAAGCTTCACCAATTTCAACAAAACAATCATGCTTAAGTTCTATAACCAATTGCATCCAATCAATATCCAAATTCAATAAGTCCATATGTATAATTCGAATTTAAACCAAAGCACATGCTTCATACAACATCGAATTCACAAAATGTCCACAAATCAACGAAAAACAATTCCAGAATTTTTGAATGCAATCTATAATAATAACTCAAGCAATTCAACACTCAATACAAAAAAAATCTAGCA
Organism: Pogostemon cablin; assembly: GCA_023678885.1. Classification (NCBI taxonomy): domain Eukaryota; kingdom Viridiplantae; phylum Streptophyta; class Magnoliopsida; order Lamiales; family Lamiaceae; genus Pogostemon; species Pogostemon cablin. The sequence goes on from CM042967.1 coordinate 27,014,720, forward strand.
TGAATCCACTCACCCATTCTTTACTAATCATCTTCAACAAAATCCGCAAGTAAAGTGAGAAAAAGACATACCTTTGTTTGACAAGGTGTGCGTGTGATGAACAAGAGCGAAAATCCCCAAAAGTTGAGTGAAAACCCAAAATTGGATCTTGCAATCCCTCAAAATCGGATGTGAAGTGTGTGGAAGACATGATCAAAGTATAGGGAGGAAGTCAAGGGAAAGAACTTACAGTTACAAAGTGGTGCTCGAGAAAGGGTGATGGAAGTGGGTGTGTCGAACGGATAAAATACCTTTTTCTTTAAAATTGCTCCCAACCTCCGTTCGACCGCGGCTCGACTTGTTAGGGTTAGTCGAACAACTTCTCTAGATAATTTAGATATTTTTTTCAGCCATTATTCGACTTAGATTCCTTAGTGGAACAATCTGGTTTGGGTCGAACAACCTTTCTGGACAACTTGAGCATTTTGCTCGACCTCCGTTCAACCTGAAGTTCTTGGTCGAACAAGTGCTGGAAGTCGAGTAACTTGCCTCATTGTGCCCCCTGTTCTTCTCTGTCTTGCTCGACCTGTGTTCGATCTCATACCCCTGGTCGAGCAACCACTGATTGGTTGAATAAACTCTCTGGAAGTTTTTCGCACTTTGCTCGACCATTGCTCGACTCCAGCTTCGTGGTCAAGCTAGAAGGGTCAAGTTGAACAGCTCCTCTGGAATATTTTCACACTTTGTTCGACCGTTGCTCAACCAAAATACTGGTCGAATAGCTCAAGGTAGGTCGAACAACTGCACCATCTCCCTCAATTTCGTACCCTTCTCATTTCTTCCTGCAATATTCAACTCTAGGACAACATCAAGTATCAAGATATTAAAAAATTAAACTAGAGAAATCATATATCATCAAGTGTAACTCCGCAATGACACCAAAACCAACAACTCCTCTCACTAAACACTAGGCAAATTCTAAAAAAAAATCGATGCATCAAAACCGGCTAAACTTAGTAGAAAAGATCATATTCTCCATGCTATAATGAGGTATACATCACACCCCCCAAACTTAGTAGAAACCATAGGTGAAACAAAGTTTGTAAAGAAATGTAATTCCCGAATGATAAGCACATCAAATAAGAAAATTTCTTACTCACACTAATGAAATTAAAGCAATAAAATGGGAGGGAAAGCCCCCAACAGGCGCTCATATTTAACGTCGAAGAGTCACGACGGTACCATTCTAGTAGAAGGTATCCTCAAAGATGATGCAAACATCATCCGGTGACTTGTAATGCTTCCAACGATGCCTATTTGCCGCAATAATGTCCCCATCTTTGTCCATAAGCTCAAAACTCCCCCCTCCGCAGGCTCTATGGATAATGAACGGCTCCGTCCACTTCGATTTCAATTTTCCTGTGAAGAGCTTCGATCGAGAATTAAAAAGTAATACCTCATCACCTTGCTTGAACTCCTTGTAAGAGATCTTCGAATCATGCCATTTCTTCATTCTCTAGCTCCTTGAAAATCTCTGAGTTCTTATAAGTACGATTCCTAAACTCATCCAGTTGATTGATATGAGTTATCTTTAACTCCCTTTGATCCTTTAAGGATAAGTTCAAACTTCTCAATGCCCAAAAAGCTTTGTGCTGAATTTCTACGGGCAAGTGGCACGGCTTCTCATGGACAATTTGATACGGTGACATATCCAATACCGTCTTGTAAGCAGTTCGAAACCCCCACAAAACATCATCGAGCTTCATAGCCCAATCCTTCCTATTGGTTCTGACTTCCTTCTTCAAGATTTGTTCACTTGGCGGTTGGAGACTTCCGCTTGCCCATTCGCTTGAGGGTGATAGGGTGTAGTGACTCTATGCTTCACCCCATAATCCTTAAGCACCTTTTCAAGAAGCTTGTTGACGAAGTGAGAACCTCCATCACTTACTAATGCTCTAGAAACTCCATAACGGGCAAATATATGTTTCTTCAAGAAAGATAAAATAGTCTTGAACCATTCACTCGAGTGGGAATGGCTTCCATCCATTTAGAAACATAGTCCACAGCTAAAAGGAGGTAGAGAAATCCATTAGAAAGGGGAAAATGTCCCATAAAATCGATTTCCCATACATCGAAGATCTCGACAACAATGCTTGGTATCTCGTCTCGACAACAGTGGCATCTCGTCTCGTCGACTTATGTTCCCCATCTTTTGACATCTATCACACGATGCCACATAGGTCTCACAATCTTTGAACAAGGTAGGCTAATAAAGAGCTGACTGAAGTACCTTCGCTGCCGTCTTTAGAGCCCCAAAGTGCCCCCGTTAGGTTGTGCATGGCAGAACTCAAGAACACTCTCCATCTCCATCTCAGGCACACACCTACAGACTATGAAATCTGTACATATCATCTAGACAAATGGATCATACCATATGAAGGTCTCAACATCTCGCTTGAACTTTGCAAGTTGGTATCGGTTGAGATCTCTTGAGATTTCTCCTACAGCAATGTATTTTACATAATTCGTATTCCATGGATCCATCCCTTGGGTAGCTACTACACATGCTTTTTCAGCTCCTTCAAAAAGTACCGCCATGATCTTCTCATCAGGGAACATCTCTTCTATGTAATCAAACGAATCATCACAATGTTCCCTTATCTCTAACCTTGATAGGTGCTCCGCCAAGACGTTTTCCGTTCCTTTCTTATCTCTAATCTCCATATCAAACTCCTGCAGAAGAAGAATCCATCTAATGATCCTTGGCTTCGTCTCCGTCTTCTCCATCAAGTACCGAATCGTAAAGTGATCCGTGTACACTATTGTTTTCATGCCAACTAAGTACTGTCGAAACTTATTGAATGCGTACACCACAGCAAGAAACTCCTTTTCAGTCACCATGTAGTTCTTTTGTGCCGCATCGAAAGTCTTACTCGCATAGTAAATGGCGCAAAACTTCTTATCCCTCAACTGCCCAAGCACCACTCCAAGTGCTAAGTCACTCGCATCACACATTAGGATAAAAGGCTGAGTCCAATCCGGTGTGATCAAGATAGGTGCAGTAATAAGCGCCTCCTTCAAAACTTGAAAAGCTGTTAAATATTCTTCATCAAAAACAAAAGGAACATCCTTTTCAAGTAAATGAGATAAGGGCTTGGAATATTTCGAGAAGGCTTTTATGAATCTTCTAAAAAAACCGGCATGTCCAAGGAAAGACCGCACTCCTTTCTCATTCGTAGGTGGTGGAAGCTTCTCGATCGCCACCACTTCACTCTATCCGCCTGCAATCCTTTGGCTGAGATATAATGGCCAAGAAGAACCCCATCTCTCACCATGAAGTGACACTTCTTCCAATTCAAGACAAGATTTATTTCTTGGAATCTTTTCAAAACAGTAGCAAGGTTAGATAAACAAACGTCAAAAGAAGAACCAAATACAGAAAAGTCATCCATGAACACCTCCATGATCTTTTCTATCAACCCATCAAATATCTCCATCATGCAATGCTAAAATGTCGCAGGCGCATTAAACAATCCAAAGGGCATCTTTCTAAAGGCAAATGTCCCATACGGGCAAGTGAAAGTAGTCTTCTCTTGATTCTCGGGTGCGATCATGATTTGATTATAACATGAGTACCGATCCAAGAAGCAATAATACTCATATCCCGCAAGACGATCAAGCATTTGATCCATGAAAGGAAGGGAAAAATAGTCTTTGCATGTATTCTCATTCAATTTCCTATAATCCGTACACACACGCCATCTCATAGGAATCCTAGTGGCTAACGTCTCACCATCTTCGGCTTTTACTATAGTCATGCCTCCCTTTTTGGCAACAACATGCAATGGACTCACATGGGGACTATCACTAATAGGATAAATAATCCCTGCATCTAGCCACGTTAGGATTTGCTTCCTAATCACTTCTTGAATAGCGGGATTCACCCTCCGGTGATTTTGAATGCTACTCTTGGCCTCATCTAATAATCTTATTCGATGCATGCAATACGAAGGATTAATACCTTTCAAATCGTCAAGACACCAACCAATCATAGACTTATACTTCCTAAGCACATTTAACAATTCCTTAAGTTGATCATCATCAAGAGAAGAAGATACAATTACCTGATATTTTCCATTGTCATCAAGATAAGCATACTTCAAGTGATCCGGTAGTGGTTTCAACTCCTCTTTCTTCTCTTCTTGAGGTGCACTTTCTCCGTCCAAAGGTAAGTACTTCCTTGTCCACTTCACCTCTTCAACCATTGTTCTTTACGATTCATACTTGTCATCACCCAAAGCAAGCAAGTTTTCAAGAAATTCGATACATACCTTATTGGAGAGTTCATCTAGCTCCGTAGTGGAAAAAGTAAGAGACTCCATCAAGCATGTCTCAAGAGGATCCTTTAAATGATTCATAGGCATATCTTCATTAACGATCTCCTCCATCATATCAATACTGTGGCATTGTGTCTCCATTGGCATCTTCATTGCTTTATCCAAGTTAAACAGGACTTCTTCTTTATCCATCCTCAACCGTAGCTCACCCTTTTGCACATCTATCATGGCTCCAGCAGTTGCAAGGAATGATCTCCCTAAGAACAAAGGAGCATTATCCTTGTCGTCTTCCATCTCTAGCACCAAAAAATCCACAGGAAAGAAAAGCTTTTCAACTTTGACTAAAACATCTTCGATAACTCCTTTCGGAAATGTCATAGACCTATCTGCTAGCTGTAGAGCCACCGATGTTGGAGTTAACTCCCCCAAACCAAGCCTTATAAAAGTGGACAATGGCATCATTGATGCTTGCCCCTAGATCACACAAGGCTCGACGTGCCGGCCCCTTTCCAATTTCACATAATATAGTGAAGCTTCTCGAATCCTTAAGCTTACCTGGCAGCTTCCTTTGTATAATCGAGCTGCAATTTTCAGACAGACTCACCATTTTGATTCCATTCAAGCTTCTCTTCTTCAAAAGAATATCCTTTAGAAAGCGGGCATAATACGGCATCTCCAGAATTGCTTTAGAGAAAGGAATGTTCAAACTTATTTTGTTTATGATCTCTGAAACTTCTTGAACTTTTCCTCTAATCCTTTCTTCACGAGCTTGAGAGGAAAATGCGGAGGCATCTTTGTTTTAGGAATCCCCCATTCATCACGTTCAACCTTCTCCGCTTTATTTTTCTCGGCTCTCAACCTTTTGGCCCTCTCCCATTATGTTTCTACCACTGTAAGCTCGGTATTCTGCTCTTGAGACGTATCTAGAGTGTTTTGATCAATAGGTGTCGCATTCAGTATCAAATCAGACTTTGAACTGCACTGCTCGAACTCAGTTTGACCATAGTAGGTTGGTCGAACCACTTGGTTTTGGTCGAGCAGCTCATCTGATCGCATCTTCTCATCGGAACATGTTGCTCGACCATCGTTCAACCAATATGGTTTGGTCGAATAGATTAATTCTGGTCGAACAAGTTTCCAGATCGCGAACTCCCATCGCAGTGCTTCTGTTCGACCTCTGTTTAACCAAGATGGTTAGGTCAAACGGCTTGGTATTGGTCGAACGATTGATCAAAAAATAAAGTATCGTAATTCTGCTTTTCTTGAGATTGTTCGACCTCTGCTCGACTAGGTAGTCTGGTCGAGCAACTCCTCTATCTCATTTGGCTTGACTTGCAGGCAACATCAGACCCTCATATTGCATTCCCGACCTCAATGTGATGGCATGGCAAGACTTTGGATTCTCAATACTTTGAGATGAAAACTTTCCCTTCTCAATAGTTTGAGTCAATTTGTTGACATTCCCAGCCATTTTCCCTATCAACAACGTGAGATCTTTCACTTGCATAAACAAGTCCTTATGATTATCATCAATTTTTCTCTAACTTTATCTCGAGACGGTCTACTCTCGCATCATTCCTCCACATGTACCGGTTCATCGTATCTTCAAAACTCGGCTTCCATTCTTCCACTTTAGCTCCCAGATCAACACCAACAGGAAGTTGCATCGCATTGTTCGGATTGCTCCATGAAAACTCTGGCCTCCTAGGTTGTTGATAACTACCCGGGGGACCACGATTGTTGTAGTTCCCTTGGTAGTTTCGGTTTCCCTGATTCAAGTACCTAGTTTCTTGAATTCTTTGACCCATGGCGTAGTTTACCTCCTCGATCTCCTCTTGGCTTACTCCTTCATAGCCATCGTCCTGCTGCACTATTGGTACTCTCTGGGATAAATCAGTGATCTGCTTTTTGTTGAGACTCTAGTAGCTTACTAATATTAGCCAAGCTAGAGATGATCTCGTCATCTCTCCCCGACTTCACCATCATGTGCTCCACCTGCGCTACTTTTCCAAGGATATAAGTGCCTCGAACTCTATCAGTCGGCCAATCCCTTGAGTTCATCGAAATATTCTCAAAAAGCTTCTCGACCTCAATGGGTGACCTCATAAGCAATGCTCCATTAGAAGAAGCATTAAGTAAAACTCGAGAATCGCAATCCAACCTATTGTAGAATATACTGATACATTGGGCCTTCGATATCCCATCTTGATGACACTTACGAAACATGTCCTTGAAACGGCCCCAAGCTTCATGAAACTTCTCATTCCCATGGATAGAAAATTGATTGATTTCTTGCTTCATCTTGAACACCTTAGAAGGTGGCATGTATCGCTTCAAGAATTTAACTTTCAACTTTTTCCATGTATCACATTCAGCAGCTTCAAGATTATCATACCAATCTCTCACCTTTTCATTCAACGAGAACTTAAACAATATGATTTTCCTCGCATCCTCATGAGCTCCTGCATCTTTTTATGTACTTGCATACCCAAGGAACTTATTAAGATGTTGTTGAGGATCTTCGAACGTTCCCCCAGAGAAGGGACTCCTCTCAATCATGGTTATAAGAGCAGGTGTAAATCGAAATCGGCTCCAGTCCCTCTCGCTCCTAATAACCCAGCATTGCCCCCTCCGTTGTTCTTAAAGACTTCATGGATGGCAATTGTATCAGGATTTGCTGCCATGTTGACTATTTCTACTTCCAAATTATCTTTGGTTGCAGCTTCAATCGTTTGCAAATTTAGCACGTCAACTTCAACTCCAAAGTTAAGAGCTTCAGTTGAATCTACATTCTTGTTCTTACTCTTCTTCTTCTTTTTCTTCTTTGACGATGCTATGATCTCTGGATTATATGATTCTAATTCACCTTTCTGTGATCTTCTGAGCATACACCTAAGAAGAATAAGTGTTAGAAATCGAAAACAAGAATAATAATCTCAATTAAACTAGATATAATCAAAAGATATTTAATGTCGTCCCCGACAATGGCGCCAAGAACTTGATGAGCGTATGATAAAATTAAGAAACTAAATAGCATATAATAAAATTAGCAAGATAAGTAAACAAGTAAGAGAAGAAATTAGATTGTGATTGAATAAGTAATAGAGTAGTTCTTTAGGTAATCCTGTTTTATTCGTTAATCTCCTTTCCATGCATTGATGTCCGACTCTACCTTGTGGTTTATGGACATATCACTAAACCATGCAAGCATACTCTATAGACACAAGTAAGCAAGCGTATGACACGTGTGAATATCCTTGGAGCAAGACGTATAGTTTACCCCCCTTTTTAGGTACTATCATAATCAATTATTTCCCATGCACTAAGTACTCTAACCCAATTTGATCTCCCTTTTTAGGTACTATAACGTAATACTCTTTATCCTACTTATTAATCTGAATACGATTCAATTGACAAATATCTATATAAGACAATTCTAATAAGACTTCGGAATCCCTTCACTTAGAATTATAACATGTGATTCTTGTTTGCCTATATTTGTAGCACTCACGAGCAAGAATACTCGATCGTTGTAGTAGTATATCCCAAGAAAAATTATCAATCCACAAAGGAGTTATGTTCGAACTAGCAAAATACGTGAGCTCATATTCATGTTGTTTTTGTAAAGATGATAGGGGGTTTTAAGATTGATTAACCACTTAAGCAAGTAGCAAGTAAATAAAAATAGCAAATAAGAGAAATGACAAGTGAAGATGAATGAAAATAAAAGAGGATGGGTGCTAAAGTTCAAGTATGAAAAATATGGGATTAGAAACATCCAAGCATACTCAATTCATATTATCATGCAAAAGGAATCCAACTTAATTGATGTAGACTAAGGGTGATCACGATTGTATCCTAAGCTTCCTTTCGGGTTACAAAGGTTGTTGATCCATTTTAGACTCCCAAAAGCACTTAAGATCAAAGCCCAACATTAATCCCTTCCATCTAGGTACTAGTTAGATTAAACTCTCCCTTTTTGTGTACTAAGGCCAACGAATGGATTGGTTCCCCTCATGGAATTCAAATATCCTTTCGGTCAAACTCAAACTCAATGTCTATTCATGCCTTCCTAATACTATAGAGGGTCGTTTCCGTCTCACTCCAAGCAATACATATATTAGCATCATGATAGCATTTAATTACCATAAATCAATTAATTGATCAACAATCCATTAAACCAATAATCAATTATGAATAACAAACCATGCCATCACAACATCAAGACAATTAAACTCCATGAATAGAAATAAACATCAATTAAATCAAAAACCAATTTAATCCACATGATAATACAAATCTAATATGCTCCTCATGTTCCTAATCCCACTAGAGGGATTAGCCTAACATGATAAAGGTAACAAAACACATAAATGATTCATTACAAATACCCATAGTCTTAGATCCAAAAGAAAATCAAAAGAGATGTGAATCTTCCCTAGCAATTTCTTGTAGAGAACCTTCAATACTCATGGATCTCCAACTCTAGCTCTTGATTTCTTGAGATCTTCAACACCCAAATGGAAGGGATGAAGAATGGATGAAGATGGATGAAGATGATGGTGATGATGGCGGAAAATGGAAGAAATGGTGTGTGAGGTGTGTGTAGAAGGGTAGAATTTCGGATCTTCTCTCAATTGTTGAATAAAGGGGTATTTATACCCCTTGGGAAGCTTCTAGAAGGATCTGGAAATTTCAGCAGGATTTTACACGGCACGAGTCGTACTTTGCAACACGGCCACAAGGTGGCCGTGTTGTGTCTTCTGATGTTGCCGCACGGCCTCTCCTTACTGGGTCGTGTTACGCAACACGGCTCGTGTACTGCAACACGGCTCGTGTGTTGTAACACGGGCACAGGGTGGTCGTGTTGGATCTTCTGATATCGGCACACGGCCACTTCTTACAGGGCCGTGTTGATGACATGGCTCGTGCTCTTGCTGCCCTGCTTCCTCTTTCACTGTTTTGGCTCGTTCTTCCTCGTTTCAACTCCGAATTGAGATCCATTTTTTCCTACGTCTTCCTTATCATATCTAGCATCCAATAAAAAGTGAAAATCATAGGTTTAAGCTCATTCACACACATTTCAATAAAAACACAAAACACAACCAAATAACACACAAATACGGATAAAATAATACGAAAACACATAAAAAGACACTAAAATCTAGGTGAAAATAGCTCTAATCAATTCTGCTCAGCGGTGAATGCACTCAATCAATAACCAAGAGATGTATTCAGACTCTACATAACATTTAATGATGTACAAAATAACCGTAAGTATGAATTGAAAAAGCACAATCTTATAAAAAATAAACCACAAGTAGTGTTGTATGGAGTTTATATAAGGAAATTCGATTAACTCATAAAACTTTCATAACCCTAGAACTACCAAGGTGGTTCTAGCCCATGATTGAGCTAGGAACAATCATGGCTAGTTGGTATGATCTTACGTGACTTGCCCAACGAACCTCTCTCAACCCCTTCGGATGGTGGTAGGGTTTGGTGGATGAAGGAAGATGTCTTGTGTTGTGTGTCATACCTTTTTCTCCTATGAAAACCCTTCTTTTATACACATAGGATCTCCTTATGGGCTTAGGATGGGCCTTTTCTTGAAGCACACGTCAAATTTGGTGAAAGAAATCCAGAATTACTATAAATAACATTCAGCGACACGCCGTTCGACCTCAGCATCCATGTCAAACAAGAAGCTCCTGGTCGAACAAACATTCTGGACAACTTTAGCAATTTGCTCAACCAAACTGCTCTTGCTCGACCAGATTGATCCTGGTCGAGCAACTCCTCCTAGTCGAACGAGCTCTTTGGACTTTTTCTCCACTTTGCTCGACTTCCTCTCATCTGTTCGACCAAGAAAATATTGGTCGAGCAGATCCTCCAAGTTGAACTGGCTCTCTGGACATTTCTGGCAATCTGCTCGACTTGTCACCTCCTGTTCGACCATCTATTGAAGGTCGAACAAGTCAGATTGGTCGAACAACACCTTGATTTCGCCTCCAAAATCGTGTCTTCCAATTCCAAGCTTTTTTCACCTATTTTCCTATACAAAATTGTCTCTTCCTTCAGCCATCTGCAATATTCAACATATTTTAAATTACATTCAACTTCAACTCAAGGCAAAATATCTCATATTGCTTAGAATCATCACTAGTTATTCAACTAAGTATTAATTATAGCACATATTCAAGCACAACAAACAATATTTTCCAAGGATTTTCACATTTTAATCCAAGCAACTTTGGCATCAATTTATTCTAAAAATTTTTATTGATTCAATCAAGTTCAACATCTCAATCTTCCCATTCTTTCATTAATTCATCACCTTTCTTTTCTGTGGGATGCAAAAGCTTTTAATTCTATTCAAAACTTCACTTAGGCATTTCATCAACACTTGGCATTCACATTTTTCACAATCAATTCAACAAGAATTTTTAATTCCATCATGCTCAAATCCTCAATGCTTAAGCTAGTGTATGATGAGTGATATTTTCACCTATATTTTAGTGCCTTTTTATATTCGTTTTCATATTATTTTATCCATATTTCATGTGTTATTTGATTGTGTTATGTGTTTTTATGGAAATGTGTGTGAATGAGCTTAAACCAATGATAAAAAAGATGTAGGAAAAAGCAGATCTCAATTCGGAGTTGAAACGAATGAGAATGAGCCGAAACAAAATATGAAAAATAGGAGCATGCACCAACACGGGCCATGTACGGAACACGGCCCTATAAGAAGTGGCCGTGTGCCGACATCAATTCATCCACAAGACCACCCTATGCCCGTGTTATAGTACACGAGCCGTGTTGCAGCACACGAGCCGTGTTGCAGCAGACGAGACATGTTGGGAGAGGCCGTGCGGCAGTATCAGAAGACCCAACACGGCCACCTTATGGCCGTGTTACAGAGAATGACTCATGTTGTGTGAAATTCTGTAAAAAAATCAGAATCCTTCTAGAAGCTTCCCAAGGGGTATAAAAATCCAATACTTCAATATTTTTGGGAAGATCCAAAATTCACAGCCCTATACACACATCACACACCATTTCTTCTATTCCACACTATCATCTTCATCCATTCTTAATCCTTTAGATCTACCATCATCCCACCATCAATTTCTACATCTAAGTGAAGGAAAAGGATCAAGGAAGAGAGGAAAGTGCAAAGAAGGGAAGGAGATCACCATTGAAGATAGATCAAGGGAGTTTCCATTTAATCTTTGTATTAAACCTCATAGTTTTATCATGATTTGTATGGATTTAATTGTCTATGTTAATTTCTTTATGAATATGGTAGGGTAATCTCCCTTGTGAGATTGGCAACATGAGAGTTGTTGGATAATTTTGGGATTTGTGTATTTGAATTCATATGTTTATTGGATCTATGGTTTTCTATTATTGATTATTAATTGCTTGATTTGTATTGATGATTTGTGTGTTTAGTTGTTCTAAATATGTGATTAGATTGAGAAATCAATTATATGCTTAGGATAATTGAGTAAATCATTTCATCAAACACTTCATGTGTATTATAAATTATAAAGAGATTGAGAAATTCTTTAGAGTTTAGAACCCTATAATAGAACATATGATTGGTTTGATCGAGAGGTTGATTAATAGTGTAAAGGGTCGACTCTCGTTTCAAGCTTAGTACCTAGTTGAAATTATTTGAGTGAGAACCAACTCATTGAGCTATGTTTAGAACCATATCCTATCCATCTTGAGAGGGAGTTTAGGTGATCTTAGTGTTAGCCCTTAGTCTTCAATCCATGATTCATGTGAATTCGATGCATTTATTCTAGGATATCCACTTCTTAATTGTTGTTAATCTCACTTTTACTCAACTTGGAAAGCCACTCATTTCATCCATATATTTTGTTTGCTAATCATTGCTTGCTTGCTTGTGTTGATTGATTTAATTTCTTGTTTGATCAACTACCCATTGATGATTCGTCTCTATAAAATTGCGATAAACGTGATCTCGCTTAAGCTCTAGCGCCGACCTTCCTGTGGTTCGATAAATTGTTTTAATTGGTCATCCCTACTACAAAATAGCTAATCAGTGTACACGATACAATTATCACAAAAGCATTATCAATCAATAAGCAACAACATATGCTTTTAATTCCATTCCTTCAAAAATCCCCAAATTCAAAATGTTCATGAACCCCTAATTCTTGAACAATTTCAATCAATCCTACAATTAAACTTGCACATTCATGTTTCAACATCCTAGATATGCTTCAAACATGCTATCATTAAAGACCCATACAAGAATTTTACCAATTAAACCTTCAATTGAAAACTAAGGTTAGAATTGTCATACCTTTATATCTTTTGGAATCAAATGAAAAACATGATGTTAAACCTTAAGGATCACACTTGAATCACTCAATCTTACCACTCTTTTGATGTTGGCTGATGTATCTTGGAGTTTGGAAGTGAGAATACCCGAATGAAGGTGTTAGTGAACAAAGGGAGTGACTAGCCGTGTTCCAACAATTGGCTTTTAATGCTATCTCCAGACACGACACGAGTCGTGTTACGTAACATGGCCAAAGGATGACGTGTTGTGTGTTTTGATATCGCGACACGGCTACTTCTTACAGACCGGTGTTGGCGGCACGGCTCGAGTCTCAACATAGGACTCAACTCCTGTGACGCTACACGGCCAAAGGGTGACCGTGTTGCGTGTTTTGATGTCACTACACGGCCACATATTACAGGGCCGTGTTGGCGACACGGCTTGTGTACCTGCAACTCTATTTTCTCCTATTTTCAACTTCAAATCTTGTCTTCCCCTGTTTTTATGCTTCCAATACTCCCTATTCATGCTCACAACTCATAAACATCATTAGTTCAATATTAGTTATCAAAACACGGATTATCATCTACTTCAACACAACTAATCGGGCCAAAATCACACCGAGCACATAAGAAAATTTTCAAATTTGCCTCAAAAATAAGAGCAACATATGCTTACTAATAAAACATGTATGTTACACTATACAACATCCCCCCAAACTTAAATCGAGATAAGAATAGAGAATTAAGTTTACAAAAAAAATGGTGAGACATACTTACACACTTCAAATTAAGCATTTCTCGTATCTTCAATACGCATTCTTCTCATGGGCACAATCCACCTACAAGGCCAAAAATGTAAAACAAGAAAACGAAATTATTTACAAACCTAAACTACTAAAAAGGATACGATCTTTCAAGAGGTGAAGGTATCCATATATACCAACTCCCTTTGAGAGGGAGAATGGTAATGCTTCACCCTTTGACCATTAACCATAAAAGCACTTCCATCTAATCCTTCAAGCTTCAAGGAACCATCATCTCTAGCCTCAATCACCAAATATGGACCGGTCCATTTGGAATGAAGTTTTTCGGGGAACAACTTAAGTCTTGAATTGAACAATAGAACTTTATCCCCCGGAATAAACTCCCTTGTTTTGATCCTTTCATCATGCCATCTCTTGAGCTTCTCCTTCAAAATCCTAGAGCTTGAATAAGCTTCTTCTCAAAACTCTTCCTATTCAACCAATTGGAGAAATCTTTTCTTTCCGGATTCTTTCTCATCAAAGTTCAACTTACGAATGGCCCATAATGCCTTATGTTCCAACTCCACGAGTAAATAGCATGCCTTCCCATAAACAAACTTGTATGGAGAAAAACTTAGGGCGGTCTTGTAAGCCGTTCGATAGGCCCAGATAGCATCGTCAAGCTTAGAAGGCCAATCCTTTCGATTTTCATTGACCATCTTCTCAAGTACAAGCTTCACTTGCCTATTTGACACCTTCGCCAAGCCATTTGTTTGAGGATGATAAGGTGTAGAAACTTTATGCTTCACTCCATAGCCATTCAAGAGCTTCTCAATAAGCTTGTTGATGAAGTGAGATCCCCCATCACTAATCATGGCCTTTGGTACCCCAAATCTAGCAAAGATGTTCTTCTTTAAGAAAGTCTTGACCACTAGAGCATCATTTGTCCTTGTTGGGATTGCTTTCACCCATTTAGACACATAATCTACTGCAAGCAATATGTAAATGTAACCATCTGAAGGCGGAAATAGGCCCATGAAGTCCATCCCCCATACATCAAACACCTCAACCTCAAAAATGTTCCTCATGGGTATTTCATCACGTTGCCCTATACTTCTAATCCTTTGGCACCGATCACATCCCTTGATATACTCCTTGTAATCCTTAAATAAAGTTGGCCAAAACAAACCTGATTGTAGGATCTTTGCTCCCGTCTTTTGAAATCCAAAGTGCCCTCCACATGGTGAACTATGGCACATCTCCATGACACTTACTTTTTCCTCTTTCGGAATACACCTCCATATAATCCCATCCGGGCAATTCTTGGATAAAAGAGGATCATCCATCACGATAGAATTTCTTCCTCCTAGACTCGGTGAGATGATTTGGTTTAAGACCACAAGCTAAATAATTTATAAAATTCGCATACAATGGCCTCCAGGTCTCACATAAAGCGTACATCCTTTGAAAATCAATTTGAAGTAACTCTTCATCCGGAAACACATCCTTAATGAACTCCATGGTTTCTTCTTCATAAATATTTTTCAAAAGTGACAAGTGGTCGGCTATAACATTTTCAATTCCCTTCTTGTCACGTATCTCCACATCAAATTCCTGCAACAAAAGAACCCAATGAATTAGTCTAGGTTTAGCATATTTCTTACTCATCAAATACCTAATGGTGGCATGATCCGTATAAAGAATGGTTTTCGTGCCAACTAGGTATGGACGAAAATTTTCAAATGCATAAACCATGGATAAGAATTCTTTTTCCGTTGTGGTATAATTCTTTTAATTTGCATTGAACGTCTTGGATGCATAGTAGATTGCTCAAAACTTCTTTTCCCTCACTTGACCAAGCACCACTCCTAATGCATTGTCACTTGCATCACAATGAAGCTCAAAAGGCTTACTCCAATCGGGAGAGACAAGAATTTGTGAAGAAATTAGAGCTTCCTTGAGTACCTTAAAAGCATCAAGACATTCATCATTAAATTCAAACGGAGCATCTTTTTCAAATAACTTACACAAAGGTTTGGCTATATTAGAAAAATCCTTTATAAAACATCGATAGGACCCGGTGTGGCCAAGGAACGATCTAACCCCTTTTTCATTCTTTGGTGGGAGAAGATGTTCAAAGGCTACAACCTTCACCTTATCAACTCTCAAACCTTTCTCCGAAATGTGATGTCCAAGTACGATACCCCCTTGAACCATAAAATAATATTTTTCTCAATTCAAGACTAGATTCGTATCTTGACATCGCTGCAAAACCATAGAAAGATTAGCTAAGCATATATCAAATGAAGATCCAAAGACGGAAAAATCATCCATAAAAACCTCCATTATATTTTCAATCAATCCCCCAAAGATGGCCATCATGCAATGTTGAAAGGTGACGGGGGCATTACACAACCCAAAGGGCAATTTATAAAAAGCAAACGTGTCATTTGGACAAGTAAAAGTTATTTTCTCTTGATCCTCGGGGGCTCTCATGATTTGGTTGTACCCCGAGTAACCATCTAGAAAACAATCATACTTGTATCCCACCAACCTATCAAGCATTTAATCAATAAAAGGCAAAGGGAAATGATCTTTATGAGTGTTTTCATTTAGTTTCCTATAATCACAACACACTCTCCAACCCGTTTTCACCCTTGTAGCAAGCTCTTCATTAAATTATGTCTTAACAATGATTTGACCCCATTTTTTAGCCACAACATGCAAAGGACTTACATGCGGACTATCACTTATGGCATAAACAATATTAGCAGCTAACCATTTCAAAAAAAATTTTCTTACCACTTCTTGCATAATTGGGTTCAAACGCCTTTGAGGTTGTATGCATGACTTATCTTCATCTATCAACCTTATGTGATGCATGCATATTGTGGGACTAATTCCTTTTAAATCACCCAAACTCCATCCTATAGCACTCTTATGATTTCGAAGAACCCTTAACAATTTTTCAAGTTCTAAGGATGAAAGAGAAGATGATTCAATTACCGAAAAGGTCTTGTTGTCCCCCAAGTATGCATACATAAGGTGATCGGGTAATGGCTTCAATTATTCTTTTCCTTTTTCAACCTTGGACTCATCACTCTCCACCTCCAATGGAAGATATTCCCTCTTTCCATAGTATATCAATTTAACTTCATCTTCTTGCATTTCCCTACAAGCATTCAAATCATGTAAGAAATCATTTATATCATCATCTTCTAAACAATATAAAGAAGAAGTAGAATTTAAGGATAAAGTAAAAGAATGGCTTATGCTTGTATCAAGAGGATCCTTTGATAGGAAAAATGGCAAATTCTTTTGAACAATCTCATCAATCAATTCAATCCTTCTACATTCCTCTTTCTCATCCGGATGCCTCATAGCATTTCTCAAAGAAAACACAACTTCTTCTTCATTCACCCTCAAAGTTAATTCCCCTTTATGCATATCAATTAAAGCTCTTCCCGTGGCCAAGAATGGACACTCCAAAATCAATGGAACATTTATATCCTCGTCTATTTCAAGCACTACAAAATCCAATGGGAATAAGAACTTTCCAACTTTAAATAACACATCCTCAACTACTCCCTTAGGATAAGTCAAAGACCTATCCGCAAGTTACAATGCAACAGATATGGGCTTTACTTCCCCTATACCAAGTTTCTTAAAGACAGACATAGGCATCAAATTGATGCTAGCCCCAAGATCACAAAGAGCTTTATGAACTTCACTCTTACCCATCTCACATGGTATGACAAAACTCCCCAGATCCTTGAGCTTTGGGGGTAACTTCTTTTGAATTATGGCACTACACTCCTCTCAAATTGACGGTTTCATTCTCCACTAAACTCTTTTTTCTTGCCATGATGTCTTTCAAAATCTTGGCATAATGAGGCATTTGAATCAAAGCATCCGCAAAGGGTATATTGATGTGGATTTGCTTGAAGATCTCCAAAAATTTCTATGTGGAAAAGGAATAGGCACTTGAGTTTTTGGTATGCCCCAACTATCCTTTTCCAACTCCACTTCATCCTCTTTCTTTTTCATTACCTTGGTTCTTTGCCATTTTCTTTCAACAACTTCTGACTCAACGACATCCATTTTATCATTCGCCTTTACTTCAACTTCACTTTCTTCCACAAACTCTTCTTCAATCAAGGTTTTCTCAACCTCCTTCTCTTCTACCTTTTCATTTTCTATAGGTATAGAAGGTCCCTCATAGTTTGTTCCACTCCTCAAAGTGATTGCCTTGCATTGCTCTTTTGGATTTACAATAGTGGTAGAAGGAAATTTCCTTTTTTCATTCGCGCTCAACGAACTAGCAATTTGACCAACCGAGTGCTCCAAGGCTTTGAATCTTCTATCATTAGCTTCATCAATCTTTCGTCTTGTCTCATCTTGAGTTTTGTTAGATGCAATCAACTTTTCAATGAGTTCTTCGGTGGTTGCTTTCCCTTTATTATTTGGCGCTTTAGCTCCCGGATGATACCCCGGGGGATAAGTAACCGCATTTCTCGGGTTTGAATAAGAGAAGTTATCTTGCCTCCTTTGTTGTTGTGGGTATGGGCTTCCAATACCTTGACTATTGAAGCCTCCTTGCCTTGGTGGATAGTTTCCTTGGTTGAGGTTGAAATTACCTTGGTAATTGTTTTGATAGTTACCTTGGTAATTCCTTCCTTGCATGTATTATACATCTTCCACACGTGGTATTGTCATAGCCCATTGTCCCCCACTAACAGTATTCGGAGAAAGAACCCCTTGCTCTACTTGCCCTTCAACCATGTTAACTCCTTGATTATTCATACCTTGATTCAAGCTCATTTGCCTCAAGATTTCCGATGCTATCATTTCAACACTTGGCATACTTGGTTCCATACTAGCACTCTTCACACTAAACTGTTGCCCTTGATCGAAGCTTTCAAACCCATAACACCCACTTACTCTCTCCGATGGCCATTGGTAGACATTTGTGGCAATCTCATCAAAAATCCTTATAGCACTTTCCGGAGTCACTCCTAGTACAGATCCACCCACCAAAGCATCAACAAGCGCTCTTTGACCATTCACCAAACCTTGGTAGAAAAACCCAACTTGTTGATTTTCTGGGAAGCCATGTTGTGGACACATACGAAGCATATCCTTAAACCTTTTCCATGCTTCATAGAAACTTTCTTGAGGCATTTGCTTGAATTGAGTGATCAAGCTCTTCATTTGAAGCGTCTTGGAAGGCAGAAAATACATGTTCAAGAATATTTGTGCAAGCTCATCCCATGTGTTGCACGTACCCGGAGTAATGTCCGTGCACGATCCCTCAATGAAAACGAAAACAACCTCATCTTGATACAATCTTCGCTCACCCTATTCATCTTCACTATGTTGGCAATCTAAATAAATTGAGCTAGATAAGCATTAGGATCTTCATTCGGGGTTCCACTAAATTGTTGCTCTCTCACCATAGAAATCAAGCCTGCTTTAAATTCAAAGTTGTTGGCATTGATCGGTGGTCCCATCATTTGTGGCGTTGTCCTTGGCATAAAGAAGTCCCGGATCATCCTTGGATCTACTTGAGGCCCTCGATTCATCGAGGTGGCGGTGGTGGCGCATAAGGTTGTTGCAAACCTTGTTGAAGAAGCGCTTGGTGTATCATTTGTTGGAGTAGGGCTTGTTGTTGTTGATTTTCAATAACTTGGGCATTATGCACTTCATTCCATCATTCCTATTATCAACACGTTCATTATTTTAATTGTTTTCCATTGGATTACTATTATTGATTTTGTTCTCCTTTCTCCTTCTCTGACAAGTGTGTTCAATCTCTAGATCAATAGGTTCAACTTGTTTCCCTTTTGACCTTGTTTGCATACACCTTCAAAAGTAAAAGAAGTTAGAACAATTTTTTTCAAAAGCAATTACAAATAACAAAAATAAAAATGTCTCTATTAAGATCGCTTAAAACGATCCTTCTTCAAGCTACTAGTAACCGTTGCCTCCCCGGCAATGGCATCATTTGATTAGCCATAACTTGCAGTCGGGTTGACCAATTCAAGAATTTTTTGAGCCACAGGGAGGTAGGCACTAGTGCTTAAGCGATATCACATTTCTTGCAATTTTATAAAGACGAGTCATCAAAGTTTTTTTTGTCAAACAAGTAATGAAAATCAATCAATGCAAGAAAACAAGCAATGATCAAGTAAACGAAATTAAATTGAATAAGATTGGTTTTCCAAGTTAAACAAAAGTGAGATTAACAACACTTAAGAAGTGGTAACTCTAGGAATTATGTAACAAATTCATATGCATCATGGATAAATGATTAAGGGCCAACACTAACTTCTTCTAAACTTTCTCTCGAAATGAATAGAATGTGAATCCAAACAATAATTCCAAAATAGCTCAACGGATTGATTCTCACTCAAATAATTCCAACTAGGTACTAAGCTTAAATGAGAATCTCCTCACACAATCAATCAACCTCTCGATCAAACCAATCGGATGTCCTATCAAAGGGTTCTAAATCCTAAAGTATATCTCTATCTCTTTAAGACTTATAATACACATGAGGTGTATGATGAATTGATTCAATGAATTATCCTAAACATATAATTGATTTCTTAATCTAACCATATGCCTACGACAATAGATCACACAATTCAACAATACAAATTAAGCAATTAACAATCAATGATAGAAAATTATAAATCTAATCAATACATGAATTAAAATACATAGATCCCCAAAATTAACAAACAACTATCATATTGCTAATCTTATAAGGGAGATTAGCCTACCATAATCATAAGATAATTGACATAGACATTAAAAATCTTACAAGTCATGATAAACAATTAGGTTTACTACAAAAATTAGATGAAAACTCCCTTGGATTGACTCCAATGGTTATCTCCTTCCTTTCCTTGCAATTTTTCTCTCTTCCTTGCTTCTTCTCTTCACTTGGATAAGGATTTATGGTGAGATGATGATGGAGTGAATAGATGGATGAAGGTGATGAAGGATGTGGTGTAAAATGAAGGAATTGGTGTTTGGGGTGTGTGAGCAGCTGAATTTCGGATCCAAGATGATCAAAATATTGAATGAATTGGTATTTATACCCCTTGGAGACCTTCTAGAAAATATAGGAAAATATTCTGTTCTGGCACCGACATGACTCGTGTGCTGCAACACGAGTCGAGTCATGTCAGGGTTTCTCGATCAAACTTTACTCAAAACGGTACACGAGTCGTGTGCTGACGCACGGCCAAAGGATGGCCGTGTTGGATGTTTTCATGCTGCTACACGGCTACTCTTTACAAACCCGAGTTCGGTACACGCCATGTGCTGCAACACGGCTCATGTACCCTACACGGCCGGTCGTGTTGATGCTGCCTTGTTTCTTCTTCCTTGTTTTATCTCCCATCTCTGTTTTTCCTCCGTTTTCACATGTTTTATATATGTTTAAGTTCATTCACACACATTTCCATTAAAACACATAACACCACCAAGTAACACAAAAATACGGATAAAATCACATGAAAACGGACCTAAAAGACACTAAAATTTAGGTAAAAATATCACTCATCAGACGATACCTACATCTAGGGTTTTATTTGTTTCCTAATTTATCTTGTATTTTTAGGACATATGGGTAAGATCTATCTGACCCCCATGATTGTTCTTCATAACATCATGGGCTAAAACCGTTTTGGTAGATCTAGGGTTTTGAAGGTTTCTATGAATTAATTGAACTTTTGTGTGTATACTCCGTACAACACTGCTTGTGAATTTATTTTATATAAGACTATGTATTTTTAATTCATACTTACAATTGTTTTGTGCATCATTAACTGTTATGTAGAGTTTGAATACATATCTTGGTTATTGATTGAGTGCGTTCACTGCTGAGCAGGATTCTATGTTATGATCCTAAGTGAGGGAACTCTGAAACTTCATTAGAATTATCTTATATGAATACTTATTAATTGAATTGAATTTAGATTAGTAAGTAGAATAAAGTGGATAATTTTATAATACGTATAAAGGGAGATCATATCTGGTTAGAGTACCAATTGGCCAGGAAAATAATTGATACTGATAATACCTAGAAAGGGGAGCGAAATTATATCTCTTACTTTAAGGTTATTCATGCGTGTTACACACATATTTACTTATGTCTATAGAGTAGATTTGCATTGTTTAATGATGCGTTCATATTCCATAAGGTAGAGTCGGACATTGATACGCGAAAGGGAGATTAATTAGTGAAACTGGATTACCCTAGAGTTACCTATTCTCCTACTTGATTCACTTTTGTATTCTTCTAGTGTTTAATCTATTTTATTCGTTATTTTAATTAATTGTTTAGTAGTTAATAATTCTACATCTCAACTTTATTCCGACAATTCGTCTTAATTAATTTAATAAATAATTAAATTGATAATACGTCGTTCTTTGGGTTCGATATTTAACTTGGTCGCTTATCTAGGCTACAATAACATCCATCATACTAGGAAATCATGCTAGGTAGATCGCCTTATCCAAGTTCTCTTTGATTGATAGGGCGGAAGCTTGGTATGAGACTCTTGATGCAACAGACCGTACTACATCGGACCAACTGCAGCAGAAGTTCTTGAAAAGATACATGCCACCCTCTAAGGTGTTTAGAATGAATCAAGACATCGCTCAATATGTTATGAATCAAGGTGAGAAATTTCATGAGGCGTGGGACAGGTTCAAAGATATGCTCAGGCGGCGCCCACAGCATGTGATTTCTAAGGCTTAGTACATAAGTATCTTCTACTATGGATTGGATTGTGAGTCGTGTATTCTTATTGATGCATCATCAGGAGGAGCGTTGTTATCTAAGACAGCACTTGAAGTAGAAAAGTTGTTTGAAAATATCTCTATGAATTCACGTGACTGGCTTACAGAGATAGTAAGAGGATCTTGTGTAGTTTAAGGTGGCTTAAGTTGAACATCAAGTGGTGAAGCCAAATAGGGATTATGAGATCGTCTCTAGTCTAGCTAATGTCAATAAGCTACTAGAGTCCCAGGAGAAGCAGATTACAGAGTTGAAACAAAGGGGGTTGTTTGCCAATTTTTGTAGCACTCACGAGCAAGAATACTCGATCGTTGTAGTAGTATATCCCAAGAAAAATTATCAATCCACAAAGGAGTTATGTTCGGACTAGCAAAATACGTGAGCTCATGTTCATGTCGTTTTTGTAAAGATAATAGGGGGGTTTTGAGATTGATTAACCACTTAAGAAAGTAGCAAGTAAATAAAAATAGCAAATAAGAGAAACGACAAGTGAAGATGAATGAAAATAAAAGAGGATGGTGCTAAAGTTCAAGTATGAAAAACATGGGATTAGAAACATCCAAGCACACTCGATTCATATTATCATGCAAAAGGAATTCAACTCAATTGATGTAGACTAAGGGTGATCACGATTGTATCCTAAGCTCCCTATCGGGTTACAAAGGTTGTTGATCCATTTAGACTCCCAAAAGCACTTAAGATCAAAGCCCAACATTAACCCCTTCCATCTAGGTACTAGTTAGAATAAACTCTCCCTTTTTGTGTACAAAGGCCAACGAATGGATTGGTTCCCCTCATTGAATTCAAATATCCTTTCGGTAAAACCCAAATTCAATGTCTATTCATGCCTTCCTAATACTATAGAGGGTCGTTTCCGTCTCACTCCAAGCAATACATACATGAACATCATGAGAGCATTTAATTACCATAAATCAATTCATTGATCAACAATCCATTAAACCAATAATCAATTATGAGTAACAAACCATGCCATCACAACATCAAGACAAATAAATTCCATGAATAGAAATCAACATCAATTAAACCAAAAACCAATTTAATCCACATGATAATGTAAATCTAATATGATCTTCATGCTCCTAATCCCACTAGAGGGATTAGCCTAACATGATAAAAGTAATAAAACACATAAATGATTCATTACAAATATCCATAGTCTAAATCCAAAAGAAAATCAAAAGAGATATAAATCTTCCCCAACAATTTCTTGTAGGAAATCTTCAATACTCATGGATCTTCTTCTCTAGCTATTGATTTCTTGAGATCTCTCACACCCAATGGAAGGGATGAAGTTTTGATGAAGAATTAATGGAGATGATGAAGATGGATCAAGATGGATGAAGGTGGATGGAGATTAGGGTGTGAAATTGAAGGAAAGGTGTGTGATGTGTGTGTAGAAGGGTGGAATTTTGGATCCTTTCAATTGTTGAATAAATGGGTATTTATACCCCTTGGGGAACTTCTAGAAGTTTCTGGAAATTTCAGCAGTTTTGACACCTACACGGCTCGTGTGCTGTAACACGGCCTGAGTCGTGTCTAAGGCTTCTGGTCAAAGGCGAGCTCTGGACAGCGCACGGCTCGTGCGCAGCACACGGCCATAGGGGTGGCCATGTTGTATTTTCTGATGTTGTCATACGGCTTTCTGGACAGGGCCGTGCTTGGTGCACGGCCCATGTTTCTGCACACGGTCCGTGTCCTGCACTCGGCCATAGGGATGGCCGAGTTGGTGCTTCTGGCGTCAGCACACGGTCACCTCTTACAGGGCCGTGTTCTGTACACGGCCCGTGTAGGTGCAGACCCTGTTTTACTTCTTCCGTTTTTGCCCGTTCTCCCTCGTTTCAACTCCGAATTTAGATCCGCTTTAAGCTCATTCATACACATTTCTATAAAAACACAAAACACCACCAATTAATACACAAATACGGATAAAATAATACAAAAATACATATAAAAAGACACTAAAATCTAGGTAAAAATAGCTCTAATCAACCCCCCAAACTTAAGGTATTGCTCGTCCCCGAGCAACGAAAATGTCAAATCAAAAGGAGAAATTTTCACCTAGAAAAGACTAAACGAATATAAGTAATAACACATCGTTAGCAATAATAACAACAAACTATGCTAAGTCATCCTACAACATTAAAATCATGACATGAGAAATTAACAAGTTCAATCAAAAGAGAATAAAGTGTAATATAGTTCCTTTTAAGTCCAAGCCTCACAATGGATATTGATGTCTCTCAACACTCTTTTGAAATAGGGTAAATCACACTCATTAATCGATTGGCTCGACTCGCTATAAGCTTGCTCGCGGACTATATTCACAAACCACCAAAGTTTAAATTAATGATCAAAAAGGTCTTTAATTGGGATGTAATGATAGGCTCTTTGGTAGTGTACGAAGAATGTGGATAATAGTGACTAAACAAGTGTAAGTAATCGAAGAGATGGCCAATTTCCTCAACTTCTCCACTTTCCGTTTCTTCCTTTCTTTTCTTTACAATCTCAAGCACTATTCATTAGCTTCCTTGGATTGAGCTTCTTTTAATGCATGCTTCCTATCTTTGAATTTTGTTTACTTGAGCATTTTGATGTTGATTTGCTCCTTCTCTTGCTTTGAGGTTGCATGTCCATTTCTTACTTTTGCTCTTTTCATCCTTTTTCTTGCTTGTTTACCATTCCCTTTTCTTCTTTTGCTAATCAATCAATCCTTTCTAGCTACCATCTCCTCAATCACCCACACAAAGGTATATATAAGCTTGAATGGATAATTAAGGCTTGTAATGTGCTAAATTCACAAAAAATAGGCTTAAAGGCTCAAAATGGTTAACTAAGGATGATGTTCATGGTAAGGAACATATATGGCAATGACTATAATAACAATGATGGCCTTAGATCATTTCACTAATCTCCACTAATCGGGCTCTTTCCTATAGTCCTTGAACAAGTTCTAGCTTATCAAACACAACCGATCCACTCATGAAGAAATACCATGTTTGCATGGTTGAGGCTCAAATGCTCACAAGCTTGTGCTCGGACCTTAAGGAACTTATTACACCACATTCATCTCAAAATAGAACAAGTTAAGTAAAACATGTCACAATTTGAAAGTGTAGAGATTCTTAATCATAATTTGTCATTACTTATCACCACAACCTATCATCACTCACGTTCAAAAATGACTCACGACATCCCTAAACAAACCACCAAACATCCCAAGACAAGAATGAAAATACACACAACATACAAATAAGGACTCAACAAACAAGACACAACAAAAACACAAAACATGCAAAAACAAAAAATACCATCATCCATAAGAAAATTAAGCATACATTCATCCCAACCTTTATTGAAAATGAAATCCTAATATACGAAAGTAAACCTCCCACAAACATAACACATGAAGTAGCATGCTAGTCACAACAATCCAAATCAAAATCAATTCATTTCAAATAGTAAAATGATAAGGTGTAGAGTACTCCCTCGATAGGCATTTGGTAAGGAAAGCGTTAGCTCCAAGCTCCATCATGCTTCCAATACCTCTCATTCATGCTCAAACACTCAACAAACACCATTAGTTCAACAATTTCATTATGAATATGGACTATCATGCACTTCAACACCACCAATCATGCCAAAATCAACCCAAACTCATGAGAAAAATTTTAAAATTGACCCAATTTTACAAGAATCATACTCAAGTGGTGAGTCACACCACACACTCTCCCCCCAAACTTAAATCGAAACAAGAGTTGAGACTTAAGTTTGCAAAAAGTGGTGAGACTTACCCTTGTAGTTTCCTTTGGTGATCTTCTTGTGGAGAAGCCTATGCATCCAAACGAATCAAGTTATGTTCACCATGCACTAGCACCCCGCAAACTTAACTCGAGACAAGAGTCACGAATTAAGTTTGCAATAAATGGTGGAACATGTCAACTTGAATCCATGAAGCACTTCTCTTTTCTTCAATGAGCATTTTCTCCATGAGTACAATCAACCTACAAGGCCAAAACAAACAAGCAACAAAAGATAAAAAGAATGGGTTGCCTCCCATTTAGCGCTAAGTTTAACGTTTTCAAGCCGGACGAATTTTGAGATCATCTTTCAAATAAAGCATCTACAAAGAAGGTCTCCCTTTGTGATGGATCCACATAGTGCTTCACACGATGACCATTAACCAAGAACTCTCCCCCGTTCTCATCCATAACCTTTAGAGCTCCCCCATCAAGTACTTCCTTTACCACATAAGGTCCTCTCTATTTGGACTTCAACTTGCCCGGGAAAAGTCTTAGTCGAGAATTGAATACCAACACCTTTTCACCCTTTTCAAAGCTCTTCTTCCTCAAACGAGCATCATGCCACCTCTTGGTTTTCTCCTTAAAAATCCTTGAATTTTTATAAGCACTTTCTCTAAATTCCTCAAGCTCATTCAACTGCAAGAATCTTATCTTCTTCGAAGCTTTCATGTCAAAATTCAATTTCTTAATGGCCCAATAAGCTTTATGCTCTAACTCCACGGGAAGATGACAAGACTTGCCATAGACAATTTGAAAAGGAGACATACCAAGAGTGGTCTTGAATGCGGTTCGAAAGGCCCACAATGCATCATCAAGTTTATTAGACCAATCCTTTCTACTCACACCCACTGTTTTCTCCAAGACTTGTTTGATTTGTCGATTAGAAATTTCAGCTTGACCATTCGTTTGAGGGTGATACGGAGTAGACACTCGATGCTTCACTCCATAAGTCTTGAGAATGTTCTCCATGAGCTTATTTATGAAGTGACTACCCCCATCACTTACCAACACTCTAGGTACTCCAAATCTTGTGAAGATATGCTTCTTTAGAAACCCCATGACCACTCTAGCATCACTTGTTCTTGAAGGTATGGCCTCAACCCATTTCGAGACATAGTCAACCGCCAATAAGATGTATAGGAATCCATTCGATTGAGAAAACGGTCCCATGAAATCGATGCCCCACACATCAAATATCTCCACTTCTTGAAAGCTCTTAAGGGGCATCTCATCCCACTTGGAGATTCCTCCCATCCTTTGACAATGATCACAACCCTCTACAAATTTCTTACAACTCTTGAACAAAAATGGCCAATACAACCCCAATTGTAAGACTTTTTCAGCGGTCTTTTGAGCTCCAAAATGACCTCCACTAGGTGAAGAGTGGCAAAACTCCAACACACCATTCCATTCTTCCTCGGGCACACATCTTCGCACAAGAGAATCATTACACATCTTGTACAAGAATGGATCATCCCACAAGTAACTTTTAACATCATGAAAGAACTTCTTGGATTGATACTTATTAAGCTCATAAGGCCTCCTTCCACTAGCCAAGTAATTCACATAGTCCGCATACCACGGGCTTCCTTCTTGCTCCACTAAAGCCTCAATTTGATAGCAATCACACCTCAAGATTTCTTCATCGGGAAAAACCTCCTTGATTAACTCATAAGTACTTTCACAATGCTCCCTCGACTCTAACATTGAAAGATGGTCGGCTACCACATTCTCCGTGCCCTTCTTATCTCTCACTTCAATATCAAATTCTTGAAGAAGTAGTACCCATCTTATCACCCTTGGCTTTGCATCCTTCTTTGCCATGAGATACTTGATAGCGGCATGGTCGGTGTATACAATAGTTTTTGTTCCTACCAAATAAGGACGAAACTTATCAAATGCGTATACTACCGCCAAGAACTCTTTTTCGGTAGTAGTGTAGTTCCTTTGAGCCGCATCAAATGTCTTGCTTGCATAGTAAATGGCTTGGAATTTTTTCTCTCTTAGTTGCCCCAAAACCACTCCAAGAGCTACATCACTTGCATCACACATCAATATAAATGGCTCCTTCCAATCGGGGGTGATCAAGATGGGTGATGAAATCAAAGCTTCCTTTAGCACCTGAAAAGCATTTAAACAATTATCATCAAACTTAAATGGCACATCTTTTTCAAGGAGATGAGATAGAGGTTTAGAAAATGAAGAAAAATCCTTGATGAATCTACGATAGAACTCGGCATGACCAAGGAACGATCGTACTCCCTTCTCATTTGTTGGCAGTGGAAGCTTCTCTATAGCAACAACTTTGGCTCGGTCAACTTACAATCCCTTTGAAGAGATGTGATGTCCAAGTACAATGACATCATTTACCATGAAGTGGCACTTCTCCCAATTCAACACTAAATTAGAGTCTTGACATCGCTTCAAAACAATAGCAAGGTTAGACAAACAAATATCAAAAGAAGAACCAAACACCAAAAAGTCATACATGAACACTTCCATTATATTCTCAATTAATCCTTCAAAGATTGCCATCATACACCTTTGAAAGGTGGCCGGTGCATTGCAAAGTCCAAATGGCAATCTTCGAAAAGCAAATATTCCATAAGGACAAGTGAAAGCGGTCTTTTCTTGGTCTTCGGGTGCTATGAGAATTTGGTTATACCCGGAATACCCATCAAGAAAGCAATAAAACTCATACCCGGCCAACCTATCCAACATTTGATCCAAGAAAGTTAAGGGGAAGTGATCTTTACGTGTGTTTTCATTAAGCTTTCTATAATCAACACACACACGCCACCCCATCACCGTCCTAGTGGCTATGGTCTTATTTTTCTCGGTCTTCACTATAGTCATACCCCCTTTTTTAGATACTACATGCAACGGGCTCACATAGGGGCTATCACTAATAGGAAAGATCATATCAGAATCTAACCACTTAAGAACCTCTTTTTTTACCACTTCTTGCATAATAGGATTAAGTCTTCTTTGGTTTTGAATACAAGCTTTCCCTTCATCCTCAAGTCTTATCTTATGCATGCAAATTATTGGACTAATTCCCTTTAAATCATCAATACACCAACCAATAGCCGACTTATGCTCTTTAAGGACATTAAGCAATTTATCAAGTTGACTAGAGGTTAGAGATGATGATACAATTACCGGATATGTCTCACTTTCACCAAGGTAGGCATAAGCAAGATGATCGGGTAAAGGCTTCAACTCCACCTTCTTTTCCTTTTTATCTTCTTGATCGATTGGATCTCTTAGTGGTAAGAACTTTCCATTTCCCCTTGAGATGGCGGCTGCAACCTCTTGAGCTTCACTACAATCACCTAGATCAAGCAAACAATTAATCAATTCTTCATTTAAATCAAGAGAAGTAGTAGAAATATTAGAAAGAGATAGAGAATTGCTCAAGCAAAGTTCAAGTGGATCCTTGGTTACAATGGAAGGCCAACTCTCCTCGACACTTCCCTTTACAACATCCACACTTTTACATTCTTCATCATTCAGTGGATATTGCATGGCCTTGTGTAGAGAGAATACCACTTCATCATCATTAACTCTCAACTTCAATTCTCCTTTGTAGACATCAATAAGAGCTCTCCCGGTAGCAAGAAACGGTCTCCCAAGAATCAATGGCACATTTTCATCCTCCTCCATATCTAGAACAACAAAATCCACCGGAAAGACGAACTTATCAACTTTTACCAACACATCTTCAACTACTCCTTTTGGATGTGTCATAGATCGATCCGCCAATTGAAGTGTGATGGAAGTTGGCTTTACTTCACCTAACCCAAGCTTCTTGAATATGGAGAGAGGCATTAGATTAATGCTTGCACCAAGGTCACAAAGAGCCTTGTTCTTCTTGTTCTTTCCAATTTTACATGGTATAATGAAACTACCCGGATCCTTCAATTTTTGATGAAGTTTCCGTTGTAGAATGGCACTACACTCTTTGGTTAGATTAACCGTTTCATTTTCCACAAGACTTCTTTTCTTTCCCATGATGTCCTTCAAAAAACGAGCATAATGAGGCATTTGCTCCAAAGCATCGGCGAAAGGGATATTGATTTGAATTTTCTTGAAGATTTCAAGAAACTTTTTGAACCTCTCATCCAAACCCTTCTTCAAGAACCTTTGAGGAAAAGGAACCGGTACTTGAGTCTTGGGTATTCCCCAACTATCTCTTTCAACTTCAACTTCCTTTTCTCTTAACTCCTTTGCCTTCTTCCACTTTGGAATTCTCTCTATCTTCTCTTCTTCTTTCTTTTGCTCAACAATTTCTTTTTTCTTGCTTACTTCCTCCATTTCAATCTCCTCTTGCACCAACTCTTCTTCAACCTTTCTTTCCTCTTCCCTTTCAATGACAATACTATCTTCTTTAGGCATAGAAGGTTCCTCATACTCTTTTCCACTTCTAAGAGTGATAGCTTTGCAATCTTCTTTAGGATTAGTTACCGTGGTAGATGGAAACTTTCCTTGTTGGTGTTGAGATCCCACGGAAGAAGCAATTTGACCCATTTGATACTCAAAAGCTTTCATCCTATTGTCGGATTTCTTCTCATTTTCCTCCATTCTAGCCTCAAGCCTTGCTTCCCTCTTTTCCATTTGAGATTCAAGCTTAATATCTCTCTTTTCCATGTAAGCCCTTGTATCTTTCATGAATGCTAGCAATGTATCTTCCAATGATGACTTACCTTCTCCATTCAATGGCTTGGCACTTGGATCTAATCCCGGAGGAAATGACACGGCGGCTTGAGGATTAGAGTAAGAAAGATTTTCATGCTTCCTCGGAGCTTGATAATTTCCACTTGATTGATTGAAATTGCTTCCCCGAGCTTGTCCTTGATATCCTCCTTGAAAATTACCTTGATTAGAAGGATAATTACCTTGGAAATTCCCTTGATGATGGAAATTCCCTTGGTAATTTCTCCTATCTAAATAGGCAACATCCTCTACACTTTGCATAACATTGCTCTCATCATTCACCATAGAACTTGTGCTCCCCCCTTGACTTACTCCTTGAGTGATCAAATTCAATTGCTTTGTTAAAGCTTGGATACTCTCATTGAATTCTTTCATTCCTTCACTTTGGAACACATCACTCTTCACTTTATGCACACTTTCCACTTGAGCTACCGTTCCAAATGCACAACTTCCCAATACTCGCTCGGAAAGCCATTGATAAGCATTCATTGCAATATTTTCAAAATTTTCCACTGCTTTCATAGCATCCACTCCAAATATAGACCCTCCGGATGAGGCGTCTACATGCATTCGATGTTGTTGGCTCAACCCATGATAGAAGAAAGCCACTTGTTGATTCTCATGAAAATCATGTTGAGGACACTTTCGGAGCATCTCCTTGTAGCGTTCCCATGCTTCATAAAAACTTTCATCCGGAAGTTGCCTAAATTGAGTGATAAGGCTTTTCAATTGGAGAGTCTTTGAAGGAGGAAAGTACTTGTTTAGGAACCTTTGCTCAAGATCTTCCCATGTATTACAACTTCCCAAAGGAATTGCATTATACCATGCCTTAGCCTTGTCTCTTAAAGAAAAAGAGAACAACCTCATCCGAATAGCATCTTCCGACACTCCATTCATCTTAATGGTATTTGCAACCTCCAAGAATCTAGCTAGAAGCATGTTTGGATCCTCAAGAGGACCTCCCCCAAACTGATTTTCTTTGACCATGTTGATCAATCCGGTCTTGATTTCTAAATTATTGGCTTGAACCGGAGGAACCATGTTGTGCACGGCTCTCGATTGGAAGTAATCCCGGATTGCTCTAGGCCTTTGCAACTCTTGTTGTTAGAGTATCCTTTGAGCTTCTTGATTGGCAAGCACTTGCATATACTCTTGATTTTGAGCAATGAAGTTTCTAAACATCTCCATTTGGTCCTCTTGTATTCCTTCTTGTACCCCCCGTTGATCTTGTAATGGATCATGGGGTGGATTATGATTGACATTATCTCCACGTTGATTTTTCATATTTGTTCCTTTTTTAGCTCTTCGTCTCTCTCGCTTCCTTTGTCGCGCGGTCTTTTCTATCTCCAAATTCAAAGGAATGATCGATTGATTTCCCTTTGATCTTGTGATCATAAAACACCTACGAAAATTCAAAGAGTGAGACCACAAACAACAATAGTAAACAAAGTAAAAATAAAATAAAAAGTATCCTTATCAAGAACAACTAAAACAATAACACAGTACTCGACTAGTCCGTCAAACTCCCCGGCAACAGCGCCATTTTCTTGTTTGCTTATTTTTGTAGCACTCACGAGCAAGAATACTCGATCGTTGTAGTAGTATATCCCAAGAAAAATTATCAATCCACAAAGGAGTTATGTTCGGACTAGCAAAATACGTGAGCTCATGTTCATGTCGTTTTTGTAAATATGATAGGGGGTTTTGAGACTGATTAACCACTTAAGCAAGTAGCAAGTAAATAAAAATAGCAAATAAGAGAAACGACAAGTGAAGATGAATGAAAATAAAAGAGGATGGGTGCTAAAGTTCAAGTATGAAAAACATGGGATTAGAAACATCCAAGCACACTCGATTCATATTATCATGCAAAAGGAATTCAACTCAATTTATGTAGACTAAGGGTGATCACGATTGTATCCTAAACTCCCTTTCGGGTTACAAAGGTTGTTGATCCATTTTAGACTCCCAAAAGCACTTAAGATCAAAGCCCAACATTAACCCCTTCCATCTAGGTACTAGTTAGAATAAACTCTCCCTTTTTGTGTACTAAGGCCAACGAATGGATTGGTTCCCCTCATTGAATTCAAATATCCTTTCGGTCAAACCCAAATTCAATGTCTTTTCATGCCTTCCTAATACTATAGAGGGTCGTTTCCGTCTCACTCCAAGCAATACATACATGAACATCATGAGAGCATTTAATTACTATAAATCAATTCATTGATCAACAATCCATTAAACCAATAATCAATTATGAGTAACAAACTATGCCATCACAACATCAAGACAATTAAATTCCATGAATAGAAATCAACATCAATTAAACCAAAAACCAATTTAATCCACATGATAATATAAATGTAATATGCTCTTCATGCTCCTAATCCCACTAGAGGGATTAGCCTAACATGATAAAAGTAATAAAACACATAAATGATTCATTACAAATATCCATAGTCTAAATCCAAAAGAAAATCAAAAGAGATATAAATCTTCCCCATCAATTTCTTGTAGGAAATCTTCAATACTCATGGATCTTCTTCTCTAGCTATTGATTTCTTGAGATCTCTCACACCCAATGGAAGGGATGAAGTTTTGATGAAGAATTAATGGAGATGATGAAGATGGATCAAGATGGATGAAGGTGGATGGAGATTAGGGTGTGAAATTGAAGGAAAGGTGTGTGATGTGTGTGTAGAAGGGTGGAATTTCGGATCCTTTCAATTGTTGAATAAATGGGTATTTATACCCCTTGGGGAGCTTATAGAAGTTTCTAGAAATTTCAGCATTTTTGACACCTACACGGCTCGTGTGCTGTAACACGGCCCGAGTCGTGTCTAAGGCTTCTGGTCAAAGGCGAGCTCTGGACAGTGCACGGCTCGTGCGCAGCACATGGCCACAGGGGTGGCCGTGTTGTGTTTTCTGACGTTGTCGCATGGCTTTCTGGATAGGGCCGTGCTTGGTGCACGGCCCGTGTTTCTGCACACGGTCCGTGTCCTGCACTCGGCCATAGGGATGGCCGAGTTGGTGCTTCCGGTGTCCGCACACGGTCACCTCTTACAGGGCCGTGTTCCGTACACGTCCCGTGTAGGTGCACGCCCTGTTTTACTTCTTCTATTTTTGCCCGTTCTCCCTCGTTTCAACTCCAAAAATCATAGGTTTAAGCTCATTCACACACATTTCTATAAAATACAAAACACCACCAATAAATACACAAATACGGATAAAATAATACGAAAACACATATAAAAAGACACTAAAATCTAGGTGAAAATAGCTCTAATCAGGGGCCTAGTATGAAGCAGCACAAAGTGAAGAGTGTTAAAGATACATTCAATTTATACATGGCTAAGAATAATGCAAGGGTTGATCGTATTGAGGCTAGTATGAATACTAATTATGCAGATTTGTCTAAGCAGCTGAATGACCTAACTTTGTTGATGGGGCAGATGGCCGGAAATATGAATCAGCTGACGCAGACGTTGGAGAAAGAAAAGGTCCAGTCTCAAGGCATAATGAACCCAAAAGAGTGCGAAACCATCATGTTGAGGTATTGAATGCAGTATGAAGATCGATGATGCCATAAATGAATTCTGGAGCTTCAGAAAGCCGGTTCGACTAATACTCTTGTTCGAACTAAGTATGATATGCCGAACCAAGCACTTGGGAACATTCCAAACATAGCTGATGACCGATTCGACCTCTGTTCAAAAAAGGTATTGGTTGAATCAGCCCCTAAGATAGTCGAATAGAAAGTCACGGAAGAGAAAATTGTTTTCACGTGAGAATCACCTCAATCGGAGATCGGATGCAAAAGTTATGCTCGAAACAATAAAACTGCACAATCACGCCCAAGAGAGCCGTTTAACCAGCCGTTCGAGTTGAACAATCAAGCAATGAAGATGCCGATGGAGACTCAATCATGCAAGAGCATAGATGTGGTCTCTAACTTGTTTAATCTTGATTTTAATAGGACAGATGATTCTGAATTTGAGTGTAAGATTGACAATGAGGAGTCTAGAAAGCCATGGGAGGAAGGTAATTCCAAGGATTATATTTTTATGACCAAGAAAGGTGAGGTGCTGAATGTAGACAAGAAGAGGAAAATGAAGTATTTGAAGGTGAGGATGCGAGAAGACCTCCCTCTAATCCAGTAGTTCAAAAGGTTACATTCGTCGTGACTCTCTGATGTTAAACATGAGCGCCTATTGGGGGCTTGTCCCTTTCATTTTATTGCTTTATTTCTTTCATGTGAGTGAGGATTTATTATATTTGAGGTGCTCACACTTTGGTAATTACATCTCTTTTCAAACTTAGTTTTGAATTACGTTTTTACTAAGTTTGGGGTGTGATGTACTTACCTCGTCTTATGAGCACCGAGGGTATAATATTTTCTTTCGTTGGTTGTTTGTTTTTTAGGGGGTTGATTTTTTATGGCATATTAATATTTTAACCGGTGTTGATATGTCAATTTTTTTAACTTATCTAATATTTAGTGTGTTGTTTTTGTGTGTTTCCTAGTGTTAGTGGTCGAGTTTTTAATTTTTTATTTTTTCCGGTATCTCCTATTTTATTATTGATGAATCCTGTGATGATGAGGTATGTTGAGCTTTGATGATAGAAATAGGTAAACTGAGGCTTTGACTTGACCGAGTTGAACAACTCTAGGAGTTCGTGCATACGTTGAAGAAAAATCAGGTGCCTCGTTTCCTTATTCTAATTTTTATATGTGCTTTTAAATCATGTGAGTGAAAGGATTGAGTTTTTAGTTTTGGTGATCCATACGAGCTTGTAGTGTTTAATTTATGCTTGAAATTCATATGCTCTTGAAATTGATGAAGGAAGTGTACGTACTTAAATTATATTGTGATA
This sequence comes from Pogostemon cablin, assembly GCA_023678885.1. NCBI lineage: Eukaryota > Viridiplantae > Streptophyta > Magnoliopsida > Lamiales > Lamiaceae > Pogostemon > Pogostemon cablin. Next base: position 27,050,325 of record CM042967.1, read on the forward strand.
TGAAGTTCTGTGTACTTGTGAGATATTACTTACCATAAAAAGTGCTCTATTACTTGTTAAAAATCCATGTGAGATTTTGAACCTTATTGATCATGTACGCAATTACATTATATTTCTTTCAGGTGAGTATCGTTCTTATGTGTATATTCTAGAACTTGCCTTGAGTCTTCTTAAATATTCAAGATTAGTCTAGCAGATTACGAAAATGATATTAGGTCATCTTTGATTTATAGCCCATCTTTTCTCATATTCTTTACCTGAATTCATTAAATCCTTTGTTAGCCCATTTTTTGTCTTTTTAAATCAGTTCTTTTGATAGCCAATGAAGCTTAATAGAAGAGAGTGGTGATTTGAGGGATGATAAGGATGATGAAAGAAGAGTCTTAAAGATGAAAAGGAAAATTCTTGGAGTAGTGCTCAAATCTATTACTCCATGGGAACAAACACCCTAGGGTAGTGCTTAAATCTAGTACCCTATGGAGGATGTGAGAGGTAGTGCTCGAAACTGGTACCTCAAAAGAAAGAAAAAAAATAAAAAAAAGGTGAAGAAAAGGAGAATGATGGAGTTGAAGAGCTTGAAAAAGCTGAAAAAAAAATATGTTGTGCTTGAAGGAGAAATATGAGAGAGTTTGATGAGAATGTTGTGCTTGAATATAAAGTGATGAGGAAGAATGAAAGATCGAGAGAGATTGCAGCTTGATTGATCCGAGTTTTGAGTCACTTATCCATAAATTTCCTACCTTTTCCAAAGAGCCTACATTAAAACCAAATAAAAGACCTTTTTGATCAATGATTTGCTAGCTACAAGTAAAAAGAGAGTTGAGACAATTGGCAAGCTTATAGTTATGCATGCACTTGAATTGAATTTGAGCGTAAACACCTTAACCCATAAGTGTACATCTTTTACACTTGAGTGCTATTGATAAATACTTCCCGTGAGAACACGTGAATGGAGCATTTAAATTGGTGGTGATTGTCTTATCGTGTATGCTATGAATTGATTATTACATATAATGAGAGTTGCATGACCTAAGTTGAGGAAAATTGTATATTGAATGGGGTATTTGTCATAGTCCTTGTTTTCCCTCAAATTTTTTTACTGTCTTTCTTTTTATTTTTATTATGTTGCCTCGAGACGAGCTACGAGTAAATTTGGGGATTGATGAGAGTGAAAATAAGTGCTTTTGAGTGTCCAATTTAACATCTTTTGATGGGAATTGTTGTTATATATTAGCACAAATGTCATATATTTGATATATGTAAGAAAGAGGTTCGTTTGAGGTGTTTTATTATGTTTTAGGTGAAAAAATTATCAAAAGTGCAAAGTAGGAGAAAAGGTATAACTTGTGCAAGAATAGTGGAAAATACACGTCCAACTTGTATAATTTTTCTATATTTGTGTCGAGCTCAAAACTAGAAGTATCATACATGGTTAGAAAGCCACAGAAGAGAGGATCGTTTTAGCATAAGAAATACCTCAATTTTAATTCAAACGAGAAAGTTATGATCAAAATGGTAACGCCATACAAACTGTTCCTGTTCAGCATTGTTGTGCAACTTTGCAAGAATTTTTATACATTCAAATATTAAAATTTTTATGAATTCTTTATATGGATAGAAAGCAAGGAATAGAAGGTCGTGTAAGCGCAAGAATCACTCAAATCGGAGTTTGGATGTGAAAGTTATACGTGAAACGGTGAGACTGTGCAAGCTGATTCGACCTCACTTATTTGATTCGACCACTGGTTCGGGTCGAACCAGGAACCTGAAATTTTGTTACAGAGTAGTTTGACCTCCCTGATCTGATTCGACCAAGCCCAAAGGTTGAACCAAATGCTTGAACAACTCCAGATCCGTATTTTTACACCCCAGTGCATGTATTTTCGTGTTTTCCAAGAAAACTCATTTGAGGTCCATAAGGAGAGCTTACAAGTATAAAAGAGGATGTAGATCACACTAAGAACACCGCTTCCTACACCCTATAAGGGGGGATCACCCCCAAACCATCATCCACATCCTTTCTATCACTGTGAAGATTCATTTGTGGAATCAACAGGAGAACCAAGAGGAGAATTCAAGACAGAGAAAGACGAGACGATGCCCACATCTAGAGTTTTATTCATTTTCTAATTTATCTTGTATTTTTCGGACATATGGGTAAGATCTATCCGACCCCCATGATTATTCTTCGCAACATCATGGGCTAGAACCATTTTGGTAAATCTAGGGTTTTGAAGGTTCCTATGAATTAATTGTACTTTCGTGTGTATACTCCGTACAACACTACTTGTGGATTTATTTTATATAAGACTATGCATTTTTAATTCATACTTAGAGTTGTTTTGTGCATCATTAACTGTTATGTAGAGTTTGAATACATATCTTGATTATTGATTGAGTGCGTTCACTGTTGAGCATGGGGTGTCAATTTTATCCCCGAATGCAGGTATCTGCCGGATAATACTCTATTGGGTATGGATAGGGTAGGATATTTCAGATTTCGGGTAGGGTAGTACCTGTACCAGCATTAAAATGTTGAGGGTAAGGGTAGGGTATGGATTTTGTAAAATATCCGATTACCCTACCCAATTACCCGTTTATTTTATTACGCATTATATATTTTACATAATATATATTATATATTTTTATAATAACATAATATATACATAAACATAGTTCCATATATTTGTAGTTAATTGTTAGCATTATTGAATTAGTTTGTTTAACTATGCATTACTTTGTAATTTTATATAATTTAAATTTTAATAGTGTCATACTAATACATAATATATGAAAGTTACATGATTATATTTTTAAATTATTTATAAATTTATGAATTTCATAATATATTGCATTGATAATGATTTCTTTTAAATAAATTGGTCATGTATGTAGGATATGATAGGTCGAGATTTTATAGATAAGATAGGCCAGACATTATTATTCGCATTATTTTTTAAAGTTATGAGTAACCGTTTACCCGCGGATTATCCATGTACCCGATTGACAATATTCGTACCCTGCTCGATGATATATTTAAGGGTAATAGGGTAGGGTAAGGGTCCTAAAAATATGATTGAGGGTAGTATATGGATTAGACATACCCGTACCATACCCTACCCGTTTACACCCCTAGCTGAGCAGGATTTTATGCTATGATTCTAAGTGAGAGGACTCCGAAGCTTTATTAGAATGAATATTTATTAATTGAATTGAATTCGGGTTAGTAAGTAGGATAAAGAGGATAATTTTATAATACCTATAAAGGGAGATCATATCGGGTTAGAGTACCAATTGGCCAGGGAAATAATTGATACTGATAGTACCTAGAAAGGGGAGTGAAATTATATATCTTACTCCAAGGTTATTCACATGTGTTACATGCATATTTACTTGTGTCTATAGATTAGATTTGCATGGTTTAGTGATGCGTGCATATTCCACAAGGCAGAGTCGGACATTGATACACGAAAGCGAGATTAATGAGTAAAACTGGATTACCCTAGAGCTACCTATTTTTCTACTTGGTTCACTTTTGTATTCTTCTAGTGTTTAATCTATTTTATTTCTTCTTTTAATTAATTGTTTATTTAGTAGTTAATAATTCTACATCTCAACTTTATTGCCACAATTCGTCTTAATTAATTTAATAAATAATTAAATTGATAATACGTCGTCCTTTGGGTTCAATATTTAAATTTGTCACTTATCTAAGCTACAATAACATCCTTCATACTTGAGAATTAATTGTGCTTTGAGAAAACGCCAATCAAGTAACAACTTCTAAATAATCTTAGATTGGGTCTTAAAGATCAAATTGTTTTTCCTTAATTAAGTTTTTTTCTACGCAGTTCTGGGACATGCAAGTTTTATACTACTTTAATATTAAAGTATACAACTATCTGAGACTGTTGAATTTGAGAATGGTAACGGGTAGGATACCCACTTATTTTGGGGTATTAGTACCCATATCCAATTAAAAAATAACTATTCGTATTCGTACATGCCCCTGTTTAAAAATTTTATTATAGCATCATGTTTAGTGTGAAATTTTGCATGTTTTAAGGTCCGATTTAGCATCGTTTTGTGGATTTTATGTTTGTATTTTAGCACTAAATGATTAGTATTCATATATTTAAGATATTGGTGCATTTGAGGTGTTATTTTATATTTTTATGTGAAAAACGGATTAAATGTACAAAATTGGAATGAAGAGTGGAATCATGAAAGAATGCTGAAAAACGCATGTCCAATTTGCATAATTTTTGTGTATTTGTATAGATGTCCAAACTCATCATGTGATATATGGTTGGAAATCTACCAAAGAGAAGGTCATTTTGGCTCAAGAAACACCTCAATTGGAGGTCAGATGAGGAAGTTATGATCAAAACGGTGAAGTCGCGCAAGCTGTGCCGACCAGCTCAACTCGTTCCACTTTTGCACGACTTGTGCCCTTCAAATGTTAGATTTTTTGTGAGTTCTTTAAATGGATATGAAGCTGAATAAGAGAGAATTGCGTGAGTATAAAAATCTCCTCAATCAGGGTCCGAATGAAGAAGTTATGAGCAAAACTGTGAGGTCGCGCAGGCTGCCGACGAGTGGTACGACCCGGCGGCCAATTTTTGGCTCGTACGCGTTTTAACGTGAAAAATCCTATTTTGAGGTAGAATTCAAAAATTTCGAGCCCTCAACTATAAAAGGAGCCCTTGGGGTGTCCCAAACTCTAACTCTCCATAACTCTCTACCAGGGGCGGATCTAGTTAAGGTACATGGGGGTACAGTTGTACCCCTAAATTAGAAAATAATTAGTATAGATATAGTATGTGTTCATCTAAGTTATCAATAGATTGGTGGTAAGGGGCATACTTACCGCAGCGGAGGTCTTGTGTTCGACCCTTGATGGTTGGTCTTTTTGTCCTCTTTTATTTATATTTATATATTTATTTTATTTTCATTCTTTAGGTTTTAATCCTTTTTTTTACTTTTATTTTCTCTCAATCTCTTCTTGTTAATGTTATACTGCATCTTTTCTTTTAATATTTTTTATTTTATTTTAACACGGTTTTTTTTTTCATTTCTTTATTCACGTATAATAACGTATTAATATTCATGTTACATTAAATCATTCAAATTTTCCTCAATCGTTTGCTACTCAAATTATTACATGTCGTACCCCCAATTTCTAAATCCTGAATCCGTCCCTACTCTCTACAACTCTTCATACTTTTCCATACCCTTACCGTCACCATCCCGGAGAGTTCATCAGTGTTGCTTACTTGAGAAGGAGAACAAGAAGATTCAGAATCATGGAGGAAAGAATGGAGAATCACGTCAGATCTAAGGTTTTCTTATTCTTTCTTTTAAGCTTTTAAATTATAAACCTATGGCTATGCTTTCATACCTAACAATGTGTGTTGCCTGTAACAGCATGGGCTAGTACTTCTTGGATAGTGCTAGATTTTGAAGGTTGAATTGGTTTGAATTGATGATCTAGAATAGGTTGGATACCTGCAATATACTTATTCCCTTATTAATGCTTTGAATTTAGACTTATATTTTTATCTTATATGATCTGTCCTCATGCGTGTATATGTCATTGGCTTATGCATATTTATGCTTGTTGCTTATGTTATATAAGAATTATATTTGTCGACCTGTTATGGGTAAAGGGGATCTAACCATATAACCTTTATTCATTAGAATAATTAATATTAGACACTTAATATATTTATTAATTACCATTCTACATGATTTAGTTTCTTAGATTGTTAAGTGGGAATTAGGGATTAATTCTTAAGTACCTATTGTTGCACATTTTCTTCGCACGTAAAATTAATTTAATTATTTACTAAATTAATTAAGACTAGGCAATTAAGTTTGAGGATTTAATCTAACAACTAAAAGACTTAAATTAAATAACAAATAAAATAATGGCACTTAGAAGAATACGAAAGTGAATTAAGTAAGAGAATAGGTAGCTCTAGGAAAATCCAATTTCACTCATTAATTTCCCTTCCGTGTGTTGATGTCCGACTCTGCCTTGTGAAATATTGACGCATCACTAAACCATGCATATCTACACTATAGACACAAGTAAACATGTGTGCAACACGTGTGAATAACCTCGGAGCAAGAGATATAATTCCACTCCCCTTTCTAGGTATTATCAGTATCAATTATTTCCCTGGTCAATTGGTACTCTAACCCGATATGATCTCCCTTTATAGGTACTATAAAATTATCCTCTTTATCCTACTTAATAACCTGAATTCAATTCAATTAATAAGTATTCATATATGATAGTTCTAATAAAGCTTCGGAGACCCTCACTTAGAATCATAACATGGAATCTGATGAGTGTGATAATTCACGAATATTGCGTCTGGATTTGTGCTATTATGGAGTGTTTGAAGGATGAAATCGATTAAAAACTAATAAATATTTTGAAAAGGCATGAATCAGGTGTTGATGGAGCTATTTGAGTGGTTTTTCGAAGGAAATCGGAGTGGAAGTATTGAATACGGAAGAAAGAAAGTCGAAGCCATCCGTTTGGGCGAAGAAAGAGTTTGATTCAACCTGAAGGAAGTCAATTCGACCTGCCCTTCAAGTCGAATTGACAACACAACTTGTATAGGATGTCGATTCAACCACGACTTGGGGATTCGACCTGGGCATCAGGTCAAATTGAGGTCAAATTGATTGGCTGGGATGCCGATTCGACCTCATCACATCGATTCGACCTAATCAATTGGTCGAATCGAATGCCTGAGATTTACAGTAGGCTGGTTCGACTTGTGCTGGTTGATTCGACCTGTTGTGGAGATCGAATCGATGCTCGAAAACTTACTATATTCGTATTTTTGCACCGTCAATGCGTGTAATCACTTGAAAAGCCCATTCCAGGCCTGGGAGGCGAAATTGCAAGTATAAAAGAAGACGTATGCAGCAGTAGAGAATAATCAACAATACAAGAGAGGAGAAGAGAGGCCACAACCATACCGCACCCCACAAGGGGGGATCACCCCCCGACCATCATCCTTTCCTCCATCTATCCATCACTTTGAAGATACATCTGTGGATTTAAGAGGAGAACTAAGAGGAGAATTCAAGAGCGAGAAGGACACGATGACGCCACATTTAAGATTTATTCATTTTCTAATTTATCTTGTATTTTCCAGACATCCGGGTAAGATCTATCCAACACCCATGATTGTTCTTCACAACATCATGGGCTAGAGCCTTTTTGGTAGAACTAGGGTTGTGAAGGTTTTATCTAGTTAATTGAACTTTCGTGTGTACACTCCGTACAACACTACTTGTGGTTATATTTTATATATGATTGTGCTTTATTAATCCATACTCACAGTCGTTTTGTGCATCATTAACTGTTATGTAGAGTCTGAATACATATCTTGGTTATTGATTGAGTGCGTTCACTGCTGAGCAGGATTCCATGTTATGATTCTAAGTGAGCGGACTCCGAAGCTTCATTAGAACTATCATATATGAATACTTATTAATTGAATTGAATTCGGGTTAATAAGTAGGATAAAGAGGTTAATTTTATAATACCTATAAAGGGAGATCATATCGAGTTAGAGTACCAATTCTAGGGGAAATAATTGATACTGATAGTACCTAGAAAGGAGGTGAAATTATATCTCTTGCTCCGAGATTATTCACACATATTACACGTATGTTTACTTGTGTCTATAGAGTAGATATGCATGGTTTAGTGATGCGTCCATATTCCACAAGGTAGAGTCGGACACCAACACACGGAAGGATAGTTAAGTAGTAAAACTAGATTTTCCTTGATCTACCTATTCTCCTACTTGATCCACTTTCATATTCTTCAAGTGACTTTATTTTATTTGTTATTTTAATTACTTGTTTAGTAGTTGATAATTTCATACCTCAATTTTATTGTCATCTTGTCTTAATTAATTTAGATAATAATTAAATTAATAATACATCGTCCCTTGGGTTCGATATTCACTTGGTCATCTTTCGAAACTACAATTGATATCCTTCATACTTGGGGATTAAATTATGTATTGAGAAAACACCTATCAAGTTCTTGGCGCCGTTGTCGGGGATGGCTATTATTATTAGTTTATTATTTCTACTTTGATTAAGACTTTTATTTGTGATTATTTATTTCTATCTAACCTTGAATTTTTCTGAGGTACTTGTGCACTAGGAAAAGGAAAGGAAGGAATAACACACTGTGCTAAACATGGCCAGAGCAAGGCAGAATCCGGATAATATTGCAATCCGTGAAATTTTCACAAACTATGGGATTGACAACATGGGGCTGATAGGAGCAAGGGGGAAGATAATGATTTTGAGATACATCCCGCTCTTATTAATATGGTAGATAAGAATCCCTTTCCTGGAGGTTGTTTTGAAGATCCATATCAGCATCTCCGAAGATTTCTTGGTTATGCAAACACTCAGAAGGGTGCTGGAGCTAATCATGATGCTAGGTGGATAGCCTTATTTAAGTTCTCTTTGATTGATAAGGCGGAAGTTTGGTATAAGACTCTTGATGTAACAGATTGCACTACATGGGACCAACTGCAGCAGAAGTTCTTAGAGAGATACATGCCACCCTCAAGGATCTTAAGAATGAAGCAAGAGATCACCCAATTTATTATGAATCAGGATGAGAAATTTTATGAGGCATGGAATAGGTTTAAAGACATGCTCAGGAGGTGTCCACAACATGGAATACCTAAGGCTGAATACATAAGTATCTTCTACTATGGATTGGATTGTGAGTAGCGTATTTTTATTGATGCATCATCAGGAGGAGCGTTATTATCAAAGACAGCACTTGAAGCAGAAAAGTTATTTGAAGACATCTCTATGAATTCACGTGACTGGTCAGTAGAGAGAGATAGAGGATCATATGTACTTGGCAAGGTGGCGCAGGTTGAACATCAAGTGAAGCCGAATAGGGATGATGAGATCGTCTCTAGTCTAGCTGACATCAACAAGCTACTAGAGTCCCAGAAGAAGCAGATTACAAAGTTGACACAAAGGGGGCCTAGTATGAAGCAGCAATAAGTGAAGAGTGTTGAAGATACCTTCAATTGATACATGGTTGAGAACGATGCAAGGGTTGACCACATCGAAGCTAGAATGAATGTTGATCATGCAGATTTATCAAAGCAATTGAAGGACCTAACTTTGATTATGGGACAGATGACCATGAATGTGAATCAATTGACACAAAAATTGGAAGATAAAGCCATCACGTTAAGGTCTGGAACACAGTACGAGGAACCAATGAGGCCAAAATTAGAATTAGAGACGTCGAGCTCAATTCAACCCCAATTTGACCTGCACTATAGGTCGAATCTAACAAGGGAGGTCAAATTGGCCCACTGGATGTGATTTGGAAGCACCAGCGCCTCGATTCGACCAACATCCATTTGATTCAACCTGGCACTCAGGTCGAATCTAATTCGAATCCACCCATCCAGAGCACTCTGTTTTGTCAGAAGCCCGATTCTACCAACACCATGTCGATTCGACTAGACCTTCAGGTCATATCCAGGTCAAATTAGAGGGTAGAAATCTTATAGAGAGTCGATTCGACCTGGGGGAGTTCGATTCGACCAGACCTTCAGGTCAAATAGAATAAACAGAGGGAGAATCATTTTCCAGAAGATCAATTCGACCACTACATACCCAATTCGACCTGCAGCCCTGGTCGAATCTAGGTTGAATCGTTCTGTCCTGCACTATTTTCCACGCAGAATGCTTTACATGATGTTGATGCTACTCCCGTACCATCCTAAGGATAGAATACTAAGCTTATAGTTGAGAAGAAGTGGGAAAGAGCAAAGAGGTTGAGAGCTGAGATGCTTAGACTGCAGATGGATAATGAAGATGTGGTTTTCTCTCTTGATCATGCAATAAAGATGCCCATGGAGACTCAATCGTGCAAGAGCATAGATGTGATTTCTAACTTATTTAATCTTGATTTTTCTAATATAAATGATTCTGAATTTAAGTGAAAGATTGACAAGGATGTGTCTAGACAGCCATGGGAGGAAGAAAATTCCAATGATCATATTTTTGTGACCAAGAAAGGTGAGGTATTAAGTGTAGACAAGAAGAGGGAAAGAAAGTATTTGAAGGTGAGGATGCGACAAGACCATCCTCCGATCAAGTAGCCTACAAAGGTTACATCCGTCGCGACTCTCCGACGTTAAACTTGAGCGCCTGTTGGGGACTTTTCCTTCCATTTTATTGATTTATTTTTTCGTGTGAGTAAGAAATTTTTATATTTATGGTGCTTACTAATCGACAATTACATCTCTTTGCAAACTTAGTTTCAACTTACGTTTTACTAAGTTTGGGGGGGTGTGTGATGTTATTACCTCATTGCAGCACCAAGAATACAATATTTTCTTTGTAATGTTTGCTAGGGGAGTTGATTTTTTACAGTATGTTGAAACTTTAATCGATTTTGACGTGTCAATTTTTTGCAATTTGCCTAGTGTTCAGTGGTGTTTCTAGTGTGTGTGGAGTCGATTAGATAGTCAATTGAGTCTTTCGTTTAGTTCTCCTATTTTATTATTGATGAATCTGTGATGATGAGTTTGTTTGAGCTCTAATGATAGAAAAAGGTAAAAGAGTGGCAAGACGAGTTCTACGCTGAGGAACTCGTGTATATGTTGAAGAAAAATCAGGTGCCATCGTTTTCTTATTTTAATATTTATGTGCTTTTAATTAGTATGGGTGGAAAGATTGAGTTTATATTTTTGGAGATCCATGTGAGCTCATATTGTTTAAATTGTCTTGGAATTCATATGCTCTAGAAATTGATGAAGGAAGTGTACTTGAATTATATTGTGATATGAAGTTCTATGTGTACTTGTGGGATATTACTTACCATGAAAAGTGCTCTATTACTTGTTAAAAATCCATGTGAGATTTTGAGCCTCGTTGATCATGTTACATAATCACATGATATTTCTTTTCTGGTGAGTATTATTCTTGTGCGTGTATTCTAGAACTTGCCTCTTGTCTTACTTGAAACTATATGTGTGTTGGATGATGGGAGATGATTTAAGGCCATCCTTGAATTTATGAGTCACTTTGCCAAAAATTTTCTACCAAATAATTATATATCCGTAGTTAGTCCTTTTGAGCCTGAAAGCCTTATTTCTTTGGCAACCTACGAAGATAGCCACTTTGATATCCTATTTGAGCCTTAAATTCCTATATTTACTGGAGAATTAAATGTTGTCAAAGTGTGTGAGTTGATTTTGATGGAGTTTGAAAGGAATAAAATATTTGGAGCTGTATAAATGATTATGAGCTTAAAAATAAGTTGCTCAGGGGTAGTGCCCGAAACTGGTTCCCCGAGATGTTAGAGGTAGTGCCCGAAACTGGTACCTCAGAAAGGAAAGAAAAAGTATGTTGAGCTTGAAGGAAAGAAGAGAAAAGAAAATTAGAAGAGCATGAAGTTGGATAGCCTTGAAGTGTAAAAATCTGCAGTACAAAAGATCTCCGATTTTAATTCTCTTCTAATTAAGTCTCTTTATCCATATGTTTCTTACCCTTACCAAAGATCCAACATTACATCTAAAAGAAAAGTCCTTTTTGATTCCATTGTCGAATCATACTTTTAGTGGTGGAGAGTATGAGACTTTTGGCAAGCTTATAGTTATGCATGCACTTGAATTGAATCTGAGCGTAAACACCTTTACCCATAAGTGTACATCATTTACACTTGAGTCGAGATATATACTTCCCGTGAGAACATGTTGATGGAGCATTTGAATTGGTGGTGATTGTCTTGACTTGTATGCTGTGAATTGATTATAACATATAATTAGAATTGCATGACCTAAGTTGAGGACAATTGTATTGGGTATGTATCATAGTCTTTGTTTTCCCGCCAATTTCCATACTCTCTTTCTCTTTATTTTTATTTTGTTGCCTCGGGACGAGCAACGGGTAAGTTTGGGGGATTGTTGAGAGTGGAAATTAGCGTATTTTACTGTCCAATTTAACACCTTTTGATGGAAATTCTTGTTATATCTTAGCACAAGTATCTTATATTCATTATATGTGAGAATAAGGTGCACTTGAGGTGTTTTGTTGTGTCTTAGGTGGAAAAATGATGAAAAGTACAAAGTTGGAGAAAATGTGCAATTTGTGCAAGAAGGTTGAAAATGCACATCCAACTTTTATAATTTTTCTCTGTTGTACTTGTTGATCTCGTGAATTATACACGACTCCTTTGTTTGATTGCGTTGCCTCTGGACGAGCAATATGCAAGTTTGGGGGTTTAATAAGTGTGATAATTCACAAATATTGTGCCTGAATTTGTGCTATTATGGAGTGTTTGAAGGATGAAATTAGTTGAAAACCGATAAATATTGTGAAAAGGCATGGATCAGGTATTGATGGAGCTATTTGAGTGGTTTTTCGAAAGAAATCAGAGTGGAAGTGTTGACTACGGAAGAAAGGAAGTCGAAGCCATCCGTTTGGGCGAAGAAGGAGTTTGATTCGACCTGAAGGAGGTCAATTCGACCTGCCCTTCAGGTCGAATTAGTAACACAACTTGTACAAGATGCCGATTCGACCACGACATGGGGATTCGACCTGGGCATCAGGTAGAATCGAGGTCGAATTGATTGGCTGGAATGCCGATTCGACCTCGTCACGGGTCGAACCAAACACCGGGACTTACAGTAGGTTGGTTCGACTTGTGGTGGTTGATTCGACCTATTGTGGAGGTCGAATCGATGCTCGGGAACTTACCATATCCGTATTTTTACACCGTCAATGCGTGTGATCACTTGAAAAGCCCATTCCAGGCCTAGGAGGCAAAATTACAAGTATAAAAGAAGGCTTATGAAGCAGTAGAGAATAATTCACAATACAAGAGAGGAGATGAGAGGCCACAACTATACCGCACCCCACAAGGGGGGATCACCCCCGACCATCATCCTTTCCTCCATCCATCCATCACTTTGAAAATTCGTCTGTGGATTCAAGAGGAGAACTAAGAGGAGAATTCAAGAGCGAGAATGACGCGATGATGCCACATCTAGGGTTTATTCGTTTTCTAATTTATCTTGTATTTTTCGAACATTCGGGTAAGATCTATCCAACACCCATGATTGTTCTTCACAACATCATGGGCTAGAGCCTTTTTGGTAGAACTAGGGTTGTGAAGGTTTTATCTAGTTAATTGAACTTTCGTGTGTACACTCCGTACAACACTACTTGTGGATATATTTTATATATGATTGTGCTTTATTAATCCATACTCACGGTCATTTTGTGCATCATTAACTGTTATGTAGAGTCTGAATACATATCTTTGTTATTGATTGAGTACGTTCGCTGCTGAGTAGGATTCCATGTTATGATTCTAAGTGAGGGGACTCCGAAGCTTCATTAGAACTATCATATATGAATACTTATTAATTGAATTGAATTCGGTTAATAAGTAGGATAAAGAGGTTAATTTTATAGTACCTATAAAGAAAGATCATATCGAGTTAGAGTACCAATCCTAGGTGGAAATAATTGATACTGATAGTACCTAGAAAGGGGGTAAAATTATATCTCTTGCTCTGAGGTTATTCACACATGTTACACGCATGTTTACTTGTGTCTATAGAGTAGATATGCATGATTTATGATGTGTCCATATTCCACAAGGCAGAGTCGGACACCAACACACGGAAGAGAAGTTAAGTAGTAAAACTGGATTTCCCTTAAGCTACCTATTCACCTACTTGATCCACTTTCGTATTCTTCAAGTGACTTTATTTTATTTGGTATTTTAATTACTTGTTTAGTAGTTGATAATTTCATACCTCAACTTTATTGTCATCTTGTCTTAATTAATTTAGATAATACTCCCTCTGTCCGGATTCAAGGGTATCATTTGCTTTTGGGCACAGAGATTAAGGAGTATTGTTATTTAATATATAGCGGGTAATTGTATTAGTGGAGGTGTGGGTCCCATTTTTAGTTGTATTAGTGAGTGTGTGTGGATAAAAAAAAATGAGACCCTTGGGGGCGGACGGCCAAAATGAAAAAATGATACTCTTGAAAGCGGACAGAGGGAGTAATTAAATTGAAAATACACCGTCCTTATGTTCGATATTCACTTGGTCACCTTTCGAAACTGCAATTGATATCTTTCATACTTGGGGATTAAATTATGTGTTGAGAAAATGCTCATCAGAATCGTGCTCAGCAGTGAACGCACTCAATCAATAACCAAGATATGTATTCATACTTTACATAACAGTTAATGATGCACAAAATGCCCCTGAGTATGAATTAAAAAGGCACAATCATATATAAAATAAATCTACAAGTAGTGTTGTACGGAGTTTACAAACAAAAGATCAATTAATTCATAAAAACCTTCACAACCCTAGTTCAACCAAAAAGACCCTAGCCCATGATGTTACGAAGAACAATCATGGGTGTTGGATAGATCTTACCCGAATGTCTGGAAAATTACAAGATAAATTAGGAAATGAAATAAATCCTAGATTTGGGAGTCGTCGCGTCCTTCTCCATCTTGAATTCTCCTCTTGGTTCTCCTCTTGATTCCACAGACTATTCTTCAAAGTGATGGATGGATGGATGAAAGGATGTGGATGATGGTTGGGGGTAAACCCCACTTATGTGGTGTAGGATGCTTGTGGCCTCTCTCCAATTCAATCTCTATTCATCTCTTGGTGTAATCTACATCCCCTTTTATACTTGTAAGCTCTCCTTATGGACCTAGGATGGGTTTTTTCTTGAAAAACATGCAGAACACGCACTTGGGGTGTAAAAATCGGATTCGGACGCGTCCCAGGCATGGAGTTCGACCTAGGGTTCGACCTAGGGCTTGGTCGAACCCTAGTTGAATCGAAATCGGCGATAATTCGCATTTCAGGATTCTGATTCGACCAAAATGGCTTTAGTTCGACCAAGGGGTCTGGTCGAACTGAACTGTCATGGTCAAATCACACTTGCGCTGTCTCACTGTTATGCGTATAACTTCCACATTTAAGCTCCAATTTGAGTGATTCTTGCACTCACGCGATTCTCTCTTCCTTGGTTTTTTATCCATATAAAGAAATCATAAAAAATCTAAGGTTTGAACGTGTAACAAGTCATGGAATGTGACACAGCCGTTCTGTTCGACACAGCTCGGGCGACGTCACTATTTTGCTCATAACTTCCTCGTTTGGATTCCGATTGAGTTGTTCTTTATGCCAAAACGGCCCTCTCTTCAATGGATTTCAAATCATGTATCTCAATACCAGTTTTGATCTCCATACAAACACAAAAAAATTACACAAATTGGGCGTGCGTTTTTCAGCATTCATTGCACAAGTTGCACCTTTTCTCCAACTTTGCACTTTTGATCCTTTTTTCACCTAAAATACAATAAAACACCTCAAGTGCACATTTTTCTCACATATATTGAATATAAGACTCTTGTGCTAGTATATGACAACAATATCAATCAAAAAGGTGTTCAATTGGACACTAAAACACGCTAATTTTTACTCTCATCAATCCCCCAAACTTACCCGTTGCTCGTCCCGAAGCAACAAAATAAAAATAAAGATAGAGAGAGTAAGAAAATTAGCGAAAAAACTAGGATTATGACAAATACCCCATTCAAAATACAATTGTCCTCAACTTAGATCATGCAACTCTCATTACATGTAATAATTAATTCATAGCATACAAGATATGGCAATTACCACCAATTTAAATGCTCCATCCACAGGTTATCACGGGAAGTATATATCTCTCGCACTCAAGTGTAAAAGATGTACACTTATAGGTTAAGGTGTTTACGCTCAGATTCAATTCAAGTGCATGCGTAACCATAAGCTTGCCAAATATCTCAAACTCTCCACCACTACAAGTATAATTCGACAATAGGATCAAAAAAGACTTTAGTTTTGGATGTAATGTTGGCTCTTTGGTTAAGGTAGGAAATATATGGACAATGTGACTCAAGTAGTAGAGAACTAAAGCTGATTGATCACTTCAACTTTCATCCTCTTTTTCTTTTCAATGCGGACGATTTTCATTCCTTCTCCACCTTCAAGCACAACAATTTTTCTTTCTTCTCTTTTTTCCTTCTTCTCGAGGTACCAGTTTCGGGCACTTTTTTCAGCTCATATTTTTCAGCTCATAATCACTTGTACAGCTCTAAATATTTTATTCCTTCCAAACTCTATGAAATCAATTCACACACTTTGACAATATTTAATTCTCCACTAAATATAGGAATTTCAGGCTCAAATAGGATATCAAAGTGGCTATCTTCGTAGGTTGCCAAAGAAATAAGGCTTTTAGGCTCAACGGGGCTAACTACGAATAAACATCATTTGGTAAGGAATTATTTGGCTAAGTGACTCATAAATTCAAGGATGGCCTTAGATCATCCCCCATCATCTAACACACATGTAATTTCAAGTAAGACAAGAGACAAGTTCTAGAATACACACACAAGAACGATACTCACCAGAAAGAAATATCATGTGTTTATGTAACATGATCAACGAGGGTCAAAATCTTACATGAGTTTTTAACAAGTAACAGAGCACCTTTCATGGTAAGTAATATCCCACAAGTACACATAGAACTTTATATCACAATATAACTCAAATACACTTTTCTTCATCAATTTCAATAGCATATGAATTCCAAGCACGATTTAAACAATATAAGCTCACATGGATCACCAAAAATATAAACTCAATTCTTTCACTCCCTGAATTGAAAGCACATATAAAAATTAGAATAAGAAAATGAGACCATCTGATTTTTCTCCTTCAAAATGTTCACGAGCTCCTCGAGTTGTTCAACTCGGTCAGGTCAAAGCCTCAGTTTACATGTTTCTCTATCATCAAAGCTCAAACACTCATCACAGATTCATCAATAATAAAATAAGAAAACTAGAAGAAAGAATCAATTGACTATCTAATCGACTCCAAACACTAGAAACACCACTGAACACTAGGCAAATTATAAAAAAATTGACACATCAAAACCGATTAAAGTTTCAACATACCGCAAAAAATTAACTCCCCTAGCAAACATTACAAAGAAAAGATTATACTCTTGGTGCTTCAATGAGGTAAGAACATCACACCCCCCAAACTTAGTAAAAACGTAAGTTAAAACTAAGTTTGCAAAGAGATGTAACTGCCGATTAGTAAGCACCTTAAATATAAAAATTTCTTACTCACACGAAAGAAATAAAGTAATAAAACGGAAGGAAAAGCCCCCAACAAGCACTCATATTTAACGTCGGAGAGTCACGATGGAATACCGCTTTTGAACTTCTGGATAAGATGGCGGTCTTCTCGCATCCTCACCTTCAAATACTTTCTTTCCCTCTTCTTATTGACACTCAGCACCTCACCTTTCTTGTTCACAAGTATATAATCCTTGGAATTTCCTTCCTCCCATGGTTGTCTAGACACCTCTTTGTCAATCTTCCACTTAAATTCAGAATCATCTATCTTAGAAAAATTAAGATTAAACAAGTTAGAAATCACATCAATTTTCTTGCATGACTGAGTCTCCATGGGCATCTTCATTGTTTGATCAAGAGAGAAAACCACATCTTCATTATCGATCTGCAGTCTAAGCTTCTCGGTATCTTCATTATCCATCTGCAGTCTAAGCTTTTCGGTTCTCAACCTCGTTGCTCTTTCCCATTTCTTCTCAACTATAAGCTCAGTATTATATTCTTTAGATGGTACGGGAGTAGCATCAACATCATGTAAAGCATTCAGCATGGAAAGCAGTACTGGACGAGGTGGTTCGACCTCGATTCGACCTAGGATATTGGTCGAACCAGGTGTGTCATGGTCGAACTGCTCACTTGAAAGTTCGTTCTCCCCCCTTACAGGTCAATTCGACCATGGTTTGACCAACAGGGTTGGTCGAACCATAGTGATCGTGGTCGAATCGAGCTTCGGACAAAACAGAGTGCTCTAAACAGTGGGGTTCGACCTGACTTTGACCAGAGATTTTGGTCGAACCATCTTGATCCTGGTTGAATCGCTCAGCTGGGACCTCCAGATGTCACCCAAGTGCCTGGTTCGACCTCCTCTGTTCGGTTCGACTTGATGTGTTGGTCGAATCGAGGTCAAATTGAGCTCCTAATATTTTTAAATTTGATTCTGACATCATCGGTCTCCCATACTATATTCCAGGCCTTAACGTGATGGCATGGCACTGCTTCGGATTTATTATGCCTCGAGACGGGAACATTCCTTTCTTCAATATTTGTGTCAATTGATTCACGTTCCCGGCCGTCTGCCCCATCATCAAAGTAAGTTCTTTCATCTGCTTAGATAAATCTGCGTGCTTAGCATTCATAGTAGCCTCAATGCGGTCAACCCTTGCATCATTCTTAGCCATGTATTGATTGAAGGTATCTTCAACACTCTTCACTTCGTGCTGCTTCATACTAGGCCCCCTTTGTGTTAACTCTGTAATCTGCTTCTGCTGGGACTCTAGCAGCTTGTTGATGTTAGTTAGACTAGAGACGATCTCATCATCCCCATTCGGCTTCATCACTTAATATTCAATATGTGCCACCTTGCCAAGTACATATAATCCTCTATCTCTCTCCGTAGGCCAATCACGTGAATTCATAGAGATGTCTTCGAATAACTTTTCTGCTTCAAGTGTTGTCTTAGATAATAGCGCTCCTCCTGATGATGCATCAATAAAAATACGCGACTCACATTCCAATCCATAGTAGAAGATGCTTATGTACTCAGCCTTAGCCATCCCATTTTGTGGACACCTCCTGAGCATGTCTTTAAACATGTCCCACGCCTCATTAAAATTTCTCACCCTGATTCATAACAAATCGGGTGATCTCTTGCCTCATCCTTAAGATCCTTGAGGGTGGCATGTATCTCTCTAAGAACTTCTGCTACAGTTGGTCCCATGTAGTGCAGTTGGCTGCATCAAAAGTCTCATACCAAGCTTCTGCCTTATCAATCAAAGAAAACTTGAAAAAGGCAATCCGTCTAGCATTATCATGAGCTCCAGCACCTTTTTGAGTGTTTGTATAACCAAGAAATTTTTGGAAATACTTATATGGATCTTCAAAATAACCTTCAGAAAATGGATTCTTCTCCACCATATTAATAAGAGCGGGATGTATCTCAAAATCATCATGTTCCCCCATGCTCCTATAAATCCCATGTTGCCAATACCATAGTTCGTGAAAAATTCACGTATGATAATATTATCTGGATTTTGTCTTGCTCCGGTCATGTTTAGATTAGTGTGTTATTCCGTCCTTTCCTTCCTCTCCTTTTCTTAGTGCACAAGTACCTCAGAAAAATTCAAGGTTAGATAGAAATAAATAATCACAAATAAAAATCTTAATTAAGATAGAAATAATAAAAGCAATAATAACAGCCGTCCCCAACAACAGCGCCAAGAACTTGTTGCGCGTTTTCTTCGCACGCAAAATTAATCCCCAAGTATTAAGGATATCAGTTGCAGCTTAAACAAGCGACCAAGTGAATTATCGAACCCAAAGGACAGCGTATTATCAATTTAATTATTTACTAAATTAATTAAGACTAGGCAATTAAGTTTGAGGATTTAATCTAACAACTAAAAGACTTAAATTAAATAACAAATAAAATAAAGGCACATAGAAGAATACGAAAGTGAATCAAGTAAGAGAATAGGTAGCTCTAGGGAAATCCAGTTTCACTCATTAATTTTCCTTCTGTGTGTTGATGTCCGACTCTACCTTGTGGAATATGGACGCATCACTAAACAATGCATATCTACTCTGTAGACATAAGTAAATATTCGTGTAACACGTGTGAATAACCTCAGAGCAAGAGATATAATTCCACCCCCTTTCTAGGTACTATCAGTATCAATTATTTTCCTGGCCAATTGGTACTCTAACCCGATAACTCCCTTTATAGGTACTATAAAATATCCTATTTATCCTACTTAATAACCCGAATTCAATTCAATTAATAAGTATTCATATATGATAGTTCTAATGAACTTTCGGAGTTCCCTCACTTAGAATCATAACATGGAATCCTGCTCAGCAGTGAACGCACTCAATCAATAACCAAGATATGTATTCAGACTCTACATAACAGTTAATGATGCACAAAACGACCCTGAGTATCAATTAAAAAGGCACAATCATATATAAAATAAATCCACAAGTAGTGTTGTACGGAGTTTACACAAAAAAGATCAATTAATTCGTAAAAACCTTCACAACCCTAGTTCTACCAAAAAGACCCTAGGCCATGATGTTAAGAAGAACAATCATGGGTGTTGGATAGATCTTATCCGGATATTTAGAAAATTACAAGATAAATTAGGAAACGAAATAAACCCTAGATTTGGGAGTCCTCGCGGCCTTCTCCGTCTTGAATTCTCCTCTTGGTTCTTCTCTTGATTCCACAGACTAATCTTCAAAGTGATGGATGGATGGAGGAAATGATATGGATGATGGTTGGGGGGTGAACCCCCCTTATGGGGTGTAGGATGGTTGTGGCCTCTCTCCAATTCAATCTCTATTCGTCTCTTGGTGTGATCTACATCCCTTTTTATACTTGTAAGCTCTCCTTATGGACCTAGGATAGGATTTTTCTTAAAAACACGCAGAAACACACACTTATGGTGTAAAAATTGAATCCGGACGAGTCCCAGGCATGGAGTTCGACCTAGAACTAGGCCGAACCCTGGTCGAATTGAAATCTGCGATAATTCACACTTCAGGCTTCTGATTCGACTAAAATGGCTTTAATTCGACCAAGGGGTCTTGTCGAACTGGACTATCATGGTCAAATCACACTTGTGCCATCTCACTGTTTCGCGTATAACTTCCACATCCGAGCTCTAATTTGAGTGATTTTTGTGTTCACGTGATCCTCTCTTCCTTGGTTTCTATCCATATAAAGAACTCACAAAAACTCCAAGATTTGAAGGTATAACAAGTCATAGAAAGTGACACAGCCGTTCTGTTCGACACAGCTCGCGCGACGTCACCATTTTGCTTATAACTTCCTCGTTTGGATTCCGATTAAGCTGTTCTTTATGCCAAAACGACCCTCTATTCAGTGGCTTTCCAACCATATATGTAAACATCAGTTTTAATCTCCATACAAATACAGAAAAATTACACAAATTGGACGTGTGTTTTTCAGCATTCATTGCACAAGTTGCACCTTTTCTCCAACTTTGCACTTTTGATCATTTTTCCACCTAAAACACAATAAAACACCTCAAGTGCACCTTTTTCTCACATATTGAATATAAGATCCTTGTGCTAATATATGACAACAATATCAATCAAAAAGGTGTTCAATTGGATACTAAAACACGCTAATTTCCACTCTCATCACCTATAAAGGGAAGTATAGTGTTTTAGCCTTTAATAGAATTTTGCATGAAGCACCTAGAAAGGGAGTAGGAATTATTCTTCTGCATCTGAGGATTTAAACCAGGTTTATGTGTTAACTTTACTTTAAAAGAGAGATTTAACATAGATTAGTGATTGCTTTCATAAGAACTGCTGGGATTCCAACCGATTGTCTTGTGATTTGGTTCAACCGATTTAACTGGATTACCTAGTGCTATCTATCTTCTTTCTTGAACACTTCATCTTAATTTTTTTTGCTATTCTGTTATTTTTAGTATTTATTTTCTACATTGTTAATTTAGGTAATACTCTTAAAAGACCTAGATTTGTCTTAAATTAGAATAGTCATAATTAGATTAAATAATAAGTTTAGAATTATCTCTAGGGTACGATATTATTTTTAACTGATTCCCTACACTTGGGGACACATACAAAATAGTGAACAAGCACATCCGTACCCATCCCATATCCGTTTATCAATACCCGTGGGTGTAATCCTACACACCCCGTTTAAAAAGTTTATTATGGTATCCGCACCTATCCCATATCGGTTTATCAATACTCACGGGTACACGTACCCTTTAATATTCATTTATTTTATACTCCATATATTTATATTTTTTATTATTTAAATAAATATAATAATAAAAATTACATTATTATTAATTAATTAATTAATATGAAATAAATATAATATAAATTTTATTATTTTAAATAAATAATAAATATGGTTAAATAAAACTTATAATTATTTATTAAATATAAAATATCTCATAATATATACTCCCTCCGTCCGGTACTAAGGTATCCATTTTATTATTTTTGGCGTCCGCTTCAAATGTATCCATTTCCCCTATTTAGTAAAAAAGTACACAATATGGCCCACCACTTCACTCTAATACAACTACTCACTTTACATATAATAATAATACTCCTTGATCCACGTGCAAAAAGTAAATGGATACCTTAGAACCGGACGAAGAGAGTATGTATATATACTTTCTCCGTCCTGTCCAAAGAATGCATTTTATTTTTTGCACGTAGATTAAAGAATATTATTATTTAATGTGTAGTGGGTAAGAGCTTCTCCTAAAGACTCTTCAAAATTTGAAGAGCATTTTTACAATATAAAGAGTAATTTTAATTTTAAAGAGTCATAATTTTTTTGTGCTCCAACAAATTCTTTAAAATTTATTTTCCTATGTTAATTTATTACATTATTTTCTCTTTCATTGATAATTTAAACTACTTTTATTGGGTGAAAACACTAACAATTAAATGCATTTAATGAAGTGATAAATTATGAAGGGTGATTTGTGCTCTTCAAATTTGAAGAGTGAAGATGACTCTTTAAATTAAAAAGTTAAAATAAGGAGTGGGTTGAAACTTGTTTTTCTTGTATTCCTCTTTAAAGTATGCATATTCTTCATTTTAGATAAGCTTTTAGAGATGCTCTAATTATATTAGTGGGAGTGTGGACCTATATTTTAATTGTATTAGAGGGTGTGTATGTGACTCATGTGCATTAAAAAGGAAAAGGAACCCTTTTGGGTGGGACGCCCAAAATGGAAAAAAGAGACTCTTTGAATAGGATGGAGGGAGTATATATAAACAGAGTAGTGGTGGGCATTGATGTATTATCTGTACTCGTCCCAAACTCTAATAATATTTTTTATAACTATCTGTACCCATCCCAAACCCGTTTATAACTACCCGTACTATTTCCATTAGGGTTTGGGTAGGTTGGGTATCCGAAAATACCCATTCCATTGCCATCCCTAACTAGATCTGAGCATGGAGCGTTCAGTAGCACACAAGTTTTATACTCCCTCCATTCGAGATATATTTCGCGTAGTGTGCAGAGTTAAAAAAAATGTATATTTGGTGCACCCGGATGCAAGGGTGCACCCATATATGTATGATTTTTTATTCGATT
The DNA here is from genome assembly GCA_023678885.1 of Pogostemon cablin. Lineage (NCBI taxonomy): Eukaryota > Viridiplantae > Streptophyta > Magnoliopsida > Lamiales > Lamiaceae > Pogostemon > Pogostemon cablin. The sequence continues at coordinate 27,073,706 of CM042967.1, forward strand.
TTGTATACATGTTATTCTATTTTGTATACGTATTTTGTAATAATTGTATATTCTTTTCACACTAAGTTTTTTATTAAAAAAATTAACATTCATATGTGTATAACTTTTTATTCAATAGTACATACATGTTTTTTAATAATTCTATATTTTTTACACTCAATTTTTCATTAAAAAAACTAACAATTAAATTGTATACATTTTTGCTCACAATTATATATGTTTTTTGTTTATATTTGTATATGGGTGCATCCTATCTTAGGGTGCACCAGGGTGTACACTATAATTAGCCAAAAAAATTATTTTTATTTATAAAGTAAAAAATAAAATAAAAATATTTTAGTTAATTTAAAGAAAAAGGTATGTAAAATAATTGGATATGTGAAAATATGAGTATTATGTTGGAATATTGGAAAAAGTGAATATTAGTATTATAGTTTATCTTTTACTATTAGTTTTAATAAAAGAAAAATGTATGTAATACTTGAATAAAAGATGAGTGAAGTTCCTTTTCATCGGGCGCACTATTAGTTTTAATAAAAGAAAAATGTATGTAATACTTGAATGTTTTAATAAAAGAAAAATGTATGTAATACTTGAATAAAAGATGAGTGAAGCTCCTTTGCATCCGGGCGCACGGAGCACGTCTCGTGTACTTTTACAATTTTCGTATTCTTTTCAATTTAAATTCATAGCAATACATATAATTAAATAGAATAAAGGGGAAGGTTGCCAATAAAAGATACTCCATTTCGATGGATTGATTGAATACTAAAATCTATTCTTCCGAATGCACTATTAAATCTTGATTCAATCCAATATTTAAGCAGCTCTTACCCACAGAGAGAGAGATAGGGAGAGTGAAAATGAAGGTGTTAGGATGGTGGCTGATGCTCGTTGGAACACTTCGATTAGCTTCTGTTTGGTTCGGATTTTTCAATTTATGGGCACTTCGCCTCAGCGTTTTTTCTAAAACCACCAGTACGTTCTCTTCTTCCTTTTTCTTCTTCTATTTTCCCCTTAATCTACAATCTGTGATGCACAATTCCAATGCCCCATTGCAATTTTACAACACCCATTTCACGTAATCTTTGATTTCATCTATCTACATACCAGGATCCCATGATATTTATCCGTCTCTTATAAATCCTGCATTCATTCATAATGCTTTATTAATGTAAACATTTTTTTTAATCCGTTTAAATCTTGTATTTTAGGGGATTTTTTTTTTAAAAGTATTTTTACAGATGATTGAGTAAGAACTAAGCTAGTGCTTTTCTTTTATTGTCAATTAATTAGGAGATTAAGCAAGTGGAGATCAAATTTGTACATTTTTGCCCTTATGAATAAGGGAAGTTATAATTGATGACATGGTTCTGTTTTTCACTTCTCTAGTTTACATTGAAGGGATGTAATTAACTCAACATTGGAATGCTATGTTTTCTTTTTTCAAGATCTGATTTGAAATTATGATAGTTCAATGCTTATTGCATATGGCTAATATCATTAGGTATTGGTGCTTCAATATATTGTTTCCAGCAATTTGATTCAACTTTAACACCGCAGCTAGTCGATTGTGTAAATATGTTTACCTGCTCTGCATAACACTATTAGTAATTCTTCACAGGATTCATTATAAGCTGTAAGCTGATTTGCAAATTTGGGAGTTCTGGGAGACTAACTATTAATGTGATTAAATTTGGAAATAGAAAGAAGAGCATTTCATCTTTAGAATATGGGAATAAGTATATAAAGAATTTCTCGAATTTACATTAATTGACAAAGAAAATGTCAGGGGCAGCTGTGGTTTTGGGAGGATGTATGGTAGGTAATGATTCCCTTTGCTTTAATTTAAACTATTTGTTTATTGTTTCTTCATGGCATAATTCCATTGTGTCTTTTATACCCATAATTCACTACGACCTTCACTTCTTTCGTAACCTTAAGTATGGTGCATTGCAAGGTTTATGTTCTTTTCCTAGACAACTGTTAAGTGTTAAGCTAGACAAGAATGAAGGATGATGTAAGGAGATAAAATTTTGATTCAATGGTGTGGTTTCATGTAATCTTCTCTCTTTTTGTTAAGTTTAGCTACTTCGTTTTGCCCTGATTTTATAAGTGCTCATCTTTGCATAATTTTATAGTGACTGAAGTTCATGGGCGTACATTTGGAGTTTGGACGCTGTTAACTTGCACCCTTTGCTATCTCTGCGCATTCAACCTTGATAACAAGCCTCTATATTTGGCCACTTTCCTATCCTTCGTCTATGCATTTGGCCATTTCTTGACGGAATATCTAATTTACAACACCATGGCCATTGGAAACCTGACAACTGTTGGCATTTTTGCTGGTACTGCTTCTATACTCTTATAATGGAGATTTTTCATTGCTCTTAAATGATCAGCATCTACTTTAATATATATAATGTCTTGCATCTCTGTAAATCCTATCCAACATGTAAAACTGTGAGCTATGATAGCCTTTACTGATTGGATAACAGCTCACACAATTCTGTGTCTACATTAAGATATTATGTCTTTACTGTTGCAATACTTCTTTTAGTTGTTTGTTGCTAATTATTGTCTGCCTTAAATCCGACAGGAGCTCAATCTAATTGGAAGTTATCAAATAGGATCACGTCTGATTCTTTTTAGTTTCCAGAATTGCTCTCAAAGGAAATGATGTTATCTTCCGACCTCATTGAAACCTGCCTTGTTGATGCCGACTCCATGTATATGTTCATGATACACCTGCACCCACACCTGTATAAAATTAAATAATTTTTTTTTTCGAAATTCTTTTGAGGTTAATTCATCTTATTAACTCTACCCTTCTGGTTTTTACTAGCTTTGGTGTGACAGTTGGCATCTCTTTCTTTATGCAACTAAAATTCTTTTCATGACATCTTGCCCATCCATAATCCTTGATGCATTTTAAGGGTGTTATTCGAAGACTAAAGATTATGTGTTTGCAGGAACATCCATTGTTTGGATGTTGTTGCAGTGGAATTCGCATAAACCAGTTGTAACAAAATACGAGTGAGATCAAAGAATGGCGAAATCAAGCATTAGCTATGTTGAAGCTCATGTCTCCTACCCTCCTGTTGTAAGCATAAGCTGAGATATTTTGGAAAAATTCTCATTTTTAAAGCATCAAGTGATGCAGCTATCTCCTCTGACCTATTCTGATTTACCTTCCTTTGCTTCTCTCCAAACTCTTTTAAGGTTAAGTAACATGAGTTTTCAGATGTATTACTATTTATTTATCATTCTCCCTTTAACATTTTTTCCATAGATAGATATGCTCTATCAAATTGTATTCCAGATATTTCAGAATTCACATAATTTATCTTTAATTTCACACCCATTATCCTTTTAAGATCATGGCTTGCAGTTCCAAGACCTAATACTTGCATTTTCTGAGCAGAATTCAGTTCAACTCTGGGATGATCATTTTGGAGTTGGAGTTTGATGGATGAAAATGTTTGTTTCTTTGGTATGTAAAGTAATATAAGTTGGATGGATGGATGATATATGGCCAGCTTCTTCTGATTTTGAGCAGTATGTTATTCAAGAATGGAAGTCTGATTATTAAAATATGAAAGTTGACCAATAATAATATTAATATTAATATCTACTCTTGGTGACGCCTTATGAGTTAAGTATTCTCTTTCACATGGAAAGTTGTGAAGTGGTCAAACTATTTTTCTCGAAGATTCCAGAACCTATTTCTTATGAATTTGACTTCTAAAATACGAGGCAGAAACAGAGGGCAACTTTCTTGTTTTTCAGGAATTCTTTCCTTCAAAGTAAATGCATTTTTGTTGGAATTGATGGAGTTATTTTGATTGAATTAAAAAATGTTCTCAATTCAAATTTAATTGATTCATTGATAAGACGAGCTGTTTATGATTCAAGGGAATTTTAGTTGAATTTTTTTAATATCAAAATGAAAATTTGAGTTTACATATAGCAGCAACTTCTGTTAATAAGTCTTAACAGTGAGAATTGGGAAGATGACAGATTACTAGTTTCCATCATTGACCAAACAGCAAACAAAGAAATTGAATATTCATTCAGACACATAAAACAAAACAAAAAGCAGAAACTCTTCATTAACTAACGTACATTGGAGGTGAAATGAAATTAAATGAAAATACAATCAATATTCAAATGTTAAAAGTAATCCAAAAAACAACAATGGACATCAATTGAAAATTTGAAGTCAAAATTATCAAAGTTCACCATCCCAGAGCTCCTCAACGGACTTGATGGCCCCTACTTCCGATATGAACCCCTCTGCTTTTGTTCCTCTGCCCTGTGGCATCTCGCCTATCTTCTTGAAGTCTTCCTCGCTCAACTCCCAGTCGAAGATATTGCGATTCTCTTCCATTCTCTCCGGTGTGTAGCTTTTCACGGCTACTGCCACCCCGTGTTGATGCACCCATCTTAGGATGACCTGCGGGACGCTCTTGGCCTTAGCCTTGGCAATGTGCTTCAGCACCTCATTGCCCACCACTCTGTCCGACCCCCACGCTTGTCCTGCTGACCCCAACGGAGAGTAGCCCATCACAACTATCCCTTTGCCCTTGCAGAAGTCCACCAACTTCTTCTGTTGCCAGCATGGATTCAGCTCCACCTGAATCACAGCTGGGGGGATGGTGGCATATGCCAACAAGTCCTCCAATTTCTTGGAGCTAAAGTTACTCACTCCTATGGACTTGGCCAGCCCTAATCTCTGGCACTCTTCCATCACACTCCACACAGCCTTGCAATCGAATAGAACGACGTCTTCTTTGTTGGGCACCGGGTAGTTAAAACCGGGAGACTTGATGCTCACAGGCCAATGAATCATATAAAGATCAACATACTCCAGCTTCAGGTTCCTGTATAGTATACACAATGAGTAATCAATTAGATGAATGAAAGGAGGAAGTAAAAGATACTGACTCCAATGATGTCTTGAGAGCAGGGATAACACGGTCGGGGAAAGTATCGGAAGCCCAGAGCTTGGTGGTGATAAAGAGTTCATCTCGGGATTTGATCAATCCGCGCTTCAGAGCTTCTTCAATGGCTTCTCCAACGGCGGCCTCACTACCGTAGATTTTTCCAACGTAGCGTAATAATGGTTATATATATATATATATATATATATATATATATAAAGAATTACTGCAGTACAACCGGTCCTACCAAATATTTGATAGAACCAAATCCTAAATCACACCGAATTAAATCTCGCTGGTTGAAATCGCAAAAAAGAAGGTACCGGGCTCTCCTTCCTTCTCCTCCGTTCCTCTCGTGGATTTTCGCACATGGGCACCAGCTTCACCGAGCCCGAACTCACCGTCGACCCCACTCGCCGTCGAATCTGGTCGACGCTAAAATCGAAGTTGTCTTCTTCACCGGAACCCTCCATAAATTCTCTCTCCCACTCTTTTAATTTTTCCTCCCCTTCCATCTTTTCCCTCTGCTCTTTCTCTCTCTCACTAGTCACTGATCGCTATTTTCTTTCACCCTCAAGTATAAGGGATCGATTGTAGTGTGTGTGACCAAGTAAAATATTGTTCCCAAGAGATAGTTATAAATTTAATAAATAATTCTAGTAATGATAATTCAATTGCAAGACAAATCTGGGGGTTTTTGAAGTAATGATAAATTAAACTAATAAAACTGAATTAAAATAATTAAACTAGGCAAATAAAATAAATCATGCAGAGAAAACGATTTGGAATTCAAGAATGGAGAATTGGTAATGCTCGGGCAAACAATTTAACTATGTGACTAATTTATCTAGACCCAAATTAATTATCTGCAGATGTTTATAAGAGGATCACTAAGCCTAGTTAAATCACCTTGATCGGGTAGGATATAACACTTATAATGAGCTGAAAATCCTAGGATCAATAAGAAATTAACTCCCTCTCCCTCTATAAGTATTTCATGCTAAATTCCAATTAAGGCTAGAGCACTAGACTTCACTTTCTAGGTACGCGATTGTTAACTCTTTTGTCTCCTTATTAATTACCTAATAATAATATTTTACCAAGTAATTAATATTACAAATTGATTGTCTAACACTCTTAGGTGTAATAGGCCAATCTCCTAAGACTGTCACAGGAAACACCAATTATTATGCAGAAATAAGGAATCCTATTAACTATCAATCAGTGATACCGTTAATAATAATTAAAGGAATCAAAACCCAAAAACACAATAATATGAAGTCTCAAAATATCATCTTCAATAAGGAAATAAACAATCTGTAGAATAATCAAATCCAAGTCTAGGGCAATCAAATCATATAGTCAAATCTGTCTTAAAGCCCTAACATTACCAACAAAGAAACTTAGCCAATGGATTTACGAGAGCAAATCACAAAGATGCAATAAACCCTAACCATTGTTCTAAAATAACAAAAAAAATAATTAAAGATAAAGAACCCTTTTTGGAGGACTCCGGCTCTTCAATTACTATCTCCGTCGGAATCTACGTCTCTAATCCAAGTAGCAACTCCGATCGTCTCTTCGGTGGAAGGATGGAAGGTTATGGGTGATGGAGGAATTAGGGCACTGTGAATTATGGAATATCAGGCGTGAATGGAGTGTCTGGTGTCGTGTGAGTTCAGCTTTTATACATGAAGTATTGGGCCTGGGCCAAAATATACCAAAAATAGAAGTGGATCGTAAACTAGACCACGCACGTGCGATCGCACGGAACATGCATGGCATCGTGCTTCAGAATTTGACAACGTGCGGGCATGAGTCTTCCTCACACGGTTGCAACCGTGCGCAACTCTCCCTCGCACAGTGACGTGGCACTCATGCACGGCTTCGTGTTCTTGATTTTGGCAGCTACGACTTTGAAAAACTCCTCGCACGGCCTCGTGAGTTGTCGCACGGTAGCAACCGTGTAACAAGATCTCACACACGGCTGGAAAGAAGTCTCACACTACTGGAAATATGCTTCACACGGTTGGAAAATGTGCAACATCTTGTTCACGCACGCGCCCGCTCATGCAGCCGTCGCGTGCGCTTCAGCAGCCTGCGCGACTTTACGGTTTTTAGCATAAATCCAGCCTCCAATTTGAGTGATTCTTACGCCTACAGAATCCTCTCTTCCTTAGCTTTCTGTCCATATATAGGAATCACAGAAACTCCAACATTAGAAAGTGTAACAAGTCATGTAAATGTGCACAGTCATGCTGAGTAGGAACAGCTTGCGCGACGTCACCGTTTTGATCATAACTTTGATGTTTGAAATTGGATTGAGGTGTTTCTTGAGCCAAAATGATCTTCTCTTCCGTAGCTTTCCAACCATATATCACATGACCAATTTGGATAACTACACAGATACAGAAAAACCATGGAAAGTGGACGTCTGTTTGCTTACAATGAGCACAAATTCATCCTTCATTCCAACTTTTCATTCTTCATCCTTTTTCCTATCAAAACACAACAAAATACCTCTCATGCACCTTTTAGTCAATAATAATCCAAAGTATAAAGATTTGTGCAAATAATAGAAATTAAACACTGAAAGATGTATCAAATTGGACCAAAAAGTACATGAATTTTCACTCTCATCAGTCACTATTGGGCCCATTGGGCCTGTTGGCCCAAATTGATGGTCTTCACCTCTCAAAGTTTTGGGCTTGGCCCAAAACATACACTTTGGGCCCTTATCTTCCCCAATTCGTGAACCATATATGGGTGTGGCTGCAGAACTACACTTCGTGAGTTTGAGAATAGGAATCTGAGCACTCCGTTTAGCCACCACCTCCGGCCAAGCTCCGACGATGAAGACTGGCGTGAAGATGATGAGGATGACCATATCCACCCAACAGTGATATCAGAGCGAGGTCGGCCATCTGTCTGGCGCTGCTGTGCACCACTGTCTGTCCACCGACCTTTTCTGCTGCTGTTCCGCTGCCGGAGGTGAGGAACGAGTTCGATCAGTTCGCCGACGCCGCTGTATCTCCACTGACCATCCGGAATCGTGACCCTAGCTGGAAGCTACTGCTCACCGTCCGTCGTTGTGCAGTCACTAGGGATACACCGCTGTAAGCGCTGACCGCCATCTGGAGTTTCAGATCCACCACTCGCTGCCGCAACTCGACGTCGCCACTCGGGTTTCAGCTAGGGTTTTGGGAGGTTGTCTGCTGACCGCCACCCGTTGACCATTGCTGAGGAGTCATGATCTGTTCCCGAGGAATGCGTGTCCGCCGTTGCGGTAGACCAGTCGTCATCCACCACCGTTGATCGTCAGCCGAAAGTGCCACCCCATCAGTCTGCTGTCCACCGCCAGCCATCGTTCTAGTTAGATCAGTTCTGACCATCGCCGGAAGCTGCTGACCAGCCGCCGTCCACCGCCTGTCATCCGCCATCCTTCGGTGGTTCCGGTCAGATCAGTTCTGGGCTTGGCCCAAAACATACACTTTGGGCCCTTATCTTCCCCAATTCGTGAACCATATATGGGTGTGGCTGCAGAACTACACTTCGTGAGTTTGAGAATAGGAATCTGAGCACTCCGTTTAGCCACCACCTCCGGCCAAGCTCCGACGATGAAGACTGGCGTGAAAATGATGAGGATGACCACATCCACGCAACAGTGATATCAGAGCGAGGTCGGCCATCTGTCTGGCGCTGCTGTGCACCACTGTCTGTCCACCGCCCTTTTCCGCTGCTGTTCCGCCACCGGAGGTGAGGAACGAGTTCGATCAGTTCGCCGACGCTGCTGTATCTCCACTGACCATCCGGAATCGCGACCCTAGCCGAAAGCTACTGCTCACCGTCCGTCATTGTGCAGTCGCTGGGGAGACACCGCTGCAAGCGCTGACCGCCATCTGGAGTTTCAAATCCACCACTCGCTGCCGCAACTCGACGTCGCCACTCGGGTTTCAGCTAGGGTTTTGGGAGGCTGCCTGCTGACCGCCGCCCATTGACCATTGCTGAGGAGTCATGATCTGTTCGCGAGGAACGCGTGTCCGCCGTTGCGGTCAGACCAGTCGTCATCCACCACCGTTGATCGTCAGCCGGAAGTGCCACCCCATCAGTCTACTGTCCACCGCCAGCCATCGTTCCAGTTAGATCAGTTCTGACCATCGTCGGAAGCTGCTGACCAGCCGCCGTCCGCCGCTTGTCATCCGCCGTCCTTCGGTGGTTCCGGTCAGATCAGTTCTGATCCTCGGGGGAAGGGGAGTATCTTCTATTTTCAAATTTTCTATTCTGTTCTTTGTGTTTTACAGGACTGGTTTTTTTATTTTGGGATTGTCGATTTGTTCGACTTATTTTGCAGGGGTTGCTGCTTGAACCAAAGGCACGAGTGGACTGTTACTCAAAGAGGTTGTGGTGAGTTCAAGTGTGGTAGCGGACAAGGTGCGGCTCCAAGGTGGGAATTGCTCGTCCGGTTGCCCGCTTGAACAAGTCTTCGAGGGACGCTGGTGGCTCGTAGAGGTGGTACGGTGTACTCACCCGAGGCACTGCTCTGGTGATATTGCTCTAACTCTTTATCTTTGTGATACCCTGAGGCGGTTGATCCTCTTTTGTGCTTTGTGCTTTGTGATGCTCTGAGGTGGCTGGTCCTCCCTACTTGTGATTTCTGTGCTATAGAATTAGAGATTTTTTTGTGATATGTGGCCTAGATTGGTTAATTTCTGTGTATCTCTAGTTTTTATTTACTTGAAATTGTGAGTTCTCTATCTGTGTGATATCCGTGTTTGCTTTCGCTGCTAATCTGATTTTTCTGTAATTTTTCTCTCTTTTTGCTATATGTGTGAATTGAGTTCGTTTCCAGGCCCTAAGATAGCATTTGCTCACCTGTGTGTGTGATTGTGTTATTTCTTGAACCTGTGTGAGTCGATTCAATCATCTTTAAGCACCAATGGCTTCTCCTAATGCATTTGGGCAAGGAAACTTCAATATCTGGAAATAGAAGATGAAGTATGAGAGGGTGTTCAAAGCTGTGAATGACTCTTATGATTAAGAGATAATTTTTGTGTGAATTATTTGGTGCCTTTTAATTCTTGTGCGTGTGTTAATTGGCTAGTTAATTCTGCATGTGATTAGGAAATTTATTTTTCTATCTTGTTTCACTTTAAATCTATGTGCTTCTTTGTGAATTTGTGTGAAAACTTGTTAGAAATGTGTTTTCTTATTGTATTTCTCTTTGAAACTATGTTTTTTCTTTGTGTGAGAAACTTGTTAGAAATGTGTTTCTATGTTTTGTGCTTATTTATGTGTTAAACTTGCTAGGTTTTAGGCTGCTCCTGGTGAGGTGGAGTATTTGTATATGTGTTAACTTTATGCTTTTGTGCCTAGTCTACATGCTTGTTTGTTTCTCTTAGTGAGGTGGATCATGTTGTGTGCATTCGAATGTGGTGTAACATTTGATTGTTGATTATTATGTGTGCTTCTGTGTGAAGTGTCTATGTGTCTTTTAATTGCTATTGTACTTATGTATCTATGTGACTTTTAAATTCTATAGTACTTGTGTGTCTATGTGACTAGACTATGTGTCTTTAGAATTGTGTATTGTATTATGCGTGATGAATGTTATGAATTGTGTATTCATGTTAGCTTTATGCTTAGTTTTGTTTCTGTGTGAACTATTCGTGTGTCATGAGAACTGTGAGTTCTAATCTATGTGATTACATGACTATGTGAACTTTGTGTTTATTTGAGAGCTTTGTGCTTTGTTCTTTTATCTGTGTGATAATGTGTGAACTTTTGTGAATTTGTGTCGTTTTTTGTTTGACCAACTTTGTGTTTGTCAAATTTTCTGGATCTTGCAACTAACTTTATTTTTTCGTCTTGCAGGTGTCCGAAAAAAGATGCAATGATGAATTCCTAAATAGATGAACACGATGGTGGATGATTTGGACCAAGGTGGAGATTTGTTGGGCCCGTTGGGTATGTTGGCCCAAATTGATGGTCTTCACCTCTCAAAATTTTGGGCTTGGCCCATAGCTTACACTTTGGGCCCTTATCTTCCTAATTCGTGAACCCTATGTAGGTGTGGCTGCAGAACTACTCTACGTTCAGCCACCACCTCCGGCCAAGCTCCGGCTTAAAAACAACAAGGACGATCACATCCACCCAACAGTCACTACAAATTCTAGGTGAAAGTTTTTTTTTTAATTTTGATATAATAACAAATGTGTGAGACAGTGATGATATGTGTTAAGAAAAAATATTAATCGAAATTTACTTGGTGGTAGTGGTGGTGAGTCATCATATCAATTCTGTGAAATAAAATATTTATTTATTTATTTTGGATTTTTGTTTTAAAATTTGGGTATGGATGTATTTTTCTATTTCTTCCTTTTTGGTATTGTATGATAATTTACAGGGTGAACATATTCTTATTAACAATTGCGTATGTTTTATACTTTCAATAATCAAAGGAGGCATAATCCCTGAATAGCATATTGAGGTTTATAGGATAGATGTTTCATTTTTGGTGATTTTATTATTGTGTTATCTTTGGATGCAAAGTGTTTATTGCTTAATTTCTTCAAATGATTATGTGGATAATGTTGTTGTTCTAGTACTTAAAAAGAAAACACCTTCAGGAGGTTTAGGAATAGAGAATTTAGCTGAAGCTATGATCAAGCAGCCTGCGGTTGGTTGGTTTGAAGAAGACTTGGAATTAGTTATTCATGAAGGACAACCCACATATTATTCTTGCAGTTGATATGCTAGGGTCTAGTTTAGCAGCATCTGAAATTTGCGCATTAGCTTTGTTTATTGTATTACAACATATACTATTGTTGTTAGCTATTTAGGATTTTTTTTTCATTTGCTGGTACGCTTTTTTCTACATTCAATAGTGTTGTATTTAAATAGAGTATAGACTTCTCCTAGGAGATAACCTTAATTTTCAGAAAATTAAAGTTACAAATTAAATAGTAATCTAAATCATTATAAAGAGTAACCCAATTAATAAAAAAGAGTAACCTAAAAGATATTAACCAAATAAAATAATATTTTATTTTCTAAAATCCGAATATGAAATTAAAGAGTAACACAAATTATTAGAAAGAGTAACCCAATTAATAAAAAAGAGTAACCTAAAAGATGTTAACTAAATAGAATAATATTTTATTTGTAGAAATTTAAATATGAATTTAAAGAGTAACCCAAATTATTAAAAAGTGTAACCCAATTTATAAAAAAGAGTAACCTAAAAGATGTTAATAATAAAATATAAAAAATGTTTCTATGATAGGTGATGTTTTGGGTTGTACTTGAAGAACTCAAATAAACTCCTCCCAAATCTACTTCTTCACATTAATATTGACTTTAAATTAGTGAATTTCAAAGGGAACTATTCGCACTTAATTTACCTTTTCGACTGTTTATCTCTCTTAAAAGTTTGTGCTTGTGCATTTTATTTATGAATTCATGAAATTGCTGATTTAATTTTGTTTGTTTAGATATTTGATTGGTTTTCCTAAAAATGGCTTGTAATAATGGGTAAAGAGAGGAAAGACAGAGAGAAGAAATCATTGCCTTCTCTCTCAAAACCACAAAAGTCACCCCCGTCTTCTGAAATAAATGCCCTTGAGAAATGCATGAGGCTTTTCAGGGTTCGCTTAAAATGGGTCTAGATCTTCTGTGCCACTTTGGTGTGACATTTCTTGTGCTACTCTATTAAATGAGTGACACGTAGGAGAAATGAGAGATATTATACCCTAACCAATAAACCCTTAGAGGTAAGGATTTATTCAACCTGCCACGTGTCATTCTATTAAGAGATGTCACAGGTGATGTCACACCAAAGTGTCACAGGACATCCCGTGCCGCTTAAAATAACTAATCTTTACCCATTTCTTGTTTAATCTTTAGTATTACAAATGTTACAGTTTTATGTTACTCCAAAGATTAGAAATTGTAAATATTTTTTTGGTATAATTTTTAAGAGTAATCTAATTAATTGCAAAAAGTAACCTAATTATTTTTATAGAGTGATCTAACAACGTATAGATTGTACATAATTTAATTAATTTCGAAAAGTAGTCCAATTAATTTCAAAGAGTTATCTAATTAACTTCAAAGAGCAACCTAATTATTTTTATAGAGTGATCTTAACAACGTATAGATTGCATATACAATTTAATTAATTTTGAAGCGTAGTCCAATTAATTTCAAAGAGTGATCTAATTAACTCCAAAGAGTAACCTAATTATTTTTATAGAGTGATCTAATAACATATAAATTACATACAATTTAATTAATTTCAAATAATATACTCATTGATGAATAAATAAACCTCAAAATTAAAACATTTAATATTCTAAGCATAACCAAAATTAAGAAAATTGATGACTGTTAATTATAAAAGTGTGAAAGGATTAACAAGTGATTAAGATTAAGCATAAAAGCCATCAAAGCAAAGCCTCAATAGTTGCTTTCTTGATGGAATTACACATGGCAGTGATAATTAATCTTTTTTTTTAATGGAATTACACGTGGCAATATTATCACACAAGATTTCCTACAATAATTGAAGCTTTCTTATTGAAATTACACATGGCAGTGTTATCACACATGCATTCCTGCACCCATCCCTCTCCCCCTTCTCTCTCCTCCTCCCCCTCTTTATCTCTCTTCTCACCCCACAAATCACCATGACACCGTATCCTCGGCGCTGACATCTCTCTCACCCAGCCACTAGATGGTGCTTTTGAGCGACGCTACCACCGCCTCCTTCTCTATTCCTGCAACGCCATTCTCAATCTCTAATTCTATCAAAATTCAATCCACGCACACTTCTTCATCTGCAGGAATAATTAACGTTAAATTGATTTGGAAAATGAAATGGAAAATACGTGGTAATATGGATTTAGTTTTAAATTTCATTCACACCCAGAATGTCGCTCTCGCCGCCGCCATCGAAAAATAAAGGCCAATTTCGGCGTCATCGGATGCTGTCACAGTGTGATATTTGGAGAGTTAGAATTAAAAACCCTAAACAACCACACTCCAGAGTTAGGTGAAATCAACGGTAGGAGGAGACACCATTACCCTAAAACCCTGAACAACCACACTCCATAGCTAGGTGAAATCAACAGTAGGAGGAGACACCATTACCTAAGTAACTGATACTGCTCTGAATTTTGTAGGTGAAGAACAGCCATCGGAAGAACAACAGCTTGCATTCGACTTTTGCAAAATTTGAACTTAGTGCAATATTAAAACTGTGGGACTAAATTAACAACCAAATCCAGATAATGGAGTAAGGGAGCACATCAGTCAAAGGAGGAGCCGGACGGTAAGAGGTGGGTGATTGCCGAAATCGTAATCCGAGCGCCGTTGAAGCAGATATTGACCAAGGTTAGAGACGACGACGGCGGCGACATAGAGAACTCCACGACCCCGACATTGCGTACTGAGGGGAGAGAAATAATATTTTAATCTCTATATTGAATAATTGTATTAGTGTTGTAGGTAAGTCCTATTGAGATATTTTAATTATTTTGTGTGGGTCCCATATACCAAAAAAGGAAATGTAACCATTAGAATTAGATGCTCATATTAGAAATATGTAATCTTTACTAATTAGAACGGGATGGAGGGAGTACAAGTTAAATTTAAAAATAATTATTTTAATTAATACGAATATTATTTTTATGCACAAGAATATTACTCCCTCCGTCCAATAGAAGTTGTGACATTAAAATATTATACTCTTTAATCTCCGTGCCCAAAAAAAATGTAACGACTTTAATGGGACGGAGGGAGTATTAAACATCAAGAATATTAATAAAATGATTAAAAAAAATTAATTTTTCAATTTGAAAAAAAGGAAAGATGTTACATGATTGTTACTTTAGAATTACTTCAAACTTACTATTTTTGTCTTACCATTTCTATGTGTCGAAAAATGTATGCACACTACGTAAAAAAAGTCAATACTGTATTAGTTTTGAAGCTATCATAAAAAAAGAGCCATGGTGAAAAAAAATCAAGATTCAAAATGAGAAAAACACTGAATCATAAGAATATGCATCAAGGAGAAGTGATAACATTGAATGCATATTCTAGTGGAACAAGTCTAGAAATCTCTAGAAATTACTTAAATTAATCTAGTAAATGCATATTATTTAGAAAAGTAAATCAGATAAGGTCTAAGTATACTAGAAATGTTGATGAAGGCTAACATGAATTATGCAAAAGGTCAGAATACACCCATGATGACGGGTCTAATCTTGTCCCAGCATGGTGGCAATCACTGGAAGATGAGTACCTTTACAGGAAAATTATTGAAGAACAATCACAAGACCAGACATATCTTATAGTGTGAACAAAGTAAGTCAATACATACCTTAAGAGAAATATTTGAAGGTTGTTAAACGAATCTTAAGATATCTAATTGGAATTTTGGACTCTGGATTGAAATTTAGCAAGAATTCTTCAATAGAGTTGGTAGCCTTTGCAAATGTGGATTGGGCATTTGATTTGGATGATAGAAGCTCCACCATTGGGTTTTGCTTATATTTGGGAAATAACTTGGTTTCTTGGATTTCTAAGAATATTTCAAGAAGTATGCTAGAGTCAATTAAGGGGGTCATTCTTACAATATTTATTATGTCCTATTCATGCTAATCACTTGATAGATTAAATCAAAGTAAGCAATAACTATGTTGTTCTCATAATAATAAATTTTTAGCTTTCAAGATAAACAATTATAAATAAGGGGTACAGGAGATGGGAAGTATTGTCGAGAATTATCCTTGTGTTGTCTATTGGGCAGCCTTTGGCTGGCGGGAGTCATTCCGGGGATAGTACTTTTACCTTCCTACTGTTCATATATCCCTTTCTATTTATGGCATAACTTCTCTACTCTATCAAATTGGTCCAACATGTCGGATAAATTAGAATGGACTCAGTCTCGCAGCAAGAATCTAGGCTCTACAATTTGTACAAGATAGAGGAAATGCTCTCTTACTCCTAAAAGACGAAGGAGCCAAAATGAGTGATGGGGATTCTCAAGCCAATAACCTTGAAGAAATGAGCACTAAAAGTCCTCTCTAAGAAGGTACCCCCGACTGGACCATAGCTAATAATGATGTTCAACTCACAGCCAAACGAGTTGAATTACCAATTTTTGATTTAGGGACGACTCAGTTTTCGATTGATTGCTTCATCATTACATTACGTTGTTTTGCTTCTCCCCCAACTTTACACCAATTCTTACTTGGAGAAATATTTATGAAAGAAATAGTGGAAGAATCACTCGAACGTGATAAAGAATTACAAATATTAAAAAAAATCTCACAAGAGTTCAACAACATATGCAGCGGACAGCAAAGAGACATCAAAGAGAGGTGAGTTTTTAAGGAGGTGATAAAGTTATTCTAAAACTATGTTACTCGAAGCATTCTCTTCGTCTGTAGGAAAACTCTAAATTAGCTCCGAGTTATCATTACCCCTTCCAGATCATATCACAGCTGAAGTCCCTAGCCAATTTCCATATTCCAACATTGTGGACAATGTTGTTTCCAGCAATGGAGAAGTTGATAGAGTCAATCAAGGGGGGGTCAGCCATACTATATTTATTCTGCCCTCTTCATGCTAATCACCAATCTGGTAGATTAGAAAGAGCTTGTTTGAAGGAAACCAGAGTTAGCAATAACTATGTTATTCTTATAATAATAAATTAGATCTCAAGATAAACTGTTACAAATAAGGGTTAGAGGAGAGGGGAAGCATTGTTGAGAATTATCCTTGTGTCGTTTAATGAGCAACATTTGGTTGACATGAGTCATCCAGAGGGGAATTGTATTTTTACCTTCCAACTACTCATTTATAGTAAAACTTCTTTATTCTATCAAAGTAGTACAGATGTAGAATACAGGGCACTTTTTACTGCCATGTGTGATGTGGTTTGACTGCAATATTTGCTTGATGAATTGGGAGTTATACAGAAAAAAGATTCTAGAGGTATACGGATAGATAACCAAAGAGCAATATCACTTTCTATAAATCCAATTAATTGTTTTGTGTCAAAATTGGCATAAATTTAGATTTGTTTCGTATGTGTTTTTGTTAATAATTTTTGTGTGTTTTTTTGGCTTTATTTTCGTATTTATGTTGGATTGATGTTTGTAAAAGAAATGTGATTTGTGTGTGAAATTCTTACAGGAAACGGCACTAAAATAATCAAACATGAAGAGTAGAACATCAAGAAATTTGGGAAAAATAGCTGAAAAATGGAAAAATACAGAAAATTAGGAAATTCGACCCGAATTTCTCATATTCGGGTTGAATATTCGGGAGCAAAAATTCCACCCGAATTTCTTAGTGTGGCGGAATACATGGGCACCTGTCCAGGATGAGAAATTCGACCATAGCTTAAAATTCCAATCAAATTTCATGATAAAATGAGAATTTATGTTTTCTGGTAAAAGCGTTAACACGCCTTTCAGAAATTCCGGCCAAATATTACATATTCTGGTCGAATTTCTATTAAAAATCTGTAGCATTGGTAGTTGCCTTAATTTTCCATTAGCAGCCACCCTACCCCATATAAATAGCAGGAATATGAACTTGGAGGTAGCCAGAACAGAGCACAAACCATTCTTAGCTGATTTTGAGCATTTCCACGCTTTCACTCCATATTTTCCATCCATTTTTCATGCCTTTCATCATTTGGTGTTGAAGAACTCAAGAAAGTCAAGAGCTAGAGGTGGAGATCAATGAGTGTTGAAGATTCTCTACAAGGAATTGCTAGGGAAGATTTACATCTCTTTTGTATTTGTTTTGATTTTGAAACTATGGATATGTCACTACAACATAAATGGTTTTACGTAACAAGTAAAAAATATTATCTAATAACTTAAATGTGTTATTATAGATGATATATAACACTTTTAGGGGTGTCGCTGTTGCCCCTATTACTTAATGTCTTATGTAACACTTTTTCTTAATATAGTAACACTTCGAAAAAATGTTACATTTACTTTAGTAACACTTTATAAATGTTACAACAAAATGTTTATGTAACACTTTATAAAATAAAAATAAAATTATAATTGCTTGGATTTGATCCCATGACCTATGAGTTACAATACATTTCCTTTACCAACTTAGCTAATCCATTAATCTTAACATGTATTAGATTTTTATTTTATTAGATATTTTTAGTCTTTTTTTCTTTTTTAAATAAAATTTTGCAGTTTAATATTTTAACCATTAACATAAAAGGTAAGTAAATATATTTAAAAATATTTTTCATGAATAATAGTATTCTTTTTAATTTTATAATTCAATTTAAAATAATAAATATTAAAAAAAATATTTTATGTAACGAACTATATATTTTTTATTATATAATTACATTAAACTAATTTATTTAATTTTTTAAATATATATATATATATATATATATATATATATATATATATATATATATATATATATATATATATATATATATATATATATATATTAAAAAATATGTAATATATTTTTTAAATATGGGTAATATATATATATATATGTGTGTGTGTGTGTGTGTTACGTTTTAATTAATATTCACCTTATAAATATGGAGTATTAAAAATAGTACTCTATTTTATATATTTTGTAAATAATTTATATATGTAGTAGTGTTATTTAAAAATATTTCTTATGTATAAGTGTTATATTATAGTGTTACCTTTGTAAATGTGTTATACTCCGTATATATATAAAAGTGTTATATGCATGTGTTACATATTAGAAAAGAGTTACATATGTGTGTTACTTATATAAAAAGTGTTAAAAATATTACATATCATAATAATTTTAAAAGTGTTACCATTTTGTGTTAAATAAATTTAAAGTATTACTATGAGGTGTTCTTTAATGCTACTTATGTTGTAGTATGTGTAATGAATCATTTATCTGTTTTGTTAACATTATCATGTTAGGCTAATCCTTCTAGTGGGATTAAAGATATGAAGAGCACATTAGGTTTATATTATAATGCGAATTAAATTAGTTTTTGACTTAATTGATGTTGGTTTCTATTCATGGGCTTTTCTTGTTTTGATGTTGTGATGGCATGGTTTGTTATTCATGAATGATTATTGGTTTAATGGATTGTTGATCAATGGATGATTTATGATAATTAAATGCTATTATAATGTTCATGTGTATATTGCTTGGAGTGAGATGGAAACGACCCTCTTAAATATTAGAAAGACATGAATAGACATCGAGTTTAGGTTTGACTGAGAGGATATTTGAACTCGATGAGGGGAACCAATCAATTCGTTGGGAGAATTGAGAATTAATTAGCACCTAGATGGAAGAGATTAATGTTGGGCTTTGATCTTAAATGCTTTTGGGAGCCTCTAGTGGATCAACAACCTTTGCAACCCGAGAGGGAGCTTATGATATAATAGTGATCACTCTTAATCTAGTCAATTGAGTTGTATTCCCTTTGCATGATAATATGAATTGAGTGTGCTTGGATGTCCCTAATCCCATGTTTTTCCATACTTGAACTTTAACATCTATTCTCTTTTATTTTTAGCTATCTTTACTTGTCATTTCTCTTATTTGCTATTTTCTTTTCTTGTTACTTGTTCTAGTTGTTTATCTGATAATCAAACTCAAAACCCCCGATCATCCTTACAAAAGTGACATAAATATGAGCTCACGTATTTTATTAGTCCCAACTTAAACTCCTTCATATTCGATAATTTTATTTCTTAGGATATACTTCTACAACGATCGAGTATTCTTGCTCGTGATTAAAAAATATTCAAACATTAATCACTCAAGAAACAAAGCACTTAGAGTTGGATATATACTTTATTAGAGAAAATGTGACAAAGGATTTGATAACAATGCAATATGTGCCATCAATTGATCAAAATGCTGATATATTGACTAAGCCACAATCTGGGCAACTTCACAAGGCATAGGGATAATATGAAAATTGATTTCAAGGTCTTGCTTAAATTGAAGGGGCTTAAAAAGTTAATTGATTAAATGACCTACCGTGCACTCGTCCACAGAGGATTTGATCTAAAAGATAACCCTACTATTATATTAGTTACTATTATATTAGTTTTCTCATTTTGTACACTAGAATATTTCCTATGCTTATAAAAGGAAATAATGTAAAGCTATTTTATCATGAATAAATAAAATCGTTCCTATATAAGCTAATAAATTTCCTTCTCCCTCACTCTAATTCATAATGGATTTCTCATACTATGGCTACTCACCATTTTCTTTAAATACCTTTAAACAATCATTTAATTTTAAAATTTTCATGTCAACTTAACATAAACTCTTATAAAACCTAAATTAAAATTTATTTACTCCCTCCGTCCCAGAGATATTGATACATTTTTCTTATTGAGTTGTCCCACAACAATTGATATATTTCTAAAAATAGCAAAAACTTATGACCAACATAACATCAAAATACTTTAAATATTTCAAAAAAGCCGCCCAACTTAATTACACTAACAAAATAAATAAACCAATTAAATTAATTTAACCTTAATTCTAAATTTAATTAAACTAACCTTAAATCAACCCAATAATACCTTTTCGAATCCTACCCCCCACCCATTTACCCAACATGTACATTTCTATCTTATTAACTTGGCCACCAAATTAGTGTTTGTTCTTCACAATCCTCTAACACTCTCAACTATCCTTCATCTTCTTCAACTAACAGCTGAATTCTAGTTTTATATTCTCTGTCCATGACCCGTTGGAACCCTAGCCCCCTTTTCATACCTTCGTCTTTCTTATAAATATGAGATCTGAGAGGTTATCTAGCACAAAAATTGAATATGTTGCTACATTAATTTACTCCCGAATCCTTATCCATGGTGAGTGAATCGGAGATGGGGATCGACACTTCTTTGCACGGCGATTTACCTAATACCTCGTTAGGGACAGTGGAGAGTGGGGAATCCATCCAATTCGAGAATATTGAATGGTTCAAGGGTGATTCCGACCTCGTTTCGATGGTCCTGGAGTCCCATTTAAAAGGGTCAGAGTCGATTGTTCAAGAATCTTCTTCATGGGATTTAGATCTAGCAGATCTGGTCGCTCCCGACACTCAGTTGACGGAGGCTTGCGAGTTGATTTTTCTTGACTCCCAGTCACTGGAGATTTATGACCTTGTCATTCCCGACACCCAGTCATCAGAGATTTATAAGGGGAATGCTCCCGCTCCTCTCTTGCCTCTACCTTAATATGGCCACGAGATTCAATGCCCTAAATTGCAAGCTATTCTCCACAATCTTATTTGCATAATCTTTTTCCAGCGTATATGTATAAATCTATAACCTTACTTCTGTCCACTTTGATATTTTATACCCTGTGAGGCTTTGTGCTTGCTATTTCTTGATCAATGATGCCCTGTGAGGCTTTGTGCTTGATATATATTGAATAAGGTTGCCATGTGAGGCTTTGTACTTGTTGTTTCTTGATCAATGATGCCCTGTGAGGCTTTGTGCTTGATATATGTTGAATAAGGATGCCCTGTGCGGCTTTATTCTTGCTGGTTGTTGAGTTATGATGTCGTGTGAGGTTTTATATATACTTGCTAGTTTTTTAGTTATGTTGCCCTGTGAGGCTTTGTGTTTGGTGGTTGTTGATCAATGATGCCCTGTGAGGCTTTGTGCTTGATATATGTTCAATAAGGATGCCCTGTGCGGCTTTGTTCTTGCTGGTTGTTGAGTTATGATGCCGTGTGAGGCTTTATGCTTGCTGGTTTTTAAGTTATGATGCCCTGTGAGGCTTTGCACATGATGGTTGTTGATTATTAATGACGACCTGTGAGACATTTTCTATTCAGATTCTGTTGGTGTTCGATCGTTTGGTTAACGTAAACCGTTAGAGTTCCATGCAATTCTACAGCAGCAGAAGCATAATATAAAATTGAATTATCTTTCACCAAGGTATGTTGAAGAAGATGAAATTTTCAAAAAAATTCAAAAATTCTCGCTGGCAGCTTGGGTGACCTCTGATGAGAGTGAAAATAAGCGTGTTTTAGTGTTCAATCTAACACCTTTTTGATAGGAACTATTGTTATATATTAACACAAGTATCTTATATTTGATATATGTGAGAAAAAGGTGGACTTGAGGTATTTTATTGTATTTTAGGTGGAAAAAGGATCAAAAGTGCCAAGTTGGAGAAAAGGTGCAATTTGTGCAATGATGCTGAAAAATGCACATCCAAATTGTATAATTTTTCTGTATTTGTGTGGAGATTTTAATTGGAAGTGTGATATATTGTTGGAAAGCCAAAGAAGAGAGGGTCGTTTTGGCGTAAAGAACACCCCAATCGGATTCCAAACTAGAAAGTTATGATCAAAGTGGTGACGTCGCGCAAGCTGTGCTGAACAGAATAGCTGTGTCATTTTGCATGACTTGTTATACACTCAAATGTTGGATTTTCTGTGATTTTTTTATATTTATAGAAAGTCAAGGAAGAGAGGATCGCGTGAGCGTAAGAATGACTCAAATTGGAGGTCGGATGTGAAAGCTATGTGTGAAACGGTGAGACTGCGCAAGCTTGCTCAACCAATGGAGTCTGTTCGACTAGCAGAAATCAGGTCGAACGGGAGAAGTATGGTTGAACAAAATGCCGAAAACTTACAGAGAGGTTGTTCGACCAGCGTTTGACCAGGAGGAGTTGCTCGACCAAGGAAGGTTTGGTCGAACAGAATTGCGCTTGTGATATTTTTGGTAATTTTGGGTTTTCTTGGCCAAATTTGACGTATGTCTCAAGTAAAAGCCCAACCAAGGCCCATAAGGAGAGTTTACAAGTATAAAAGGGAATGTAGATCACATCATTATTCATCATTAGAATTAGATTGGAGAGAACCACAACACAATCATCCTACACCCCACAAGGGGGGGTCACCCCCTAACCATCATCATCCCTTCCTCCATCCATCCATCACTTTGAAGATTTGTTTGTAAAATCAAGAGGAGAATCAAGAGGAGCAATCGAGACGGAGAAGGATGTGACGATGCCCACGTCTATGGTTTCTTTTGTTTCCTAATTTATCTTGTATTTTCTGGACATATGGGTAAGATCTATCCAACACCCATGATTGTTCTTCGCAACTATAACAACAAATTTTGTATTTATAATAAAATAAATACAAATTTCATACAAATATAATTTCAAACGGATTTAATTTGAAGAATATGTAAGCAGGTTACAATCTCAATTGATCCTCTAATTCTTCTCTCGAACCAATGTGGCTTTGACTTGACTTATGTTGGTTGACTTTGACTTCTTTGACGAAGTGTATGCTGATTATATTGACAACGTGTGTTGACTTGACTTGTATGTTGAGTCGGATCTTCAAACGAAGCTTGTCCGAGCTTGAGTGTGTAGTCTTGAACATTGACCCAGAGGCTTTGAACCTTTGTTCGGATTGAACGTTGTCTAGAGAGCCTTCTTTGGAGAACCCTTGATCTGGGGGACTTGAAGCCTTGATCCCGGATTAGTAGCTGTTCTTGACTTGAAGCTTGCTTGATGCCTTGAAGATCTTGAGCTTGAAGCTTTGGAGACTTGAAGACTTGAAGATTCGTTGAAGATCTTGAGCTTGAAGCTTTAGAGGCTTGAAGACTTGAAGCTTTGTTGAAGATCTTGAGCTTGAAGCTTTGAAGATTCGAATGCCGCTTGAAGGCTTGAAGATATTCGAAGATCACTTGAAGACTTGAGCTTGAAGACTTGAAGATTTGAGTGTTCTTAACTTGAAGATCTTGAGCTTGATCTTCGACTTGACTTGATCTTCACTTGATCTTGATCTTCGCTAGACTTGGATCTTGATCTTCACTTGACTTGGATCTTGATCTTCGCCGAATCAGAGGGGCTTAGCACCTTGATCTCCAATTGGTGGCTGTTACTTTTGAAGAACGCCGGATCGAAGGGGTTTAGAACCTTACTCTTCGATTTGGCGACTGTTCTTCGCTTGAAGATGCTTGAAGTATTCAAGGGAGAACTGCTCGTATTATTGATCTCTTCAGAGCTTTTGTCTTCAGATATTTTGGTATGTCTGGAATGAATGGAGGAGGGGTCCTTATATAGGTGAAGGGTGAGGAAGCCCCATAAATAACTCACAGTCTGATTGGTCCAGGGCTGATTTGACCTGATTCTACGGGCTTGGGCCTTTCACTTGCTTAGACTTTAAGTCAGACTTATTTGACTGGATTTGGCTTAATTATCAATTATTTACTCATTTATTTTAGGAATTTATTTATTTAAATTCCATAATAAATAAATAATTAATTTATAATTATTGCATTAATTTGCCACATATTTTCCTTTAATATGCAATAAAATTCAAGTGCCTACAGCAACATCATGGGCTAGAACCGTTTTGGTAGATGTAGGGTTTATGAAGGTTTTATGAATTAATTAAACTCTCTTGTGTGTCCTCCGTACAACACTACTTGTGGATTTATTTTATATATGATTGTGATTTCTTAATCCAAATTCACAGTCATTTTGTGCATCTTTAATTGGTATATAGAGTCTGAATATATATCTTGGTTGTAGATTGAGTGCGTTCACTGCTGAACAGGATTTCATGTTTTGATTCTAAGTGAGGGGACTCCGAAACTTCATTAGAACTATCATATATGAATATTTATTAATTGAATTGAATTCGGGTTAGCAAGCAGGATAAAGAGTGTAATTTTATAGTACCTATAAATGGAAATCATATCGGGTTCGATTCCAGACGTAGGAAATAATTGATGCTGATAGTACCAAGAAATGGGGTGAAATTATATCTCTTGCTCCGAGATTATTCACACGTGTTACCTGCATATTTACTTGTGTTTATAGAGTAGATTTGCATGGTTTAGTGATGCATCCATAGTCCACAAGGCAGAGTCAGCCTGCAGTTGAAAGAGAAGTTAAGTAGTAAAACTGGATTACCCTAGAGCTACCTATTCTCCTACTTGATCCACTTTCGTATTCTTCTAGTGCTTAATTTATTTTATTTGATATTTTAATTAATTGTTTAATAGTTGATAATTAAATTCACAATCTTTATTGCCAATTCGTCTTAATTAATTTAGTAAATAATTAAATTGATAATACGCTATCCTTTGGGTTCGATATTTAACTTGGTCGCTTGCTTAAGCTGCAATTGATATCCTTCATACTTGGGGATTAATTTTGCGTGCAAATAAAACGTGTATCAACCTCACGGCTTTGGGCATAACTTTCTCATCCAATCTCCGATTTGAATGATTTTTGCGCCAAAACGATCCTCTCTTCCAGGTGACGCCGCACACCACATTATCTACATTATAAAGTAAATGAAATTTTGCAATAATTTATAAACAATTATGCAAATGTTTGATCATATGATTCTCATTTCAAATATTGTTAAAAACATTGTTCCTACAAAAAGCTAGACTTTTAGTATACAATCCAACAGATTCTTGATGGATGAGCCCCATAATGTGATAAATGTCTACATTGAAATTGATATGAGCCCAATGATGAAAATTTTCGAAGAGAAATAGGCCTTGATAATGCTGAATACGAAAATAATTCCCGATAATTAGCTATATCTATGAGGGCAATAAATAAGTAATTCGTCAGCAATAGGTTAACGGCCTATTTTGGAGACAATTACTGTATAGAGTCACTACTAGGATTTATGTCCTAGTTAGGAAACTTAAGGCCAATGATGAAATTCCTCTGAGGCACTACGCATACTTAAAACTTGATTGCACAAAATATTCCTTGTTTACAGCTTAAACAAACCATACAAGCAAAAAGGGCAAACCTTAAGTGCCTGATAAGTCGTAATTTTACCTCATTATTTTAGATGAATTCATACATGTTTTTATGTAAGCTTTGAATTATTAAGTGTAATTACGACTTATTTCTATTTTATACACTTGAGCTTTAATTATTTGAATTGTTATTGAAACAGGCCAAAAAACAAGAGCAATTGTACAGTCACCTTACTTTATTTTGTGTGACTATTACGATAAATTTAATTGCTAGAATTAATAAGAGTTTGACTTTGTCAATTAAGGAAAAGAAGGATTTGGTGATCAACAATTAATAAAAACTTACCAAAGATGAAATACAACGAATCTGGACACACGCTCAAAAGGAAGGTCTAAAAGGGGATAATTTTGGATCCAGATTGATTTTTTCATCACGCACGTTGGGGACACCAAAGAAGATTGTAGACGGCTCAGAGGAAGAACACCACACCATGAGGATCAAGATCATTGTTCTATATTTTTAATTTAGTTTCTAAATAATATAATTTTGTTTCTAGTCCAAAGATTATGAATCTCCCATTGAATGTTTATTTGATTGTTTCGAATTTTATATTGTTAATTTTTATATAAGTTTATTCTATTACATGCCCTAAATTGTTTTCATAGCATTTTGATAATTATTTTGAACTGATTAACTAGTTTAATTATTTAAATGCGTATTGCTATTTCATGATCCATAATCCGTAATTGTTGTGAGCATTGAATTGAGTAGCGAAATAGAGAAAGACTCTCTAGGTGTAATAGAATCTAGGTTGTATAATTTTTAGTCAGTTTTCATAGCCTAGTAATTCTAATGTTTGGTATCTTAATGCATTTCCGAGTCTGAATCTATTAAGATTACTCGTAAATAGTGTAATTTAGTGGTCGTACCCTGAATTGCTAAATATAAGAACATTTCGGGTTAATTTGGTCATACCATTAGTCTAGGAATTTAAGTTTATATAATTGTTGGCATGTTTAATTCTTTCAATTTTATAAATTAGAATATGGGAGGGGATCAAATCCTTGGATTAGGTTGTTATTTTATTTGTTCTCATATTCAATTTTATTATTTTTGCAATTTTAATTATTTATGCTTTCATGTTTAGTGTTTTAGTAATCAATTCAATCCTCCCCCCTTCAGTTCCTTTTAAAAACACATTTAATTTGATTAAAATTTGATTATTCCCTTGGATTCGACCCGTACTTATCCTACTATATATTTAGTAGAATTTTCTGAAAATTTATGAATATTATTTTTAGGTGCCGGAGACAGCACATCAGTACCCTATTTATGCTGTAAACAACTTCACAAAAATAAAAAATAGCAACATTCTTATGCTAATTACCAAACCCTAAGCCTTGCATCAAAACTGAAATGTCATAAATTGGTTCATAGACCTCCAAACCTTCAAGTAGAGCATTGATGCACTGCCTCACAATCCTTCATCTACTTCTAAACAAGTTGGCAAAATATTTTCCTTAATCATCTTTGCTTTTCCCATGTGAGGAAGTTTGTAGTTGTTGCCACCATTCACTTTCATTATCAACTTTGTAAACTTAGAAAAATATTATTTAAAGTAGTATGGGATAGGTTTTCAAAAGAAAATTTTACCTTGTCAAGAAAACTTTCAATGTTGTAGCAAGCAGTATCTACCTTTAGGGATTGAATAGCCCAAAATCACCCCAAATCATTGATGTTTGTATCATGAGAGTTTGGGGGCTGACACAAAATTCTGATATTGAAACCATCAGAATTTGAAGCTTATCTAAATTTTGGATCAACATCAGATATGTGGAGCTCTGCATTATCCTGTTATATTACTATGTTCTTGCTCATATTAGGAGGCTATTTTTCCTTATTGCTGGAATAACCTGTGAACAAAGGATAAATTACTAATGTCATCCTTTTGAGAAATCAAAAGAATTGGTGACTTTAAAGAGGTTCAACACTGAATTGTGACCTGAAATTATAGGTTGACATGTACCTTGTGTTGGCACTTGGATCGTTTGGTTAACGTGACCCGTTAGAATATCATACGTTTCTATCATAGCGGAAGTAATAAATCATAGAAACGATTACCGTTCACCAAGGTATGTTGATGAAGATTGATTCTCGCAGGCAGTCTGCGCAGTCCCACGAGAATAGCCATAAGTTTCTCTTCTGATGTTGGAATTGAGTGATCTTTGTGCTCAGACGATCCTCTCTTCAACAGCTTTCCGTCAGTATATTGATCATCAAATTCTGAGCACTGTACGAATTTATACAAATTTCGCAAGGTCACGGACAGCAGCAGCAAACTACCTTCTGATCTTCTGCTGTATGTCCCAAGTCCGATCTCGACGTCGTGTTGGCGACGATCTACGAGACCTCCTCAATCTGCTCTCAACCCTCATCACACGTGAATAATCAGTTAGATCGGATTAGGGTTCCAGATAAGCTGAGGTGACTTATATACATGGGCTACAACAGGGACCAGGAGGAGAAATTGGGTTGGGCCTCCATTGGGCTTAAGTATCCAAGCTTAGCCCAAAGCTTATACTTAAGTCCAATAATAATAATATATTCCACTAAAATATTATTATTGCACTACCATACCAATCCCAAAATTACGTTTTGGGCTCCTTCTATTTATGAGCCTGTTAGTCTCCCCATGTTTAAGATATACAATGTCCATTAATTAATTTAAGTTACTGACAACTCAATTAATTAATATCTCATCCAAGAGTAGTACCACTCAACCTCATTATCATGCCGGAATAAATTCCACCTGCAGGGTTTACATGATAATCCTTATGAGCTCCTCAAGGGGACATCATCAACCTATGACGGACACAGATTTCTTCTACAATCAACAGCACACCATAGAGACAGCACTACTTCCCAACTCATCGAGTTTGTTGATTTAATTAAATGTAAATCTCACCCATTGATGAATCAAAGAAATACATACTGCCCTACGTGTCGAGGTTATTGTATAGGGATTAAGAGCACGAACTTCCATAATAACTGAGATCAAGTTCTCATATAAGTCAGTATAAGTCGAACGATCTCAAGCGGTCCTGCTCAATACACACAAGTGCACTAATGTGATTCTATAGCCAAGACAAGCTAATACCAAATCACACTACAACCATCCCGATAGAGAGTCCCCGTCTATCTCGGTTGTGAGCATCTGTTTATACTTTATAAGGAAACTGATAATATGATCTTCCGCGTGTTGTCGCACAACATATTATCTACAGTATAAAGTAAGTGGACTATTGCATCGAACATATAAATAAATTATAAGATGCAATCATTTGATCATATGATTCTCATTTCAAATTAATTGTTATAACATTGTTCATACAAAAAACTAGACTTTTAGTATACAATTCAACAATCTCCCACTTATACTAAAAGACTATGCTGTCATGTCTTCTGCCATACATCTGATTTCCACTCCCACTACACGACCATCAAAAGCTCTCGCCTTAAGGTCCTTGTAAATGGATTTACTAGGTTATCATCCGATGCAATCTTGGTGACAGCAACCTTCCCCTCATCATACGATTTCTCGTAACAGGTGGTACTCGCGCTCCATGTGTTTAATTTCCTTATGGACTTGTGATTCCTTCAAGTTTGCAACTGCACCTAATATCATCAATATAAATTGTGATAACCTTGGGCAAACTTAGAATCACACCAAAGTCCATCATGAAGTTTCTAGAGTCATACAGATACTTTGGCTGCCTCATGGGTCCAATTTATCATCTTTCCATGATGGAATCAGGAGTCTGAAATATATTTCTATATAACACTCCTCCATATTATGACTCTACTTCCTAAAATTAAACGCATAACCTTTGAGGTGGATTTACTGTCGTCCCTATCTGATTTGAAAAATCTGAATCTATGTAACCCATAAGAATCAGTAAATCTGTTCGGTAAGCCCACATATAGTTTCTAGTCCTTTTCAGGTACATAAGTATATGTCTTACCACAGTTCATCATTCTTGTTCCGGGTTACGTTGATACCCACTGTTCATGCCATCGGCAAAACAAATATCCAATCTCGTGCATAGCATTCCTTAGATTAAGCTTCCTCATTTGCCGAAGCATAAGGAACCGCTTTTATCTTCTTTATCTACTTTTGTGTCACAAGACACATTCACTTAGATAAATTCACATGCTAAATGAGTAAGGATCGTATCATTATATGAAACTTGAGATAAGCATAACATCCTTTCTTGTGATCCGTATTACCGTGATCAAAAGGATATTTTTGCTCTTCTTAAGTCCTTCATCTCATACCGCTTTATCAACTATACCCATACGCCCGACAATACTCTTTCATTGTCTCCAATGAGCAAGATACTATCTACGTATAGTACAAGAAATACCACCACGTTTTCATCACTCTTTTCAATACACAAGACCCATCCGATCATTGATTAGATCCATGTCACTGGATTACCTTATCAAAATGGATGTTTCATGATCTTGAAGCTTGTTTTAGTCCATGAATGGACACTATTAAGCTCACTGTCACAATGCTCTTAGCTCTTTGCAATGAATCACTCTGGTTGCTTCACATAGATGTTTTCCTTAAGACTTCCAATCAGGAAAGTTGTCTCGACATCTATTTGCTATCCCTCATATTTCATATGAGTAGCAACAAATAAAAGAGTCTGGATCAACTTAGGCATAGCTACCGGCGAACATGTTTTCTCATAATCGAACCCTTTCTTTCTGAGTATACCTTTTCGCAACAAGCTTGCTTCCAAGGTTTTCACCTTATTCTATGATCCTCTTTTATTCTTGCATGCCCGCTTCCAATGGCTTTTACGCCATTTAGAGATTCAACAAGCATCCAGACCTAATTTAAAATCCATCGATTCTATTTTAATATTCATTGCACTTTGCTAGGATTTGGCATTTCTAACTTGTAGTGCTTCGTCGTATCCGTGGGTCCATTTCTTATTTGCTAGGGACCAAGTCTCACGACTTTCCCAAAACATGTATCTTACGGGTTGTCGAATAACCCTCCCACTACGACAAGGCACTACACGTAATTGTGTATCAGACGTGACACGCGTTGCAGTTTACCTTGTGGTATATCCTCTTGTACAAATGGTACTTATACTTTGTGTTTTCCCTCTCACTTCCTTTAGAACAATTTATACATGGGTTTATGATTTAATACATAGTCTTTTTCCAAAAATCTAGTGTTTGTGTTAACAATCACCCTTCGATCTTTTGGACTAAATAAATCACCCTTCATTTTTCTAGGATATCCCACAAACAGACAAACATTCATGCGAATTACTGTTTCTAGGGCATACCCGTAAAATGAATTTAGTAATTCCAAATAATTCATCATCCATCTAATCATTTCCATAAGAGTGCTACACCTTCTATCCGCCACACCATTCAGGTGGGGTATGCCCGGTGTAAACAATTTGAGATTTAATCTCAACCTCTGATTAATAGCTCCTAATTATCCTAAGAGGTTCTCGCCATACGATTAATCTGTAATGACTTGATATATTTTCCATGACGCTTCACTGTACCAGCCATGCAATTCTTGAATTAATCAAAGAACTTAGACATGCAGTGCATCAAATAAATATATCGGTATCTAGAATAATCATCGATTGACGAATATTCATAACCACCTCTCGTCCAAATAATCTTAGGATCGCTTAAATCTGAATGAACTAATTCCAGCATATATGTCTTTGGCTCTACTCCCCATTGCCTTGAAAAGCAATTAATCATTTTTACTTCCAAGTAAGACTCGCAAGTCCAATAGTTTTCACTTCAGATAAACCTTACGGTCCATCTGCTATCAACTTTTGAATCCTACTCAAGTAAAATGATCTAGTCTTAGACGCCAAATGCATGTTTAGTTCATCTACGAAGGTTACTTTCTCTTACTAAGATCAGAAGATGAATTATTAATTACTATTTGTTGCATCTGTGGAATATACATGATTTAAGAGTATACAAATTGTCCATCAACGTACCATAACAGATTACAACTCTATCCTTCATTATAATGACCATGTCATTTAAATGAAATGGAGTATCCATCTATTATTGCATAGAAACCGAAATTAAATTCTTTCTATGAAAATGTACGTAAAGATAATTTCACAGAATCAAACGTCTACTCATATCATTAGATAAATAAACAACTCCCACTGCAATAGCCACCACTCTTGTAGTTTTACCCATGTCTATAATAATCTTATCCTCACTTAGTAATAAACATTCAGTGATTCAAGTATCTACACACTTCGTGTCAGTAGATGCCATCACTAATCATGTTTAAACAACTAGCAAGTAAGATTCTATCCTTGTTCACTCCTTTTATGAAATTGGATTTCCTTTACCACATGTTTTGTCAGAAGTTTTCTACCATATACAACCTCTTGTAATTTAGGAGAAACTTACTCAAAACATCTAGGCAATTATGAAGAATAAAATTGACTTAGGTTTCCCCTTCAACTTCTATTCCATGTAGTTCCAATTTATTCATCAAATTCAATCATGACCTACCGCCTTTTAAATTACTCAAGTATCCGAAGAGTTACATGAGACCATCATATTTCTATGAACCTCTCATCTCTTCACTAGAGACTTTAATAGGCATCATGAGACGTCCTTTGTGAGAACACACATGTATTTTCTTAAGCAGTAAAATTCAAAATCAAGATTCTTTTCTAATCATCTAATTTGGACGAGTAAATATAATTTCTTTTAGTTAATAATAAGTGAGATAAAACCATTTGAAAATCAGAGAATCACAAATAAATATACCAATCAAATCTTCGAATTTTATCCTTTTATATTGATTCCCTCAAAAAAATATAAAATAAAATTCACCGACATCTCAAGCACTGTGAGTCTGCAAGCCACGTTAGTGTGGACGTTTACAAACTCGAACATTTACAAAAGAAGGTTTTACCCATTAATTTCATTTGTCAACCTAACTTTATGACAAAATAATTAATAGTCGGTTCCTCTTTAGCTATGCAAATAATAGCAGTGACTCCGTTGGGGAGGATACTAATTATTTACACCTAAGTGTACACCATTATTTGATCCCAAGTTCGCTGCCCAAGCTTATATGCCTTACTGTTGGAGAAGTACACACGCGCTCAGATAACTTCATATAACCATCAATTATATGAGTTTGTACCAGTGAACCGCATATAAACTCATCCGTTAGGGAGGAAGGTACTATAGACAACGCGCAAGTCCATATGCATCACATTACAAACAATAATTATTTAAAGAAGTCTGTACTAGTGATCCGTGAATAAACTCATCCGTTAGGGAGGAAGGCTCTATTGCCAACGCGCAAGTTTACCCACATCACTTACAAACCAATAATGGAGGCCACGGGAATTAATTACCAATCCCCTCTCCCACTTAGTTATTTAAGACCGAGAGTTTTTACATGCATATAATATTTCAGAATAAAATATGCAACCTAGCATGCTCATACTTCCAAATATATAATAATAATTGACCAATTAAAATAATTACAGCAGTTATATATAAGAAAATAAATTGCCAAAAATAAGTTGATTTGATCAACACTCCAACATACATGCATATAATATACCAAATATAATACGCAATCTAGCATGCTTCTATTTAAGGCAATAAATCATAGAGAATCATGCATACATATATAACAATAATCAATTAATAAATCAATTATAACAGTTATATAACAGCGAATTCGATTGTTCGCCACCAATCACGAATGCGGACAATTGGGGATCGACCTCCCAGCAGTCTGCTCCACCACTCTGGCACCCTTCCCAATCATATTGTGAAGACTCACACGGAATCTGATGCAGACCAGTCGAACTTGATGCAAACCCGCTCGAACCTGGTGCAGAGTCGATCAAACCTGATGCAGACCAATCGAACCTGATGTGAATCCGCTCGAACCTGGTGCAGCATTGATCGAACCTGATGCAGACCAATCGAACCTGATGCAGACCCGCTCGAACCTGGTGCAGCATCGATCGAACCTGATGCAGACCAATCGAACCTGATGCAAATCCGCTCGAACCTGGTGCAGCATCGATTGAACCTGATGCAGACCAATCGAACCTGATGCAAATCCGCTCGAACCTGGTGCAACATCGATCGAACCTGATGCAGACCAATCGAACCTGATGCAGACCCGCTCGAACCTGGTGCAGCATCGACCGAACCTGATGCAGACCAATCGAACCTGATGCAAATCCGTTCGAACCTGGTGCAGCATCGATCGAACCTGATGCAGACCAATCGAACCTGATGCAAATCCGTTCGAACCTGGTGCAGCATCGATCGAACTTGATGCAGACCAATCGAACCTGATGCAAATCCGTTCAAACCTGGTGCAGCATCGATCAAACTTGATGCAGACCAATCGAACCTAATGCAAATCCACTCGAACTGTCGCTCGTCCAAGGGCCTACTTGCACGGAACCAAGTTCAGCCCAACGCGTAACATCAAACTACACCAACTGTCGTTCAGGGTTCGCAACTGTAAGAACCTGGGAATCCAATCTCCACCGTCCAGAATCTACACCTGTGAGTTTTGAACATGCTGTCCAAATTACAGGTTGATCCAACGGTTAGATTGTGAGAAATAGCTCTTTTCCCTCGACTGCGCAGAACAGAATCGCCCAAAAAACTGCTTCTATTTTCGGCGTATTCCCGACAACACAAAGCTCCAAATACGATCTTCACCGTTCAGAATGCACATCCACGAAATGTGAACGTGCTGACCAAAAATCAGCCTGATCCGACGGTTGAAACTCCGGTTATTGCCTCTGCAATATCACTGCGCTGGATTTTCTCTCAATTTCTTCCTTCCATGTGAAATTGACGAACAGTTTTCGTCGAATCCTCTCACACACAACCATCAACGAACAGATATGATATAGGGTATATTTCACATAGGGATATTCATGGTTTACGCAGTAAAACCAAAACCCTAAACATGCGATCCTAATTTCGAAAAATTAATCACATAAACCCTAGCCTAACGTGTCACGCTTCACCACGAAACCGAAGCTCTGATACCAATTGTTGGTACTTGGATCGTTTGGTTAATGTGACCCGTTAGAATATCATACGTTTCTATCATAGCGGAAGTAATAAATCATAGAAACGATTACCGTTCACCAAGGTATGTTGATGAAGATTGATTCTCGCAGACAGTCTGCGCAGTCCCACGAGAATAGCCATAAGTTTCTCTTCTGAAGTTGGAATTGAGTGATCTTTATGCTCAGACGATCCTCTCTTCAACAGCTTTCCGTCAGTATATTGATCATCAAATTCTGAGCACTGTACGAATTTATACAAATTTCGCAAGGTCACGGACAGCAGCAGCAAACTACCTTCTGATCTTCTGCTGTATGTCCCAAGTCCGATCTCGACGTTGTGTGGGCGACGATCTACGAGACCTCCTCAATCTGCTCTCAACCCTCATCACACGTGAATAATCAGTTAGATCGGATTAGGGTTCCAGATAAGCTGAGGTGACTTATATACATGGGCTACAACAGGGACCAGGAGGAGAAATTGGGTTGGGCCTCCATTGGGCTTAAGTATCCAAGCTTAGCCCAAAGCTTATACTTAAGTCCAATAATAATAATATATTCCACTAAAATATTATTATTGCACTACCATACCAATCCCAAAATTACGTTTTGGGCTCCTTCTTATTATGAGCCCGTTAGTCTCCCCATGTTTAAGATATACAATGTCCATTAATTAATTTAAGTTACTGACAACTCAATTAATTAATATCTCATCCAAGAGTAGTACCACTCAACCTCATTATCATGCCGGAATAAATTCCACCTGCAGGGTTTACATGATAATCCTTATGAGCTCCTCAAGGGGACATCATCAACCTATGACGGACACAGATTTCTTCTACAATCAACAGCACACCATAGAGACAGCACTACTTCCCAACTCATCGAGTTTGTTGATTTAATTAAATGTAAATCTCACCCATTGATGAATCAAAGAAATACATACTGCCCTACGTGTCGAGGTTATTGTGTAGGGATTAAGAGCACGAACTTCCATAATAACTGAGATCAAGTTCTCATATAAGTCAGTATAAGTCGAACGATCTCAAGCGGTCCTGCTCAATACACACAAGTGCACTAATGTGATTCTATAGCCAAGACAAGCTAATACCAAACCACACTACAACCATCCCGATAGAGAGTCCCCGTCTATCTCGGTTGTGAGCATCTGTTTATACTTTATAAGGAAACCGATAATATGATCTTCCGCGTGTTGTCGAACAACATATTATCTACAGTATAAAGTAAGTGGACTATTGCATCGAACATATAAATAAATTATAAGATGCAATCATTTGATCATATGATTCTCATTTCAAATTAATTGTTATAACATTGTTCATACAAAAAACTAGACTTTTAGTATACAATCCAACACCTTGTTCACAATGAAATCCTTTATCACAACCTTGTTCACATTATCTATAGTCTTGGTCACCATAGTACCACTTACTCTATTCTTTGAATTCCTTCTAGCTGGTATAATTTCAGTGAAAGGAAAAATTCCAATTTTCCTATCAAATAAAATCTGTCCATCACTAGCAAAAATAGGTCTACAAACTGCACACATAAACAACACTTTAGTTATTAAATTTTTTGACTTGCAAGTTCCATGTGGCTCCTCTTTTACTAGGAGTAAGTAGTACCTCTCACTTTTTTTAGTCATATAGAACCATTTCTCATCTATATATGTAGGGATGGCAATGGGTAGGGTACGGTACGGGTATGGCAAATCCACATACTACCCTATACCCTACCCTCCCTACCCAATACCCTACCCTTTTACCCTAAAATAGTGCTTCAGGTAGGGTACGGGTATACCCATTGGGTATACGGGTAATTCACGGGTAAACAGATACCCACAATCTTAGTAGATTTTACGGATAATCCGCTGATACCCGAATCTACCCGACCCGACACAATCTATTTTTTTATACTATAATCCAACAAAAAATAATTATAATACATAAATGAATAACCTAAAATAAAATATACAAATTAGAAAACAAAGTCAACAACAATAACATCTAAGTTCGTTAACAAGAAAACATCATAAATTCATAGTTAATTAATCAAATAAAATCATAAAACAAACATCATAGTCCTACAATTGCTTCCAAGTCCTTGGTTTAAGTATAAAAACTTCAAAGTCTTGCATCTCCTTTTTGCCACCAAGATATCTCAATTCGAATATCATTTTTTTGTTAAAATATTAAAAAAAATAATTATAAATAACACATAATATTATAACGTAGAAAAAGATTTATTATAATTCTTAAAAATTATTTATATTTATATCAGGAAAAGAATATAAATTTTAATTAAAAATATTAAATATATTATAATAAATAAATATTAAATACATCATAAATTTTTCATCAACAATATTATTATACTAAAAGAAATATTAGATTTAGACATTTAATTAGATATATAATACTATTATTAAATATATATATATATATACACATTCGGGTAATTTTCGGATCGAGTATGGATAAATATGAGGGAATCCGTACCCTACTGATTGTCGTTATTTTCACCTAGATTTTAGTGCCTTTTTGTGTGTATTTTTCATATTGTTTTATCCGTATTTTGGTGTATTTTGGTGGTGTTATGTGTTTTCATGGGAATGTGTGAGAATGATCTTAAACATATGTATAACAGGTGAAAATGGAGTAAAAATGAAGACGGGAGATCAAACAAGGAAGAAGAAACAAAAGTGCAAGAACACCCTTTGGCAGTGTTGCGGAGCTCGACCCGTGTTGCATCACACGGCCCGTGTACCAGACACGGGCCTGTAAGCGGCGGTCGTGTGGCGATGTCTATACATCCAACACGGCCACCCTTTGGCCGTGCGACGCAGAACGACTCGTGTGCCGTTTGCCCTGACACGACACGACTCGTGCGACGCAGCACGACTCGTGTCGGCCCAGAACAGAATATTTTTTATAATTCTTCTAGAAGATCTCCATGGGGTATAAATACCAATCCATTCAACATTTTGAAAGGAGATCGGATTTGCTACTGTTCCCACACACCTCACACACCATTCCTTTGATTTCACACCATATTCTTCATCCCATTCATCCATTTCTAGATCTACATCATTTCTCCATAATTTCTACCATCCAAATCAAGTGAAGAAGCAAGGAAGCTTGGGTGATCACCAAAGGAAGAAGGGAGATTCAATTTGATCCATTTCCAAGGGAGTTTTTATTCCAATTTTGTGTTAATCCTTTAGTTTACCATGATTTGCAAGAATTCTAATGTCTATGTTATGGATCTTATGAAGATTGTAGGCTAATCTCCCTTGTGAGATTAGCAACATGAAGGTTGTTGGTTAATTTGTGGATCTATGTAATTAAATTCATATGTTGATGGGGATATTTGATTTTCTATCATTGGTGCTTATATATCTTGAGATCTATGATGTTTTGTGTGTTTGATTCTTCTAATTATATGATTAGATTGAGAAATCAATTATGTGCTTAGGATAGTCAAGTGAATCATTTCATCAAACACCTCATGTGCATTATAAATGGTAAAGTGATTGAGAAGTCCTTTATTATTTAGAACCCTTTGATGGAACATGTGATTAGTTAGATTGAGAAGTCAATTGATTATATGAAGGGATTCTATAATTGAACTTAGTACCTAGTTGGAATAGTTTAATTGAGAACCAACCTTTGACCTATTTTGAGATTGTGCAAATGATCTACATCCTATTCATTTCGAGAGGAAGTTTAGGTGGTATATGTGTTGGCCCTTAGTCTTAACCCTTGATACATATGAGTTTAATGCATGAATCTATAAGTTACCACTTCAATAGTGTTGTTAATCTCACTTCTACTCAATTTGGAAAATCACTCATTCATCATTTGTATCTTGTCATTTGATTATTGCTTGTCTACTTTCATTTGTTTGCATTTAATTACTTGTTTACCAAACCATCCATCTATGATTCGTTTCTATAAATCGTGATAAACGTGATATCGCTTAAGTGCTAGCATCGACCTCCCTGTGGTTCGATAAATTTCTTGAATTGGTCAACCCGACTACAAGTTATGGCTAATCAAATGGCGCCATTGCCGGGGAGGTAACGGTTGCTAGTAGCTTAAAGAATGAACGTTTAGAGCGATCTTACTAGAGACATTTTTTTCTTGTATTTATTATTTGTATTTTGCTTTGAAAATATTGTTCTAACTTCTTTTATTTTGAAGGTGTATGCAAACAAGATCAAAAGGGGAACAAGTTGAACCTATTGACTTAAAAATTGAACACACTTTTCGAAGAAGAAGAAAGGAGAACAATACCAAAAAGAGTGATCAAATGGAAAACAATCAAGATGAACGAGGCAATGTTAGGAATGATGGAGGCGGAATGCAAAATTTGCAAGATCAAGCTAATGCCAATCTTCCTCAACAAGCTTATCAACAATTTGGGGAGTTTAACAATCAAGCTTTAATTCAACAAATGGTGCAACAAGCTATGATTCAACAAGGTTTTCAACAAGCTTATGCTCCTCCACAACAAGCATATGTACCTCCACCTCTGGTGCAACATGGAGTTCTCAATGATCAAAGAGTAATCCGGGATTTCTTCATGCCAAGGGCAATTCAACAAATGATGGGACCACCAATTCATGCCAACAACTTTGAGTTTAAAATGGGCTTGATTTCATTGGTGAGAGAGCAACAATTTGGTGGAGCTCCGAATGAAGATCCTAATGCTCATCTAGCTCAATTTGTGGAGATTGCCAACACCGTGAAGATGAATGGGGTGAGTTAAGATTGCATTAAGATGAGGTTATTTCCATTCTCTTTGAGGGATAGAGCTAGAACATGGCTCTCCACTATTACACCGGGTACGTGCAACACTTGGGACGAGCTAGCACAATTGTTTTTGAACAAATACTTCCCACTGTCAAAGACGCTTCAAATGAAGAGCTTGATCACACAATTCAAGCAATTGCCTCAAGAAAGTTTTTATGAAGCGTGGGAAAGGTTTAAGGAAATGCTACGCAAGTGTCCACAACATGGTTTCCCGGAGAATCAACAAGTTGGATTTTTCTATCAAGGACTTGTGAATGGGCAAAGAGTGCTTGTTGATGCTTCGGCAGGAGGATCCGTACTTGGAGTAACTCCGGAATGGGCTATTCGAATTTTTGATGAAATTGCTACAAACGTCTACCAATGGCCATTGGAGAGGGTTAGTGGAAGCTATGGGTTTGAGAGCTATGATAAAGGGCAACAGTTTAGTGTGAAGAGTGTAAGTGTTGAACCAAGTATGCCAAGCATGGAAAAGATAGTGGCGGAAGTCGTTAAACAAATGAGCTTGAATCAAATTGTGAACAATCAAGGAGCGACTATGGTTGAGGGAATACAAGTCGAGCAAGGTGTGCTACCTTCGAATGTTGTGAATGGTGAACAATGGGCCAACTCTATGCCACGTGTTGAGGATGTGTCGTACATGCAAGGAAGAAACTACCAAGGTAATTATCAAAACAATTACCAAGGTAGTTTCAACCAAAATCAAGGAAGTTATCCACAAAGGCAAGGAGGATTCAATGCTCAAAGTAGTGGAAGCTCACACCCACAACAACAACCAAGGCAAGGAGGTTTCAATGGTCAAGGAAGTGGAAGTTCTTATCCACAACAACAAAGGGGGCAAGATAATTTTTCTTATGCAAACCCAAGTAATGCGGTTGCTTATCCTCCGGGGTATCATCCGGGAGCTAAAGCGCCAAATAATGAAGGGAAGGCGACTACCGAAGAACTTCTTGAAAAATTGATTGCTTCCAACAAAACTCAAGAGGAAGTAAATGAAAGAAGATTCAAGGCTTTTGAGGAAGTAAATGAAAGACGATTAAAAGCCATTGAGAAAAATAGTGATAGAAGACTCAAAGCCTTGGAGTATTCATTTAGTCAAATGGCGAGCTCAATGAGTGCTAATGAGAAAGGGAAATTTCCTTCCACCACCATTGTAAATCCAAAGGAACAATGCAAGGCAATTACCTTGAGGAGTGGAACGAATTATGATGGACCGTCTATGCCAATGGAAGATGATAAGGTGGAAGAGAAGGAGATGGAGAAAACCTTGGTTGAAGAAGAATTAGACGTTGAAAGTGATGTTGAAGCTA
Source organism: Pogostemon cablin (assembly GCA_023678885.1). Classification (NCBI taxonomy): domain Eukaryota; kingdom Viridiplantae; phylum Streptophyta; class Magnoliopsida; order Lamiales; family Lamiaceae; genus Pogostemon; species Pogostemon cablin. Next base: position 27,114,721 of record CM042967.1, read on the forward strand.
AAATGAATGAGGAACCGGAATTGATTGATAACAAGATTGTTGAAAAGAAATGGGAAAGAACTAAGGCAATGAAAAAGAAGGAGGAGGAAATTGAAGTGGAAATGGATAGTTGGGGGATTCCAAAAACACAAGTACCTATTCCTTTTCCACATCGATTTTTGAAGAAGGGCTTGGATGAAAAGTTTGCAAAGTTTTTGGAAATTTTCAAGAAAATCCACATTAATATACCCTTTGCGGATGCTTTGAAACAAATGCCTCACTATGCAAAGTTTTTGAAGGACATCATGTCAAGGAAAAGGAGCTTGATAGAGAATGAGACCGTCAACTTGACGGAGGAATGTAGTGCAATAATTCAAAGGAAGTTGCCTCCAAAGCTCAAAGATACGGGGAGTTTTGTTATTACATGTGAAATGGGCAAGAGTGAGGTTCATAAAGCTCTTTGTGATCTTGGGGCAAGTATCAACTTGATGCCTATGTCCATTTTCAAGAAACTTGGTATAGGGGAAGTGAAACCTACATCCGTTACATTGCAACTAGCGGATAGGTCTTTAACCTACCCTAGAAGAATAGTGGAGGATGTGTTAGTCAAAGTTGGAAAGTTTATATTCCCGGTTGATTTTGTAGTGCTTGATATGGATGAGGATGCAAATGTTCCATTGATATTGGGGCGTCCATTTTTAGCCACGGGAAGAGCTTTAATTGATGTACAAAAAGGGGAGTTGAAGTTGAGACTAAACGAGGAGGAGGTGGTTTTCTCTTTGAAGAGTGCTATGAGATATCCAAATGGGAAAGAAGAATGTAGAAGGATCGACATGATTGATGAAGTTGTTGAAGAGAACCTACCATTCATCTTAGCTAAAGATCCTCTTGAAATGAGCATAAGCCATTCTCTTACTTTATCTTTAAACTCTAACCATTCTTTTCATTGTTTAGAAGATGAAGATATTAATGATTGTTTACATGAATTGAATGCTTGTAGGGAAATGCAAGAGGATGAAGCAAAGTTGGCATACTATGGAAAGAGGGAATATCTTCCATTAGAGGTTGAGAATGAAGAGTCAAAGGTTGATAAGGGAAAGGAAGAATTGAACCCTCTACCCGATCACCTTAGGTATGCATATTTGGGGGACGAGAAGACATTTCCGGTAATTGTATCATCATCCCTTTCTCCTCTAGAACTTGATAAATTGTTGAGAGTACTTAGAGATCATAAGAGTGCTATAGGGTGGAGTTTGGATGATTTGAAGGGAATTAGTCCAACAATTTGCATGCATCACATAAGGTTGATTGATGAGAATAAATCATGTATACAACCTCAAAGGCGTTTGAATCCTATTATGCAAGAAGTTGTTAGGAAGGAAGTTTTAAAATGGTTGGATGCTAAAATTGTTTATGCCATTAGTGATAGTCCTCATGTAAGTCCTTTGCATGTTGTGGCTAAGAAAGGAGGTTTAACCATTGTTAAAACGGAATTTGATGAAGAACTTGCAACAAGGGTGAAAACGGGATGGAGAGTTTGTTGTGATTATAGAAAACTTAATGACAATACTCATAAGGATCATTTCCCTTTGCCTTTTATTGATCAAATGCTTGATAGGTTGGCGGGATACAAGTATTATTGTTTTCTAGATGGTTACTCGGGGTACAACCAAATCATGATAGCCCCCGAGGATCAAGAGAAAACAACTTTTACTTGTCCGTATGGCACATTCGCTTTCTATAAATTTCCTTTTGGGTTATGCAATGCACCCGCCACCTTTCAACGTTGTATGATGGCTATTTTTGGAGGATTGATTGAAAATGTGATGGAAGTTTTTATGGATGATTTTTCCGTGTTTGGATCTTCATTTGATAAATGCTTAACTAATTTGTCCATGGTCTTGCAGCGATGTCAAGATACGAACCTAGTCTTGAATTGGAAAAAATGTCACTTTATGGTTCAAGAGGGTATCGTACTTGGTCATCATATCTCCGAAAAAGTTTTGAGAGTTGATAGAGCGAAGGTTGTAGCCATTGAACATCTTCCCCCTCCTAAAAATGAAAAAGGGGTTAGATCGTTTCTTGGTCACGCCGGATTCTATCGACGTTTTATAAAGAATTTTTCTAATATAGCCAAACCTTTGTGTAAATTGCTTGAGAAAGATACTCCATTTGAATTTAATGATGAATGTCTTGATGCTTTTAGGGTGTTAAAGGAAGCTTTGATTTCTTTACCAATCCTTGTCTCTCCCGATTGGAGCAAGCCTTTTGAACTCCATTGTGATGCAAGTGATAGTGCTTTGGGAGTTGTGCTTGGACAAGTGCGAGAGAAGAAATTTCGAGCTATCTATTATGCATCAAAGACGTTCAATGCCAATCAAAAGAATTACACCACAACGGAAAAGGAGTTTCTTTCCGTAGTCTATGCTTTTGAAAAATTTCGTCCATACTTAGTTGGCACGAAAACCATTGTCTACACGGATCATGCTGCCATTAGGTATTTGATGAATAAAAAGGATGCTAAACCAAGACTAATTCGTTGGGTTCTTTTGTTGCAGGAGTTTGGTGTGGAGATACGTGATAAGAAGGGAGTCGAAAATGTCATAGCCGACTACTTGTCACGATTGGAGAATGTTGATGAAAAAGGAACCATGGAGCTCATAAACGATATGTTCCCGGATGAAGAGATACTTCAAGTGGATTTTCATCGGATGTACACTTTGTGTGAGACCGGAAGACCGTGGTACGCGGATTTGGTAAACTACTTAGCGTGTGGTATCAAGCCGGACCATCTCACCGAGTCAAAAAGGAAAAAGTTCTACCATGATGTTAAAGAATATTTGTGGGATGATCCTTTGTTGTTTAAGAATTGTCCGGATGGTATCATAAGGAGGTGTATTCCGGAGGAAGAAAAAGTAAGTGTCATGGAGATGTGCCATAGTTTACCATGTGGAGGACACTTTGGGTTTCAAAAGACGGGAGCTAAGATCTTACAATCGGGATTGTTTTGGCCAATATTGTTCAAGGATTGCAAAGAATACGTCAAGGGGTGTGATAGATGCCAAAGAATTGGAAGTATTGGACAAAGAGATGAGATGCCTATGAGGAACATCTTTGAAGTTGAAGTGTTTGATGTTTGGGGGATGGACTTCATGGGACCATTTCCGCCTTCCAATGATTTTCTTTACATTTTGCTTGCGGTAGACTATGTGTCTAAATGGGTAGAAGCAATTCCTACAAGAACGAATGATGCTCTAGTTGTCAAGGCTTTCTTGAAGAAGAACATTTTTGCAAGGTTTGGAGTACCAAAGGCGATCATTAGCGATCAAGGGACTCATTTCATCAACAAGATCATTGAGAAGCTTTTGATAGGCTATGGAGTGAAGCACAAGGTGTCAACACCTTATCATCCGCAAACGAATGGTTTGGCGGAAGTATCAAATAGGCAAGTGAAGCTTGTACTTGAGAAGACAGTCAAGGGGAATAGGAAGGATTGGTCTTCTAAGCTAGATGATGCGCTTTGGGCTTATCGAACGGCGTACAAGACCGCTCTTGGTTTTTCTCCGTATAAACTTGTCTATGGGAAAGCATGTCATCTTCCGGTTGAAATAGAACACAAGGCTTTATGGGCATTGAGGAAGTTGAATCTTGAGGAGAAAGAATCCGGAAAGAAAAGATGTCTTCAATTGATTGAGCTTGAAGAATTTCGTGAGGAAGCATATTCAAACTCACGAATTGTCAAGGAGAAGCTTAAAAGATGGCATGATGAAAGAATCAAAGCAAAGGAGTTTATACCGGGGGATAAAGTACTTTTATTCAATTCTAGATTGAAAATGTTCCCCGGAAAGCTTCGTTCAAAATGGACCGGTCCATATGAGGTGATTGAAGTTAGAGAAAATGGATCTTTAATGCTTGAAGGATCGGATGGGAATTCTTTTATTGTCAATGGTCATAGGGTTAAGCATTACCATTCTCCCTCTCAAAGGGAGTTGGTATATGTTGACACCTTCTATTCTTGAGATCCGTATCCTTTTAGTAGTTTAGGTTTGTAAATATTTCTTTTCTTGTTTTGCTTTATTTTGGTCTTATAGGTGGATTGTACTTATGAGGAGAAGATTTATTGAAGATTCAAAGAGTGCGTCATTGATGTGAACGGTATATCGTACCACTTTTTGCAAACTTTCTTTGAAACTCTTGTTTCAATTCAAGTTTGGGGGGATATGATGTGATACGATATGTTATATTCTATGTTGACATGCATTCTTGTGTTTTTGAGCCAAATTTGAAATTTTCTCATAAGTTCGGTTTAGTTTTGGTCCGTTTTGGTGGTGTTGAAGTTGATAATCCTTTTGTTTTTAATATTAAGGCTGAACTAATGATGTTTATGAGTGTGAGCATGAATAGGGAGTTTTGGAAGCATTGAAACAGGGAAAGACAAGAGTTGAAGATGAAAATTGGAAAATTCAGGGGAACAGTGACACGACTCGTGTCGCCAACACGGCCCTGTAAGCTTTGGCCGTGCGGCGACATCAGTTTGCCCAACACGAGCAGATTTTGGTCGTGTTGCGTGACACGGGTCGTGTCCAAGCGCCGAGACTCGAGTCGTGTCGCCGACACGGCCCTGTAAACTTTGGCCGTGCGGGAGCATCAGATCACGCAACACGGGCACCTTATGGCCGTGTTGCGTGACACGACTCGTGTCGGGTCTGAAGCAGTGTTTTAAAAGGCAGATTTCTGGACATGGCCATAAGGTTATAACACATTCCCATCGTGAATTCATTCGAAACTTCACAATTTGTCATCCAAACATCAAAGAGTGGTAAGATTGTGAGATTAAAAGATGAATTTCAAAGCTTAAACAACAATCCCCTTCATTTTGTTCAAGAAAATTCAAGGTATGTATTCTTGTGCCCTAATTTTCAATTCGAGGTATAAATTTCAAAATTCATGTATGGGTTTTGAATGATGGTATGTATAAAGCATGTCTAGGATTGTAAAACATGAATTTGCATATTTAATTGTTGGATTGATTGAATTTTTGGAAGAATTAGGGTTCATGAAGGAGGAATTTGGGGATAATTGTTTTAGGATGATTAATTTAGGGCATGTGATGTTCAAATTGATTAATAATGCTTCTATGATGATTGTATTGATGTGAATTAGTTTAGGTATTGAGGATTTGAGCATGAAGGCATAGTTAATACTTGTTGAATTGAAGTGTGAAATATGTGCATGCCAAGTGTTTGATGAAATGCTTAAATGAAATTTCAAATTGGAATTCAAAGTTTTTGCATGAAGCATTATTGAATTGAATTGTGCCCATTGAAGAAGTGAAATGTTATGAAAGAATGAAGGATTAGGATGTTGAAATTGATTGAATGAAATTTTTGGAATAACTTTGTGCTAAGTTGGTTGGATCAAAACGTTAGTCTTTGAAACATATTGTTTATTGTGCTTGAATATGTGCTAGAATTAACACTTAGTTGAATAACTAGTGATAATTCTAATTAATATGAGACATTTTGCTTTGAGTTGAATTGAAACTAATTTGAATTATGTTGGAAATTGTAGATGGCTGAAAGAAGAGTGAGGAAACGCAATGAGGACTTCATTTTTATTGAGTCAGATATGGAACTGTCCAACCTTGATGCCAAACTACTAATGAAGGACCAACACCCTGAGAATTTTGGAGTAGAGTTCATGGAATGGGAGAAATATGCATTGAGATGGGAGTACATAATCCCAAAGATTAGGGCAACTCGATTCCAGGATCAAACAACCATGGAGGGTCTTGGAATAGAAGGTGATCTGAGGACTCTATTCCGTCGAGTGGAAATGGAAGAGTTTTTCGATAAGAGACCTCCCACTTATCTCCATCTTACAGCCGAGTTCATGAGCACCTTGGAGGTTCATAGAGATAGGAACAAGTTTCCTATTGCTATCACATTTCAGTTGAACAATGAGATGTGGGAGAAGATACCTGTGAACGAGCTAAATAGGTTCTTTGGGTGCCCAATCATAAGAGGTCATCAAAACTTCTTACCACAAGGGGGTTTCAATCAACAGACGTGGTGGAGAAAATTGGTTGAGGATGGAACTGAGCCTCCAGAGTACATTCCAAGTTCGTCTAAAAGGACAGCCATAAGGAACCCAGTCATGAGATACCTTGAGAAGATAGTATCCAATACTATTCTGGGTCGGTTTGAGAGTGGAGCTGTTGGTGAGAAGCAGTTGTACATCATGTACAGTATGTTCAAGGAGTTCACAGTGAATATTGCAGCTCACTTCATTCAGCATGTAGAGAGAGTGGCGAAGAGAGAGAACACTCGAGGGATTATGATTGGAGGAATGGTGACAATGATTGCTCAAGGGTTAGGCATCGACCTCAGAGGGATGCAACATTCGATGGTTAGTGAAGGGCTCACTTATAATCAACTCATAAGGATGGAGTTCCTATCATTCATAGGGAACATGTATTGCTTGAAGCAAGATAAGGGAGCTCCATTTCCTCTACCTGCTCCTGAGCTCACCACACTGCGAGGACAAAGAAAGCACCAGAATCTAGCAATGGCGAGTCCCAATCACTCAGCAGTTGTGAGAGCCTTCTACAGAGAGAATAGAGATGGAGTGGAAGCAGTGCTCCAGCAGATGAGAGTAGATGAGAATCCTGAGCTAAGGAATCTGAGAGCTGAGCCAGTGGACATAGATGTAGGAGAGGAAGAGCAACCTCATCAGGTGGAATTTGAAGAGCATGCACCAGAGCCTCCAGCATTTGAACAAGAAGAAGAAGAACAAGAGGAAGGAGATTGACCAAGAGAAGGGAATGCAAGATGGAATTTTGTGGAAAACGAACTCAGGGAGATCAGGCAGACGCAGCAGGCGCTTGGAGATGAGATGAGAGAGTTCAGAGAGGAGCAGCAGAGACAGGGTGCGATGATAAGGGAGATCCATGAGGGGCAGCGTCGTAGGGAGTACTATGAAGAGAATACGCGATCACGCTCGAACAACATGGAGGAGATGATCACAAGGATGTTCAATTTCCAATTCCCTACCACACCTCGTGCTTATACCCCTTGGGGATCATGGCAAAATCAACCCCCTCCGCCTCCGGATAACTAAGGGAGTACTTTTGGTGCTCGACACTTCAGTAGTTCATCTATTTTAGTTGATTTAATTTGTGTTGGATTTGAGACTTCTTATTGTTTTGTTTTGGGATATTTAATTTCGTTCTTTTCTTTCAATTAAGGATTGAGATGATTTTTGATGTGTATTGATCATGGATGGGGTGAATTTTCTTTGTGTCTTTTCTTTTAGTTTTGTCTTTGTGTTTTTACTTTTGTCGTTATGTTGTCTTTGGTTTATTTGTGTTTGTGTGTAGTTGCTTTTATTTTTCGTGTTTAGGTTTGATTTGGTGGTTTGTTTGGGAGGTTGTGAGTCGTTTTGAATATGAGTGATGATGCATTATGGTGATAAGTGAGGTCGAATTATGATTAAGGAACTCTACACTTTCGAATTGTGATATGTTTTATTTAACTAATTCAATTAAAAGATGAATATGTTGTAATAAGTCCTTTTAAGTCGAGCATAAACTTGTGAGAATTTGAGCCTCGATCATGTATACATGGTATATCTTTTCATGAGTGGATCGGTTGAGTTTTGATAAACTAAATACTTGCTCAAAGACTTTAGGAATGAATCCGATTAATGGAGATCGATGAAATGATTTAAGGCCATCCTTGTCATGTATAGCCATTGCCAAATATTTCCTTATCTTTAAAATCATCCCTAGTCAACCATTTTGAGCCTATAAGCCTATTTATTGTGAAGATAACACATTACAAGCTTTAATTACCCACATAAGCCTAAGATATATACCTTTTGTGTGAGTAATAAAGAAGATGGTAGCTAGAAAGGTGTGATGAGATAACAAAAGAGAAAGAGGAAATGGTAAATAAGTTAAAAAATGATGAAAAGAGCACAAGAAAGAATGGACATGCAACTTCAAAACAAGAAAATGAGCAAAGCAACAATAATATGCTCAAGTACTTAAGAATCAAAGAAAAGAGGCATGAATCTATAAGAAGCTCAAGAAATCCAAGGAAGTGATGATTAGTGCTTATGATCAATAAAGAAAAGAAAGGAAGAAAAAGAATGTGAAGGGATGGAAGAAAGTAGCTACCTCTTCGATTACTTACACTCGTTTAGTCACTCTTATCTAAATTATTCATACCCTACCAAAGAGCCTATCATTACATCCTTAATTAAAGACCTTTTTGATCATTGATTAAAATTTTGATGGTTTGTGAATAGAGTCTACGAGCAAGTGTATGGTGATTCGAACCAATTGATTGAGGAGTGTTGATTTACCTTATTTAAAGAGTATCGAGTGACATTGATAAACTTATGTGAGGCATAGACTAAAAGGACTATATTGCTCTTTATTCTCTTTTGATTGAACTTGTTAATTTCTCTTATCATAAATCTAATGTTGTAGGTTAGCTTAGCATAATTTGAAATTCTTGTTGCTAATGATGTGTTATTACTTGTGTTCGTTTAGTTTTTTTTACTAGGTGAAAACTTCTCCCTCGGTTTATCATTTTCATTGTTCGGGGACGAACAATACTTTAAGTTTGGGGGTGTGATTGTCGTTATTTTCACCTAGATTTTAGTGCCTTTTTGTGTGTATTTTTCGTATTATTTTATCCGTATTTTCGTGTATTTTGGTGGTGTTATGTGTTTTCATGGGAATGTGTGAGAATGATCTTAAACATATGTATAACAGGTGAAAATGGAGTAAAAATGAAGACGGGAGATCAAACAAGGAAGAAGAAACAAAAGTGCAAGAACACCCTTTGGCCGTGTTGCGGAGCTCGACCCGTGTTGCATCACACGGCCCGTGTACCAGACACGGGCCTGTAAGCGGCGATCGTGTGGCAACGTCTATACATCCAACACGGCCACCCTTTGGCCGTGCGACGCAGATCGACTCGTGTGCCGTTTGCCCTGACACGACACGACTCGTGCGATGCAGCACGACTCATGTCGGCACCAGAACAGAATATTTTTTATAATTATTCTAGAAGATCTCCATGGGGTATAAATACCAATCCATTCAACATTTTGAAAGGAGATCGGATTTGCTACTGTTCCCACACACCTCACACCCCATTCCTTTTATTTCACACCATATTCTTCATCCCATTCATCCATTTCTAGATCTACATCATTTCTCCATAATTTCTACCATCCAAATCAAGTGAAGAAGCAAGGAAGCTTGGGTGATCACCAAAGGAAGAAGGGATATTCAATTGGATCCATTTCCAAGGGAGTTTTCATTCCAATTTTGTGTTAATCCTTTAGTTTACCATGATTTGTAAGAATTCTAATGTCTATGTTATGGATCTTATGAAGATTGTAGGCTAATCTCCCTTGTGAGATTAGCAACATGAAGGTTGTTGGTTAATTTGTGGATCTATGTAATTAAATTCATATGTTGATGGGGATATTTGATTTTCTATCATTGGTACTTATATATCTTGAGATCTATGATGTTTTGTGTGTTTGATTGTTCTAATTATATGATTAGATTGAGAAATCAATTATGTGCTTAGGATAGTCAAGTGAATCATTTCATCAAACACCTCATGTGCATTATAAATGGTAAAGTGATTGAGAAGTCCTTTATTATTTAGAACCCTTTGATGGAACATGTGATTAGTTAGATTGAGAAGTCAATTGATTATATGAAGGGATTCTATAATTGAACTTAGTACCTAGTTGGAATAGTTTAATTGAGAACCAACCTTTGAGCTATTTTGAGATTGTGCAAATGATCTACATCCTATTCATTTCGAGAGGAAGTTTAGGTGGTATATGTGTTGGCCCTTAGTCTTAACCCTTGATACATATGAGTTTAATGCATGAATCCATAAGTTACCACTTCAATAGTGTTGTTAATCTCACTTCTACTCAATTTGGAAAACCACTCATTCATCATTTGTATCTTGTCATTTGATTATTACTTGTCTACTTTCATTTGTTTGTATTTAATTACTTGTTTACCAAACCATCCATCTATGATTCATTTCTATAAAATCGTGATAAACGTGATATCGCTTAAGTGCTAGCATCGATCTCCCTGTGGTTCGATAAATTCTTGAATTGGTCAACCCGACTACAAGTTATGGCTAATCACCTACCCTTACCCACACAGTTTTCCTTCGGGTTCGGGTACTACTCGATCCGTTACCCAATTTTATCCAATTTTTCTATATCCGTTGTGCGGGTACCCGTCGGGTAACCTGACCTGACGGGTAAAATTGCCATCCCTATATATATGTGCACCACAATTCGCATTTCATCAAACTTAATGTTGTTTTTGTGTAACTGTTTAGAGTTAGAGCACTCAAATAAAAGTTGAGCCTTTGAAGCTTGTTCTTCAGAGTTAGCTCAGGTTTGATTACGTTTGTGTGTGCTCTCATTTCTCCTCCCTTAATCCATTTTCCCACAGTGGACTTGCTCACATGCAACTCTGTGGCGATGTTTCTAATAGTTGTTCTTCTGTCAAATGGAATTTCTTTCACAGCCTCAGCATCAATTCCACCTTCTTTTCACGTAGAAGTCCTGCTTTGTTAGATTTTAGATTGATTGAAATTTTTGCTTCATATTGTTTCCTAACCAAGCCCAAACATATTGAATACGCCTTCTAGTTACTTAAAAAAATCTTTGAAGCCTCTTCTACCTTTCCATGCTCTATCTTACCTTTTTTTGCTATTTACAAGGATAAATTGTGCAATCATGTTTCTTTTATTTTGAGTGAAAGATCATTCTCAGATTTTCCCATAGCTCACCTCTATTAAATGCTGGTTGTTTACATTTATAAAGGAGCATTAATTAAAGGTTGTTTGTAGGGAGTAAATATATATATTAATGTGTTGATTTGGAGGGAATTGTTAAAATGAAAAGCGATTTGCAGGGAATTAGAGGGAAAAGACAAAAATTTTGGAGGCAAAAATGATGTGACGACACCTTTTAAACAATTATTTTTAATTTTCAATTTGAAAGAAGAAAGATATTACTTAATTCCTCCATTTCCATAATTATCATTTTCATCAATCCAAAATTTTACTCTAATCTCACTACAAATAAAATAATAATATTTTTTAATTCAACTAAAAAAATAGTAAATAATCATATTTGAAGTGAATGGAGGGATCAATATTATTTTGCTCGAACTTTTGCCTATATCTTTTTGTCTAGTGTAAAATATTAGTAATTCCCAAAATTTTGTTACATTCATGAATATATATTGCTCTATAAACTGCTAGTCATGGTCCAACCAAAGAGCAGGAGAAGCAAGCTATGATCCACGCCATCGAGCGCGGATACAGGCATCTCGACACTGCCGCTCTCTATGGGAGTGAGGCTGCTATTGGAGAAGCCATTGAAGAAGCTCTCAAGCGCGGATTGATCAAATCCCGAGATGAACTCTTCATCACCACCGAGTTGTGGGCATCTGATACTTTCCCCGATCGTCTTCTCCCTGCTCTCAACACATCTTTGGAGTTAGTATTCTTTTCCCATTTACTTTCTTTCTTTAATCATAATCAACTTCAATCACTCATCATTCATGTGTGTATACTATACAGGAACCTGAAGCTGGAGTATGTTGATCTTTATCTGATTCATTGGCCTGTAAGCATCAAGTCTCCCGGTTTTCAGTACCCGGTGCCCAACAAAGAAGACGTTGTTCCATTCGATTGCAAGGCTGTGTGGGGTGTCATGGAAGAGTGCCAGAGATTAGGGCTGGCCAACTCCATTGGAGTCAGTAACTTCAGCTGCAAGAAACTGGAGGACTTGTTGGCATATGCCACCATCCCCCCAGCTGTGATTCAGGTGGAGCTGAATCCATGCTGGCAGCAGAAGAAGTTGGTGGACTTCTGCAAGGGCAAAGGGATAGTTGTGATGGGCTACTCTCCGTTGGGGTCAGCAGGACAAGCGTGGGGGTCGGACAGAGTGGTGGGCAATGAGGTGCTGAAGCACATCGCCAAGGCTAAAGCCAAGAGCGTCCCGCAGGTCATCCTAAGATGGGCTCATCAACACGGAGTGGCGGTAGCAGTCAAGAGCTACACACCGGAGAGAATGGAAGAGAACCACAATATCTTCGACTGGGAATTGAGCGAGGAAGAGTTTAAGAAGATAAGCGAGATGCCTCAGGGCAGAGGAACAAAAGCAGAGGGGTTTGTTTCCGATGTAGGTGCCATCAAGTCCGTTGAGGAGCTCTGGGATGGTGAGCTTTGATCCCCTTTATGGCAGGCTTGTTTGAATTTTCAATGAACTATTATTGTTGGCAGAAATAAAGGCACTACCTTGTCTAAAGAGAGTATTGTTTGCAGCATTTGAACATTGTATTTACATTTCACCTTGTTGATGTAAGCTTATAAATTAACACGCTATGCTTTCTGAAAAATAGTTTTCCATTTCATAATCAAATATACTCAGTTTTCATCTAATGGGAGCAGTCAATAGAATATTTGGCTTCTATGATACAAGAACAACTGCAAGCCATCACTGCAAAGCAAAGGTAAACGAATAAAATTGATAGTTGGTTTTGTATTTGTATTTTAAAATTGGTTATAACAACTTCAAGTATAAAAGGAAAATCACAACTCAACTTACACAAGCATTGAATTTGAAGTAGTTAATTAATTAAATAAGAATTGTAATTCTTAATTCAGATGTTCTATAAACAAATATGAATATAACTTGATATAAAACATCATAGATTGAAACGGGAAGACTCCGTCTTTCCCTCAAAACTATCCATTAGATTTACAAAACGCTCTTGACAATAACTAGATAATCCTATCACAGCTTCTTGTCACGTTTGAATCTCCTATCACAACTCCTTGTCACGTTTGAATCTAACTCTAGTTTTGGCCTATCCATAGGACTTAAGATAAAGAATCCCTCTTGATCAAAAACCTCTTACACGATAAAAAATCAAGCTTGCCTTTTTTAAACAAATGAAAAGGAACTTAACTAACAAAACTCAAGATTGAAGCTATTCTAACATCATCAATCCAGATATTCATAAGACTTACACTGAGTGTTTGGCAACACTATTTCCAATCTTAAATATTCCAACAATAATGTAATCAAAAGCCTTCCTCACAAACTATAATGTAGTATTAATTTCATACGTGAACATCGAAATGTAAAAAATAAAAATAAAAAAAAAACAGTAGAAACAATAGTATTAAGACAAGGATCAGCCTTTAACTTGAAGAATGGTGGGATGAATAGAAGGATGAATTCAAAGGTCACCATCCCAGAGTTCCTCAACGGACTTGATGGCGCCTTCCTCTGATATGAACCCCTCTCCTTTGGTTCCCCTGCTTTGTGGCATCTCACATATCTTCTTGAACTCGTCCTCGCTTAATTCCCAGTCGTATATATTGCGATTCTCTTCCATTCTCTCCGGTTTGTAGCTCTTCGCTGCTACAGTTACTCCGTATTGATATGCCCATCTAAGGATGACCTGTGGGACACTCTTCCCTTTAGCTTCTGCAATCTGCTTCAGCACCTCATTGCCCATCACTCTATTCGATCCCCAGAATTGTCCAGCTGATCCTAACGGAGAGTAACCTGTCACAACTATTCCTCTGCTCTTGCACAGATCAACCAACTTCTTCTGTTGCCAACATGGATTAAGCTCCACCTACAAATATGATGAAGCAACTATTTTAGTAATGTGGCATCTATTGCAGGAATTATATATAGTGACATAGTGGTGATGTAAAAACACAGTTTTGCGAAAAAGTTGGAATATTTGGGTAGTGAGTCTCACTTGAACAACGGCAGGGGTGATGTTTGCAAAAGCTAGCAAGTCTTCAAGTTTCTTAGAAGTGAAGTTGCTGACTCCAATGGATTTGGCAAGACCTGATCTCTGGCACTCTTCCATGGCAAACCAAACAGCCTTGCAATCGAATGGAATGATATCTTCTTTCTTGGGGATCGGATACTCAAACCCTCCCGACTTCACGGTTACTGGCCAATGAATGAGGTAAAGGTCGACGTAGTCCAGCTTCAGATTCCTGTACAAGATGATCAGTAAAAACACATGATGATAACAATTGAAACAAGAGAAGGATAAAGAAGTAGGTATTAACTCTAAAGATTTCTTGAGAGCTGGGAGAACACGGTCGGGATGGGTATCCCTGCACCATAGCTTGGTGCAGATGAAGAGTTCATCCCTAGACTTGATTAGTCCGCGGTTGAGAGCTTCGGCTATGGCTTCTCCAACAGCAGCTTCACTTCCGTAGAGAGGAGCAGTGTCCAAATGCCTGTAGCCGCGCTCAATGGCGTGGATCATGGCTTGTACCTCCTCGTCTTTGGATGCACCGGAACTTGCAGTTCCAAGTGCCAAAACTGGCATTTTATAACCGGAGTTCAACTTAATATCTGGAATGGCCATTATGATATTTGGAGTTGGGGATGCAGGAAGAAATGCTTTCTAGTATATGGATGTATGGAGTGAGTTAATGTTGAGTTGATAATGATGCTTGAGAGTGGCAGTATATATAGGTATGGTTGGATGAATGGAGGAGCCAATCTTGACTAACAATAATACTCTTATTCTTTATTATTATAAATAAATAAATAAATATTCTTCTCTGGCTGACTAACTTACGCGGCAACAAGGACCGCTCGACCTTCTAGAAGATTGATCCACAACTGCACTGTAAATATTCCATTTTCTCGTGATTAAAACGGAACTGGAGTTTTTTTTTTTTTTCTTTTTTTCCATTTTATTTACTCCCTCCGTCCAATAGGAGTTGACACACTTTCCTTTTTGGTTTGTCCCACTAAAATTGACACATTTCCTTTAGGCAAAAGCTCCTGCGCCTCGGGGGACACAGAGGGATACTCCGTGTCCCCATGTGAACACAATCATCCCCTCCAATCCTATTTAAACCTATGTATTGCTAGAGACATAAATTACAAAGGGACACGGAAATTGCAAAGGCGCACGGAATGTGCTCCGTGCGCCCGGGTGCACAAGAGACTCACTCTTTCCTTTTTAATATATGGGACCACACAAAAATAATTAATCTAATCTCATGGGCCCCACATATCACCTCTAATACAACTATCTACCACACATTCGTTAGGGTAAGAAGAATAATTTTGACCTTCTGTTTCTCCACCCCATCTCCCCTTCTCTCTCTGTTTCTCTCTGTAATCTTCTCCCTCTCTGTAATCCTTCTCCCCTGTTTCCCTTTACACTCACTCGAAGAGTGCCAATCTTGTATCTTTCTTTTATTGAATTAAGGTCGTATCAGAATTGATCCTCCGGATTTGTTCTCCAGTTTTTGTATTTGAATTGGTAGTTTTATGTGTTGAGTGAAAATTGAAACGAGGCTCTATCGCGGGTTGAGCCCAATTCTAAATTTCTAAATATGGGAGGAGGATGAAAATCCATCCGTTCAATTTCGTCCCACTAATGAATCACCATTCATAAAAAAATTATAATCAATAAAAAAAAGACAAATTGTGCCAATGGCCATAGTCAGTATAATGAATATCAATAGCAAACAATTTTTATAACAAATTTACCCAAATATACCTTAAAAGGCCCAAAAATAATCCCTCCTCTTCCTCCTGTCGTCGCTGCAGGTCGTCAAATTTACCCAAATATACCTTAAAAGGCCCAAAAATAATCCCTCCTCTTCCTCCTGTCGTCGCTGCAGGTCGTCGATATGGTAACAGACATTCACCGATATTTTTGAACACCTTTATCCTTTAGACATTTTATTATTTACAATATAGTCCTAATTTATTATCTAAATTGTATTATTAATAACAAAATATTAATGTAATGTCTCTTCATATTTATAATTTAATTAATGAATTATTTAATTATAAAATACAATATTAACACATATTAATGTATTCACAAAATCATTTGGTTGGAGTACATGCATAAAAACCATTCAAATCATTAATACATTCACAAAATCATTCAATGAATGGATGAATTGAATAGCCTCATCAAACATTATAAATTGTGGAGTGACCTTTTATCAATCAAACCATTTAAAAAAATATTTTTGCATTTTCGAATAGAGAATAAAGCTCTTCGATAAACATGGATGCTAATTTGAGATGTAGGCGTTGAAGTGGAGATGAGGAAGTCTCCAAGCTTTGAATTTTGGGCAGTCGTTTAATGCTGTTCAAATCTAAGATTTTAAAGCAGATGCGTTCAAGTAGAGATATTGATGAGATAAACTTTTGCTATTTTAGTTGAATATTGATCACTTATATTTTTTTAAAATTTTATTTTGAGATTTTGAATTGAAATTGTTATTTGGGGAGTAATTTGTTGTTTGACAAGATGTTTAGGATTATGAACTAATTAATTGATTTTATTGGTTGTATGAAATTTCATTATTTGATATGTACCTTGAAAAAGAGTTTGATAAATTTAAGAAAACTAATTAGATAATACTAGGCAAGGTGCACCTCATTGGGCAATGAGGTGTAGCCCGGACAGTTAAGTTTCATTTGCAAGCGTAAAATTATGCAAGGATTTCATAAATTTGCACGGTGACTGTACATCAGATATTATAAAAAAAAAAAAACAAACGTTTAATTCCTGTGTTAAGAACTTTGTCAATTTGGCTATGGGCTACCAACAGAATTTGGTGGAACCTTTTCATTTTTGTTTTGCAATCTCACACTATGAGCTTCTTTTGTATTTGTTCTTCAAATAGTGATCTATCCAGGCAAGGTAGTCATTTCTTCTCACAACCTTCTCACAACCATTTCATTAATTACATAATTTGCAACCTGAATCATCCATGGGGTTGATATGATATCACATTCTAAAAATATTAGCAAATGTTCATATATTATTAGCTTGATTCGACTCAAAATTCATATACAAACCTTTTAGGGTTATCTCCTAGCCAAAGGAATGAAATGACAACTTCAGCAGATTCAACATTCCTGAACAAGGTACAATAAAAAATCACTTGAACACATTACTTAAACACAATTAAGAGCATTAAATATAATTAAATGATGGTGCAGTAACATGGAACATATGCAAAATGTAGCCATTCCAAATTTCCAATACAGTACTATTGGGATATAAGGAAACACTACATATTATCAAGTCATGATTCTTGGTAGTCAAGTGCATACCTCATCATCATGTTCTATAGAGGAACCATGAGCCTGAAAGTCAAACACACAAGTATTAATATACCTCTCTATATAACTTCTAATCTTCTTGTGACACAAATGAAGAATACTACAGAAATTGTAAAATCAAACCTCTGCAATATCATTGTTACTGTATATTCCATAACAGAATGCCTAGCTCAAATTATTTGCCAATGTTGCAACAGCATAATCTCGATCTTGGTATTCATCATCATCATCTCTATTATGATCATGTAATGCAGTAGGCCTCCTGCAAAATCAGTACAAAGTGTGATCAAATGAGTTTGAACATGTAAATTTAAATTATCCTAACAAGGCAAAATATCCCACAGCTCATGTAAGACAAGATAATAATGAGATCACAACAGAATCTCAAGAATATTCTCAACAAACTTTTGACATAATACTGCCTCAAGTAATTCAAATGTGATAATTTCACTTGCATATAAACCATACATACTTGATTGATATTTATGAATTATTGCTTATATATCTATTAATACATATGATCTGTAAGAATCTCCCTTCATCAAACTAAACTTTCCATGCTTTCAAGATTTTCTATCCAAGACATCAATTTAAAGCTACCGCTCAAATAATATAGTGTCAAGATGGAAAAAGAAAAATCAACTGCTAAAACATTTTTCCAAATTCTAATTTTGTCATAGCCATGTACAAGAGCCTCTAAATTCAACTGATATTCTTGGGCTGGGAAATTAAAACAAAGAAAAAAACTAAAAACCATGTATGACAATTATCATTATTATTTTCTGGTGTACATGCATAAAAGATAGAGAAAGCAAATTAATAAAAACTGACCCACATGCCACTGAAAGAAATTTTCCACAGCATTGTGCTTAAGAAGCACATTTGTATGCCAAACAACCCAATCAGTATTTCCTGCAAATAGAAAGTAGTATAGAACTTTCTTAGAAGATATATCAGATATTTAACACAGTAATGCAATTTTTATCAAGTTTTTCACCATGTATTATAATGTAAGCACATATTTATGAGTATAAAATAAGTCCCTTGGGACATTATAATAATAAAAGCATAAAATAATCCAAAATTGACAGTATAATAATTTGCAATGCAGATGAGGAAACCTGTAGAAATTTCTGTATCTCACTGTTGTTATTCCCCAACTGAACAATTTTATTAACAATAGGGGTTAGGTGACCAATGCTTCCTATCCTTGGTGGTATTTTTACTTCAGTGGGTACAGTTGGCTGCAAAATAACCAAAAAAATGTAAGTATACTCGACGAGGAAAAATATAGATAATCGTAACATCTGACTCTAGTGACAGCTTGACCTTCCCATATTAGAAGTCAAAGTTCATTTCAACCATATATAAGTTTCCGAACATACTTCAAGCACATTCAAAACATACGAAGTGCAGTTTTAATCTTAACTCAATGATTTCAATGCAGGATGCCACAAAGAGATCAAACTTGACTACACCAGAACCCAAACTGTGATCAAGATCTGACTTCCATAATCGATCTAAATAAAGTACAAACATATTATAACATCCTTAGAATAAAATCCATAATAATGTATCCCTTGGCAACATTTCAGCATATTCACAGTATTGCTTAGCTGAGCATGCTTCTTCTTCAGGCCTTCCTACCATTCACAAAATCATACAAAAAATAAAATTAAATAAAATAAGTTCTCTCACTATTACCTCCATCGCAACATAAATATAGCAACTTCTTATTTTACCTAATCCATATTTTAAAATACTAACTTTAGTCGCGTAATATGTAGCAACTACTTCGAATTCGTTCTCTATTCACTAAAATGGTGATTAAATTGACAGAATAACGTATCGTTCCTGCTGAGCTAGGGCGAGTTTCTCCGACGTGTTGGGTGAGGCTTTGAATGAATGTAGCTGCAACTCCAATCCGGCAATAATGTTATCCCAGTTGGCGAGTTCATCGCGGAGATTTTAAATCTCTGAATCGAGGGACTCTGACAAGTGTCGATAGCGCAATGGAGTACGGCAAAACATCAAGCAATTCATCGCAAGCATGAGAATGAGAGGATAAGAACGATGGTGATATAAATGCATATAATATTGAGTTGTGTCAACCAGAGTTGACATCTAACCCCGTCGAATTGATGAACAGCAATGAGTCCACTGAATGAAAAATATAAGATAACTTAACCGAAGATTTTGTTGAAGAAATTGAAATAGGTGATGTACTTAAATGTCATAAAATCAAATTGCGTACCTTGAATGCTTGGCAATGATTGAGCTCCCTGCATCAATTGGTTTGTCTTCTATAAAAGATAATCCCACCAAGGATTTTGCCGACATTGAAAGAAGACACGGTTAAACCAAAAATCTCGTTCCTTTAAAATCCAAAGTAACAGTAAACAAAAATGCAGCAGATAGACTGGAAAAATTATTCGGATGTGGAAACAAAAGCACACATAAATAATTTAATTCAAATGCTAAATGAGTCAGAAATAACAATAGAGGCCAGTTTAAAAATTGCAAGATAAAATAGGCTGCATGGGCAAGAACATCAATAGAACCCAGCTCAAGAACTACAAGATAACACAGGCTCAGTTATATTAAAAAATAGGAGATCAATGTGGCTTACATTACTGAGTCGCCCCAAGCCATTAATTAGACACTCTTTTTTTCCCCAAACTTTTGAGACATTAGTTAACCTAGTTCTCCCACAAAACAAATTAAATGGCAATGAATGAAAACTTGCCCTAGATGACTAAAATTTGCATGTCGCAAGTTTATTTCAATTTTATGAGAATTACAGTATTAACTGGACATATGAACTTACTCCATACAATTCAAATTCAAGATCACATCATGAATTTTGAGCCACTGTCATGTGTTCATTTTTGCATCTCCATAATATGAAAGTGATGAACAAAAAATAAAGTAACATGAACACAATTCAGTATGCGTGATTAAAAAGACAACAATTACTATTAGATAGAAAGATGGCAGTCCAAAAAAAGGGGGAAAAAAATCACATGCAGAAAAAGAGAAAAAGAAAAACCAAAATTGATGCAATACAAATAGACAAAAGTAACATTAATGAAGCATAATTTCATACCTGAGTGCCAAAACTGAAGGTGTGGTGGTGGCGGCGGCGTCTGTGACTGAAGAGCCTCCGGCGACGGCGTCTTATGAAGATGTCAAAGTTCTAAGCGCGGGAATCTCATAAAATCACAGTAGAAATCCAGATCTGAATGGAAATTTGATCAAAGAAAAAACCTGTGAAAAATTCGCACTCGAAAATTGGGTCTGTAAAATAGGGCTCAACGTACCTTTGTCCGCACGGCGAAGAGTGATTGCTAGAAGGAAGATGCGCTCAGGTGCCGTGGCGAGTTGATCAGATGGAAGATGGAGTGAGAGGGGAGTCCGCGTCTGTGTTCATCGATATTCGATCAGATGTGTGAGGTAGTGAAAGGAATTGTGAATCCACGTTGTGGGGGAGAGAATGCCACGTATAATGTATGTTAATATGTAAGTTAGGTTGTAGCCACGTATGCCACTGAGAGCATGAATATATGACACGCATCATTAAGTATTACCGCCAACCGTTGGCTAGCAAACTTTGAGTTAAAACGCTTTATAGATAATAATAGTGATCAAGATTCCAATAGAAAGTAATGTTATTCGGACGCAAACAGTAGAAAAATATAACGGTATGAATTTATTTTATTATTATTATTATTATTATTATTATTATTATAGATGATCGTTTTTAACGGGTTAGATTAAGATTAACGAATAATCGGACACTAAAATGGACACATCAAACAAGTAATTTTCTCCGTCGTCCCATAAAATTGGTGCCCCTTTCCTTTATTCTTGATGTTGGTAGTCCAAGTTCCATGAAGAAACATTACAAAGTAGAGAGAGAAATATAAATGGGTTCTTAGAGAGATCAGTAGAATGGAGAAGATGATGTTGGAGTGAAGTGCCCACCAAGTCTTGTGTTGTTCCTTCTGCAGAAATGTTGTCTTATAGTGGAGATATTTTGTGGATGGTCCCCCTTTGGTTTGCCAAACGTTGTCACGTGTCCCTTCAAGGGAATCTTGTCTGTAAGAAGGTACAATAAGATCCTGACAAGTTATCTCCGCCCAGAATGCGTGTCGTTCTTATGTCGGGACATGATACTGATGGGTTGACAGCATTTATGATGGGCCCGTGAGCTGATAGCCAATTGCCGATAAGCTGACGATTAGCGACTGAGGCCGATGCCTTATACCCGGTGTCGGCTGCTTCCGCCTTCTGCTTTCTGGCAGTAAGCCGAGGCCTTATCCTCGGTGTCGGCTTCCTCTGCCTTTTACCCAGTCAACGTGTGTTCAAATCTCACTCTTATCCTTAGCCTCAACTTATCACTCAGGTTGTACCGCGCGTATAAGTCACGCCCTTATATGGGGTATAAACACCCATAACATTAGCCCCCGAGGTTGCTTCTTGTGTAAAACTACAAGGAGCAATCTCGATCCCGAGCTCTAAAATTCCATCGGCCTCGTTTAAAACCTCCATACGGGAAAACCCAGTGGAAAAAACTCGTATGTAGGAAAAAGAGTACCGTAAGAACTTTAGAACTTTGATGCAAAATGAGCCCTTTCCATCTGCTTATCCATCAGTGTGAATGTCGCACATGCGTAGTGATCAGAAACCTTTTCTTCTTTCTGCTTCACTTTGTCTGATCGTTGATTTCAACCTCGATGTCCGATCGGGATTGACACATTCTTCCATACTTTAATCAACTGAGTTATTTGATTTGATTTTCCTTTTTCAGTTCTTGAGTGCCTGAGATGTAGTCTCGATTTCTGAATCTCCTTCCCATCGAATACTTATTGGATTATCTTCAGCCCCGAGCCCCCGAGATGTAGTCTCGGCCTTATCTTCATCCCCGAGTTCTCGAGATGGAATGTCAGTTTTGAATCTTTCCTTGTAGTGTGATCATTTGATTTGACTTTCCTTCTTCAGCCCCCGAGATGTAGTATTGGTCTTATCTTCAGCCCCCAAGTTCCCGAGATGGAGTGTCTGGTTATGAATCTTTATTTGTCGTGTGATCGGCCTTTCACTTTCAGACATCGGTCTGATTTTCCTCTATGCTTTGACCGACTGAGCTATTCTTCTTCGAGGTGTTTCATCGGCTTTTCATCCAGTATATTCTTCAGTTTAGCATCGGCATCTGCCTGTGATGTTTTTGCTTGTATCTTCCTTGGTTCTGCATTCTTGTTTCCACATCACCCAAATATGTTTATTTCTCTACTTCTCTTTGAGTGTTGAGACTTTCTTCTCCTTGATTTTAGATTTCATCCATGCTCTAAACAACTGAGTTATTTCCTCCCATTTTTGTTGAGATTCGAACTTCAATTCCCGAAGTGTACACACGGGTTTTGATTTGGAAAGATCATGCCGATCTGATCCCATTTGATTTTATCCACTCCATTTAGTCCCAACGTTTGAAGGGACAACCGCTCTATTTGAGATTATTCATATTGTGAGCCCCCGAGCCATTCCAGCCTTTGAAGGGATAATCGTTTTTCTTGAGTATTTGAGTCAAACGCTCTAATCGATCGAGTTATTTCTCTTCCTGGAGAGGTTGCCGATATAATCCCATTTGTTTTTAACAACTCCCTTTGAGTATTTGAGCAAAACGCTCTAACCAACCGAACTCTCTCCCCTCATAGAGAGATTACTCGCATTGTGAGCCCCCGAGCTACGTTTATTATTCATATTGTGTACCCCCGAGGTACATCTCCATTTGAGTATTTGAGGAAAATACTCTACCCAATCGAGCTATCTCTAATTATAGAGAGATTATTCACATTGTGAGCCCCCGAGATCTACTTGCAAGCCATACCTTGCATTTTTACTAATTCTTATGCCTATGATGATGTTAATGATGATGCATATGATAATGATGCTTATGATGATATGATGATGCTTATGATGATGATACGATGATGTAATTTGTCTTTTTCTTAGCGATATCGAAATAAATTCCAATACCATGATTCCACCAATTTCATAAATACCGATACCATAATTCCACCGATACCGAAGTGAATTTCAATATCATAATTTTTACAAATACCGATACCATAATTCTACCAATTCCCAAATACCGATACCATAATTTTAGAAATACCGATACCATAATTCCACCACTTCCCAAATACCGATACCGAAGTATCAGAAATACCGATACCGAAGTAAATTTTAATACCATAATTTTCACAAATATCGATACCGATAATTTCCATGAATTTTCAAATACCGATACCAAAATTTTCACAAATACCGATACCGAAATTCCACTGATTCCCAAATACTGATACCATAATTTTCAATATCATGATTTTTACAAATACCGATACCATAATTCCACCAATTCCCAAATACCGATACCATAATTTTCACAAATTTCCATACCAAAATTTCCATGAAATCCGATACCAATACCGTAATATCGTAATCTCCACAAATTACAACACCATAGTTTTCCATGAATACCGATGCCATAATTTTCCATAAATTCCCATTCCAAAATTTTCATAAAATCTGATACCGATACCATGCCCATACTAATTTTTTTGTAAAATCCGACATCATTATCGTAATTTCCCATGAATACCAATAACGTAAATTTCCATAAATTCTCAAATTTTCCATAAATACTGATACCATATAATTCCCGTAAATTCCGGTAAGATATTCCTTTCCTTTCACCATAAAATTTTTCTTCCCTAAGATTTTTATAAATTTTCCATCATAAGACTTCCCTTTTTACTCTTTAACGCTCTAACCTACCGAGTTGTTCCAATCAACATTTTTCCAATAATTGTTGTAGCCTTTTCTTCTAGCAGAGGTGTTACTCAACTGCCCATAAGAAATCCAACCTTTTTATTTCTTTGAAGATTGAAACCGAGCCGATCGATTCTAGTTTTGAGTTTTTTCCTTAGTCCCGAGCTCTTTTAAGATTGAAACTGAGCCGATCAATTCTGATTTTGAGTTCTTTCCTTAGCTCGAGCTGTGCATTCTCTTTTTTTTTTCTCTGTTTACGCGCTAACCAATTGTGCCACCATCTTCTTGGATTGGAGTAATTGGATTTCCTCCTTTCTTTCTTTCTTGATTCGGACCGGATTTTCCTTCTTCTGTATTCGACTTCTATATTCTCTTCTTTTGATGGAAGATGAAGTCCCACGCATTAGCCAATTGCATCACCATTTCTTGAAAGAGATTAGAGCTTCTATCAAGCTAGTCTTTTCTTTCTTTGAGTGTCGAGTATTGGGCAGAACACTAGACCTTAGAGGGAGCCGACCCTCGACCTTCGATGGATAAGGTTGGTTGGATTTTTCTTTCAATCCACGCTCTAACCCATTGAGGTTGCTTTCTTTCTTTCTTTAAGATTACATTACCGTGACCTCCACTGTCCTCCGAAGTAAGAGGACAGAATCTTCGACCACCGATGGATGGATAGATGAGGTTGGATTTCCTTTTCCACCGACGGGTAAATGGATAGAAGAAGTTGGATTTCCCTTTCGATGCGCGCTCTAACTAACTGAGCTAGCTGATTTTCTGTTGAAGAGTACATGTCTGACTACCGAGGTTGACTTCTCTTTCCTTCTTTAAGTGCTAAAGGCCGAAGGCTGAACTTTCTTCCTTTCTTGCATTTTTGCATGTGTCTGACATCTGCGCCGGATTATTACGCTCTAACCAACTGAGCTATATTTCAAAAACCTTTTCTTATCTCCTTTCTTCTACCTCCTTCTTCCTCGGTGGTCTTCTGCCCTCGGCCCTAGACTTCTTCTTCTTCTTTTTTTTTCTTTGATTCTGAGCTTCTGGGTAAGAATCTGTATCTTTCATCTCCATGTGATTTCTTTTCTACGCAAATCTTGGCAGTTGATATCCTACGCTCTAACCAACTGAGTTATTTCTCATACCTTCTTACATTTCTCATTACGTGGTATCATGTAAGAATTGGATTCTCATTATACCAAGTGTCGAATTCTTTTATTTTTTTTCTTCCATTTGAAAACACGTGTTCTTCATACCCGAGATGATGGAGCCTCTGCCTCTACATCTTCAGCTGATGGAGACCTCGATCTCGATGTCTGGAATCTTTATTTCTCTTGTAAAATCTCATCCATTACACGCTCTAATCAACCAAGATATATACCGATCAACTTTTTTGTTACTGTTATTTCTTCTTCCTTTTTTTTCTTGACCATCTATTCCTTCCTCATCGGACCTCGGACTTCTTCTTTTTTTTATCTTGGCAGTTAACAATCAATTGAGCTGCCACATTCATACTCACTCAACTGGAGGGAGCCTCGGCCTCTACATCTTCAGCTGGGTGGAGATCTCGGTCTCTACCTCCTCAACTGGATGGAGGCCTTTGACTCTTCATCTCCTGCTGAAGTCTTTATTGATCACGTGGAATCTCATCCCCCACATGTTCTTGTTGGCAATTGGATCGTGCGGTTCAACGTGATCGTTAGGATAACAGGTAAACAAAATCAGCGGAAGCAATTAAACGTGTTTACCGTACTTCTGGGTTGATGTAGAGGATGAACCGTTGCAGAGAACCACCTCTCAATCTTCTGCTGTATGTCCCAAGTCGAATCCTGCTATTGTGTGGGCAATAATCCGCAGGATTCTCTCAATCTGCTCCTATTCTTTTCTAACTGTCAAATGAGGCACTGACTTAGGGTTAACAGGAGCTGAGATGACTTATATAGTTGGGCTACAGCAGGGACCAGGAGGAGAAATTGGGCTGGGCCTCAATTGAATTTAATTAACCAAGCTTAGCCCAAAGCTTTTAATTAAATCCAATAATAATAATATAGTCCACTAAAATATTATTACTGCACTACCCGTCCAATTCCAAAATTATGTTCTGGCTCCTTCTTATTATGAGCCCGATGGTCTCCCCATGTTTAAGATATACAATGTTCATTAATTAATTAAGTTACTGACATCTCAAATTAATTAATATCTCATCCGAGAGTAGTACCACTCAACCTTATTATCATGCTGGAAATTAATCCACTTGCAAGATTTACATGATAAACCTTATGAGCTCCTCAAGGGGACATCATCAACCTATGACGGACATGGATTCCTTCTACAATCAACAGCACACCATAGAGACAGCACTACTTCCCAACTCACCGAGTATATTGATTTAATACTTTTAAATCTCACCCATTGATGAATCAAAGAAATACATACTGCCCTACGTGTCGAGGTTATTGTATAGGGATTAAGAGCACGAACTTCTATAATAACAGAGATCAAGTTCTACTATATAGTCAGTATAAGAAGAACGATCTCAAGCGGTCCTGCTCAATACACACAAGTGCACTAATGTGATTCTATAGCCAAGACAAGCTAATACCAAACCACACTACAACCATACCGATAGAGAGTCCCCGTCTATCTCAGTTGTGAGCATCTGTTTATACTTTATAAGGAAACCGATAATATGATCTTCTGCGTGTTGTCGCACAACATATTATCTACAGTATAAAGTAAATGGACTATTGCATCATGCATATAAAATAAATTATAAGATGCAATCATTTGATCAATGATTCTCATTTCAAATATTGTTATGACATTGTTCATACTAAAGCTAGACTTTTAGTATACAATCCAACAATCTCCCACTTGTACTAAAAGACTATGCTGTCATGTCTTCTGCCATACATCTGATTCCTACTCCCACTACACGATCATTAAAAGCTCTCGCCTTAAGGTCCTTGTAAATGGTTTACTAGGTCATCATCCGATGCAATCTAGGCGACAACAACCTTCCTCTCATCATACGATTTCTCGTAACAGGTGGTACTCGCGCTCCATGTGTTTAATTGCCTTATGGACTTGTGATTTCTTCAAGTTTGCAACTGCACAAATATAATCAATGTAAATTGTGATTACCTTGGGCAAACTTAGAAACACTTCAAAGTCCATCATGAAGTCTCTAGAGTCATATAGATACTTTGGCTACCGTATAGGCTCCAATTTATCATCTTTCCATGATGGAGTCCGGAGTCTGAAATATATTTCTATATAGCACTCCTCCACATTATGACTCTACTTCCTAAAATTAAATACATAACCTTTGAGGAGAATTTACTACCGTCCAATCTGACTAAAAAATCCGAATCTACGTAATCCACAAGAAGCATTGAATCTGTCCAGTAAGTCCACATATAATTTCCAGTCCTTCTCAGGCACTTTATAAATGTCTTACCACAGTTCATCATTCTTGTTCCGGGTTACGTTGATACCCACTGTTCATGCATCCAGCAAAACAGATATCCAACATCGTTCATAGCATTCCTTAGATTAAGCTTCCTTATTCGCCGGAGCATAAGGCACCGCTTTCATCCTCTTTATCTTCTTCTTGTGTCTCAAAGACACATTCACTTAGATAAATTCACATGCTAAATGAGTATGGACTGTATCATTTATGAAACTTGAGATAAGCATAATGTCCTTTCTTTGATCCGTATTACCGTGATCAAAAGGATATATTTTGCCTTTCTTAAGTCCTTCATCTCTACCGCTTTATTTACCATACCCATACGCCCGATAATACTCTTTCATTGTCTCCAATGAGAAAGATACTATCTACATATAGTCCAAGAAATACCACCACGTTTCCGTCACTCTTTACAACACACAAGACTCATTCGCTCATTGATTTAAATCCATGCCACTGGATTACCTAATCAAAACAGATGCTTCACAATCTTAAAGCTTGCTTTAGTCCATCGCTGGACAGTTTTAAGCTTACTATCAAAATGCTATTGGTACTTTGCAATGAATCACTCTGGTTGCTTCACATAGATGTTTTCCTCAAGACTTCCAATCAGGAAAGCTGTCTTTGACATCTATTTGTTGTTCCTCATAGCAGCAATAAAAGAATCCGGATCAACATAAGCATAGCTACCAGCGAACATGTTTCCTCATATTCGAACCATTTCTTTCTGAGTACACTTTTCCGCAACCAGCTTTGCTTCCAAGGTTTTCACCTTTCCATATGATCCTCTTTTATTTTCTTTGACCACTTGCAATGGCTTTTACACCATTTATACAAGTTCCCAGACTTAATATAGAATCCGTAGATTCTATTTCAACATTCATTGCAACTTACTAAGATTCTGCATTTTCATCTTGTTAGTGTTACGTCGTATCCGTGTGACAATACCATGTTCACTAGGGATCAAGTCTCACGACTCTCCCAAAACATATATATATGGGTTGTCATACAACCCTCCCACTACGACAAGGCACTACATGTAATTGTGTATCAGACATGACACGCGTTGCAGTTTACCTTGTGGTATATCCTCTTGTATACTTGGTACTTACACTTTGTGTTTTCCTCTCACTTCCTTTAGAACAACTTATGCATGGGTTTGTGATTTATTACATAGTCCTTTTCCAAAAAAAATCCAGTGTTTGTGTTGACAATCACCCTTCGATCTTTTGGACTAAATAAATCACCCTCCATTTTTCTAGGATATTCCATATACAAACAAATGTTTCACGAATTACTGTATCTAGGGCATATCCATAAAATGAATTTAATTATTCCAAATAATTCATCATCTATCTAATCATAACCATAAGAGCCTTATTCCTTCTATCCACCACACCATTCAGTTTGGGGCTTACCCGGTGTAGTCAACTTGAGATTTAATCTCAACTTCTGATCAATAGCTCCTAACTATCCCAAGAGGTATTCGCCATCATGATTGAATCATAATGACTTAATATATTTTCCATGACGCTTCACTGTACCAGCCTTACAATTCTTGAATTAATCAAAGAACTTAGACATGCAGTGCATCATATAAATATATTGGTTTCCAGAATAATCTTCGAATATTCATAACCACCTCTCGCCTGGATAATATTAGGTTCGCTTGAATCAGAATGAACTAATTCCAACATATATATCTTTAGCTCTACACCCCACAGCCTTGAAAAGGCAGTTAATCATTTTTACTTCCAAGCAAGACTCGCAAGTCCGATAGTTTCCACTTCAGATAAACCTTACGGTCTATCGGCTATCAACTTTTGAATCCTACTCAAGTAAAATGAATTAGTCATAGACGCCAAATGTATGTTTAGTTCATTTCCGAAGGTTCCTTTCTCTTACTTATATTAGAAGATGCATTATTTAATTACTATTTATTGCATCTGTGGGATGTACACGATTCAAGAGTATACTTTTTATCCACCAACGTACTTTAACGGATTATAGCCTCATTCTTCATTACTATGACCATGTCATTTAAATGAAATGAAGTATCCATCCGTTAATGCATAGAAACCGAAATTAAATTCTTTCTATGAAACGTACGTAAAGACAGTTTCTCATAATCAATCGTTTATTCTTATCATGAGATAAATAAACAACTCCCACTGCAATAGCCACTATCTTTGTAGTTTTACCCATGTTATTAACAATCTTATCCTTACTCAGTGATAAACATTTAGTGATTCCAGTATCTACATACTTCGTGTCAGTAGATGCCATCACTAATCATGTTTAAACCATTAGTAAATAAGATATTAAACTTGTTCACATCATGATGAAAATTGGCTTTCTTTTGCCACATGTTTTGTTAGAAGTTTCCCACCATATACAACCTCTCGTATTTGAGGTAGAACTTGCTCAAAACATCCAGGCAAATTGTGAAGAATAAATTGATTTAGGTTTCCCTTTCAATTTCTATTCCAAGCTTTTCCAATTCATTCATCAATTCAACCATGATCTTCTGCCTTTTAATTTACTCAAGTATCCGAAGAGTTACATGAGACCATCATATTTCTATGAACCTCTCATCTCTTCACTAGAGACTTTAAAAAACATCATGAGACGTCCTTTGTGAGAATACACATGTATTTTCTTAAGCAGTAATTTTCAAAACCAAGATTCTTTTCTAATCATCTAATTTGGACAAGTAAATATAATGTCTTTTAGTTAACAATTAGTGAAATAAAACCATTCGAAATTCAGAGAATCACAAATAAATTTACCGATCAAATCTTCGAATTTTATCCTTTTATATTGATTCCCTCAAAACAATATAAAAATAAAATTCACCGACATCTCAAGCACCGTGAGTCTGCAAGCCACGATAGTGTGGACGTTTACAAACCCGAACATTTACAAGAGAAGGTTTTACCCATTAATTTCATTTGTCAACCTAACTTTATGACAAAATAATTAATAGTCGGTTCCTCTTTAGCCATGCAAATAAAAGCAGTGACTCCAATGGGGAGGATACTTATTATTTACATCTAAGTGTACACCATTATTTGACCCCAAGTCCGCGGCCCAAGCTTATGTGCCTTACAGATAGAGAAGTACACATGCGCTCGGATAACTTCCTACAGTCATCAATTATAAGTTTGTACTAGTGAACCGCATATAAACTCATCCGATAGGGAGGAAGGTCTAAGCCAACGCGCAAGTTCATATGCATCACATTACAAATATAATTATTTAATGAAGTCTGTTCCAGCAATCCATGAATAAACTCATCCGATGGGGAGGAAGGCTCTAATGCCGACGCGCAAGTCTATTCACATCGCTAACAAACCAATAATGGAGGCCGCGGGAATTTATTACCAATCCCCTCTCCCACTTAGTTATTTAATTACCGAGGGTTTTTAACATGCATATAATATTCCATAATAAAATATACAACTAAGACATGCTTCTATTAACAACAATTTAAATAAGTAAATCACATAGAACATGCCTTACATATATAACAATTAATTGTCAAGTTAAAACAATTAAATCAGTTATATATCATTAATTAATTGCATAAAATATTGGATCAATTAAATAGGCCCAGTCTACCCAAGCAACAATAGCATAAAATGAGCAGCCCATTAATAAATTAATTAAGCCCATTTATCCTGCTAATTATTGCTATAAACTTGCCCCAACACAAATCCCACAATTAATTAAATCCAGCATTAATAAATGGCCCAGCAGCCCATTACCATTTAATTAAAATTGGGCCCAAAAATAGCTGAATTAATAAAAAAAAAACAACCCAGCAGGCCCAAAACCAAATTAAATGGAATAGAGCCCATCAGCACAGCCCAATAACATAAAATAGGCCTAGCTGAGACACCCCACACATCAAGCCCATTGGCACCTCAATAAAATTGGCCCCATAACACAGCCCAAAACTAATTAAGGAAATGAGCCCAGGGGAGCAGCCCAAACACAAAACTCCTGCCCTAAAACAACAGCCGCCTCTTCGCTTCCTTCCAGCCGCAACTAGAAATCGACCGCGAAGCTTCCACCGGCGCCAAGCATTCACCGGCATGACTTGGTGCCCGCTGTAGCCGGCGAACCTGCCCACCGGAATCAAGCCGCCACCGAGCGCCGTCGCCGGCAACAACATCAGACACAGCCGCGAACTTCTCTGCCCAGCGTCAAACTCCTCTGCCCACTTCCTTTTGTCTGCAGCGCGTCCACATCTTTCCAGTGCGCTGCCACCAGGGAGACTCGCACGAGACCCGCTGGACTCGCAGGGAAGTATGTCGTGCGTGTCCCATGCCATCCAGAAATGGTTGTCGACGATCGTGGCTCAAACGACCAGTCGACGCCGCTATCTGATTCCGCAGCATCACTACCAGCTTCTGACTCAACGATCTGGAATCGCCGCCCTGAACTCCGCCGTGGTCCATAAAGGACTCGCTCGGAAATTCTGGAGGAATCGCCCGATCGCCGCCAGTTCGAGAACCTCCAAGTCGCGCCGACACAGCGCCTTCGACGTGCAGTCATGGGACAGCCACCGGATCTGCGTCGATCTTCCCCGATCTGACTGGATCTGCCTCGAATCACCCAGCCGGAGCTTTTCCTCAATTGAGCATCGCCACCGCCCGCTGCCAATCGGACGCGATTGGAGGCCATGGGAGACACGCCTGGATGCAACACAGACTCACCGAAATCGCCTTTGTAAAACCCAGAAACCAGCTATCCAGGTCTGACTTTTCTTCAAGGTCGCGTCAGCCTCCTCCCATCGATCTTTATCGATAGCAGAACTCAGCATCGTCGCGGTCAGTCACGCCACTGATTTACCTCGTTACTTTCCCGTTGCCGTTTCAGAGGTATCCAGGCTGATGTGCTTCGATGAACAGACCAGCAGCCATGAGGGAATCGAGTCCAGGGTGAACAATCATCGTCGATGGATTATCCGTGCGTGTGTGGCAGCTTGTTCAGCGTCGATGATATATTATCCGTGTGTGTACAGTGTATTATTTCACAATATCACACACAATATTATTGACAAAAACGCATTGGAATAATGGATAATACTCTCGTATACAATTCCTAAAATTATAATCTATCTTTCATGCGATAATGGGATCACAAATAGCACAAAAAACATGTGATTAAATCTAGATCATCCCATATAATCATATAATCACATTAACCCTTACCTTACGATTCACGTTTCACCACGAAACCAACGCTCTGATACCAATTGTTGGCAATTGGATCGTGCGGTTCAACGTGATCGTTAGGATAACAGGTAAACAAAATCAGCGGAAGCAATTAAACGTGTTTACCGTACTTCTGGGTTGATGTAGATGATGAACTGTTGCAGAGAACCACCTCTCAATCTTCTGCTGTATGTCCCAAGTCGAATCCTGCTATTGTGTGGGCAACAATCCGCAGGATTCTCTCAATCTGCTCCTGTTCTTTTCTAACTGTCAAATGAGGCACTGACTTAGGGTTAACAGGAGCTGAGATGACTTATATAGTTGGGCTACATCAGGGACCAGGAGGAGAAATTGGGCTGGGCCTCAATTGAATTTAATTAACCAAGCTTAGCCCAAAGCTTTTAATTAAATCCAATAATAATAATATAGTCCACTAAAATATTATTACTGCACTACTCGTCCAATCCCAAAATTATGTTCTGGGCTCCTTCTTATTATGAGCCCGATGGTCTCCCCATGTTTAAGATATACAATGTCCATTAATTAATTAAGTTACTGACAACTCAAATTAATTAATATCTCATCCGAGAGTAGTATCACTCAACCTTATTATCATGCCGGAAATTAATCCACTTGCAAGATTTACATGATAAACCTTATGAGCTCCTCAAGGGGACATCATCAACCTATGACGGACATGGATTCCTTCTACAATCAACAGCACACCATAGAGACAGCACTACTTCCCAACTCACCGAGTATATTGATTTAATACTTTTAAATCTCACCCATTGATGAATCAAAGAAATACATACTGCCCTACGTGTCGAGGTTATTGTATAGGGATTAAGAGCACGAACTTCCATAATAACAGAGATCAAGTTCTACTATATAGTCAGTATAAGAAGAACGATCTCAAGCGGTCCTGCTCAATACACACAAGTGCACTAATGTGATTCTATAGCCAAGACAAGCTAATACCAAACCACACTACAACCATACCGATAGAGAGTCCCCGTCTATCTCAGTTGTGAGCATCTATTTATACTTTATAAGGAAACCGATAATATGATCTTCTTCGTGTTGTCGCACAACATATTATCTACAGTATAAAGTAAATGGACTATTGCATCATGCATATAAAATAAATTATAAGATGCAATCATTTGATCAATGATTCTCATTTCAAATATTGTTATGACATTGTTCATACTAAAGCTAGACTTTTAGTATACAATCCAACAGTTCTAACCTATTGAGCTATATAACGATCGATTTCTTTCTTTCTTCTTTGCATTGTCGGACTTCTGCCCTCGGTCTCATGCATTTTGCTTTTCATTCTCCTTCGTTTTTGTCTCTTATTCCATGACTTGATTTCCCTTTCTTTTTTTTTACGTTCTTCAACCACTGTCGTTCGGTCGTCGGGTGTTTCAACATCAGCCTTCTCTACTTTTCTCATGGACTCCACATCTATGTTGGCCACGCTGTAATCCACTGAGCTATGTCAAAATCTTTCTAACTTCTTCTCCCATGTTTGATATTAAATATGGCTAATAGCAACGCTCTAATCAACGAAGCTACCCTTTTGCGCCAGTATACCCTTTGCCGATATGGAACTTCGAAGTTCGATCCACGCTCTAACCCTCTGAGCTAACTTTTTCTTTTTTATTTTCTCATCTTCACTCCTTCATCAATTTCTTTCTTCATGCAAGGTCAGCCCTCAAACGCTCTAACTGACTATAATAGAGCATCAGCTCTACACCACATGCGGAACATCGGCTAGGACACTTCATCTTGATGCACCGTCGGCTTCTTCACCTCAGCCGAGTGGAGTCTTCGTTTCTACATCTCACATGGGTGGAGCTCAGCTTCTACACCTCATATGGATGGAACGTGCTTCTACACCTCGGCTGGGTGGAGCCTCATCTTCCTCGTCTAATCTGCATGTAACCAAACTCCACGCTCTAACCCACCGAGCTATCTCATTTCTCTTCTTAATTTCTCATTTTTCGTATTTTTTCTGACCAATTTCCTTTCTTATTGGTATTGGACACTGATCTTCTCTCCTTTTTTTTTCGCACCAGTTCAGTTGGCATCCTTCCTTTCTTATCGACATTCACCTAGGATTGGCCTCGGCCTTGGTATATCCAACTTTCTTTTTTTCACGTGAGATTTTCTTTTCTTATCTCTTATAGATCTTATCCCGACAGTTGATGAGAAAAATACGCTCTAACCAACTGAGCTACAAATCAAATCTTAGTTGAACCCAAACTTGCAATTCTCCTCGGCCTCGGCTTTCTTCACTGGATCTTCTGCCACGTGGGATTTTCTTTTCTTATCTCTTACAGATCTCATCCCGACAGTTGATGAGAAAAATACGCTCTAACTAACTGAGCTACAAATCAAATCTTAGTTGAACCCAAACTTGCAATTCTCCCCGGCCTCGGCTTTCTTCACTGGATCTTCCACCATGTGGGATTTTCTTTTCTTATCTCTTACAGATCTCATCCTGACAGTTGATGAGAAAAATGCGCTCTAACCAACTGAGCTACAAATCAAATCTTAGATGAACCCAAACTTGCAATTCTCCTCGTCCTCAGCTTTCTTCACTGGATCTTCCACCACGTGGGATTTTCTTTTCTTATCTCTTACAGATCTCATCCCGACAGTTGATGAGAAAAATACGCTCTAACCAACTGCGCTACAAATCAAATCTTAGTTGAACCCAAACTTGTGATTCTCCTCAGCCTCGGCTTTCTTCACTGGATCTTCTGCCACGTGGGATTTTCTTTTCTTATTCTCTTACAGATCTTATCCCGACAGTTGATGAGAAAAATACGCTCTAACCAATTGAGCTACAAATCAAATCTTAGTTGAACCCAAACTTGCGATTCTCCTCGGCCTCGGTTTTTTTTAACACCTTTTCTGCTTTCTCAATCTCTCTTACAAGCCTCACCCCAACATGTTTACGGTTCACGCTCTAACCGACTGATCTACAAATGAGATCTCTGTTGAACCCGAACCGATGCTTTGTCATCGGCCTCAGCCACTTTTATTATCATCCTCGGTCATTGGCTTCTGCACCTCAACCGGGTAGAGTCTCCATTTCTACATCTTATATGGGTGGAGCTCAGCTTCTACACCTCATATGGATGGAACGTGCTTCTACACCTCAGCTAGGTGGAGCATCATTATTTAACATACTCCACGCTCTATCCGACTGAGCTATCTCTCTTCCTTTCTTATTTCTCATTTAGCTTATTTTTCCATCTTCCTCCACCTCGGCACCTTTTTTTTTTACGCCTTTAACTTTTTATGTTTTTTCTTTCCCTTTCTCTTAAGGATCTCATCCCGACAGTTTATGAGAAAAATACGCTCTCACCAACTAAGCTACAAATTAGATCTTAATTAAATCAAACTTGCGATTTCTCCTCAGCCTCGACTTCCTTCATCATCAACCTCGGCCTCGGCCCTCGGTACCCTACGTGTCGGCTTCTTTCTCGGTCTCAACTTTCCTTTCTAATTTTCTCATTTTTTTTCCTCTCACCCACATGTTTGTAGTTGATGAAGAAACACGCTCTAACCGCCTCGGCCTCGGCTTGTGTCAATCTCTTTTTTTTCTTTTCCTTCCTCTTTATCATGATGAGAAAAACATGCTCTAACATACAGAGCTATATATCACATGGTGACGTCAGCCTTTTCCAAAACATCATCCACCTCGGCACTGCAACATAATCCACCTTTTCTTTCTCTTATGCATCGGTTGGCCTCGACAAGTTTTACAGTTGATCGAGCGACACACGCTCTAACCAACTGAGCTACACATCACAACCCCTTTTCTTTTCACTTCGGCCTTGGCCCTTTTTGCATCTTTCACTTCGGCCTCGGCCCTTTCTGCATCGGTCTTTTTTTTCATGTGGGTTCATCTCCAAAAGTTGAACCTCAGCATCCCTTCCAAAATAAACCATCGGCAGTACACACTCTAATCGACAGAGCTATGCATCAGGTCTTAACTTAAACTGAACCCCAAATCCGAAGCTTTCTCTATTTCACGTTTAGCATTAATTAAACATGAAAAAAGCATATAATATTCTTTTTTCTCCAGATTTAGCATAAAACATACAAGCTTTCACTTTAGATTTAGCATAACACAGTAAGCAAATACGTAGAACATGTCATATTCCCCTTATTCCATACTTCTGCATAATTTATTTTCAAATTTAAGATTGGAGATGGTAATATTACCTCAAAGTCATCTCTTAAGATGAGTCATTCCTCTTCTTCATGTAGAAAATCTCACCCTCTCATCTGGAGGGGTGTGCTAAACACCCTCTGTCTTCTTCCGATGTATGCGGATTTCTTTCTTTTTTTCAACAATCAGCGACCCACGCTATGACATACCGAGCTAAACCCCGTCTTCTTCTTTCCTCAGCAATGCGCGCTGCTGCTTCATAATTTCTTCCAGATCTGGTTCCTTTTTTACATCTTCTTTACGGGATCCGAGAAAAACTCTTTGGGTAACAGGGTTACGCACTAACCAACTGCAACACCAAGTTTTCTCCTTCTTTTCCATCAGATCTCTCTTTGGTTTTAGAGAGAAATAATGGAATATTTGGGTTTTTGAGTTCTTTCAGAACAGAAAAAACAAGAATGGTGAGAACGAATGAACTCCCGTTGGCGACAACGACGACGACGGAGAACATTACAAAATCTGGACAGAGCGTTTCCCACAGATGGCGCCAGCTGTTGATGGTCGTTTTTAGCGGGTTAGACTAAGATTAACGAATAACCAAACACTAAAATGGACACATCAAACAAGTAATTTTCTCCGTCGCCCCATAAAATTGGTGTCCCTTTCTTTTATTCTTGATGTTGGTAGTCCAAGTTCCTTGAAGAAACATTACAAAGTAGAGAGAGAAATACAAGTGGGTTCTTAGAGAGATCAGTAGAATGGAGAAGATGATGTTGGAGTGAAGTGCCCACCAAGTCTTGTGTTGTTCCTTCTGCAGAAATGTTGTCTTATAGTGGAGATATTTTGTGGATGGTTCCCCTTTGGTTTGCCAAACGTTGCTACGTGTCCCTCCAAGGGAATCTTGTCTGTAAAAAGGTACAATAAGATCCTGACAAGTTATCTCCACCTAGCATGCGTGTCGTTCTTATGTCGGGACATGATACTGATGGGTTGACAACATTCTGATGGGCCTGTGAGCTGATAGCCAATTGTCGATAAGCTGACGATTAGCGATCGAGGCCGAGGCCTTATCCTCGGTGTCAGCTGCTTCCGCCTTCTGCTTTCTGGCAGTCAGCCGAGGCCTTATCCTCGGTGTCGGCTTCCTCTGCCTTTTACCCAGTCAACGTGTGTTCAAATCCCACTCTTATCCTTAGCCTCAACTTATCTCCCAGGTTGTACCGCGCGTATAAGACACTCCCTTATATGGGGTATAAACACCCATAACAATTATTATTATTATTTATAATAAGTATCTTTTAATATTAAATTATTCTTTAAGTATGGTAAAATTGTTTACTAATTAAATTATGGAGTATTTAAACATGTTTAATTAATTTAATACATATTGGATGATCATCTAATAATTAATATAATAAACGTAGGAAATTCGAGTTAAATTCATTTTTTGCCCTATAACTAAATAAAACTTCGATTTTTGCCCTAAAAAAATAAGTGGTTCAATTTTTTCCTATAACTAATGAATTGTTTCAATTTTTGTCCATTTTCGCCAGAAAATACAAATTTCGCCGGAATCCGCCACGTCAAGCTTCAATTCCGGTTGATCAATCTGGCGTGGCAATTTTGACTTTTTTTGAGCCAATGAATTCGCCACGTCATATCCCACCTATTTATTTTTTTTATTTCCAAATCAGCATAATTAAATTAAAAATAAAAAAAAATAAAAAAGAAAAATCAATTAAATAAATTAAAACCTGTAAAATAAATTTAAAAAAAAAGAAAAAAAAAAGAATTAAACATGTTAAAACACTACCCATGTACTCCATCTTCCGATCCAGGAACCTTCCTGGTTCGAAGGCAGATGACTTCTTCTAACTGCCTTCTTCCATGCTCAGTGCCCACCCATTGATCACCACTATACTGTCCTTTGGGATGACGTAGTCGCCGACTTTGCACGACTCGATGGCGCAGTGCAGGACGAAGAACGGGCCGGGAATGTGGAGCCTTAGGGTTTCCTTGATGCAGGCTTGAAGGTAGGTTGATTGGGTTAGTATGGATTCGTTGATACTATCTCCATTGAA
Source organism: Pogostemon cablin (assembly GCA_023678885.1). NCBI lineage: Eukaryota > Viridiplantae > Streptophyta > Magnoliopsida > Lamiales > Lamiaceae > Pogostemon > Pogostemon cablin. The sequence goes on from CM042967.1 coordinate 27,153,703, forward strand.
GGCCTCTGCTACTTCGCGGCGAAGTCTTTGCAGCATGTGTGGGTGTTTGACGTCTTTGCAGATCTGGGGATTTTAATGTTTTAATATGTTTAATTCTCTTTTTTTCTTTTTCTTTTTTTTTTTAAATTTATTTTACAGATTTTAATTTATTTAATTGATTTTTTCTTTTTTATATTTTTAATTTAATTAAATATTATGCTAATTTGAAAATGAAAAATAAAAAAATAAATAGGTGGGATATGACGTGGCGGATTCATTGGCTAAAAAAAATCAAAATTGCCACGCCGGATTGACCAACCGGAATTGAAGCATGACGTGGCGGATTCCGACGAAATTTGTATTTTCCGGCGAAAATGGAAAAAATTGAAACAATTCGTTAGTTATAGGGCAAAATTGAATCACTTATCTTTTTTTAGGGCAAAAATCGAAGTTTTACTTAATTATATAAAAAAAAATGAATTTAACTAGGAAATTGATACACGAATGGAATAAGAATCAGTGCATTTGAGACATAAAACCTTTTCATTTTTTCATGGATCAGCAATGTTAATTAAGTGCTGTAGAATTACATTGAGACATAAAACCTTTTCATTTTTTATATGGATCAACAACTTAAATAATTTAATATTAATTAAGTGATGTGATGATTTAATATTTGTGTGTAATTATAATGTCTACAAACATAATAAATACTATTAAATAAAGAGATTAATAAAATAAATATTCTTATAAATATTTTTAGAATATTAAAATATATTTATAAGATACTTCAAATAATTTTAATTTAAATATTAAAATCGATAAAATTGATGGATAAGAAAACTAAAATTAAAAACAAAACTTGGTGTGAGATTGTTACATAAAATTAATAACATGTAGCTCTTCAGAAACGAATACATTATTATTTTATGTGCTAATTTTAAGAGAGAGATCATATTTTAGTATAAGATAAAGAAATGATGGAAATATCTGAATAAAATTGTATAGTAATAATTCTTCACCAATTCAAATTCACATCCTAATAAAATAAAAATGACACTTAATTCAATGATTTCTTAACATATTTTAAAAACAAAACTTGGTGTGAGATTGTTACATAAAATTAATAACATGTAGCTCTTCAGAAACGAATACATTATTATTTTATGTTCTAATTTTAAGAGAGAGATCATATTTTAGTATAAGAAATGATGGAAAAAATCTGAATAAAATTGTATAGTAATAATTCTTCACCAATTCAAATTAACATCCTAATAAAATAAAATGACACTTAATTCAATGATTTCATAACATATTTTAAAAACAAAACTTGGTGTGGGATTGTTACATAAAATTAATGAGTTGGTCTCTTGTGAGACGGGTTATTGGTGAGACGGATGTGAGACGGGTCAACCCATCACTAAAGTATGCTTATTTGTGGTTAAAGTGTGCTTATTTGTGGTTAAAGTATGTCGATAATAAATCAAATTATAACACACTAACATCATACTTTAATACATAATCCAACATACTTTAAAAAACATACATTAACAACCATTTAACATACTTTATTTAAATAATCGACATACTTTAACACGTCTTACAAATCGTCTCATGAAGATAGCGTCTCAAAGAGACTTTGTCAAAATTAATAACATGTAGCTCTTCAGAAACGAATACATTATTATTTTATGTTCTAATTTTAAGAGAGAGATCATATTTTAGTATAAGAAATGATGGAAAAAATCTGAATAAAATTGTATACTAATAATTCTTCACCAATTCAAATTCACATCCTAATAATATAAAATGACACTTAATTCAATGATTTCATAACATATTTTTATTTAAAAATGACGCTTCCACATGACAAATATTCCTTCCCTATTACTTTTATCTGAGTGGATCTTTTGGGTTCCCGAGTACAAAAGTCGTGTAAAGGTACAAAATTTTATTTTAAATGATATACACATTAACTAAGGATATAATTTTTTCATAGGGCATACAATTTAATAGTAAAGGGTATAACTTTCGAAAAATGCAGAATTTAAGGGCACGGTTTCCCGGAACACGCAAATTTTAGTCTTTTTATCTTCTCATATATGGTTTATACAAAAATTAAAAAAATTACATTTTGATTTGCTTTTAAAAGTAATTTGATATTTTTTTATAATAAAATTTTGTAAAGTATGTTGCGTGGAAAGATCAGGGCCAGCCCTGAAAATTTTGGGCCCGTGTCAAAATAAAAACTGAGACCCCTCAATTTTTTTATTTTATTTTTTTATATTAATAAATTTCATAATAAAAATATAACTTACAGAATATGAAAAGGAAAAAAATCATTATAAAATTATAAAATAAAAAATACTTTACCTTCATATATATCTTTGATACATTGACCATATAAAATGGATAGTATTAAAATGAATTAGTAAAATGGAGAATTGAGAATTGGATTGTTAAATTAGGCATTTTAAATTAATAATTTTGCAAGAAATATAAAATTGGTGTTTTTTTATAATTTATGCGTAAATATTGTAAGCTTTAAGAAAAAATAAAAATGTACAGCATGTAGTGATTTTGTATTTTTTAGGGGATAAATGATAAATCTCATTGATCATCATTGATTCAGTAAAAAAAAAATAGTTTGATCCAATAATATTAAATTAATTTGGTAGCTTATTACATTAAATTAAATAAATTAAAAACTAAATGGTTGATTGGTTCTAAAATTTAATCAAACTTAATAAATAAATATATATTGGGCCTAAATTTTAATTAACACAATAAATAAATATATAGAGGTATTAAAACATTGGGCCCCAAAATGGCAAAGGCCCATATTGCCACCCCTCAGGGCCGGCCTGGGAAAGATTAAATGACTATTTTTTAAATTAAAGTGTGTTATGACAATAATAATTAAGTGTGTGGAGTTGAAGTTTACAATTAAATGTGATAAGTCATCAAACGACATACTTTTGTGAGACCAATTTATGGAAAAAATTTTGTGATACAGATAAAAAGTGAAATAATATTTTTAATAAGAAATTATATTCAATTGATAAATTTAATCTATTTCGATACTCAATTGATAAATTTAATCTAATTCTTCTAACTTACTATTCTATTATTTATTACTTAATTTTTTTTTTGAAAAATAGAAAAAAAAAAGGCTTTTTCTTTAAACAACATGAAATAATTAGTATAAAAGGACAACAGAATTTAAAGGAGTAACATATAACTTGACATGGTTACATCTACTAGTTGAATAATAAGGACATTAAAGTCCAAAATGTATATTGGTTAGATTTATTATATAAATTGTTTGTTGTTGCTATTGTTAATTTAGTTAAATAAATGTGTGTTTTTAAATTGGCCCTTTAAATTATAATGAGATAAATAATTTTACAAATTTAAAATTTAATTAAATAAAAAGTTTACTAGTCCATAATTCATATCTCCTGAATAATATAGGATCGAGTTGATCTCTGGTGTCCTAATGTATAAAGTATAACATTATGTTATAAAGGGTATATACAATTTAATTAATAAAAATATAATTTTTTCATTGAAAAAATAGACTGAAATTTAAATAGTATTAATGTTTGATTTAAAAAATTAAATTTTTTCTCAGAAAAAGTATTTGTTCTTATACTATAAAATGTATAACATTTTATACTAAAGAGTATATATTTTAAAAAAATTGGATTTAGGGCACAGACAAAAGTAAAAATGAAACATCATATTATAAATTATAAATAAAAAATATTATAAATAAAATAAACTAAAAAAAATAAATAAAAGTTGAAACAATTTTTTCCAATTATAATCTGTTCAAACCCTTAAATGGTTTTTTAGGATGTTTCGGATCGATTCCGGATTCTTAGTTTAAACTGTTGAATTGACCGATCTGATCTATTTTGAAAACGATGCTCTAATTTTCGGATGCTAGTTGGTTTTTAATATTCAATTCGAACTTAGTTTCAACTTTCAGGTCTGTTTCCTTAGAGTGTTTACTTTGGAAATTGATGTTTGCAGATGATGTAGTAATCAAGACTAAAGGTAAAAGCCAATTGTAAATAGCAATATCACATGACTTTTATGATATTTAAGTCTTTACTTCGTAAAGGCAAAACTCATTTTTTTTCCTCCACCTCTGATTTGCAATTAAGGCTTGCAGTTATTCTAATATCATAGAATCCAAATATCCCATTGACTACTGCCAATATATTAAAACCAATTACAAGTTTATTAGATAAAAAAAATGGAAAATATTTTTCAAAAAGCATAAACTACATTAAATTAAAAGTATACATCAACAAGGTGAAATGCAAATATGAGTTTGAAATAATACAAATAATACTCTCTTTAGACAGGGTAATGCCTTTATTTCCTGCTAACAATAACTAATTTATTGAAATCCAAACAAGCCTGGCCTTAAGGGGATCAAAGCTCACCATCCCAGAGCTCCTCAACAGACTTGATAGCCCCTACTTCCGATACGAACCCCTCTGCTTTTGTTCCTCTGCCCTGAGGCATCTCCCCTATCTTCTTGAATTCTTCCTCGCTCAACTCCCAATCGAAGATATTTTTATTCTCTTCCATTCTCTCCGGTGTGTAGCTCTTCACGGCTACCGCCACACCGTGTTGATGCGCCCATCTTAGGATGACCTGCGGGATGCTCTTGGCTTTAGCCTTGGCGATGTTCTTCAGCACCTCATGCCCCACCACTCTGTCTGAACCCCACGCTTGTCCGGCTGACCCCAACGGAGAGTACCCCATCACAACTATCCCTTTCCCCTTGCAGAAGTCCACCAACTTCTTCTGTTGCCAGCATGGATTCAGCTCCACCTGATTCACAGCTGGGGGGATGGTGGCAAATGCCAACAAGTCCTCCAGTTTCTTGCAGCTGAAGTTACTCACTCCTATGGACTTGGCCAGCCCTAATCTCTGGATCTCTTCCATCACACCCCACACAGCCTTGCAATCGAATGGAACAACGTCTTCTTTGTTGGGCACCGGGTAGTTAAAACCGGGAGACTTGATGCTTACAGGCCAATGAATGAGATAAAGATCAACATACTCCAGCTTCAGGTTCCTGTAAACACACATGTATACATTGAGTGATCAATTATTAAAGTTTATCATGCAAGAAAGTAAAGAATACTAACTCCAATGATGTCTTGAGAGCAGGGATAACACGGTCGGGGAAAGTATCGGAAGCCCAGAGCTTGGTGGTGATGAAGAGTTCATCTCGGGATTTGATCAATCCGCGCTTCAGAGCTTCTTCAATGGCTTCTCCGACAGCGGCCTCACTACCATAGAGAGCAGCAGTGTCAAGATGCCTGTATCCGCGCTCGATGGCGTGGATCATAGCTGTCTTCTCCTGCTCTTTGGTTGGGCCATGACTAGCAGTTCCAAGTGCCAACACTGGCATTTTGTAGCCGGAATTCAACTCGAATTCTGGGATGCCCATTTTTGAGTTGGAATTGAAGTGTAAGATGAAAGGTTTATGTGTTCTGTTTTAAGAGTAGTTTGTGGTATTGAATTTGATGAAGAATGGATTGTTTCTGCAGTATTTATAGAGCTCTGATCTTCAAAGGTTGAATAAAAAGAGCACCTCAAATTTGAAAATTGGAGGATGCTGACAAGGAATTAGTCATTATAAATGTTTAATTTATTGGAATCATTTGGGATTTAATTTAAAGTAATAATGTGAGCACAGCAGTTTCTTCTAGAATGCTTATATTAATTAATGCAAATGGAATGATTTAATTAACACAAGTGGCAAAAAGAAACTGGATTTTTGAAGCTGGAATGACGAAAAACATTCTAATCATCCAAAATTTTGCGAAAAAAAAAAAAGAGGATAAGTGTAATTAATATCTTTTAACTATTAGAAATTTACTTTGTAAATTGATATAATATTTTATTTATAGATAAAAAGAAATTATTACAATCAAGATTATTATTCTAAATTGGCAAGACTTGCTAAAGTGTGAAAAGTCCAAGTCTCCTACCATGAAGTAGAGAAAACGTGTGATCGTGGAAATCTGCAAGGTTATTTGACTAATATATGAGTATGACGAGGTGCTTATTATAATCTTATTATGTTTTTATTATTAGTATTATAAATGATATTTTTACTTATCTTAAGAAGTCTACAAGACTTGAATAATTATTTGTAGATGTCACACCATCTAATGAAGGAATAAATCAACCACTAATTTTTTAATGCAACTTAACAATTTGGTGTCTTCAGTAAATGAAAGGAAAGAGTAACATACACTCTCTCGGTCCCATACTTATCTTCACCACTTCCTTTAGCACACTTCAAATCAAAGGAAGTGTGAAGATAAGTATGGGACGGAGGGAGTACTACATATTACCAGCAAGACTTACATAAAATTGCCTTAAAAGTGAGATATTTTAAACTTTCTTAATTAGTTATCACTATATTTAACATGTCCTCACTTTCTTTAAAAATTATATCACTTTATATTTATATTATAAATTATTTATTCCCTCCGTTCATCCTTAATCTATCAATTTTACTATTTTTGGTCGTACACTTTTAATCTATCAATTTCCCTTTTTAGATATATGAGACTCACACTCTCACTACTACAATTAAAAAAAATAGGACGCACACCCTCCACTAATACAACTACCCACTACACATAAAATAATAATATTTCTTAATTCATGTGTAAAAAATAAATGAATATATTATTAATGAACAGATGAAGTATTAAATAGTTTACTATATCATTATCACTTTCCTTACTTGGATATCAATTTTAATTAAAAATTTTTCACTTCTTGTCCATTTTACAAAATCAATTTAAATTACATCACTTTTTATTCTAAAAATGTTCAGTATTTGAATTTTTATATATCATTAAAAACTCTTAAGATGAGAAACATTTGCGTGAAAATCATTTAAACATTTACTACTTTTTATTATAAATTTTATTATTCTATTTTATAGTATAATTTGTTTGTAAAATAATTTATTGTACTACTATATTTTTTATTAATTTAAATATCATATTTTATTAGATACTATCACTTTTTATATGTATCATAATGAAAAACATCGTGTGAAACTATCTCATACATGTATTTGTTGCAAGACAATATTCAGTTTACATGTATATCACCTACAATTAATACCTAAGATAATAATTAGTAAATGGTTAATTTAATTAAGAAATGATGATACTCCCTCCGTCCCGGGTATTTTTACCCGTTTGTACGGGCACGGAGATTAAGACGTTTTATTTTTTTAATATATAATGTAAGAGAAAGTAGGGATAAATTAGTAATTTAAAAAGAAAAAGTGAATAAAGTTATTGAGAATGATGAATAAAGTGTAAAAAAGTAATTAAAGTTGTTGGGATTGTAAAAAGTAGGTAATAAAATATTATGTATTTTTGCCAAAAATGGAATGGGTAAAAATACGTGGGACACCCCAAAATGGAAAGTGGGTAAAAATACGTGGGACGGAGGGAGTATTATATTTCTAGTCAAGATTAATAGTCAAGATTTGAGAGCTATTTTAATATTTTCTGTGCTCATTTAGTCAGCATCGTAAAGAAATAGTTGTCCTTAATTATTAATTAATTAATTAGCAATTAATTAATTGATTAAAGTGTGTGTTTTACTTGACGGGGAGTGATTGTATTGACCATCCGCTGTCTCGAATTTCGATTTCTTTCACATGATATAGAATTTGAATCACTTCTTTCGAAGTTTCTCCAATCTTCCAGTATTTGCACTTTGATGTGCATGATATATAATTAAATTTTTTAAAAAAATCGAATGAATTTTTTTAATGATTAATTGATTTTTTTTTATTTTGTTATTTTATAATTGAATTGAATCAAATAAAATTATACTCCCTCCAATCAACACAAGATATTAATTTTACGGGTAATCCATTCAAAGATATTTATTTTCTTTTTAGTAGAAGAATCACCTACATTATCCCTATGCACCCTTTTAATATTACTTTTCTTTATGTTTAAAATTATACTCCTGTCCTCCATCTGTAATAAGCTTTTTCTTTACTGTTTCATGTTAGGGGGTGAGTATTCGCACACAAGAAATTGCTGGATACACTTCAAAATAATTAAATCTAAATTATCCTTAATAAAATGACTTAAATATCCTTTTCATTCCTCAACATACCCATCATTATCCATCTACAAAATTAGAACTGTATTTCTTTTTATTTCAAAGAAAGAAAACAAATTAAATTTACGCCGTTAATTACAAAAGACAATATTACAAATTAATCTCATAGTCTGAAAAAAAAATTGAAACAACAAATTTATGAAAATTTTCTCCCAGCGATTTTTTTTTTTTTGTTAAAAACAAGTTTTGGGATTACGAAAAGGATTAGTTTGGGCGTGAGAGTTAGAATCCATTTCGGAACATACTTCTCCATACAGTGCCGGCAGTCATCGGCGGCAGAACGGTGGCGGAGTGAACAACGTTTTATCTCCATGGATTTTTCTTAATTATTTTTTTTTAAATCATCCTGGGAACTAATTGGGCTTCTGCTCCAAAAACATCCAGAGGTGAGCTGGTAATTCCACAATGACGCTGCAAATTAAAATAATTACTTCTACAATCTGTGCTTTTATACTGATCTATCACCCAACGCAAATTCATTAATTTATTTTTTACATTTCACAAAGTTCAAGATCATCTTTAGGTTAGGAGGGTTGGAAATGACTACTATTAAATAATGATTGAAAGGGTAAGTTGGCCATAAGTGGGGTATGTATAACAAATATTCTATTTTTTTCAATTTTTCTTGGGGTTTATTTATAATATGAGGTACGCTAAGTAATTTTGAGGGTGGGAATAGCCGCACCCTCATGTTATTCAAAAAAAATATTTTTCTACTAATTTTATTAACTTTTAGCTAGGGATATTTTAGTATTTTTTTAGGTAATAAATACAATGTAAAATAATGTTGTGGAACATTTTTATGTAATAAAGAGAGAAATATTTAATAATATTCATTACATTACGTGAAAAAAATAAATAAATATATAATATGAACTTATATATTATCTAATAACCTACTCTATATCCTAATCCGATCTTAATTCATGCCTTAATTCTTACAGTTGATACAACTAATTAGGGGTGTGCGGATTGGGATTCGGTATGGATTTTTAAAAAATCCGTACTGAAATTCGGATCGAATTTTTTCAAAAAAATATATGATATTGAATCCGTAAAGAAAAAATCAATGAATTCGTACCGAAATTCGGTTTGGATCGGAACGGATTTTCGGGAAAATGGATTTTGACGGTATGAAGCGGATCAGATTTTTCATGAGAAACAGAGTTTTGCACATATAAATACTTAGAAAAATATCAATTAAATAAAAAACTAAATTTTCCATATCAAAATGAGAATCAACGGACAACCAAAATATTCATTAAACAAATTCGAAGTTTTAATATAATCATAAAAATGCAATATTGATGATTCGTAAATCGTGATCATGGAGGTTTGTTGATCTGACCATTGCCATCACGTAAACTTTCATCTACAAAACACAATTAAAATATCTTGCGTTATGAATGAATATTATATATTTACTTAATTCTAAAAAAATTAAGTATAATAGTAATTTAAATTAAAATATGAAACATAAAGTACCTAAAAAAGTTTTAGACACAAATATAGATTATAATTTAATTTTTGCATTTTATCTTCATTAAATAAATATATAATATAATAATTATTTATTAAGTTTACGACTGAATTTAGACTTTAGAGATATCATTTACTTTATTCATTATGTTCTTTAAAATAATACTTTGAACTTTGAACATATTATTTTATTTATTTCCTACATTTTAAGAAATTTATTTTACTTTATAAAATATATATTTTCTAATATACATTAATAAATAAATATTTAGAACATAATATATATTTTTAAATTATTATTTGTAATTATGTTATAATTAATTTTAATTTATTAATTATGATTACATTAAAATTAGTATAGTAAAATTAATTAATTCATGACATATAAAGTATAAACTATAAATAATATGGCAAATATATTATCTATAATTTTAATGCATAATTTAAATTTAGTTTTTCGGTAAGGTTCGGTTCGGTTCATTTCGGTTATATCCAATATTCGGTACGGAAAAATGGGATATATCCAAGTCCGTACCAAACGAAAAACGGTTCGGTTCGATTTGAAAAAAGTCAAAAAGTCAACGAATTTTTTAGGTTCGAGATTAGTTCGGTACGATTTTGGTTAAATCCAATATCTATGCACACCCCTACAATTAATCATATAGCGTGCAAAGATGCGCGCTATGCGTGAGAATTTGTATATTGTCAATCCATTGTACAGCAGTAAACTCTAATGTTACTGAAAGTACTCATATAACCAAAATTTTTTGTGAGATCTTACTTTTGTGGGACGGATATGACATAAATATTCATATTTAATGTAGAGATACTCTTTTATGAAATGAGGATTTGTGAGACGGATCGATATATTATTAAAGTATAGTTGTTATATAAATAAAGTATATTAGTATTATAATTTAAAGCATTTTGTAGTGAATCGTATTATAACACTTTAACATATTTTACTTCATTATTCATCTTACTTTAAAATACATACTTTAACTACGAATTAACATAGCTCGTACTTAAACAACGGATCAACTCATCTCACAACCGTCTCACAAGAAATTTTGTCTTTAATTTAACCTATTTTCACTTTTAACTTTTGTATAAATGTATTTTTCATATCCCACTAAAATATCCATCAAATATACTTTCAAGAGAGAGAAACTCCAAGATAAAACACACATCCTTAGAAATTGAAAAAAGAGAAATGGAAAAGAGAAAAGATGATCTTTGACATAGGAAAGTAACCATATGTTTTCCTAATTCTGACGAGGTTTCCAGCCACAGCTCTCCATGTAATTTTCCGGAAAAGTTGTGCCCACCAATAAGGCCACCGTCGCTGACTCTATCAAATTCGCCATTAAAGAGATCGCCGGAAAAGGGAAGGAAATTTCAAACAAGTCGTAGACTCTCATCTTGAATAAAAAAGGCATGCTTGATCTCACCATGGTGGATTTGGAGGTGCAAATTTTTCTTCGAGGTATTTCAACACTGTCTTCGAACTGATTTTATTTTTCTTTGATTGAAAATATATTGTTGCTAAAAGGTATAGTTAGAACATGTTCCTTTCTCAATTATGTTTAGTAATTGTAATTTCTTCGAGCAATCATATTCTTTTTGCAATCATGTTGTATTCCTCTTATCATCGTAGTTAAAAGATATTTAACAATCATGCATGATATACTATAACAAAGAAATGTCTTACTCTAACATCAACGGAACATACTTTCATCTAACATACAAACACAGAAATTAGATACTATAATCAATCTGCGATATACTATAATATTTCGTACATTGCGGTGCACTACCTTCCTCACTAAATCGTAGTCATTACACTTTTATAATAATATTATATACTATAACACAGAAACAATGTACAATAACTCAAAATTGAGTATACTTTTTAATAAACCTACTATAGGACATATATAACATACTATAAGACGGAAATGATGTACTACAACATCAACCAAGAATAATTTATTAAAAGTGGCATTTTTGCTCATGCCCTTTAATAAATAATAAAGTACTTAGGTGTGTTAGGTGTAGGGATGTCAAAAATGGCCCGGCCCACCCGGACCCGCCCTGGCCCGTGAATTTGGGGCGGACCCGACCTGACCCGTATCAAGAATGGGGCGGGTCTGGGTAGTAGTGATGCCCCGTTTTGGCCCGTTTGGACCCGTTTGGACCCATTTAAATCCATTTAATATTTATATTATATAACATATTGTGTGTATAATATGTATATTTTATTTATATTTTTTATTATATTCATTATTTATAAGATATATTTGCTTAATTAAATAGAAAATACATGATATTTCTATTTATATAATTACTAATTAAATAAAATAATATATATTATACATTATTTATAATAGATATAAATATTTAAAATAAAAAAAAAATGGGCCAAAAACGGGGTGGACCCGCCCCGTACGGGTCACGGGGCGGCCCGGACCCGCGACAAAAGAATGGGTCCGGGTCCGGGTACTCAACTACCCAGCCCGCCCCGGCCCATTGACATCCCTAGTTAGGTGAGATTAGTAAATTTGTTATTGAAGTATATTTTTAAGATTAAGAATTGATGTGATTTTTTTAGTAGTGCATAAATTATGGGGCGAAAAAAAAAAATATATATGTGAAATTTAACGTTGGATCCACAATTGTTTTAGCTTTAGTTTATTTTGACCGGTGAAGTAAAAATTTGTATGACGCCATGTTGGTGGAACAATCCAGAACTTACTAGACTACATTTTTTAATGAATCAAACCCGCACACCAAATCACCATTCAATCCACACCCTCTCACACGCCTTGTAATTTCGCTTTATTGACCTTCTACAATCCCATAAACTTATTGCTCAACTTTTTAATACAACTAAATTAATTTTACTTCAAAAAACAGTATACATGAAAAATAATTCATCATAATATTATGTAATAATAAAACATGATATTCGATGGTTGAAATTTATGAATTTAATAGATAAAAAATGATAATAATTTTTTATGAAAATTTATATATAATCATTTAAAAAAACACGCACACATAATAGTCATCTTATTTTAACTTTTTAATTTAAAGAGTCATCTTCACTCTTCAAATTTGAAGAGCACAAATCACCCTTCATAATTTATCACTTCATTAAATGCATTTAATTGTTAGTGTTTTCACCCAATAAAAGTAGTTTAAATTACCAATGAAAGAGAAAATAATGTAATAAATTAACATAGGAAAATAAATTTTAAAGAATTTGTTGGAGCACAAAAAAATTATGACTCTTTAAAATTAAAAATTTATGGGTGGCGCACAGCAGCGCCGGACAGATGGCCGACCTCGCTCTGATACCACTATTGGGTGGATACGGTCGTCCTCATCGTCTTCACGCCAGTCTTCGTTGTCGGAGCTTGGCCGAAGGTGGTGGCTGAACGGAGTGCTCAAATTCCTATTCTCAAACTCACGAAGTGTAGTTCTGTAGCCACATCCACATAGGGTTTACGAATTGGGTAAGATAAGGGCCCAAAGTGTAAGTTTTGGGCCAAGCCCAAAACTTTGAGAGATGAAGACCATCAATTTGGGCCAAACAGGCTCAACAATGACTAGTGAGAGAGAGAAAGAGCAGAGGGGAAAGATAGAAGGGGAGGAAAAATTAAAAGAGTGGGAGAGAGAATTTATGGAGGTTCCGGCGAAGAAGACAACTTCGATTTCAGCGTCGACCAGATTCGACGGCGAGTGGGGTCAACGGTGAGTTCGGGCTCGGTGAAGCTGGTGCCCATGTGCGAAAATCCACGAGAGAAACGGAGCAGAAGGAAGGAAAGCCCGATACCTTCTTTTTGGCGATTTCAACCCGCGAGATTCAATTAGGTGTGATTTAGGATTCGGTTCTATCACATATTTGGTAGGACCTGTTGTACTATATATATATATATATATATATATATATATATATAACTATTATTACGCTACGGTGGAAATACTTTAATTTGTCAATTGCATTTCCGATGTAATGCAGTAGACTCCATCATGAATTTTAAGGAAAGTTTGGAAGAGGAATCTTCTAGAAAATAAAGAAGCAGTTGACCCCTTAAAAAGCAACGTGGACGTCGATTAGTCTTCTAGAAACCGGGTAGTCTAGATGTTCAACCCCGGAAGAATATTTATTTTTGGGATGGTGCTATGAACTTTCGTCATTATTAAGAAATAAATATTTAATTGTTGCTTACTACAATTCACATTCACCAACCATATTCTTCTAAACCTCTATAAATATTGAGAAGAGAAACAATCCATTCCTCATCAAATTCAATACTACATACTACTATTAAAACAGAACACATAAACCTTTCATCTTAGGCTTCAATTCCATCTCAAGTTAAAATGGGCATCCCATCATTTGAGTTGAATTCCGGGTACAAAATGCCAGTTTTGGCACTTGGAACTGCTAGTCATGGTCCAACAAAAGAGCAGGAGAAGCAAGCTATGATCGACGCCATCGAGCGCGGATACAGGCATCTCGACACTGCCGCTCTCTACGGTAGTGAGGCCGCCGTTGGAGAAGCCATTGAAGAAGCTCTGAAGCGCGGATTGATCAAATCCCGAGATGAACTCTTTATCACCACCAAGCTCTGGGCTTCCGATACTTTCCCCGACCGTGTTATCCCTGCTCTCAAGACATCATTGGAGTTAGTATTCTTTACTTTCTTGCATGATAAACTTTAATAATTGATCACTCAATGTATACATGTGTGTTTACAGGAACCTGAAGCTGGAGTATGTTGATCTTTATCTCATTCATTGGCCTGTGAGCATCAAGTCTCCCGGTTTTAACTACCCGGTGCCCAACAAAGAAGACGTCGTTCTATTCGATTGCAAGGCTGTGTGGAGTGTGATGGAAGAGTGCCAGAGATTAGGGCTGGCCAAGTCCATAGGAGTGAGTAACTTTAGCTCCAAGAAATTGGAGGACTTGTTGGCATATGCCACCATCCCCCCAGCTGTGATTCAGGTGGAGCTGAATCCATGCTGGCAACAGAAGAAGTTGGTGGACTTCTGCAAGGGCAAAGGGATAGTTGTGATGGGCTACTCTCCGTTGGGTTCAGCAGGACAAGCGTGGGGGTCGGACAGAGTGGTGGGCAATGAGGTGCTGAAGCACATTGCCAAGGCTAAGGCCAAGAGCGTCCCGCAGGTCATCCTAAGATGGGCGCATCAACACGGTGTGGCAGTAGCCGTGAAGAGCTACACACCGGAGAGAATGGAAGAGAATCGCAATATCTTCGACTGGGAGTTGAGCGAGGAAGACTTCAAGAAGATAGGCGAGATGCCACAGGGCAGAGGAACAAAAGCAGAGGGCTTCGTATCGGAAGTAGGGGCCATCAAGTCCGTTGAGGACCTCTGGGATGGTGAACTTTGATAATTTTGACTTCAAATTTTCAATTGATGTCCATTGTTGTTTTGTGGATTACTTTTAACATTTGAATATTGATTGTATTTTCATTTAATTTCATTTCACCTCCAATGTACGTTAGTTAATGAAGAGTTTCTGCTTTTTGTTTTGTTTTGTGTCTGAATGAATATTCAATTTCTTTGTTTACTGTTTGGTCAATGATGGAAACTAGTATTCTCATTCAATATTGAACGCTGTCATCTTCCCAATTCTCACTGTTAAGACTTATTAACAGAAGTTGCTGCTATTTGTAAACTCAAATTTTCATTTTGATATTAAAAAAATTCAACTAAAATTCCCTTGAATCAAAAACAGCACGTCTTATCAATGAATCAATTAAATTTGAATTGAGAACATTTTTTAATTCAATCAAAATAACTCCATCAATTCCAACAAAAATGCATTTACTTTGAAGGAAAGAATTCCTGAAAAACAAGAAAGTTGCCCTCTGTTTCTGCCTCGTATTTTAGAAGTCAAATTCATAAGAAATAGGTTCTGGAATCTTCGAGAAAAATAGTTTGACCACTTCAGAACTTTCCATGTGAAAGAGAATACTTAACTCATAAGGCGTCACCAAGAGTAGATATTAATATTAATATTATTATTGGTCAACTTTCATATTTTAATAATCAGACTTCCATTCTTGAATAACATACTGCTCAAAATCAGAAGAAGCTGGCCATATATCATCCATCCATCCAACTTATATTACTTTACATACCAAAGAAACAAACATTTCATCCATCAAACTCCAACTCCAAAATGGTCATGCCAGAGTTGAACTGAATTCGGCTCAGAAAATGCAAGTATTAGGACTTGGAACTGCAAGCCATGATCTTAAAAGGATAATGGGTGTGGAATTAAAGATAAATTATGTGAATTCTGAAATATCTGGAATACAATTTGATAGAGCATATCTATCTATGGACAAAATGTTAAAGGGAGAATGATAAATAAATAGTAATACATCTGAAAACTCATGTTACTTAACCTTAAAAGAGTTTGGAGAGAAACAAAGGAAGGTAAATCAGAATAGGTCAGAGGAGATATCTGCATCACTTGATGCTTTAAAAATGAGAATTTTTCCAAAATATCTCAGGTTATGCTTACAACAGGAGGGTAGGAGACATGAGCTTCAAAAGGAAGAAGAGAACGTACTGGTGGTTTTAGAAAAAACGCTGAGGCGAAGTGCCCATACATTGAAAAATCCGAACCAAACAGAAGCTAATCGAAGTGTTCCAACGAGCATCAGCCACCATCCTAACACCTTCATTTTCACTCTCCCTATCTCTCTCTCTCTCTGGGTAAGAGCTGCTTAAATATTGGATTGAATCAAGATTTAATAGTGCATTCCGAAGAATAGATTTTAGTATTCAATCAATCCATCGAAATGGAGTATCTTTTATTGGCAACCTTCCCCTTTATTCTATTTAATCCTATGTATTGCTAGGAGTTTAAATTGCAAAGAACACGAAAATTGTAAAAATGCACGAGACGTGCTCCGTGCGCCCGGATGCAAAGGAGCTTCACTCATCTTTTATTCAAGTATTACATACATTTTTCTTTTATTAAAACTAATAGTAAAATATAAACTATAATACTAATATTCACTTTTTCCAATATCCCAACATAATACTCATATTTTCACATATCCAATTATTTTACATACCTTTTTCTTTAAATTAACTAAAATATTTTTATTTTATTTTTTACTTTATACATAAAAATAATTTTTTTGGCTAATTATAGTGTACACCCGGGTGCACCCTAAGATAGGGTGCACCCATATACAAATATAAACAAAAACATATATAATTGTGAGTAAAAATGTATACAATTTAATTGTTAGTTTTTTAATGAAAAATTGAGTATAAAAAAATATAGAATTATTAAAAATACATGTATACACTATTGAATAAAAAGTTATACACATATGAATATTAATTTTTTTAATGAAAAACTTAGTGTGAAAAGAATGTACAATTATTACAAAATACGTATACAAAATAGAATAACATGTATACAAAATAGAATAAAAAATCATACACATATGAATGCACCCTTGCATCCGGGTGCACCCAATATACATTCTTTTTTTTTAACTCTGCACACTACGCGAAATACATCTCGAATGGAGGGAATATAAAACTTGTGTGCTACTGAACGCTCCATGCTCAGATCCAGTTAGGGATGACAATGGAATGAGTATTTTCGGATACCCAACCTACCCAAACTCTAATGGGAATAGTACGGGTAGTTATAAACGGGTTTGGGACGGGTACAGATAGTTGTAAAAAATATTATTAGAGTTTGAGACGAGTACAGATAATACCTCAATGCCCACCACTACTCTGTTTATATATACTCCCTCCATCCTATTCAAAGAGTCTCTTTTTTCCATTTTGGGAGTCTCACCCAAAAGGGTTCCTTTTCCTTTTTAATGCACATGAGTCACATACACATCCTCTAATACAATTAAAATATAGGTCCACACTCCCACTAATATAATTAGAGCATCTTCAAAAGCTTATCTAAAATGAAGAATATGCATACTTTAAAGAGGAATACAAGAAAAACAAGTTTCAACCCACTCCTTATTTTAACCTTTTAATTTAAAGAGTCATCTTCACTCTTTAAATTTAAAGAACACAAGAACACAAATCACCCTTCATAATTTATCACTTCATTAAATGCATTTAATTGTTAGTGTTTTCACCCATTAAAAGTAGTTTAAATTATCAATGAAAGAGAAAATAATGTAATAAATTAACATAGGAAAATAAATTTTAAAGAATTTGTTGGAGCACAAAAAAATTATGACTCTTTAAAATTAAAATTACTCTTTATATTGTAAAAATGCTCTTCAAATTTTGAAGAGTCTTTAGGAGAAGCTCTTACCCACTACACATTAAATAATAATACTCTTTAATATACATGCAAAAAATAAAATGCACCCTTTGGACAGGACGGAGGAAGTATATATACATACTCTCTCCGTCCGGTTCTAAGGTATCCATTTGCTTTTTGCACGTGGATTAAGGAGTATTATTATTATATGTAAAGTGAGTAGTTGTATTAGAGTGAAGTGATGGGTCATATTATGTACTTTTTTACTAAATAGGAAAAATTGATACATTTGAAGCGGACGTAAAAAATAATAAAATGGATACCTTAGTACCAGACGGAGGGAGTATATATTATGAGATATTTTATATTTAATAAATAATTATAAGTTTTATTTAACCATATTTATTATTTATTTAAAATAATAAAATTTATATTATATTTATTTCATATTAATTAATTAATAATAATGTAATTTTTATTATTATATTTATTTAAATAATAAAAAATATAAATATATGGAGTATAAAATAAATGAATATTAAAGGGTACGGGTACCCGCGAGTATTGATAAACCGATATGGGATAGGTGCGGATACCATAATAAATTTTTTAAACGGGGTGTGTAGGATTACACCCACGGGTATTGATAAACGGATATGGGATGTGTACGGATGTGCTTGTTCACTATTTTGTATGTGTCCCCAAATGTAGGGAATCAGTTAAAAATAATGTCGTACCCTAGAGATAATTCTAAACTTATTATTTAATCTAATTATGACTATTCTAATTTAAGACAAATCTAGATCTTTTAAGAGTATTACCTAAATTAACAATGTAGAAAATAAATACTAAAAATAACAGAATAGCAAATAAAATTAAGATGAAGTGTTCAAGAGAGAAGATGACAGTACTAGGTAATCCAGTTAAATCGGTTGAACCAAATCCAAGACAATCGGTTGGAATCCCAGCAGTTCTTATGAAAGCAATCACTAATCTATGTTAAATCCCTCTTTTAAAGTAAACTTAACACATAAACCTGGTTTAAATCCTCAGATTCAGAAGAATAATTCATACTCCCTTTCTAGGTGCTTCATGCAAAATTCCATTAAAGGCTAAAATACTAGACTTCCCTTTATAGGTGATGTGAATGGAAATTAGCGTATTTTAGTGTCCAATTGAACACTTTTTGATTGATATTGTTGTCATATATTAGCACAAGGGTTTTATATTCAATATGTGAGAAAAAGGTGCACTTGAGGTGTTTTATTGTGTTTTAGGTGAAAAAATGATCAAAATGAAAAGTTGGAGAAAAGGTGCAACTTGTGCAATGAATGCTGAAAAACGCACGTCCAACTTGTGTAGTTTTTCTGTGTTTGTATGGAGATCAAAACTGGTGTTTAGATATATGGTTGGAAAGCCACTGAATAGAGGATCGTTTTGGCGTAAAGAACAACTCAATCGGAATCCAAACGAGGAAGTTATGAGCAAAATGGTGACACTGCGCGAGCTGTGTCGAACAGAATAGCTGTGTCAATTTCCATGACTTGTTACACCTTCAAATCTTAGAGTTTTTGTGAGTTCTTTATATAGATAGAAAGCCAAGGAAGAGAGGATCGCGTGAGCACAAGAATTACTCAAATTGGAGCTCGGATGTAGAAGTTATACGCGAAATAGTGAGACGGCGTAAGTATGATTCGACCACGATAGTCCAGTTCGACCAGACCCCTTAGTCGAACTAAAGCCATTTTGGTCGAATCAAAAGCCTGAAGTGCAAATTATTGCCGATTTCGATTTGACCAGGGTTCGGCCAAGCCCTAGGTCGAACCCTAGGTCGAACTCCATGCCTGGGATGCGTCTGGATTCAATTTTTACACCCCAAGTGCATGTTTCTGCGTTTTTTTCAAGAAAAGCCCATCCTAGGTCCATAAGGAGAGCTTACAAGTATAAAAGGGGATATAGATCACACCAAGAGACGAATAGAGATTGAATTGGAGAGAGGCCACAACCATCCTACATGCCATAAGGGGGGTTCACCCCCCAACCATTATCCACATCCTTTCCTCCATCCATCCATCACTTTGAAGATTAGTCTGTGGAATCAAGAGGTGAATCAAGAGGAGAATTCAAGACGGAGAAGGACGCGACGACTCCCAAATCTAGGGTTTATTTCGTTTCCTAATTTATCTTGTAATTTTCCAAATATTCGGGTAAGATCTATCCAACACCCATGATTGTTCTTCTTAACATCAAGGGCTAGGATCTTTTTGGTAGAACTATGGTTGTGAAGGTTTTTACGAATTAATTGATCTTTTTTGTGTAAACTCTGTACAACACTACTCGTGGATTTATTTTATATATGATTGTGCCTTTTTAATTCATACTCAGGGGCATTTTTTGCATCATTAACTGTTATGTTGAGTCTGAATACATATCTTGGTTATTGATTGAGTGCGTTCACTGCTGACCAGGATTCCATGTTATGATTCTAAGTGAGGGGACTCCGAAACTTCATTAGAACTATCATAAATGAATACTTATTAATTGAATTGAATTCGGGTTATTAAGTAGGATAAATAGGATAATTTTATAGTACCTATAAAGGGAGATCATATCGGGTTAGAGTACCAATTGGCTAGGGAAATAATTGATACTGATAGTACCTAGAAAGGGGGGTGTAATTATATTTCTTGCTCCGAGGTTATTCACACGTGTTACACGATTATTTACTTATGTCTATAGAGTAGATATGCATTGTTTAGTGATGCGTCCTTATTCCATAAGGCAGAGTCGGACATCAACACACGGAAGGGAAATTAATGAATGAAACTGGATTTCCCTAAATCTACCTATTCTCTTACTTGATTCACTTTCGTATTCTTCTATGTGTCTTTATTTTATTTGTTATTTAATTTAAGTCTTTTAGTTGTTAGATTAAATCCTCAAACTTAATTGCCTAGTCTTAATTAATTTAGTAAATAATTAAATTGATAATACGCCGTCCTTTGGGTTCGATAATTCACTTGGTCGCTTATTTAAGCTGCAACTGATATCCTTAATACTTGGGGATTAATTTTGCGAGCGAAGAAAATGCGCAACAAGTTCTTGGCACCATTGCCAGGGACGGCTATTATTATTGCTTTTATTATTTCTATCTTAATTAAGATTTTTATTTGTGATTATTTATTTCTATCTAACCTTGAACTTTTCTGAGGTACTTGTGCACTATGAAAAGGAGAGGAAGGAAAGGAAGGAATAACACACTAATCTAAACATGACCGGAGCAAGGCAAAATCCGGATAATGTTGCCATACGTGAATTTTTCACAAACTATGGTATTGGCAACATGGGATTGATAGGAGCAAGGGGGAACATGATGATTTTGAGATACATCCTGCTCTTATTAACATGGTGGAGAAGAATCAATTTTCTGAAGGTTATTTTGAAGATCCATATCAACATCTTCGAAAATTTCTTGGTTATACAAATACTCAGAAAGGTGCTGGAGCTCATGATAATGCTAGACGGATTGCCTTATTCAAGTTTTCTTTGATTGATAAGGCAGAAGCTTGGTATGAGACTCTTGATGTAGCCGACTGCACTACATGAGACCAACTGCACCAGAAGTTCTTAGAGAGATATATGCCACCCTCAAGGATCTTAAGGATGAGGCAAAAGATCACCCGATTTGTGTTTGCCTATTTTTAGCACTCACGAGCAAGAATACTCGATCGTTGTAGTAGTATATCCCAAGAAAAATTATCAATCCAATAAGGAGTTATGTTCGGACTAACAAAATACGTGAGCTCTTGTTCATGTTGTTTTTGTAAAGATGATCGGGGGTTTTGAGATTGGTTAACAACTAAAGCAAGGAGCAAGTAAATAAGAATAACAAATAAGAGAAATGACAAGTAAAGAAAATGGGTGCTAAAGTTCAAGTATGGAAAAACATGGGATTAGAAACATCCAAGCACACTCGATTCATATTATCATGCAAACAGAATTCAACTCAATTGATGTAGACTAAGGGTGATCACGATTGTATCCTAAGCTCCCTTTCGGGTTACAAAGGTTGTTGATCCATTTTAGACTCCCAAAAGCACTTAAGATCAAAGCCCAACATTAACCCCTTCCATCTAGGTACTAGTTAGATTAAACTCTCCCTTTTTGTGTACTAAGGCCAACGAATGGATTGGTTCCCCTCATTGAATTCAAATATCCTTTCGGTCAAACCCAAACTCAATGTCTAATCATGCCTTCCTAATACTATAGAGGGTCGTTTCCGTCTCACTCCAAGCAATACATACATGAACATCATGATAGCATTTAATTACCACAAATAATCCATTGATCAACAATCCATTAAACCAATAAACATTCATGAATAACAAACCATGCCATCACAACATCAAGACAATTAAATTCCATGAATAGAAATCAACATCAATTAAATCAAAAACCAATTTAATCCACATGATAATATAAATCTAATATGCTCTTCATATTCCTAATCCCACTAGAGGGATTAGCCTAACATGATAAAAGTAATAAAACAAATAAATGATTCATTACAAATACACATAGTGTTAGATCTAAAGAAATACAAAATGAATGGATTCTTCCCTATCAATTTCTTGAAGAGAATCTTCTATTCTTCTTGATCTCCACCTCTAGCTCTTGATTTGAAGCCTTTAGCACAAAAAATGGAAGATATGATGGGTGGATGAAGATGGATGAAGATGATGGTGGAAAATGGAAGAAATGGTGTGTGAGGTGTGTGTAGAAGATGGATATTTCGGATCTGATCCTCAAAATGTTGAAATGGGGTCTATTTATACCCCATGTGGGCCTTCTAGAAGATTCCAGCACTTTCCTGCGTTTTTGCACCAACACGGCTCGAGCTCCGTCGCACGACCCGTGTTTTAACACAGCGCACGGCTCGTGCGCAGTACACGGCCACAGGGGTGGCCGTGTTGTGTTTTCTGACATTCGCGCACGGCTTTCTCGACAGGCCCGTGCGCGGTGCACGGGCCGTGTTTCTGTCCTCAGCAAGGGGCGTGTTCGGTACTCGGCCACAGGCGTGGCCGAGTTGGCATTTCGAGCATCAGCGCACGGCCACTTCTTACAGGGCCGTGCGCTGTACACGGCCCGTGCAGTGCTGCCTTGTTTCCTCTTTCACCGTTTTGGCTCGTTCTCCCTCGTTTCAATTCCGAATTGAGATCCGCTTTTTTCTACATCTTCCTTATCAAGTTTAGCATTAAATAAAAAGTTAAAATCTTAAGTTTAAGCTAATTCACACACATTTCAATAAAAATACAAAACACAACCAAATAACATATAAAATACGGATAAAATAATACGAAAACACATATAAAAAGACACTAAAATATAGGTGAAAATAGCTCTAATCAATTTGTTATGAATTAGAGTGAGAAATTTCATGAGGCGTGGGATAGGTTTAAAGACATGCTCAGGAGGTGTCCACAAAATGGGATGGCTAAGGCTGAGTACATAAGCATCTTCTACTATGGATTGAAATGTGAGTCGCGTATTTTATTGATGCATCATCAGGAGGAGCGCTATTATCTAAGACAACACTTGAAGCAGAAAAGTTATTCGAAGACATCTCTATGAATTCACGTGATTGGCCTACATAGAGAGATAAAGGATCATATGTACTTGACAAGGTGGCACAGGTTGAATATCAAGTGGTGAAGCCAAATAGGGATGATGAGATCGTCTCTAGTCTAGCTAACATCAACAAGCTACTAGAGTCCTAGCAGAAGCATATTATAGAGTTGACACAAAGGGGGACTAGTATGAAGCATCATGAAGTGAAGAGTGTTGAAGATACCTTCAATCAATACATGCTAAGAATGATGCAAGGGTTGACCGCATTGAAGCTACTATGAATGCTAAGCACGCAGATTTATCTAAGCAGATGAAGGAGCTTACTTTGATGATGGGGCAGGTGGCTAGGAACTTGAATCAATTGACACAAACATTGGAGAAAGGAATATTCCCGTCTCGAGGCATAAAATCCGAAGTAGTGCCATGCCATCACGTTAAGGCCTGGAACACAGTATGGGGGACCGATGATGCCGGAATCAAATTTAGAAACATCAGGAGCCCGATTCGACCTTGATTCAACCAACACATCAGGTCGAACCGAACAGAGGAGGTCGAACCAGGCTCCTGGGCGACATCTGGAAGTCCCAGCTGAGCGATTCGACCAGGATCAAGACGGTTCGACCAAAGTCTCTGGTCGAACTCAGGTCGAACCCCACTGTCCAGAGCACTCTATTTTGTCCGAAGCCCGATTCGACCACGATCACTATGGTTCGACCAACTCTGTTGGTCGAACCATGGTCGAATTGGCCTGTAAGGGGGAGAACGAACTTTCAGGTGCGCAGTTCGATCACGACACACCTGGTTCGACCAACACCCCAGGTCGAACCGAGGTCGAACCACCTCGTCCAGTACCATTTTCTGCACCATCCCCCCAGCTGTGAATCAGGTGGAACTGAATCCATGCTAGCAACAGAAGAAGCTGGTGACTTCTGCAAGGGCAAAGGCATAGTAGTGATGGGGTACTCTCCCTTTGGGTTAGCCAGCCAAGCATGGGGATCAGACAGAGTGGTGGGCCATGAGACGTTGAAGAACATCGCCAAGGCTAAAGCCAAGAGCGTCCAGCAGGTCATCCTAAGATGGGCGCATCAACACGGAGTGGCAGTAGCCGTGAAGAGCTACACAACGGAGAGAATGGAAGAGAATCGCAATATTTTCGACTGGGAGTTGAGCGAGGAAGAGTTTAAGAAGATAGGCGAGATGCCTCAGGGCAGAGGAACAAAAGCAGAGGGGTTCGTTTCTGAAGTAGGGGCTATCAAGTCCGTTGAGGAGCTGTGGGATGGTGAGCTTTGATCCCTCAAGGGCAGGCTTGTTTAATTGGATTTTCAATAAAGTATTATTGTTGACAGAAAATAAAGGCATTACCTTGTCTAAAGAGAATATTGTTTGTATTATTTGAACTTATATTTACATTTCAACTAGTTGATGCATTCTTTATAAACTAGCGTTTGACGTGCGTTCCACGGAAAGACGTTATAACGATAGTATTTGTATTTTTTTTCTTTTGTAAATTTAAAAATTTTTATTGCATGTTAGTTAGTTTGCATAACTATGTATATTGAATATGAATTCAGGAATATTTTTATCCTTGCATTGCAAGGGATTAGGTTATCATAATATTATTCGTATTTTATTAAAATTTTAGAATTATACTTGAATATAATTATTAGTTGTTATTTGGAACTTTGAGATTGTGATATGTACTCTCTCCATCCGTCACCCCCAAAGTATTTTATTTTTATTTTTAAACACATGAGACTCACACACATCATTAATATCGTTAATACAACAAAAACATAGGACTCATATACCCCATTAATACAATTACCCACTATACATTTAATCATAATACCCTTTAATACACATGAAAAAAAAGAAATAACAACCTTGCGAGTAGACGAAGGGAGTATAATTTTTAATGATTGCAAAACTGATTCAATAATAAAATTTTTTTAGAAAAAAGGTACTTTACACTATGTCATATTCTCTCAACAAAACTAATTCTAATATGCATTATTTTTTTATATATTACACCATCACTTCTAATTTGTTGGCAAATAAAATTACATTTTACCTATATCTTGCATTGCACTATAGAAAATATAATATAATTATTTACCTTTTATTTTTAAGTTGATATTTTTATATTAATCATTTAAAAAAATATATCTATATATTTTTTATTTGAATTTATATATTTTTGTTATAACCTCGCCTTATTCGAATACAAATAACATTTCTTTATTCGAATATAAAATATAACATTGGTACTATAAACCACAAGGGTAGATCATAATTTTACACATGGAACGAACACTATATCCTACTGATAAATTGAAAAAATTATGTCATAAACTACTTAGTAAGAGTATACCAAAACTACAAGGGTAAAAATGTAATTTTATCCTTGTAACAAATGCTATACCCTACCAATAAATGGTAAACCCACGGGAAATAATATGCCATAAACCACTGGTAAGAGTATACCAAAAATGACAATGTAAAATTGTAATTTACCTTTGGAACGAACGCTATACCCTACCGACAAATAGTAAACCCTCGGGGTATAATATGTAATAAACTATTGGGTAAGAGTATACCAAAAAACATAAACTGGGAATGAACAAAATACGTTAACGATAAATGATAAACCCTCGCACTACAGTATTCCCTAAACTACTGGGTTAGAGTAAATCATAAACCATAGGGGTAAAGTCGTAATTTCATCCTTAAAATTGAATAACTTAAAAAGAAACAAAAAAAAAAAGAAATTTATATGAAATGTAGTTATTTCAATACTCAAAATATTGAGCTAAAAATATATTTTTTCTTTTTTTTTCATACTATAAATTTTATTTTTATATGGTAAATTAAATCAACTAAATAAATTACAGTATTCTGATTTAGTCTTTATTATGTATTGTCCAATATTTTTTTTTGAAGCATCAATTTATTATTTGAATGGATAATGTATGAGTATTTCATCATCATCATTATCACCATCAACAACAATAACAATAATAATAATAATAATAGTAATAATAATAATAATAATGCTTAAAATTTGATTATACATGCATTTTAAATTTAAAAAAATAAAAGTCATTTTAACCTGTGGGTTGCAAGGAGATTTTAGCACACACATATATGATGTTTTATGTTTTGACGATATTTATATTTAAAAAATTTATATCTAACAAATTAAATTATTTTTCATGTATAATAAACTAATGTATATGTTATGGCATGTTCGTAATAGACTCAATTAATAAAATCATCTATGGCATGCTCAAATATAAAATCAACATTTTTCATTCATATTTATATTTAATGCAGTAATCATATACAAATTATATAGGTATTAAAAAATTAAATAATATAAATATATTGTTATGTAATAGTGAATAAATTTATATACACATTTGGCGCACATATACAAATATATATATATATATATATATATATATATATATATATATATATATATATATATATATTATATTGGGATGGTGTGTATATTTTATTTTATTTTTTTGTATGTTATGAATTTTATAGGTTTTAGTTGAATTGACGTTCTACTACCCTAAATCGTTCTTCATGTGTAGTGAATTAATGTAAGTATAGAAGCCAACTCTTGCGTTGCACTGGGATAACTTTTAAAAATGAAGAGTAATATATATATATATATATATATATATATATATATATATATATATATATATATATATATATATATATATATATATATATATATATATTATTTTTTGTACTTTTCTATACTTCAAACCACATCCTGTGACACTTAATCAGTTTTACATTTAATTCCTAAATGCATGTAACACAATTCTGTATTATATTTTTTTCATTACTTGTTTGGTGTAATGTTTTAATCCATATTATAATACACTAATATAGTTTTACGTGGTTATTTTTTTACATGATATTCATATTCTAAGATTTGATTCTTACGATACTTAAAGTTTTATGTTGTGAAAATTATAAAGCGATCAATGGAATTTGATGGATGCAATAATAATCATGAATTTAAATTTATTAAATTAGAAACATTGAATTCAGATAAAAAAAATTAATCGAAATCATCAAAATGACTTAATTTAATTGAACAATTCACGGTTTTGCTTATTGACAGCAAAACAAAATAGATATAGAAAATAAGAAATTCTCATTCACATAAATAAAGATTCTCAGTTTGTAAGTTTCACCCATATATACCTATTTCCTCTTACTTTCTTTTTCTAACCAAACCGAAAATTTTGATCGTAAGATGCTGGACCTCCATCTCAGTTACAATTATTGCAACATCATTTGTTACAAAATCTTATCTAAATGAGAAATAAATTATCATTAAGTAAGAACAAATTAAGTAGCAAAATACTAGGACAAAGAAAAACCTATGCATCACCAACTCATTATGATATTAATGTAAATATAAGATAAATAATAGTAGAGTTATTTGATACAAAAGCTAGATGATCTTTAATAAGGATAATAGATAATTCAAATCCAATGTCTACCACTTCACCCGAGTAAAACTTCGTCTTGAGAATGAGGAATAAGTGGAACATTACCTTCTGGAATTATCTTTAATAACCTAAACACGAAACACATAGCACAAATAGAATGAATTCATTCCTAAAAATAGTAGAAAATAGGATTCTAAATTCTGGAAATGAGTAGAGACATTACCATTCGGATTTGTTCCTGAAATAAACTAACTTTAAGTCATAGGGTAGTTGTTTCACCTCCAATGCAAGCAAAACTCTGTGTGAACGGACCTGAAAACAACATTTAGAGTTTAGACATTGCGATAAAACAAATAAAATTCTTCTTATTTATATTTACTAATGGAATGGTTGCCTCATTATTCATTAGATAATAATAATCATATACTCATAACAACTTATTCTCTATGCATTCACAATACATAAGAGAAAACAACAAAACAAAATCCTATTTCATCAATTCTTACTCCGCTTGGTCATTTGATGAGGGGTGATAACAAGGAAAAGAGAAGAAAGAATATAAGATGCAAAATTCGACTCCCAAGTTAGGATAAACGAGATAAAGAGAACTCTATTCTCAATCTTGATACAATATTCATAATTTTCTAATCTTCATAATCTACCCTACTCTCAATACATCATGTATTTATAGGAGAAAAAGTAAAGAGACTCAATAAATGAGACAACCTTTAAACTTCCAACATAAATGAAAATTAAAAGTTATTGGGCCAAAAGTTGAAAAGACTTGTAACGACCTACATACTTGGATTTAGATGGTTAGTAATATATGGTTGGAAAGATAATTAAGTTGGGTTTCCAAAGCCACAAACCACTCATTAATTAGAGCTCTGTGGAGATATTTATGATTGAAACATTGAACTGTGGCACACCAGCAAATCTGCCCTACATCATTCTCTCCGGGTGGGAAAGAACTCGTCTCAGAGTTCAGTTCGCTATCTCCATAATACGATGTCAGATCACGAACACTGAAACTTGGATGAGCGTGCAAATGCGCCAGCAACTCAATCTTATAGGCATTTTCATTTATTTTCTTCAACACCTAACAAGGACCAACCTTCTTCTCCTTGAACTTGTTGTATGCTCCAGCATGAAACCTTTCTTTCTTCAAGCAACCTGTTAGAGGGGCTGCAATTGTACTGAAATTTTTGATAAACCTCCAAAATCCATGAAAACATCGAACTTTATGCGAGCTTTTAGGATTAAGCCATTCCCATATTGCTTTTTCTTTCTCTTCATCCACCATGTTGTCATCGATGAAATTGCATTGTGCTTGATTCATTATCCTCATGAAGGTACTTGGAGCATTTGATAAACCAAATGGCATGACATTCCATTTGTACAAGCATTCACGTGTTTTGAAAGCCATCTTCCATTCATCTCCCTGCTTGATTCGAAATTGATGGTAACCACTACGAAGATCAATCTTGGTGAATATTTGTGCACCAGCCACCATGTCATCAATCCTTGGTATAGTGAACTTGTACTTAGTCATGATTCGATTAAGTGCTTGGCTATCAAAACACATTCTCCACGAGCCATCCTTATTAAGAGTTAAAAGTGCGGGAACGGCATAAGGGCTCAAGCTGTCTTTTATTAAAGTGAGTAGTGAATCCTTGTTGTGTAGTGTTTGCTTAAACTGGCGTTTAAAATTTCCTTCTGCTTCTTTTATTATCAAAACTGTTTGTGACCAGTTTTAATAAAAATGTATTTTAATTAATCTATTATATGAAACAAATTATGGTTTGTAAGTTTAATTCCTATTCTTTAATTAAATTATCTTCCGTAAATGCTTTGATAGGTGGAGTGTGGCATGTTTGGTCAAAATTGATGTTTTACTACTTTGAAAATTTTGCATTAACTTATAGGACCAAATCCTTATTTAGTATTCTTTATCTTTGCAATATTATTTATTTGATTAATTAAATATTTTGGTTATGCCCTAATTAAATCATTTAAGAAAATAATGTTGAAATTTCTTTATTTTAAAAATTGGGGTGTGACAACATTGTAGAATTATTTATAAGTTGATTTTATCACCTAAATGTATTTAGTAATTCAAGACAAGATGGAAAGAATTAGAACGTAAGAAAAATGACTTATACATTGTGAATGATGAGTTTTAAATAAATGTATGTTTGAAGCCCACTCTTCTTGATATTTGTTCTAAATTTTGCTCAGTCTAATATTCAAGGTTTGCAGAATTCCTTAAGCTGTACATTTCTAAGAGTTATTTTGATTTCATTCTGACAACAAAAGTATGTAAGTTTGTTACAATTTTACCTTTATATTCTACTTGCAGAAGTCATGAAGGGAACTATAGTTTAGTATAAAAACCTTTTAAATATAAGGTAATACTATAATTGAAATTGTATGTCCTTTGGTGTAGATGTACTTACAATTTCATCTTCTAGGAAATATTGTCTTATAAAGAAAGTAATCCAATAATTGATGGTGATGCTGGTGATCTTAAAGATATTATCTATATTCTTGGCTTTATTTTTTGTGAATCAATATACGAGTCTAGAAGCATATATATAATCACACAATAGCTCATGAAGCAATCTTATTGGTCATATATATGGTCATTTTATATGTTTGTTAACTGAAAGTTGAAATTTAAGATACAAGAGTTCCTAGTTGGCTCTCGAAATATGATCAAATAGTCATGTTAGAAGTTATATAATCTCATGTATAACTCTTTTTAGCCATTTCATTTAAAAGAAGATAGTTTGGTTTAAGTGGCCATGAAAAATTAGTTGCTTTTTTAGTATAGAAAGTTCCAAGTTTTTTTTTTATGGGTGAAAGGATTCAATGAGATGAAATCTTAATGCGCCTCTTGCATGCTTGAAATATTATAAGAGCAAGATTGGTAGTTCATTATCTTTCATTGGTTACTAATTAATGATTATGAATATGTAAATATATTTATGCGTTAGGAGGTAGAGATGGTTTATCACTGGTGTCATTCCAAATGGTACTAGGAGGAATGATAATTACAACCCTTTGTTGATTAGTATGTCGCTCAACTCTTTTTTCTGATGTATTAAATGTATTTAAATGTTAAAATTTATAAATATTAAATTTATTTGCCATTTGACATAAGTTATACTGAAACATAAAATTTAAGTTTCAGATAAGTGAACAAAATCTTGTGATCAGATTTTATGAGACAAAGTATTTTCATGTTTCATTTAGATTAATTTTCGGAGTTGTTAGTATTATTCTGTACATTGGCAATCATGTGATAAATAGACAGTGCGAGATTATGAGCTAACTTAATCTATTTGTTGCATCAGGGTTGTTTACGAAGCTTGGTTTGAACACAAATCTAAACCTATCTTTTTTCTCATAAACTTGATGACATAATATGTCATGATTTTGTATTGTCAAGATTTGGAAAAGCCAATTTATGAAATAAGAACGAATGAATTATGTCTTAACTAGTATTATTATTATTATTTACTTATGCTTGATATTGTAGTCTCCCGAATGTGGAAAATTAACTGATGCTTTTTTACTCTTTGCTTTTAACAAGATCTACGCTCTGTTTAGAATTTCTGAATAAGTGAAAGTCTATCTACTTCTATTGGAGAATAAAGCCCAATAAGATTTGAGGTATATAATGTATCTATCTACTAATAAACATGCATTTTGGCTTACTTAGATTGAATTGAATTCCTAACATTTATAAAAAGATTAGCTACTAGGATGTCTTTTAATCATGCATGTAAGTAATATTTGCGTTAGTGTTATGTTGCACGAATTTTTTATTTTTTTTTCATAAATTTTGGTCAATTGGCCCTTGTCACCTCATAGTGGTATCCATGCATGCACATATAACATATTTGAAATTTATTTTTTACAGAATATGGGCAGTATCAGAAGCTAAAGATGTATCATGGATGATTGGGAGTCAACTCAAAAGCTTAAGTTAGTTTCAGATGATCGTGATCCAAAAGTTGTGAGTACTTGCACAATCACTCTGATGTAATTATATATGAAAACTTAGGGCTTTTTAATAGCTTTCCTTTATGTGGATAAGAGAACTAAGTTTCAAGCTTTAATTGAGGTATTTTTCATTTTCCCATAATATCAGTTATTAATGTAAAATGGGAAGACTAAAATTATTTTATAGATTTATTGAGAATTACTGGCGTTTTATAATTGTTTATTAAGGTGTGTTAGCTTTACCGGTGATAGTCTTGACCTGTACATGGTGGTTGTTTATAAGTTTAAGGATTGTAGGGACTTTTGTGAGTGTATTTTGTTTGGCTTTTATAATTCCAGAAAATAAAAAAATAAAAAAATAAAGTGAGACAAAAATATGATGAATTCATCATACAAGGTGGTCACACTAATGAATCAAATAGTGAGATTAGCGTCCAAGTAATGGCTGAGATAGAGTAGACATGTGATAAGTTTGAGAATAGTTTTTGAGAA
Source organism: Pogostemon cablin (assembly GCA_023678885.1). Lineage (NCBI taxonomy): Eukaryota > Viridiplantae > Streptophyta > Magnoliopsida > Lamiales > Lamiaceae > Pogostemon > Pogostemon cablin. Next base: position 27,186,268 of record CM042967.1, read on the forward strand.
ACACCAATTTGTTCAAAACATGTATACACAACTGCACAACAATAGAAGTTTGTGAAAGAACAGTTTTAATAATTAGAAAAACAAATCATTTTCAGTTTATAAGTTTTTAATAAATGCGTTTATGTTTTAATAGAGCACATTGTTGAACATTTGAATTTTATTAATGTATTATGCATTTGCGGAACTTTACCTTGATTTTTGCAAAAATTGTAAGTTTTAACTTGTGATTGTTAATCTGATTTAGAATTAGATTTGTATTTTGGTGTACCGAAGAAATTTGCTCTATTTAGGGTCTTGATATTGGGAGTTTTTGGTACTTACATTTTTTTAAAGAAGAAATATATCTTATAATTGGAGACTGAGGCAATTAATTCCATTAAGTTGAATAGAATATCCGTAAATATGTTATTATTATTGCATTTATTTGTAATGTTATAATGGTCTTTTTGTCTAATGGCTGAAGAATGTTTAGAGTGAGTACTAACTTAAATTATGTGAAAATTTATATTAGAGATTTAGGATATATATATATATATATATATATATATATATATATATATATATATATATATATATATATATATATATATATATATATATATATATATATATTTGGTGAGGTATAATATTATGTAAAAATAATATTTTAAAAAATTATTTCCTGTGCAACGCACCTATGGGTCGTATATTTAATGTTATATTCGATAACTGAATGTATCTCATTGCATTTATATTTAAAAAAAATATATTCATTAGCTATGAAGTGTTCATAGTATTCTACCTCTTTTTCTCTCTCAAACCACATTTCGCTTCACATTTGTATATTTGGCCGCAAACGGAGTGATATATTTATGTTGTCTACGTGAATTTTCTATTATAAATTAAAGAGTTGGCCACAAATTTGCAGCAACTTCCACATGGGAAATTTCATAATCGGAGATGATCGTTCTTATCTACACATTGAAGAGTTCTTGCTGCAACTTCCTTAGGGGAAGTTAGCCACCATAACCACAATTTTCTCCCTCTTTTCCAAGATGTTAATTCATTCTCACAAATGGTAAATGTTTCTTTCTCTTTTTCCTTTTATATAATTTAAGAGATTTCCTGATCTAATTAGTAGGTACATCTATTTAATTTGTTTAGCTTGCTAATCTAGACAATATCTTTGTTTTCAGAATGGCGAGGACCCCATGGTTACATGAAGGAAGATAATAAGGTACATTCCATTGTAATTTGTGATTTTTAATTTACTTATGCTCTTTCGTAAGACTTTTAATTTTAGTGACATTTTAAGCTTTTAGGTTTATATATTAGTGCATATAATTAATTATATGAAACTGAGAGGTTTTGGATTGGCAAATGTTGGTTTCTTTGTATGCTTATGAAATATTTTTCTATATTTATTTTTTTATGTTTTCTTTTAAAACTAAATTGAATGATGTCAAATCTTGCAATAGGACACCATATTGGATGACACTAGAGATATTCTGGTAACATGTGACACTATATTTCTAGGCTTTTATATACTACATTAATACATTTTAACATGTCCTTAAACCGACGTATTGAGTAATCTGATTTAGTGTCTTGAAATGTGATATATGTTGGATGCGTTTAGAATATTAATAGGTGAGCTCTTGGCCTTCCCCAATTATTACCCAATAAGTTATAACCATTATCTTATCTGCTTTGCTGATGTATATATAACTTCATTTGTAAGGAACCCTTACCGATGGAACTGTTTTCAATACCAATCCAGAGTTGGGAGATCCAATTAAATTTCAACTTGGGGGTGGCCAAGTAATTAAAGGTCGTAAGTGTAAATTGTCATAAAAGATGGTAATATAAAAATATAGGAAAAGGGATGCAGATTAGAGTTATTAGACAATCATAAAATATTTATTTCTAATGACAAAAAGCATCATTTAGAACAGGTCTATAAGCTTTAAGTCTATGAAAAGGAAATATTTATCTTCTGAATTTTGTTCTCAAATACTTGCATTGATCTATAATCTACTATCTGACGGCCAGACAATAGATTAGACTGAACTTTATCCTTATCTCACGGTATAAAAAAAAGAACAAATTGTATCAAATGAAAGAGGAAAAAATTTAAAGTTCGATGCACGTTAATTTTCCTTGCATTGATAATTGAGTTATTCTAAAATGTACTCATTAACCTGGAATTATTTCATTTATAATCAAAGAATTATAATCACTACTAATTCGATCGATTCAACTTTAGGGAAGGATTGATGACCATACCTCTCTCTCTCTCTCTCTTTATCTCTCTATCTGCAATTACTGTCATTCCCATTTAACTTGAGATTGTGAATCTTTCATTGAGTTGGGTTGAAGTAGATATTTCAAAAGTTGAAGTTCGTTATGAGCATCTATTCGTTGAATATGTTGGATCAAGGGCACTTACAACCCTATGGAACTCTACGTTGAATATCATAGAGAGGTAATTGATAATGATGTCTACTTTCATTTATCATATAATAGTGACAATATGGGCTTTAATTGATGATGATACTTATTGATATTTCCCATCATTTCATAATATTTAGATATAGGAGTAGTTATAATAATTCCACGTATGAGGTTAAAAACTTTAGAATGAGTATAGATATCAGAATAAAATTTTAGAATGCCGGTGATCCAACAGTCTCTCAAGAAGAGCAAATGTACATGCAAACACTCATCCTAAAATTTTTCCTCATACAGACTCATATCTATACTCATTCTACATGAATTTGTAGAATTAAGAATTCTACATGTGTAAAAGTTTTCCATGCACTTCAGTTTTAGTATTAATGCTTTGTTTATGTTTTATATTTAGAATAAGTGAATTGAATTGAGGGAAGAATTACTTTGTTGGTTTTGCTATATTGAAAAATTGGCATGAAGTGCATTGCAAATGTTTATGATATTCTTATACTTTGGAAGTTCATGCAAGGTTCTTTATGAAAATGCCTAAATGATTTTTTTTTTAATTGTGCCAATATATTATACTTATTAGTAGAAGATGTTAGTGGCTCTTTGAGACTGATTGATTTTAGATTAGAAAAAAGGTGGGTTTCTGGTCAGATTATATTGTCTTTTATCTAGCTTCTTTTCTGTGTGCAGTACTATGCAATTAGAAATGCATATATGCAAAAATGATTTTTAGACTTAAGTGAATTTGAGCCAACATACTGAGTGAAGTTTGGTCATTTTGTGTTTTAATGTGATATTGTTGCAGTTTGGGACTGTGAGACCATCTGTTCTGCATATTTACATCTTAATTATGTTTGTAGATTGGCATGATTGATGGAATATTACCTATTATAATGTTTTTAAATTAGTTTAAATGAGTTTAATTATTTTCTCAGAAAAAACTTCATATCTTTATTCATGGTTTTTATGTCTTATTTTTTTGTGTTTACTTTACGGGAGTGTTAAAGATGGGGAGTAGTGCTTTTGGAAACTGTAAACATTTATCAAAGGACTGGTGTTAAAATTGATTTAATCTTATTCTGTTGCTAAAAATTGTAGTACGTGTGCCATGTCTTGATTGGTACATTTGATTTCTGTTTAAGAAGCAGTGAAACTTCTTGATTATTATAACTATGTTGCTTTTAGATATTCAAATTCCAACTTCTATCCATGCTTTTAAGATTTTTTTGCCCAAAAGTTTATGTGCTCTTTACTTGGTATCTTTCTTGAGTATTAGTGCAGGTTATGAGGTAAGTAGGAAGTTTTTTTTTTAAAATTGAGGTAGAGGCTAACCTTTGGAAATTACTAGAGAAGTGTTGAATCAAATGTTCTCATGGCAGGGATGAGCTCAAAAGAACTAGCTTCTTTGGCTTCTTATAAAGCATAGTTGGAGGTATGCCTAGGTATGTTTCTCGACTTAAAGTTTATACACTTCCTGAACTGTGATGCATTTTTTTTTTTGTAATGCAAGTCAATAAGGCTGGGAGAAACGCAAAAGAATACTTAAATATGCCAAATATTTGTAAAAATACATCAATGAAAATTTTCATGTTAAATGGTGATTCTGTTCAATCAATTATACTTATAGGCATTTGAATTGTCGGTACATTATTTTTGGATAGATTGTGATGAATTTTCATCATGAAAATGAAATGCGCATTATTATTAAATCGAAACTTGATTTATTCTAGATGGATTGAAGGAGATGCAGTAAATTGGGCATTCTCTTATCACCTATTTTCATTCTGCAACTATTGGCAATGGGTTTAGAAATATTGTACATAGAAAGATAGCTCTCGAGTACATAAAATAAATATATGTTTCCATGGAAGAGCAATGACATTTTTTTTAGATTAATTCGGAAGCAGCAATGATATTTTTTTTAATTATTTTAGTTTGTTCTTATCTTTATCTGGGTAATATCTTGGATATGTATATGAGTAGTTTTTTATTTCATAAATGATGATGCAGGGCAGATTTGTTGGTGTACCACAGTTCAATGTTTCAATCATAAATCTCTCCACAAAGCTCTAATTAATGTGTGGTTGGTGGATTTGGAAACCCAACTTAATTTTCTTTCCAACCATATATTACTAACCGTCTGAACCCAAGTATGTAGAGAGTTATGGCCGTTTCAAGTCTTTTCAACTTTTGGCCCAATAACTTTTAATTTTCATTTATGTTGGAAGTTTAAAGGTTGTCTCATTTATTGAGTCTCTTTACTTTTTCTCCTATAAATACATGATGTATTGGAAAGTTAGGATAGATTATGAAGATTAAAAAATTATGAATATTGTATCAAGATTGAGAATAGAGTTCTCATTATCTTGTTTATCCTAACTTGGGAGTCGAATTTTGCATCCTACATTCTTTCTTCTCTTTTCCTTGTTATCACCCCTCATCATTTGGTATTCAGAGCCAGTGTACGCTCTTGGTATCCTCATCCTTTGACCATATGTCTTGATCGTTGGGAAGCCAGAGGCCATGGTGATTCCAACGATGAATCAGAGTTTGAAAATCCTTTCAGCAATAGAGGAGTTAACAACTTCTCTAGGTTTGCTCACCCTATGGAGTTTATAAAGATGGAAGTACAGGAATTTCATGGTCGTCTTCGGCCGGATGAATTCCTTCATTGTAGAGAAATTTTTCGAGTTCAAAGACATCACGGAGAAACAGAAAATTAAGCTCATTGCTACTCGGCTTCGAGGATATGCATCACTTTGGTGGGATAAAACACAAAAAATGGGGCTGCGCAAAGAAAAATCCAAAATTGATTCTTGGGAGAAAATTAAGGCTAGACTTCGTGAGAACTTTCTTCTGGTGGATTTTGCTCAAAGTATTTTAGTTCAATTTAATATTTTGCAGCAAGGTAACAAAAATGTGACGGATTATACCAAGAAATTTTACAAGTTGATGGCAAGAGTTAACAGCCAAGAATCTGAAGAAAAACTCGTTGCGAGGTATGTTAATGGACTTATAACTTTGATCAGGGATGAAGTTGAGATGCAGCAATTGTGGAGGCTTAATAATACTTATCAACTGGTATTAAAAGTTGAATCCAAATTACAAAGGCATGGAGCAAAGAAGTATGCTGATGTACAAAGCTTCTATCCTCAAAATGGTGAATCAAGTAAAGATACTTCAAAGAAGGTTGCAAACAAAGAAGGTGTCACTTCAACTTCTAGAAACAAAGTAAAATCATGTTTCAAGTGTGATGAAGTGGGTCATTTTATGAGTGAATGCCCCAATAGAAAAATTAATGCTCGTACGGGAATCATAGCCGAAGAAGATGAAGAGCCACATCTTGGATTTGATAATCCAATTTATGATAAAGAAAAAGAGCATGAGTGAGAAGAGATCGAGCCCGAAGAAGGAGACTGCTTGGTGATACAGAGAGTTCTTATAGCCCCTAAGCATGTAAGTTCTCAGTCATGGTTGAGGCACAACATCTTCCGCACGAAATGCAAATCATATGGGAAGATATGTTCGTTAGTGATTGATGGAGGCAAATTTGAGAATTTTGTTTCTCAATAGATGTTGGATAAGCTCAACCTCAAAACAACAGCCCATGCATATCCATGTTCGGTTTCATGGATAAAGAAGGAAAATGAGGTACAAATCGATAAGAAGTGTCTTGTTTCTTTTTCGATGGGTAAAAAGTATCGTGATAAAGTGTGGTGTGATGTGGCGCCAATGGATGTTAGTCATATACTTTTGGGTAGGCCTTGGCAATATGATCGGAGTGCTATACATGATGGGAGAAAAAAATACTTATACATTTTTCATGGAAAAAGTTGAAATTCTTCTTTTACCATGTAAAACGATTTCTCAGCCCAAGTTTTCAAAAAAAGAAGAGGGGAATTTTTTTGCTTACTTTATCGCAGCTGGAAAGAAACGTACAAGATGGTGGCGCCGTGGCTAAGGGATTAGAGGAAGCTATGCCAGTACCAAGCAAGGTTAAGGATCTTCTAATGGAGTCTGAAGATATAACCTCGAAAGACTTACCTGAGGGACTTCTACTAACTAATTTTATTTAGAAAAGAAATGAGCCCCCATTATTTCTAAATTAAAAACAAAGAAGAATACTCCAAGCTTTCTACCAAAAAATTGTGTAATGCCATCATGCAAAGATCCACTCCAAATTGTACTATACACCAGTACTACCTAATTACTAACACCCAACATGCAATGAATTGAAACAATATGGCATGCATAATTGAGGTGTACTTCAAGGTACAAACCTATTACTAATCAACTCACCATTTTAGTCATGCATCTTGTCAAAGTTTCAGGGAAAGAATTAGCATCTTAATGGATTCTGACCACTACCGACAATAACAAAAGTTACACAATACTAATATAAAATTTACTACGTACCTATATTTTATCTGTCACATGAACTCCACATTGCAAGAACACCGAATTATTAAAAAAAGCAGAAAACAGGTTTTTTTCCTTCTATATATCCCAAGTGTCGACAAATTATTAACAAATAATCCGTGGCACATAATACTGAATCCTTAAATACTTCAAATAATATTAGTAAAAATGAATCTCAGAATACTTGACAATACCGAATACTCAAAAAACACAAACGTCATGATTCAGTTTCAATGAAATTTCCAAATAAAACATGAAAGTTTGCAGCACAATATACGCTGCATTTTATTGAAGTTTTATTAAGTCTCCTAGCCTGATGAGCGTTTTCTCAACACACAATGTTAATCCTCAAGTGTGAAGGATGCTATTGTAACTTTGATAAGTGACCAAATGATTATCGAACCCAAATGATGTATTATTATTAGTTTAATTATAATCTAACTTATTAAGACTAAGATAACAATATAGTTGTGATTATTAAGTAACCAAATAACAAGTAATTATAATAACAATTAAAATGAACAAGTAGTAGAAATTAAACGAAAGTGAATAAGTGAGGAAGATAGGTAGTTCTTTGGGCTATCCAGTTTTACTCATTAACTTCTCTTCTGTGTATCAATGTCCGACTCTGCCTTGTGGAGTATGGACACATCACTAAACCATGCAAATCTACTCTATAGAGACAAGTAAATAAGCATGTGACACGTGTGAATATCCTTGGAGCAAAAGATATAATTCATCCCCTTTCTAGGTACTATCAATATCAATTATTTCCCGTGCACTAAGTACTCTAACCCGATATGATCTCTCTTTATAGGTACTATGAAGTTATTCTCTTTGTCCTACTTATTAACCCGAATCATATTCAATTAACAAGTATTTATATAAGATAGTTCTAATGAGACTTCGAAGTCCCCTCACATAGAATCAAAACATGTAATCCTGCTCAGCAGTGAACGCACTCAGTCAATAATCAAGATATGTATTCACACTCTACATAACAATTAATGATGCACAAAACAACCCTTAGTATGAATTAAAAATGCATAGTCTTATATAAAATATATCACAAGTAGTGTTGTACGGAGTATACACACGAAAGTTCAATCAACTCATAAAATCTTCATAAACCCTATAATTACCGAAGCAGTTCTAACCCATGATTGATCGAAGAACAATTATGGTAGTTGGATAGATCTCACCCATAGTCTTGAAAATTACAAGATAAATTAAGATACGAAGTAAACCCTAGATGCGGGCGCCACCGCGTCTCTCTCCGTCTTGAATCTTCATTTGGTTCTCATTTTATTCGACTGACAAATCGCTCGCCACAGCTCCGTAGGATGGTGTAGGATTTCAGATGTTGTGTGGAATGAAGGTGGTGAATCGTCATCTCTACCAGCTGCGTAGGCCTTCATTTTATACTTATAAACTCTCCTTATAGACCTTAGATGGGCTTTTTGAGCGAATATATTTTGAAGGTGTAAAAATACAGATCCAGAATCTTCTCGCGCATTGGTTCTACCAAAACCCTTGGTTTAGCCACTCATGGTCTGGTCGAATCGTCCTGTAATGAACTGGCAGAAAGCTGGTTCGACCCAAACCACTGGTCGAACCAGAAGCTTTGCGGTTGAACCGTGTTTTGAAAATCTTCAGGTTTTTAGTTCGACCACGGTTCGACCAACACGCCTGGTGGAACCACAATGTCGTGGTCGAACCCCTTTGGAACAGCTTCCAGGCGCCTGGTTTGACCAACACCGGTGGTCAAACCACCTCCCCTCTTGGTCAAACCAGGTGTTAAAACACCCCTTTTCTGGTTCTGAGCACTTCCATCTTGTTTTTCTTCGAAAATCCGTTTAAATGGCCTCACACGCACCTGATTCGTGATTTTCCACTACATATCTTGATTTATCTCTACTTTGGATCATATCATACATCATTATCACATGAATCAGAGCTCAAATTACGTTAATTTACACTATCATCAAACCCTCAAACTTACCCGAGTCAACGAAATTAAAACCACAAGAGTAGTGTAAAATTCACAAGTCCATCTAGTCAAGTACAATACATACCTACACATGCAATTCTATTAATTTAAAACAAGTACCACTCGCATCATACATTTCATTCATGCAAAAATTGTTGGATTGTATACTAAAAGTCTAGCTTTTTGTATGAACAATATTGTAACAATTAATTTGAAATGAGAATCATATGATCAAATGATTGCATCTTATAATTTATTTATATGTTCGATGCAATAGTCCACTTACTTTATACTGTAGATAATATGTTGTGCGACAACACGCGGAAGATCATATTATCGGTTTCCTTATAAAGTATAAACTGATGCTCACAACCGAGATAGACGGGGACTCTCTATCGGGATGGTTGTAGTGTGGTTTGGTATTAGCTTGTCTTGGCTATAGAATCACATTAGTGCACTTATGTGTATTGAGCAGGACCGCTTGAGATCGTTCGACTTATACTGACTTATAGGAGAACTTGATCTTAGTTATTATGGAAGTTCGTGCTCTTAATCCCTATACAATAACCTCGACACGTAGGGCAATATGTATTTCTTTGATTCATCAATGGGTGAGATTTACATGTAATTAAATCAACAAACTCGATGAGTTGGGAAGTAGTGCTGTCTCTATGGTGTGCTGTTGATTGTAGAAGGAATCCGTGTCCGTCATAGGTTGATGATGTCCCCTTGAGGAGCTCATAAGGATTATCATGTAAACCCTGCAGGTGGAATTTATTCCGGCATGATAATGAGGTTGAGTGGTACTACTCTTAGATGAGATATTAATTAATTGGGTTGTCAGTAACTTAATTAATTAATGGACATTGTATATCTTAAACATGGGGAGACTAATGGACTCATAATAAGAAGGAGCCCAAAACGTAATTTTGGGATTGGTACGGTAGTGCAATAATAATATTTTAGTGGAATATATTATTATTATTGGACTTAAGTATAAGCTTTGGGCTAAGCTTGGATACTTAAGCCCAATGGAGGCCCAACCCAATTTCTCCTCCTGGTCCCTGCTGTAGCCCATGTATATAAGTCACCTCAGCTTATCTGGAACCCTAATCTAATTGATTATTCACGTGTGATGAGGGTTGAAAGCAGATTGAGCAGGTCTCATAGATCGTCGCCCACACGACGTCGAGATCGGACTTGGGATATACAGCAGAAGATCAGAAGGTAGTTTGCTGCTGCTGTCTGCGATCTTGCAAAATTTGTATAAATTCGTACAGTACTCAGAATTTGATGATCAATATACTGACGGAAAGCCGTCGAAGAGAAAATCGTCTGAACGCAAAGATCATTCAATTCCGACATCAGACGAGGAAGTTATGTCTATTCTCGTGAGACTGCGCAGGCTGCCTGCGAGAATCAATCTTCATCAACATACCTTGGTGAACGGTAATCGTTTCTATGATTTATTGCTTCAGCTGTAATAGAAACGCATGGTATCCTAATAAGTCACGTTAACCAAATGATCGAATGCCAACAATTAGTATCAGAGCTTCGGTTTCGTGGTGAAGCGTGGCACGTTAGACTAGGGTTTATGTGGTTAATTTTTCGAAATTAGGATCGCATGTTTAGGGTTTTGGTTTTACTACGCAAACCATGAATATCCCTATGTGAAATATACCCTATATCATATCTGTTCGTTGATGGTTGTGTGTGAGAGGATTCGACCGCAGTGATATTGCAGAGGCAATAACCAGAGTTTCAACCGTCGGATCAGGCTGAATTTTGGTCAGCACGTTCGGATTTTGTGGATGTACATTCTGAACGGTGAAGATCGTATTTGGAAAGTTGCGTTGTCGGGAATACGCCGAAAATATAAGCAGTTTTTTGGGCAATTCTGTTCTGCGCAGTCGAGGGAAAAGAGTTGTTTCTCACAATCTAACCGTTGGATCGACCTGTAATTTGGACAGCATGTTCAAAACTCACAGGCGTAGATTCTGTACGGTGAAGATTGGATTCCCAGGTACCTAAAGTTGCGAACCCTGAACGACAGTTGGTGTAGTTTGATGTTGCGCGTTGTGCTGAACTTGGTTCAGTGCAAGTAGGCCCTTGGACGAGCGGATTTGCATCAGGTTCAATCGATGCTGCACCAGGTTCGAGTAGATTTTTATCAGGTTCGATTGGTCTACATCAGGTTCGATCGATACTACACCAGGTTCGAGCGGATTTGCATCAGGTTCGATTGGTCTGCATCAGGTTCGATCGATGCTGCACCAGGTTAGAGCAGATTTTCATCAGGTTTGATTGGTCTGCATCAGGTTCGATCGATGCTACACCAGGTTCGAGCAGATTTGCATTAGGTTCGATTGGTCTGCATCAGGTTCGATCGATGCTGCACCAGGTTCGAGCAGATTTGCATCAGGTTCGATTGGTCTGCATCAGGTTCGATCGATGCTGCACCAGGTTCGAACAGATTTGCATCAGGTTCGATTAGTCTGCATCAAGTTCGATCGATGCTGCACCAGGTTCGAACGGATTTACATCAGGTTCGATTGGTCTGTATCAGGTTCGATCGATGCTGTACCAGGTTCGAGTGGATTTGCATCAGGTTCGATTGGTCTGCATCAGGTTCGATCAATGCTGCACCAGGTTCGAGCGGATTCACATCAGGTTCGATTGGTCTGCATCAGGTTTGATCGACTCTGCACCAGGTTCGAGCGGGTTTGCATCAAGTTCTACTGGTCTGCATCAGGTTTCGCGTGAGTCTTCACAATATGATCGGGCAGGATGCCAGAGTGGTGGAGCAAGCTGCGGGGAGGTCGATCCCCATCGCACTTGTCCGCATTCGTGATTGGTGGCGAACAATCGAATTCGCTGCTATATAACTGTTATAATTGATTTATTAATTGATTATTGTTATATATGTATGCATGATTCTCTATGATTTATTGCCTTAAATATAAGCATGCTAGATTGCGTATTATATTTGGTATATTATATGCATGTATGTTGGAGTGTTGGTCAAGTCAACTTATTTTTGGCAATTTATTTCCTTATATATAACTGCTATAATTGTTTTATTGGTCAATTATTGTTATATATTTGGAAGTATGAGCATGCTAGGTTGCGTATTTTATTTTTAAATATTATATGCATGTAAAAACCCTCGGTGTTGAATAACTAAGTGGGAGAGGGGATTGGTAAAAATTCCCACGGCCTCCATTATTGGTTTGTTAGCAATGTGAATAAACTTGCGCGTCGGCATTAGAGCCTTCCTTCCCATCGGATGAGTTTATTCATGGATTGCTGGGACAGACTTCTTTAAATAATTATGTTTGTAATGTGATGCATATGAACTTGCGCGTTGGCATAGACCTTCCTCCCTATCGGATGAGTTCATGTGCGGATCACTGTACAGACTTATAATTGATGACTGTAGGAAGTTATCCGAGCGCGTGTGTACTTCTCCATCTGTAAGGCACATAAGCTTGGGCCGCAGACTTGGAGTCAAATAATAGTGTACACTTAGGTGTAAATAATAAGTATCCTCCCCATCGGAGTCGCTGCTTTTATTTGCATGGCTAAAGAGGAACCGACTATTAATTATTTTGTCATAAAGTTAGGTTGACAAATGAAATTAATGGGTAAAACCTTCTCTTGTAAATGTTCGGGTTTGTAAATGTCCACACTATCGTGGCTTGCAGACTCACGGTGCTTGAGATGTCGGTGAATTTTATTTTTATATTATTTTGAGGGAATCAATATAAAAGGATAAAATTCGAAGTTTTGATCGGTATATTTATTTGTGATTCTCTAATTTTCAAATAGTTTTATCTCACTTATTATTAACTAAAAGAAATTATATTTACTTGTCCAAATTAGATGATTAGAAAAGAATCTTGGTTTTGAATTTTACTGCTTAAGAAAATACATGTGTGTTCTCACAAAGGACGTCTCATAATGCCTATTAAAGTCTCTAGTGAAGAGATGAGAGGTTCATAGAAATATGATGGTCTCATGTAACTCTTCGGATACTTAAGTAATTTAAAAGGCGGTAGGTCATGATTGAATTTGATGAATGAATTGGAAATACATGGAATAGAAGTTGAAGGGGAAACCTAAGTCAGTTTTATTCTTCATAATTGCCTAGATGTTTTGAGTAAGTTTCTCATGAATTACAAGAGGTTGTATATGGTGGGAAACTTCTGACAAAACATGTGGTAAAGGAAATTCAATTTCATAAAAGGAGTGAACAAGGATAGAATCTTACTTACTAGTTGTTTAAACATGATTAATGATGGCATCTACTGACACGAAGTGTGTAGATACTGGAATCACTAAATGTTCATTACTAAGTGAGGATAAGATTGTTATGACATGGGTAAAACTACAAGACTAGTGGCTATTGCAGTGGGAGTTGTTTATTTATCTTACGATATGAATAAACGTTTGATTTTGTAAAATTGTCTTTACTTACGTTTTCATAGAAAGAATTTGATTTCGGTTTCTATGCATTAATAGATGGATACTCTATTTCATTTAAATGACATGGTCGTTATAATGAAGGATAGAGTTGTAATCTGTTATGGTACGTTGATGGACAATTTGTATACTCTTAAATCATGTATATTCCACAGATGCAATAAATAGTAACTAATAATGCATATTCTGATCTTAGTAAGAGAAAGTAACCTTCGAAGATGAACTAAACATGCATTTGGCGTCTAATACTAGATCATTTTACTTGAGTAGGACTCAAAAGTTGATAGCAGATGGACCGTAAGGTTTATCTGAAGTGGAAACTATCGGACTTGCGAGTCTTACTTGGAAGTAAAAATGATTAATTACCTTTTCAAGGTAAAGGGGTGTAGAGCCAAAGATATATATGTTGGAATTGGTTCATTCTAATTCAAGCGGGCCTAATATTATCTAAGCGAGAGGTGGTTATGAATAATCGAAGATTATTCTAGATACCGATATATTTATTTGATGCACTGCATGTCTAAATTCTTTGATTTATTCAAGAATTACAAGGTTGGTACAGTAAAGCATCATGGAAAATATATCAAGTAATGATGATTTAATCGTCATTACGAGTACCTGTTAGGATAATTAGGAACTATTAATCAGAGGTTGAGATTAAATCTCAAGTGGTCTACACCGGGCATGCCCCAGCTGAATGGTGTGGTGGATAGAAGGAATAAGACTCTTATGGTAATGATTAGATAGATGATGAATTATTTGGAATTAATTAATTCATTTTATGGATAAGCCCTAGAAACAGTAATTCATTTGAATGTTTGTCTGTTTGTGGGATATGCTATAAAAATGAAGGTGATTTATTTAGTCTAAAAGATCGAAGGGTGATTGTTAACACAAACACTAGATTTTTGGAAAGGGACTATGTAATAAATCACAAACCCATGTATGAGTTGTTCTAAAGGTAGTGAGAAAAAAACACAAAGTATAAGTACCAAGTGTACAAGAGGATATACCACAAGGTAAACTGCAATGCGTGTCACGTCTGATACACAATTACATGTAGTGTCTTGTCGCAGTGGGAGGATTATTCGACAACCCGTGAGATACATGTTTTGGGAAAGTCGTAAGACTTGATCCCTAGTAAACATTGTATTATCCCAGGGATACGACGTTGCACTACAAATTAAAATGCGGAATCTTAGTAAGTGCAATGAATATTAAAATAGAATCGATGAATTTTAAATTAGGTCTGGATGCTTATTGAACCGCTAAATGGCGTAAAAGCTATTGGAAGCGGGCATGCAAGAATAAAAGAGGATTATAGAATAAGGTGAAAACCTTGGAAGCAAGCTTGTTGCGAAAAGGTATACTCAGAAAGAAAGGATTCGATTATGAGAAAACCTGTTCGCCGGTAGCTATGCCTAAGTTGATCCGGACTCTTTTATTTGTTGCTACTCATATGAAATATGAGAGATAGCAAATAGATGTCGAGACAGCTTTCCTGATTGGAAGTCTTAAGGGAAACATCTATGTGAAGCAACCAGAGTGATTCATTGCAAAGAGCTAAGAGCATTGTGATAGTGAGCTTAAAAGTGTCCATTAATGGACTAAAACAAGCTTCAAGATCATGAAACATCCGTTTTGATGAGGTAATCCAGTGACATGGATCTAATCAATGATCGGATGGGTCTTGTGTATTGAAAAGAGTGATGGAAACGTGGTGGTATTTCTTGTAGTATACGTAGATAGTATCTTGCTCATTGGAGACAATGAAAGAGTATTGTCGGGCGTATGGGTATGGTTGATAAAGCAGTATGAGATGAAGGACTTAAGAAGAGCAAAAATATCCTTTTGATCACGGTAATACGGATCACAAGGAAGGATGTTATGCTTATCTCAAGTTTCATATAATGATACGATCCTTACTCGTTTAGCATGTGAATTTATCTAAGTGAATGTGTCTTGTGACACAAAAGTAGATAAAGAAGATGAAAGCGGTTCCTTATGCTTCGACAAATGAGGAAGCTTAATCTAAGGAATGCTATGCACGAGATTGGATATCTGTTTTGCCGATGGCATGAACAGTGGGTATCAACGTAACCCGGAACAAGAATGATGAACTGTGGTAAGACATATACTTATGTACCTGAAAAGGACTAGAAACTATATGTGGGCTTACCAAACAGATTCACTGATTCTTATGGGTTACATAGATTCAGATTTTTCAAATCAGATAGGGACGACAGTAAATCTACCTCAAAGGTTATGCGTTTAATTTTAGGAAGTTGAGTCATAATGTGGAGGAGTGTTATATAGAAATATATTTCAGACTCCGGACTCCATCATGGAAAGATGATAAATTGGAGCCTATGAGGCAGCCAAAGTATCTGTATGACTCTAGAAACTTCAAGATGGACTTCGAAGTGTTTCTAAGTTTGCCCAAGGATATCATAATTTATATTGATGATATTGGTGCAGTTGCAAACTTGAAGGAATCACGAGCCCATAAGGCAATTAAACACATGGAGTGCAAGTACCACCTATTACGAGAAATCGTATGATGAGGGGAAGATTTTTGTCGCCTAGATTGCATCAGATGATGACCTAGTAAATCCATTTATAAGGACCTTAAGGCGAGAGCTTTTGATGGTCGTGTAGTGGGAGTGGAAATCAGATGTATGGCAGAAGACATGACAGCATAGTCTTTTAGTATAAGTGGGAGATTGTTGGATTGTATACTAAAAGTCTAGCTTTTTGTATGAACAATATTGTAACAATTAATTTGAAATGAGAATCATATGATCAAATGATTGCATCTTATAATTTATTTATATGTTCAATGCAATAGTCCACTTACTTTATACTGTAGATAATATGTTGTGCGACAACACGTGGAAGATCATATTATCGGTTTCCTTATAAAGTATAAACTGATGCTCACAACCGAGATAGACGGGGACTCTCTATCGGGATGGTTGTAGTGTGGTTTGGTATTAGCTTGTCTTGGCTATAGAATCACATTAGTGCACTTATGTGTATTGAGCAGGACCGCTTGAGATCGTTCGACTTATACTGACTTATAGGAGAACTTGATCTAAGTTATTATGGAAGTTTGTGCTCTTAATCCCTATACAATAACCTCGACACGTAGGGCAATATGTATTTCTTTGATTCATCAATGGGTGAGATTTACATGTAATTAAATCAACAAACTCGATGAGTTGGGAAGTAGTGCTGTCTCTATGGTGTGCTGTTGATTATAGAAGGAATCCGTGTCCGTCATAGGTTGATGATGTCCCCTTGAGGAGCTCATAAGGATTATCATGTAAACCATACAGGTGGAATTTATTCCGGCATGATAATGAGGTTGAGTGGTACTACTCTTGGATGAGATATTAATTAATTGGGTTGTCAGTAACTTAATTAATTAATGGACATTGTATATCTTAAATATGGGGAGACTAATGGACTCATAATAAGAAGGAGCACAAAACGTAATTTTAGGATTGGTACGGTAGTGCAATAATAATATTTTAGCGGAATATATTATTATTATTGGACTTAAGTATAAGCTTTGGGCTAAGCTTGGATACTTAAGCCCAATGGAGGCCCAACCCAATTTCTCCTCCTGGTCCCTGTTGTAGCCCATGTATATAAGTCACCTCAACTTATCTGGAACCCTAATCTAATTGATTATTCACGTGTGATGAGGGTTGAGAGCAGATTGAGGAGGTCTCATAGATCGTCGCCCACACGACGTCGAGATCGGACTTGGGACATATAGCAGAAGATCAGAAGGTAGTTTGCTGCTGCTGTCCGCGGCCTTGTAAAATTTGTATAAATTCGTACATTACTCAGAATTTGATGATCAATATACTGACGGAAAGCCGTCGAAGAGAGAATCGTCTAAACGCAAAGATCATTCAATTCTGACTTCAGACGAGGAAGTTATGTCTATTCTCGTGGGACTGCGCAGGCTGCCTGCGAGAATCAATCTTCATCAACATACCTTGGTGAACGGTAATCATTTCTATGATTTATTGCTTCCGCTGTGATAGAAACGCATGGTATCCTAACAGGTCACGTTAACCAAACAATCGAATGCCAACAAAAATATCACTCAATTATAATACGCTTTGGAGTACTAAGTCATCTAGCTCACAAGATAAGTGTTTACTCTCTCTCTCAAGTGCAAAAGATGTACACTTTTATGGGTTAATATATACGCTCATATTCAATTCATATTTCTGCGTAACCATAAGCTTGACAAGGGTCTCAAAAATCAACTTATAATCACGTCGTTACTAGGATCACAAAGGACTTGCTTTTGGGTTGTAATGTTAGCTCTTTGATAAAGGTAGGAAAATATAGGTAAAGTGACTAATTCACTAGTAGAGAATTACCTTGGAACTTTGCTTTTCATCAAACAACGTCATCTTTTCCATCTTATTCTCATGATCTTTGCAATTCAACTTTTTCTTCTTCACTTGGAATCAAAATCTTCTTTTCTCCTTTCTTCAAAACACAAGGGTACCAATTTTGGGAATTACCCTTCTAAGCAATCGGGGTACCGGTTTCAGGCACTACCCCTAAACAAGATTTAACCATATATCTTTTTTCTCTTTTCACATCATATTGCTCAACCCAAATTTTCTTTTCATTTCTTCTTCATATCAAGCTAGCATTTATTCTCCTCAACTCTCTACTAATGAGTAGAGTATTCAACTAGGCTCAAGTAAAGGATAAATAAAGGCTTTTATCAAGGCTCGCCAAAGAAAAAGCTTTTAAAGGCTCAACAGAGCTTCCAATAATTTATATATTATATGGGAAGGTAAATTTTAGTTAAGTGATCCAAATAAACAATAATGGCCTAAGATCATGTCGTAATAACTAGTCAATCATAAGTCTCACACAAGACTCCAAGCCAAGTTCTAGAATACGGTCATATGAACGATTCTCACAAGGATAAACTATCATGCATGGATGTAGCATGATTCATAAGGCTCAAATTCTCACATGGGTAAATAGATTCCTAAGCACTCTTTATAGCATATAATCAAGATCAATTCCACAATGAACTTCAGATATTTAACAAGTTATACATGCTTCTCATCAACAAAATCAACACATACAAAATATGAATGCAACATACTAATCAATAACCCATCATATCAATCCCAACAGTATCACCAACCAATCTAACCTCAAGTATCAAGTATCACACCACAATCCAATACCAAATCAGAATATCAATACAAGTACATGCCACTCACACCACAAAATACCCATCCTGTAAAGAAAAAAAGAGAAGAGAGATGAGATGAAGCAGATAAGATGAAAACCTGGCGCCCTCTACTCCTCCGGAGCATCATCATCATCATTATCTTCACCCATGCGCTAATCTTCAAAATCTCTCTGAAGTGTATCAAACTTCCTATCCAGAGTTTCATAGTTGTCATTCAAATCCCCTAATCTCTGATCCATCACCACGTAGTTAGCATGCAATGCATTGTAACACATATCGAGCGCAGCATAGCTCGTGGTAAGCAAGCCCATCTGGCGGTTTGTCTCTCTCTGATTGTTGTTCATTTTGACGAGGTGCTCATTCATCAAACGGAATTGCTCCCTATAATACTCGTCAGGGCCACCCTAATGCTGCTGCTATGGCTACGCTGGATATGGTGGTGGTAGCATCTCATGCTGTTGTGGAATATCCATCCCCGGATGGATAGGCTCCTCTCTGGACATCTCAAAATGCTCATCATCTTGCTCTCCATGCTGAGGCTGCTGCTGCGCTCTAGCTGCCGTTGTTGCCCTTCATCGACAATCCGTTGCAGCTCCTGATACATCTCTGCAGCATACAGATCATAAACATACCTCTAATCTCCTCTTCCCAAGTACGTTGTTGATATAGCTTCGTGCGCCAGAGTGTTCATCAACTGATTGTCATTATTTCGGATTGTAGTCAAAGCCCTCACATCATACGGAAACATGAAAGAAAAGGGTTTAGAACCCCGAGTGTAAAGCCAATCTCCATCTTGATGATAAGTAAATCCAGATTTAACACATGCACTCATGACTAGGTCCGGATCCTCCAAGATGGGTGTAATGCCAGTGAAATCTATGTGGTATGACTCAGCCATAGGAGTAAGCAATCCTCTTATATTCACTCTCTGAAAAGTGGAATTCCTGAATCTGTAAAGCTGCTTAATCAAATACGAACCCATATTAAACTGTACTCCATTCAATTGATTTTGATTTGGATTGAATAGATTAGCATGCTACTTTATGTGTTATGTTTTTGGGAAGTTTACTTTTCAATCAAAGGTTGGGATAATTATGAGCTTAATTGTCATGGATGATATAGAATGTGTGTTTTATTATTAATGATGGTGATTTTTATTCTTACATAGTATGTGTTTTTGTTTTATTTCTTGTTTGTTGAGTCTTTATTTTATGTTTTGTGTGTTTTCTTATTTTTGTCTTGGTATGTTTAGTGGTTTATTTAGGGATGTTGTGAGTCATTTTTGAATATGAGTGATGACATGTTGTTGTGATACGTGATGACAAGTTATGATTAAGAATTTCTACACTTTTGAATTGTGACATGTTTTACTTAACTTGTTCAATTTTGAGATGGATGTGGTGTAATAAGTCCTTAAGGTCCGAGCACAAGTTTGTGAGCGTTTGAGCCTTAACCGTGCATACATGGTATTTTTCTTCATGAGTGGATTGGTTGTGTTTGATAAGCTAGAACTTGCTCAAAGACTATAGGAACGAGCCCGATTAGTGGAGATTAGTGATATGATCTAAGGCCATCCTTGTTATTATAGTCATTTTCATATATTTCCCTACCATG
Organism: Pogostemon cablin; assembly: GCA_023678885.1. Classification (NCBI taxonomy): domain Eukaryota; kingdom Viridiplantae; phylum Streptophyta; class Magnoliopsida; order Lamiales; family Lamiaceae; genus Pogostemon; species Pogostemon cablin. The sequence goes on from CM042967.1 coordinate 27,206,457, forward strand.
AACATCATCCCTAGTCAACCACTTTGAGCCTATAAACCTATTTCTTGTGAATTTAGCACATTACAAGCCTTGATTACCCACGTGAGCCTTATATATTCACCTTTTTGTGTGAGTGATTAAGGAGATGGTAGCTAGAAAAGTTTGATACGGAAGAAAAAGAAGAAAAGGAAATGGTAAAAGAAAAGAAAAAAGGGATGAAAAGAGCAAAAACAAGAATGTACATGCAACCTTAAAATAAGAGACTGAGCAAAGCAACAACAAGATGCTCAAGAAAATAAAAATTCAAAGATGGAAGCATGATTTATAAAGAAGCTCAATTCAAGGAAGTTGATGATTAGTGCTTGTGATTACCAAAGTTGAGAAGGGAAGAAAGATAAGTGAAAATATGGGAGAAAGTAGCTTCCTCTTCGATTCCTTACACATGATTAGTCACTCTTACCTATATTCTTCCTACCATACCAAAGAGCCTATCATTACATGCAAATGAAAAGACCTTTTTGATCACTAATAGAAACTTTGGTGATTTGTGAATATAGTCCACGAGCAAGCTTATGGCGAGTCGAGCCAATCGATTAATGAGTGATGATTTACCCTACTTTAAAGAGTATTGAGTGACATTTACAACCTATGTAAGGCTTGGACTAAAAAGGGACTATACTACACTTTTATTCTCTTTAGATTGAACTTGTTAATTTTTCATGTTATGAGTTTAATGTTGTAGGATGACTTAGCATAAATTGTAATTCTTATTGCTATCGATGTGTTATTATTTATGTTCGTTTAGTCTTTTCCTAGGTGAAAATCTCACCCCTTGGTTTATCATTTTCATTGTTCGGGGACGCACAATACTTTTTATATCTGTTTTCATATTATTTTATCTGTATTTATGTGTTATTTGGTTGTGTTTTGTATTTTTATTGAAATGTGTGTGAATGAGCTTAAACCTATGATAAGGAAGACGTAGGAAAAAGTGGATCTCAATTCGAAGTTGAAACGAGGGAGAACGAGTTAAAACAGTGAAGGAAACAAGGGCATGCACCAACACAGACCGTGTACAGAACACGACCCTGTAAGAGGTGGCCGTGTGCCGTCATCAATTAATCCAACACGACCACCCTGTGCCCGTATTACAGCACACGAGCCGTGTTGCGTAACACGACCCTGTAAGTATTGGCCGTGCAGCTACATCAATTCACCCAACACGGCCATCTTGTGGCCATGTTGCAGAGCACGACTTGTGTTATGTAAAAAGCTGCTAAAAATTTTAGAACCTTCTAGAAGCTTCCTAAGGGGTATAAATACCCAATAATTCAACATTAGATTGGAGATCCAAAATTCACAGCCCTGCACACACTTCACACACCATTTATTCCATTCCACACCATCATCTTCATCCATTCTTCATCCTTTGGATCTACCATCATCCCACCATCAATTTCTACATCCAAGTGAAGGAAAAGGATCAAGAAAGAGAGAAAGTGCAAAGAAGTGAAGGAGATCACCATTGAAGATAGATCAAGGGAGTTTTCATTCAATCTTTGTATTAAACCTCATAGTTTTATCATGATTTGTAAGGATTTAATTGTCTATGTTAATTTCTTTATGAATATGGTAGGCTAATCTCCCTTATGAGATTAGCAACATGAGAGTTGTTGGATAATTTTGGGATTTGTGTATTTGAATTCATATGTTGATTGGATCTAGGTTTTCTATCATTGATTATTAATTGCTTGATTTTTATTGATGATTTGTGTGTTTAGTTGTTCTAAATATGTGATTAGATTGATAAATCAATTATGTGCTTAGGATAATTGAGTGAATCATTTCATCAAATACTTCATGTGCATTCTAAATTGTAAAGAGATTGAGAAATCCTTTAGAGTTTAGAACCCTTTGATAGAATATATGATTGGTTTGATCGAGAGATTGATTAATCATGTGAAGGGACTCTCATTTCAAGCTTAGTACCTAGTTGGAATTTTTTGAGTGAGAACTAACTCATTGAGCTATGTTTAGAACCATATCATATCCATCTTGAGAGGGAGTTTAGGTGATCTTAGTGTTGGCCCTTAGTCTTCAATCCATGATTCATGTGAATTCGATGCATTTATCCTAGGATTTCCACTTCTTAATTGTTGTTAATATCACTTTTACTTAATTTGGAAAACCACTTTTCATCCATCTATCTTATTTGCTAATCATTGCTTGCTTGCTTGCTTTGGTTGATTTAATTTCTTGTTTGATCAAACTACCCATTGATGATTTATCTCTATAAAATTGCGATAAACGTGATCTCGCTTAAGCTCTAGCGCCGACCTTCCTGTGATTCGATAAATTATTTTAATTGGTCATCCCTACTACAAAATGGCTAATCAATCCTCCCTCTTCTTGGAGCGAATTTTAGTCGCCTTTCTTTTTCCTACAAAATAATACTTCCATACTAAACAATTGCAAGAAAAGCAACCAATCCGAATTCAAAACCAACTACACATGAAACTCTACTCAAAACTTCAAGCTATACATGCATAATCAATTCCAAATCATGCTTCCAATCTCCATGTGTTCATAAAATTCAACAATGAATCATACACATGTTAATCCAATTTCACATCAAATTCAACTCCTCAACAAGAATTTTAAACAATTTCATCATCACTTTACTTTCTTAAGCATGCATCTATCAAGTTCAACAATTCAACTCAAAATTCTACATGCTTCACTTAACCACTCAAATTAGTCAAAAACTTCACGTAAACATCAAGGTCTAACAACAAATCAATAATAAAAATTGGACCCATCACTTGTTCAAAAGAGATTTCAAACAAAAATTCAAATTATACCATGAATCCATATAAAATTGAGTTCAATCTACTTACCCACTTAAAATCAAGTAATAGAACTTCAATCCTAGGGTAATAGAGTCAAGAGAATGTACCTTTCGATCCAGCCATGGCTTAGTATGAACAATGAAGAAAAACTCCCAAATTGAATAAGAAACCCTAGTTTTGCAACTAAAAATCTCCAAATTCATGAGAATTAGAGTGTAGAATGGGTAGGAAGTGGTTCAATAAGAGTAGAATGAAGTAAAATCGAAGTTTGGAAGAGAGGATTTTTGGTTCCGAGAGGATTCGAGTGAGAGTGGTATGAAAAGTGTACGGAACAAGGGCGAAAATAACTTATAAACACAACTTACCTAACTTGGTTCGACTCGAACCAGGTGGTTGAACCACAGTGTCGTGGTCGAATCACACTTGGATGATTTTGGACTTTGGTTCAACTCGAACCATTTGTCGAACTGGCATGTCAAGGTTGAACCAGCCTGTAAAAAACTTTCAGGTGGTTGGTTCGACTCGAACCCTTGGTCGAACCACAACCTTCTTGGTCGAACAAGCCTGTAACAATTTCTCTGATTGCTGGTTCGACTTGAACCCCTCGATTCAACCTTCACCAATGGTCGAACCGACCTTCTACTCCTTCATACTCGATTCTTCTTCGTCCTCTGCAAACTTCAAGCTCAAAAATGATCATTAGGTACCAAAATAGAGCAAAACTATACTAGAGAACCACCATTAAGACTCAATAATCAATGTATATATACTCCGCATACGACACAATAAATAAAAACCACTGAACATTAGTCAAATTGCAAGAAAATCAACACATCAACACTGATTAAGTTTTAATATGTAGCAAAAAATCAACTCTCCTAACAAACGTTACAAAGAAAAGATTATACTCTCGGTGCTACAATGAGGTAAGTACATCACACTCCCCAAACTTAGCAGAAACTATAGTCGAAACTAAGTTTTCAAAGAGATGTAATTTTCGATAAGTAAGCACGTCAAATATAAAAATTTCTTACTCACACTAATTAAATAAAACAATAAAATAGGAGGGAAAGCCCCCAACAGGCGCTCTTATTTAACGTCGGAGAGTCACGATAGTACCATATCAATGCAAGGTATCCTCAAAGACGACGGAAGCATCATCCGGCGACTTATAATGCTTCAATTGATGTCCATTCGCTGCAATAATGTCTCCGTCTTTGTCCATGATCTCAAAACTCCCCCCTCTGTAGGCTCTATGGGTAATGAACGGCCCCGTCCACTTTGATTTTAATTTTTCTGCAAAGAGCTTCAAACGAGAGTTTAAGAGTAACACCTCATCACTGATAGGCTAGGCTTTTTTCTTCGCACTATAATTTAATCCTCAAGTATAAGGATGTCAATTGTAGCAACAAGTACCCAAGTTAAATTATCGATCCCGCTAAGACAGCTAATTATTTATTTATTCTGTAAATTACTAATTAATCAGAATTGAGTAACCAATTTCCAATGTTTTGTTGTGAATTAATCTAAATAACGAAATATTAAATAACTGAATTAATTAAAAGCAAGGAAAAATAAAAGCAAGTGTCTAATCAAGAGATAACAAACAGTTCTAAGGTATCAGGTATTGGCCAATTAATTTGGGTTATTAAACTTACGATTGTTCATTCATGCAGTTTCACTGAAAATACACCACATATCCCTGTTATCCCACCGAATATGATTCGATTCAAAGCTAACAGTTTAATCTGGTTTAAATCCTAAGGTGCGCAAATATTACCAAGCCTTATTCCTAGATACTAATCCAGCGAACAACAATACCTCCGGATGGTAAGTTCGACTAACAAGATATTTTCTGGAATTACTACAAGGTTCTATTCACTTCCTACTTGATTGTCTAATTGCATTGTTCCACTAAACTAATCAAGTATTTGATTAACCAGTTCATGAAATTAAAGTGCTTATAGCGGAGCTACTCTAATCTCTAACAGATAGACAATACCAATCATGAACGCACACAAGCTAACACAATAATCCAAGCATTATAGCGGATGTCATGAATATATTATGAAGACGTTACGAAGCAGATAAGCAAGTCTTAATAAAATAAGTAAAATCAAAAGATCAACTGCATAAAATCCTAATCTTTGGTCTAAATCCCCAAATCAATTAAATCAATCCATCAAACCCTAGAACTGTATATAAAATTAGCCCATGAGGTCACAAGCAACACTCATGGCTAAGCAATTCATACCAAAAATCAAAGTAAAAGGAAGGAAAAGATAGGAATTGTGAAACCCTAGTGTAGACGTAGTCTTTCGTTCCTTCTCCGTCTCTCCAATTGCTCGATTCTCCCTCAATTAGCACTTGGAACCCTCTTGGAAGTGGATGGATGGTGAAATCAGGTTGTCAATCTGATATGGAAGAATTGGAGGTGTGAATTGATGATGGATTATGGATGGGTTCTCTCCAATTTGTGTCTCGATCTCCCTAATTGTTTCTAGGACTGATGCAGGGCTTTTTCGCGATCGAAACTGCTTCAGAATCGCGACTTGAGGGTATATATACGCTGCTGCATCGAACAGGTCTCGTCTGGGCCCGATTTTGGGCCGCTCGGCACCTTGCTCGGGCCGAGCTCATGGCCGAGCGGCCCCCAAACCAGCCGAACACCATATGGTTGGAATGGGGCCGTAATGTAGGTTCTGAAGCAACCCAACTCGGCTGGAAATTCGCACAAAGTTGGTCCCGCTCGAGCCGAGCGGCCTCCCGAGCTGCGGAGACTGCACTGTGCGACTTCACCGTTTTAAGCATAACTTCTTCATACGGACTCCAATTTGAATGATTTTTACGCTCACGTGTTCCTCTTTTCCTTGGCTTTCTATCCATATAAAGAACTATGGAAACTACAACATTTGAATATGTAAAAAGTCATGCAAAGTGGCTGCTCGGTACAGCATGTGCGACGTTAGCACTTTGATCATAACTTTCTCTTTTGGAATCCAATTGGGGTGTTCTTTATGTCATAATGACCCTCTCTTCTGTGGCTTTCCAACCATATATCACATGATCAATTTGGAATTCTAAAATAATACATAAAATTTGTGCAACGTGGACTGTATTTTTCAGCATTCCTTCTCACTTTCACTCCTCATTCCAACTTTGAACTTTTGATCATGTTTTACCCTTCAAAACTCAACAAAACACCTTAGTAGCATCTTAATTATGCAAGATATGAAAACCATGTCATTTTATACAAAATCATGGTCACATTCTATCAAAAACGGTGTAATGTGAGGCCTAAAATACGTGAAATTCCACTCTCAACAAACCCCCAAACTTACCTATTGCTCGTCTCGAGGCAACGACATATAAAACCAATAGAGTAATTGAGAGGAAATTTAACAACTTCACATCCAAGAAAATATAACAATTCAAAATCATACTTCAAATACTAAGACAACCATCCATCTAAGAACATACAATTCAAATCAACGACTTCACTTTTTCGGAATGCTCATCCACCATTCTCACGGGTAGTATTTACGCTCATCGCTCAAGTGTGAGATATACATTTCAGGGTAAGGTGTTTACACTCAAAGTCAATTCAAACACACGTGTAACCATAAGCTTGACAATCATCTCAACTCTCGACTAGAGGAATAATTTCAACAATAGGATCACAAAGGTCTTGCATTAGGTTGTAATGTTGGCTCTTTGGTAAAGGTAGGGAGTATATGGATAAGGTGACTCAATCACTAGTAGAGAATCAAAGAAGACTTACAGCTTTTCAACAAACAGCTTTACTTTCTTCTTTCTTCTTCAACGCTCTTCAATGCTTCTTGCAATTTGATTCCTCCTTCACTTTTGAACACCATATCCTTACTTGAAATTTTTTTTTTCTTCTTCCCTCTTTTCTTTTCTCTTTTTTTTTTTTTTCAAAAAAGGGTACCAGTTTCAGGCACTACCCTTTTCATGGGGTACCAGTTTCGGGCACTACCCCTTTATGCAACAATTTAACCACTCTTTTCAACAATTTTCATCACTTCCAACTTATTCTCCTTTTATGTTTCTTCACAAGACACCAAATTGACTCCTTCAACTCTCTACTAGGTAGGTTTTTTTTTTTTAAAGCTAACAAGGGATCAATTGGCTTATCATGTAGGCTTCCAACAAATATGACTTTTCAGGCTCAAAAGGGTTAACTACGGATAATTTCAATAGGTAGGATAATAATTTGGCTAGTGACTAATAAATAACAAAGATGGCCTAAGATCATTTCCTATTGTCTAATCGAATAGGTAGCTTCAAGCAAGATATAAAGCCAAGTTCTAGAATACGTGTGTATGAACGACACTCACAAGAATAAACTAAATCATGCAACTAGTCATGATTTCAAAAGGCTCAAAATCTCACATGGCTATAGGAATGAACGAGCAATCCTAATAAAGTTACATAGCTAATCTTTCATGCACATAAATAAATTTCAAGTATCTCAATATCCAAGCACAATCTCAAACTGCTTCTCAAACACAATCACACATATAATCAAGTGCCATGAAAAACCAGAAAATCATCCTAGAGAACCATAAATCGACTACACCGACACTAGGATTAACACAAAACAAAAAAACACAAATAAAAACAACACGAAACCTGGAAAATCGCAAAAAATCAAACTCTCAACACTCTCGAATAAATCGACAATATTAAAAATCCGCAAAAAATCGACTCTCCAAGCAACAACACAATGTAAAAATTCTATTTCGACACTGCAAGACAAGGTATGTACGTTACCCCCCCAAACTTAGATTAAACGAAGTGAGAAACTAAGTTTGCAAAGAAGTATATACCGCAGTCAAGCAACACCTAATAAAACTCCTACACCAACACAGACATATAAAAGCAATAAAACGGAAGGGACAGCCCCCAACAAGCGCTCATGTTTAACGTCCGAGAGTCACGACGGGATACCTCTTTTCAACTACTGGATCGGAGGATAGTCTTCTCGCATTCTTACTTTTAAGTATTTCCATCCTCTCTTATTCACAGCGCCAACCATCTCACCCTTCTTTGTCACTGAAATATGACTCTTTAAATACTTTTCCTCCCATGACTGGCTTGATTCCTTCTTGTCAATCTTCCATTCTATTGTAGGCTCGCCCTGTTTAGCAAAACAAGGATCAAACAAGTTAGAATTTACAACACCAATATAAGAAGAAAAATCTGGAGGTAAGTTTGAAGGCTTCAGATATGGATCATCAATTTTTCCTGCAACCAAGAGATAATTAAACAACACATTAGAGTTAGTAGTAGAAAAAGTAAGAGATACGCTTGTTCCTGCGATCTCCTCTACCACTTCAATTCCTTTGCTGTCATGTTTCTCTTCCTTAGCAACATGCTTCGTCTCCTCTTCAACAGTCTCCTCTTCAACAGTGGACTTCTTATTCTGATTCACCGTTTCAGAAGTGGTCTTCCTTCTCTGTTCATCTCTAGCATCACTCAAAGCAAGCAAGTTCTCAAGATAATCTATACATGCATCATTAGATAAACCCTCAAACTCTGCATCAGACAAGGCGAAGTCCTCTACTACTTCCATAGACTTGCATTGCTGCTTATCTGTAGGCCACTGCATCTCTTTATTCAAAGAGAAAAAAAATGTGTTTAAATAAATCTAAAAAATTAAATATATATCCTAATTAAATTAGCAATAAAAGAAAAATAAACAATTAAACTGTCCCCGGCAACGGCGCCAAAAACTTGATAGGCTTTTTTCTTCGCACTATAATTTAATCCTCAAGTATAAGGATGTCAATTGTAGCAACAAGTACCCAAGTTAAATTATCGATCCCGCTAAGACAGCTAATTATTTATTTATTCTGTAAATTACTAATTAATCAGAATTGAGTAACCAATTTCCAATGTTTTGTTGTGAATTAATCTAAATAACGAAATATTAAATAACTGAATTAATTAAAAGCAAGGAAAAATAAAAGCAAGTGTCTAATCAAGAGATAACAAACAGTTCTAAGGTATCAGGTATTGGCCAATTAATTTGGGTTATTAAACTTACGATTGTTCATTCATGCAGTTTCACTGAAAATACACCACATATCCCTGTTATCCCACCGAATATGATTTGATTCAAAGCTAACAGTTTAATCTGGTTTAAATCCTAAGGTGCGCAAATATTACCAAGCCTTATTCCTAGATACTAATCCAGCGAACAACAATACCTCCGGATGGTAAGTTCGACTAACAAGATATTTTCTGGAATTACTACAAGGTTCTATTCACTTCCTACTTGATTGTCTAATTGCATTGTTCCACTAAACTAATCAAGTATTTGATTAACCAGTTCATAAAATTAAAGTGCTTATAGCGGAGCTACTCTAATCTCTAACAGATAGACAATACCAATCATGAACGCACACAAGCTAACACAATAATCCAAGCATTATAGCGGATGTCATGAATATATTATGAAGACGTTACGAAGCAGATAAGCAAGTCTTAATAAAATAAGTAAAATCAAAAGATCAACTGCATAAAATCCTAATCTTTGGTCTAAATCCCCAAATCAATTAAATCAATCCATCAAACCCTAGAACTGTATATAAAATTAGCCCATGAGGTCACAAGCAACACTCATGGCTAAGCAATTCATACCAAAAATCAAAGTAAAAGGAAGGAAAAGATAGGAATTGTGAAACCCTAGTGTAGACGTAGTCTTTCGTTCCTTCTCCGTCTCTCCAATTGCTCGATTCTCCCTCAATTAGCACTTGGAACCCTATTGGAAGTGGATGGATGGTGAAATCAGGTTGTCAATCTGATATGGAAGAATTGGAGGTGTGAATTGATGATGGATTATGGATGGGTTCTCTCCAATTTGTGTCTCGATCTCCCTAATTGTTTTTAGGACTGATGCAGGGCTTTTTCGCGATTGAAATTGCTTCAGAATCGCGACTTGAGGGTATATATACGCTGCTGCATCGAACAGGTCTCGTCTGGGCCCGATTTTGGGCCGCTCGGCACCTTGCTCGGGCCGAGCTCATGGCCGAGCGGCCCCCAAACCAGCCGAGCAGCATATGGTTGGAATGGGGCCGTAATGTAGGTTCTGAAGCAACCCAACTCGGCTGGAAATTCGCACAAAGTTGGTCCCGCTCGAGCCGAGCGGCCTCCCGAGCTGCGGATACTGCACTGCGCGACTTCACCGTTTTAAGCATAACTTCTTCATACGGACTCCAATTTGAATGATTTTTGCGCTCACGTGTTCCTCTTTTCCTTGGCTTTCTATCCATATAAATAACTCTGAGAAACTCCAACATTTGAATATGTAAAAAGTCATGCAAAGTGGCTGCTCGGTACAGCATGTGCGACGTTAGCACTTTGATCATAACTTTCTCTTTTGGAATCCAATTGGGGTGTTCTTTATGTCATAATTACCCTCTCTTCTGTGGCTTTCCAACTATATATCACATGATCAATTTGGACTTCTAAAATAATACATAAAATTTGTACAACGTGGACTGTATTTTTCAGCATTCCTTCTCACTTTCACTCCTCATTCCAACTTTGAACTTTTGATCATGTTTTACCCTTCAAAACTCAACAAAACACCTTAGTTGCATCTTAATTATGCAAGATATGAAAACCATGTCATTCTATACAAAATCATGGCCACATTCTATCAAAAACGGTGTAATGTGAGGCCTAAAATACGTGAAATTCCACTCTCAACAATCACCTTGCTTGAATTCCTTGTAAGTGATCTTCGAATCATGCAATTTCTTCATTCTTTCCTTGTAGATCACTGAATTCTTGTAAGCTTGATCTCTGATCTAGTCTAGATGATTGATTTGAGTCAACCTCAACTCCTTTTGATCCTTAAGACACAAGTTCAAACTTCTCAATGCCCAAAAAGCCTTATGCTGAATCTCTATGGGTAAGTGGTATGGCTTCCAATAGACAATTTGATAAGGAGACATGTCAAGCACAGTCTTGTATGGAACCCCCACAAAACATCATCGAGCTTCATAGCCCAATCCTTCCTATTAGTTCCAACTACTTTCTTTAAGATTTACTTCACTTGTCGGTTGGAGGTTTCAGCTTGCCCATTAGCTTGAGGATGATAAGGTGTAGTAACCTTATGCTTTACACCATATTCCTCGAGAACCCTTTCAAGAAGCTTATTGACGAAGTGGGAACCTCCATCACTTACAAGTGCTATAGGAACTCCATAGCGGGCAAAGATATGTTTCTTCAAGAAAGACAACACGGTCTTCGAATCATTCATGCGAGTAGGAATAGCTTCTACCCACTTAGAAACATAATCCACTGCTAGAAGGATGTAGAAAAATCCATTAGATGGAGGAAATGGCCCCATAAAATCGATTCCCCATACATCGAAGATTTCAACAATAATGCTCGACTGAAGTGACATCTCATCTCTTCTACTTATGTTTCTCATCCGTTGACATCTATCGCATGTCGCTACATAGGATTCACAGTCTTTAAACAAATTAGGCCAATAAAGGGCAGATTGAAGTACCTTAGCTGGCATCTTTTGGGCTCTAAAATACCTCCAGTTAGGTTTTGCATGGCAAAACTCAAGAACACTCTCCATCTTCATCTCAGGCACACACCTACGGATGATAGAATCTGTAAAATCTTGTAGATGAACAGATTATACCATATGAAAGTCTCAATATCCCTTTTAAACTTCGCAAGTTGATCCTGTTGAGATCTCTTGGAGTTTCACCCATAGCAATGTAATTAACATAATCCGCATACCATGGATCCATTCCTTGAGCAGCTACTACACAAGCTCTCTCCGCTCCTTCAGCAAACACCACTACAATCTTCTCATCAGGGAACATCTCCTCTATATATTTGAAAGAATCATAACAATGTTGCCTTGTCCCCAACCTTGATAGGTGATCCACCAACACATTTCTGTTCCTTTCTTATCTCGAATCTCCATATCAAACTCCTGTAGAAGAAAGACCCATCTAATGATCCTTTGACTTCGCTTCCTTCTTCTCCATCAAGTACCGAATCATAGAATGATCCGTGTACATAATGGTCTTCATGCCAACCAAGTACTCTCGAAACTTATTGAATGCATACACAACAGCTAGAAACTCCTTTTCAGTGATAGTGTAGTTCTTTTGTGCTGCATTAAAAGTCTTACTTGCATAGTAGATGGCGCAGAACTTCTTCTCTCTCATCTTCTCAAGCACCACTCCAAGTGCTAAATCACTTGCATCACACATAAGTACAAACAGTTGAGTCCAATCCGGTGTGATCAAGATAGGCGTAGTAATAAATGCCTCATTCAAAACATGAAAAGTTGTTAGACATTCATCATCAAAAACAAAAAGAACATCCTTTTCAAGTAAGTGAGACAACGGTTGGAGTATTTTGAGAAGTCTTTGATAAATCTTTTATAAAATCCTGCGTGTCCAAGGAAGGACCGCACTCCCTTCTCATTAGTAGGTGGTGGAAGCTTCTCAATTGCCACCACCTTTGCTCTATCCACCTGCAATTCCATAGCCGAAATATGATGCCCAAGAACAATCTCATCTCTCACCATGAAGTGGCACTTCTCCCAATTCAAGACAAAATTAGTTTCTTGACATCTCTTCAAAACAGTAGACAAGTTAGATAAAAAAATATCAAAGGAGGAACCAAAAACAGAAAAATCATCCTTGAACACCTCCATGATCTTTTCTATCAACACATCAAATATAGCCATCATGCAGCGCTGAAAAGTAGCAGGTGCATTACACAATCCAAAAGGCATCTTTCTAACGGAAAAGGTTCCATAAGGGCAAGTGAAAGTAGTCCTTTTCTGGTCCTCGGGTGCAATCATGATTTGATTATACCACGAGTACACATCCAAAAAACAATAAAAATCATACCCTGCAAGACGATCAAGCATTTGATCCATGAAAGGAAGGGAAAAATGGTATTTGCATGTATTTTCATTCAATTTCCTGTAATCAGTACACACACGCCATCCCGTAAGAATCCTAGTGGCTAAAGTCTCGCCATCCTCGGCTTTCACTATAGTCATGCCCTCCTTTTTAGCTACAACAAGCAATGGACTCACATTGGGACTATCACTACTTGGATATATAATTCCAGCATCTAGCCATGTTAGAATTTTCTTCCTAATTACGTCTTGAATCGCAGGATTCACCCTCCGCTGATTATGAATGTTGCTCTTAGCCTCATCTAACAATCTTATCTTATGCATGCAATACGAAGGATTAATTCCTTTTATATCATCTAGAGACCAAACAATCACAGACTTATACTTCCTAAGCACATTTAATAACTCATCGAATTGATCATCAATTAGAGAAGAAAATACAATTACCAGATATTTTTCATTGTCACCTAGATAGGCATACTTCAAGTGTTCCGTTAGCGGTTTCAACTCCTCTTTCTTCTCTTCTTTTGCTACGCTCTCCCTATCAAACGACAAGTATTTTCTAGTCCACTTTACCACTTCAATCATGGTTCTTTCTGATTCATACCTGTTATCACCTAAAGTAAGTAGATTATCAAGAAATTCAATACATACCTCATTAGAGAGCTCATCTAGCTCAGTGGTGGGAAAAGTAAGAGACTCCGCCAGGTATGTCTCCAAGGGATCCTTTGAAAGGATCAAGGACTTATCTTCCTTTACGATCTCCTCTACCACATCAATGATGTGACACCGCATCTCCATCAGCATCTTTATTGCTTTATCAAGATTGAATAAAACCTCTTCTTTATCCATCCGCAGCCTTAGCTCACCCTTTTGAACATCAATCATAGCTCTAGCAGTGACAAGGAATGGTCTCCTTAAGATACGGAGGAAATTATCCTTGTCATCTTCTATCTCAAGTACTAGAAAGTCCACAGGAAAGACCAGTTTCTCCACTTTCACAAGAACATCTTCAATAACACCCTTCGAAAAAATCATAGGCCTATCCGCCAATTGACGAGCCACTGTCGTGGGAGTTAACTCCCCCAAATCAAGCCTTTGATATATTGACAATGGCATCAAATTGATGCTTACCCCAAGATCGCACAAGGCTCGTCGTGCCAGCCCTTTTCCAATCTCACATAGAATAGTGAAGCTTCCCGAATCCTTCAACTTTGCTAGTAGCTTCCTCTATATGATCGAGCTACAGCTCTAGACAAACTTAGCATTTCAATTCCATTCAAGCTTCTCTTCTTCAATAGTATATCCTTTAGAAAATGGGCATAGTATGACACCCCAAGATTGCCACATAGAAAGGAATGCTCAAGCTTATCTTGTTTATGATATCTGAAATCTTTTTGAACTTTTCTTCCAATCCCTTCTTGACTAACTTGAAAGGAAATATAGGAGGTATGTTAGTCTTGGGAATCCCCCATTCATCACGTTCAACCTTCTCCGCTTTATCCTTCTTGGCTCTCAATCTCTTTGCTCTTTCCCATTTCTTTTTTGCTATAAGCTCAGTATTCTGCCCTTGGGATAGTACTGGAGTAGCATTAACATCAGACATAGCATTAGGTGCAGAAAATGATGTCGTATGAGGCGATTCAACCTCGGTTTGACCATGAGTTCTAGTCGAACCCGACATCAAAAAGTTCGACCTCCCTCGTACAGGCTGGTTCGACCATGGTTCGATCAACAGGGTTGGTTTGACTACGGCTCGACCACCAGGATTGATCGAACCAATATGGTGTTAGTCGAACCCGACTTCAGGATGCTCCAGAGGTTGCCCAGGTGCTTGGTTCGACCTCCAAGATGTGGTTCGACATGCTGGTTTGGTCGAACCCTGGTCGAATTGAGCTCTTTGAGCTTTAGAATTTGTTTCCAGCATCATTGGTCCCTCATACTGCATTCTAGACCTCAACATAATAGTGTTGTATTGCTTCGGGTTTGTAATACTCTGAGATAAGAACTTTCCCTTCTCTACAGTTTGCGTCAATTGATTTATATTCTCAACCATTTGCCCCATCAACTACGTCAAGTCCTTCATCTGCTTAGGTATATTCTCATGATTTGCATCAATTTTAGCCTCTAACTTTGCTTCTAGACGATCCACTCTTGCGTCATTCCTCGCCATGTACATGTTCACCGTATCTTCAAAACTAGGTTTTCATTCTTCGACCTTAGCACCCTGATCAACACCAGCAGGAGGTTGTACTATTGTATTAGGATTACTCCATGAAAACTCCAGTCTCCTTGGTTGTTGATAATCACCAGGGG
Source organism: Pogostemon cablin (assembly GCA_023678885.1). NCBI lineage: Eukaryota > Viridiplantae > Streptophyta > Magnoliopsida > Lamiales > Lamiaceae > Pogostemon > Pogostemon cablin. Next base: position 27,221,535 of record CM042967.1, read on the forward strand.
AACCACGATTTTTGTAGTTCCCTTGATAATTCCGATTTCCTTGATTTTGGAATCTCGTTCCTTGAATACATTGACCCATGGCGTAGTTTGCCTCTTCCAATTCCTCTTGGCTAGCTCCTTCGTTACAAACATCCTGCTGCATAATTGGCACTCGCTGAGCTATGTCAGTAATCTTGTTTTGCTGAGACTCAAGTAACTTGTTGATATTAGCCAAGCTAGAGATAGTCTCATCTTCTCTACTCTACTTAACCATAGTGTGCTCAACATGCTTTACTTTTCTAAAAACATAAGTGTCTCTCACTCTATCAGTAGGTCAATCTCTTGAATTCATCGAAATATCCTCAAAGAGCTTTTCGGCCTCAACAGATGACTTTGTAAGTAGTGCTACATTTGATGAAACATCTAGTAAAACTCGAGAATCACAATCTAATCCGTTGTAAAAAATACTGATGTATTGAGCTTTAGATAGCCCATGTTGTGGACACTTTTTAAGCATGTCCTTGAATCTGTCCCAAGCCTCATGAAATTTCTCATTACCACTGATAGCGAATTGATTGATTTCTTTTTTTATATTAAACACCTTCGAAGGTGGAATATATCGCTCCAAGAACTTCAATTTCAATTACTCCCAGGTAGTGCATTCAGCAGCATTAGGAGTATTGTACCAATCTCTCACTCTTTCAGTAAGCGAGAACTTAAATAAGGTGATCCTCCTCGCATCCTCATGAGTTCCTGCGTCTTTTTGTGTACTTGTATAACCAAGGAACTTATTCAAATGCTGTTGGGGATCTTCAAAGGTTCCCCCAGAGGAGGGGCTCCTTTCAATCATGATGATCATGGCAGGGTGAAGATCAAAATCAGCTCCGGCTCATCTTGCTCCTAACAGCCCCACATTGCCTCCTTCGTTGTTCTTAAAGACTTCACGGAAGGCAAGATTATCCGGATTCGCTGCCATATCGAATGCTTCCGCTTCCATTATATCTCCGGTTGCAGCTTCAATTGCTTCTGAGTTCAGCTCTCCAACTTCAACTCCTAGATTAAGAGCTTCAGTTGGTTCTACGTTCTTGTTCTTGTTCTTGTTCTTCTTTTTCTTCCTCAACAATGCTCCGATCTCCAGATTATAAGGTGCTAACTCTCCTGCCTTTGATCTAGTGAGCATACACCTAAGAAAAATAAGTGTTAGAAAATAAAGACAAGAATAAAATAGTCTCAATTAAACTAGAAATAATAAACTAATAATTAATGTCGTCCCCGGTAACGGCGCCAAGAACTTGATTAGAGTTTTCTCAACAAACAATATTACTCCCCAAGTGTGAAGGATGCTATTGTAGCTTTGATAAGCGACCAAGTGATTATCGAACTCAAAGAACGTATTATTATTAGTTTAATTATAATCTAACTTATTAAGACTAAGATGGCAATATAGTTGTGATGATTAAGTAACCAAATAACAAGAATTATAATAACAATTAAAATAAACAAGTAGTAGAGATTAAATGAAAGTGAATAAGTGAGAAGATAGGTAGTTCTTCGGTCCATCCAGTTTTACTCATTAACTTTCCTTCTGTGTATCAATGTCCGACTCTGCCTTGTGGAGTATGGATGCATCACTAAACCATGCAAATCTACTCCATAGACACAAGTAAATAAGTGTGTGGCACGTGTGAATATCCCTGGAGAAAGAGATATAATTCACCCCCTTTCTAGGTACTATCAGTATCAATTATTTTGATATACCACAAAAGTGTCATATTTTGATGTCATATTTTCCCATGTTTAGATGTCAATAAATCCTTAAATGCTTGTTTTAATAAAGATTCATATTTTGTAGGCATAAAAAGGATTTGATTGAGTCTATGGGCTAATTGGACTATTTTTGGAAGATGATGAAGTGCAGCTACAATGGAAGGAGCAGACTGTGCGTAAGGCGTGGTCACGTCTTAATTGCTGGCGAGAATCTGCAAATGCTAAAAAATATACAGAATGAAAATTGTTGATTAGGCGTGGGCACGCCTAAGGACCTGGACGGGAATTATTAATTTGAGCGGCCAAATCTCAAGTATTGCATATCAAATCGAATTTTCTCCTATAATTAAGGAATCTCTTATTCCTTACAATGATTTTAATTACTTTAGGAAGGAATTAAGGAGGAGATCAATCTCGTAGAAGACTCCAATCACACAATCTTCTTTCCATATCTTAGCTTTTATTTTACGTTAAATATTATGTTAGAATTGAGGGGAGAGATCACTTAGACTTCTACTTTATTTTCTGTATTTTTATTCACGCTGTAAGACTCCAATATAGATACTTTTCTGCTTTGATTTAAGTTTTATTATGGATTGCTAAATTGTTCGTCTAGCCGGATAATTGGAGGCGTGGTTCAACTAATCATGTAAGATCTAACTGGTTTTAATTCTATTTCACGTTGCATCATTTGTATAATCTCTGTGCTCGATTATATTGTTTGGCAAGTTGTTTAACCTGATCAATTAAATAACTTGTGAAAATGATATGTGCCAATTAGAACGTTAAATCCGTAATTGTTTAATTGTTTCTAATACTTGTGGCAAGTAACGTGATTGATTGCACCTCACTTTCGATTATTGTTATAGGGGATATGCAACCTAGTCTAAATGAAACTACATGTGCATTTGTTGGCTAGAATTGGGTATTTTTAGATTGAAAACAGTTGATAAATTAAACCCTACGGTCGTACCTAGTGTTGTTTATTTGGCTAGGGATTAATTAGAGGTCGTACCCTAATTGTCTACAATTAAGGAAATATTAGGTTGTTAGGTCGTACCAATGACTATAACCAATTTGGTGTTAGCATGGAAAAGTTATATTTACATCCGTGATCGTGTATGTTAAACCATTCCAAAGACTATCTTGGCTAGATATTTCATCTCATTTAATCACCTCATTTTACTTTAGTTTTAATCTTCTACAATTTTTAGATTTAAGTATAAAACTCAAACCCCCCCAATCCATGTTTTAATTATTTTTGTTGAATAAACTTGTTTACCAATCTCTGAGGAAATGATCCTGCTTATCACTATCTCTAGTTGTAATTTTAGTAGGTTTATTATTTGTTGGTTTCGACTCCCATCAAATTTTTTGGCGTCGCTGTGGGAAATTGGCTTCAAAGCAGGTTTGTTTTTAGTTGTTTATATTGTTTATTTTTGTTTTTATGCCTCGTTCTTTTCATATATGTGAACTTCACTTTGATCCGAAAATTGAAAAGACCGCTCGTCGACTAAGGAAAGAAGCAAAGTTAAAAAATAAAGCATCTACTTCATCTCCTGACTTACTCGCACTTCTTGATTTAAAGGATATACCTAGTGAGTCTGATTGTGAAGAAGTAGTAGAGATGGCACAAAGGGAAAGAACTTTGAAGGAGTTGACAGTGCCAGATCTTGATCAACAGTCGTTGCTTTGTATTCAATATCCCAATATGGATGTAGATTTTGAGTTGAAAGCCGGGCTGATTCATTTGTTGCCTAGGTTCCATGGCCTAGAAAATGAGGATCCACACAAGCACTTAAAGGAATTTCATGTCGTTTGCTCTAGCCTAAAGCCACATGGAGTGTCCGAATAAAAGGTAAAACTACAGGCTTTCCCATTTTCATTGGAGGGTCGAGCAAAGAATTGGCTTTTCTACCTATCCCCGGGCTCGGTTACCTCATGGATGGGTATGGCAAGGTTATTCTTAGAAAAATATTTCTCTGCTTCAAAGGCAGCAACTATGAGATGGGAAATATGTGGAATAAGGCAAATGGATTTGAAATCATTTCATGAGTATTAGGAGAGATTCAAGCAATTGTGCTCAAGCTGCCCACAACATGGAATATCCGACCAGCTGTTCATTCAATACTTCTATGAAGGCGTGCTTCCTATGGAGAGAAGAATGATGGACGCTGCAAGTGGAGGTGCAATAGTGAACAAAACTCCTCGTGAGGCAAGAGATTTGATCACCACTATGGCAGCAAATTCCCAACAATTTGGAAGCAGACGAGATGCATCCAACAAATGAGTGAATGAGGTAACCATTTTGTCTCTTGAGGATCGTATCACTAACTTGTCTTCTCTTGTTCAAAACATGGCTGCAGAAAACATTCAACAAGTTAAGGTATGTGGAATATGTGCTTCAGTGGGACATCCAACCGATATGTGTTCGACGCTTCAAGATGATGTTGAACAAGCTAATGCAATGGGAGGATTTCTGGGGCCACCTCAAAGGAAATATGATCCCAACTCCAACACTTACAATCAAGGTTGGAGGGATCATCCAAACTTTCGATGGGAAGGACCTCAATACCAAAATCCTCAAGCTCAACCTCAGCCACATTTTGTCCAAAAGCAATAAAATAATCACTCTTCGAGCTCAGGTATGTAACTTGAAGATGTTGTTAAAGCACTTGCATTTAACACTCAAAAATTTCAGCAGAAGACACAAACGAGCATCAAGAGGATAGAAGATTAAGTGGGCTAATTGGCATCTTCCGTGAATAAATTGGAGTCTCAAGAAAAATTGCCATCACAAACGGTTGTCAATCCGAAACAAAATGTGATTGCAATTACCTTGAGGAGTGGTAATGTGTTGAATAAGCCGAAAGAACGTGATCAAGAAGAGGAGAAAGAAGTGAAGGTTTCTAAAACCGATCAAACTAAAAGAAAGAAGAAGGTTGTTGAAGAAGACATCTCTGATGAAGTTCCACTTCATGCTCCTTTTCCTACAAGGTTTCATCAATCTAAGAAAGAGCAAGAAGAAAAAAAATTCTTGAAACTTTTCGCAAAGTTAAGATAAATATTCCATTACTTGATGCAATTAAGCAAGTACCTCGATATGCTAAGTTTTTGAATGAACTTTGCACCAACAAGAAGAAGGTGAAAGGTAATGAGTTTGTGAGTGTAGGAGAAAATGTTTCTGCTATCATTCAAAAGAAATTACCTCCTAAATGCATTGATCCAGGTATGTTTACTATCCCTTGTAAAGTTGGTAATGTGAAAATTGAGAAGGCAATGTTAGATCTAGGAGCTTCGATTAATGTCATGCCTCTTTCTATTTATTCATCCTTGAATGTTGGTCCTTTGAAAGAAATGGGCATGGTTATTCAACTTGCTGATAGATCTAATGTTTATCCTAAAGGTGTTTTAGAGGATGTGTTGGTGCAAGTTAATGGTTTGGTTTTTCTAGTTGATTTTTATGTGTTTGATATGGAAGATAATGATTCATCTCATTCAATGATTTTGTTAGGAAGGCCTTTTATGAAAACACCTAAAACTGTGATTGATGTGCATAATGGGAAGCTCACTATGGAGTTTGATGGTGAAGTTATAAATTTTAATATTTATCATGAAGCCATGAAAAATCATAGTGATGTGTCTCATGTTTTTGCAGTGGATGTTGTTAAGCCTCCTTTGAATAATGTTTTTGAGTTGAATGATGGTGACTCATTAAAAGATGCATTTAGTCATGAAAATTTCATTCTTAGAGATTCTGAGGAAAAGTTGAACCAATTTGAGTTTGGTGGTATTTTAAAAGATGTTATTCATAAGTTGGATGATGTTTTGAAAAGTGTAATTTATGAGTTGAAATCATTACTACTTCCGGTTGAAGTGGTACAAAGTGATTATGGTTGATGGGTTTGGAATGTCTAGCCAAAGACGATAAAGAAAGGCGCTTGCGGGTGGCAACCCAATGTTTAGTTTATGTTTTCTTTTATATTTTAGCGTTTATTTTTGTCTTTGTGTGTTCTGGTGCAGAAGTGGAAATTTTTAATAAAGCGTGGACACGGCTAACAACAGGAGAACTTGTTGTATCTTTTCTAAAACTTTAGAAAATTTCCTATTGATTAGACGTGACCACTCCTAAGAAGACTATCGTTCACTATATCTTTTGTCCATCTTTCTTAAACCAGCTTTATATCCCCTTTTTATTATATTATTATTTTATTTTATTTTTAATAAAACCCCCTTTCCCTCATTTGACACTCGTCAAGCCCATTTCACCTCATTCTCTCTCCTATTACAATACCTCTTCATTCCATTTCATTTTTCCTGAATATTTCTCTACCAAAATTTCAATTTTCTTGGGATTTAGGGGAGGAAAAATCGGAATCCCTATTTTACTTTCTCCATTGATTTTTCTCCCCATTGAAATTCACCGAAGGTTACCATTTCTTTTTATTTCAGATGGGTCAATCGAAATTAGGCTCTCAACCCAAGAAATTACAGAAGAGATCTAAAGCATCAATGATTTCCACACCTCCTCCGTCGGATCGATTGAATCGGAATCCCCTGCTGCTAGTAGATGTTCATTCATTTCAGGAAAGTACCCTTACTTTCTTTGTTCGTTAATTGTTTCTAAGCACCTATTTTACTCTTAAAGCATTAGGGACAATGCTTAATTCAAGTGTGGGGGAGGGATTATGTTAATGTTTTGTGGTGTTTTTGGAGTATATTTTCTTGATTTATTGAGATATTTGTTTTGCTTTGTTCTTGAAATTGCATGATTTAAAATTTGTTGTCTCTTTTTGCTTGAAAACTTGATTCATTCGCAGCTCATCCTACAAAATTGATGGTTTTTATGCATGTGTAAAAATATTTTTGAATTCTTATCCATTGATTCTTGGCTAGTTGTCATTGATGGTTGATTAAATGAAAAATACTTGGATCTTCACACAATTGGACCTTATTGTTTTGTAAGCTTTGAACTTAAGAGCTATCATCATTTCTAGCTCTAATTTCTTGTTTGTGTATTGTCATTCATGGTTGATTTTTCTAGAACTTGCATTGTTATACATGTCTACGTTAATCCTTATTGATGAATTGGATGTGAAATCATTAAGGACATTAGGTTGAACCTTCTTTTGTCATATCTATTGATTTCTTAAGCCCACCATGATACAATTACCCCTAGTGAGCCAAATTTGAGCCTTTAGCCTTTCTCTTCAAATTTACCACATTACAAGCCTTAACACCCATTCTTTCAAACCATCTTTGAACCTTTTGATCGAAGAGTTATTTTTGCTATTAAACAAGTTGTCCAAGTAAGGCTTCACATGATTTGTTGTAGTAGGCAAACCACTGTGAATAATATTCGTTTGTGGTTGAAAAAGTTCAGAAAATTCAGAAAAAAATGAAAAAGTTTCTGAGAAAAAATCAAAAAATGCAGAAAAAAGAAAAGAAAGAAAGAAAAAAAATGATGTGGCTTTGCATGTTTGGAATTATTGTAGTTATGTGGAACTTAGAAATCATTTGGTTGAGTATTATATGAAAATGAAATGATCTCTTCGACTCTCTATTAGCCCAAAAACCTCATATCTTCTTACCCACTAAGCCACTTTACATATACCTTACACTACATATCCTCTTTGAGTCCTTTTGGTTCTTGCATTTTGGTTCATTTATTGGGGAGAGGATGTGATATATTTGCAAGCTTATGGTAAAAGTCTTCTATGTTTTGACTTGAGAGATCCACTATATTCATTATGAGCCTAAACACTTTGAGCGTATGAGTGAATCCCTTATGAGGTGTTTAGATCTAATGTAATTTAAGTTTGATTCAATTGTTGATATGGCTTGCTTAATTATTGGTGGATAAGAATTCCCATTTAAAAGGTTTTCATTGCATGAGAAAATATTTTGGATGAGTCAAGGAAGATGAGAGTTGGAAAATGAATATGAGACAATGGATTTAAACTTGAGCATGCTTGAGACATGCAATGTCTAAGTGTGGGGGAATTTGATATGTCACAAAAGTGTCATATTTTGATGTCATAATTTCCCATGTTTAGATGTTAATTAATCCTTAAATGCTTGTTTTAATCAAGATTTATATTTTGTAGGCATAAAAAGGATTTGATTGATTATATAGGCTAATTGGACTATTTTTGGAAGATGATGAAGTGGAGCTACAAAGGGATGAGCAGACTGTGCGTAAGGCGTGGTCACATCTTAATTGCTGGCGAGAATCTGCAAATGCTGAAAAATATACAGAATGAAAATTGCTGATAAGGCGTGGGCACGCCTAAGGACCTGGATGGGAATTATTAATTTGAGTGGCCAAATCTCAAGTATTGCATATCAAATCGGATTTCCTCCTATAATTAAGGAATCTCTTATTCCTTACAATGATTTTAATTATTTTAGGAAGGGATTAAGGAGGAGATCAATCCCGTAGAAGACTCCAATCACACAATCTTTTTTCCATATCTTTGCTTTTATTTTATGTTAAATATTAGGTCAGAATTGAGGGGAGAGATCACTTAGACTTCTACTTTATTTTATGTATTTTTATTCATTCTGTAAGACTCCAATGGAGATACTTTTCTGATTTGATTTAAGTTTTATTATGGATTGCTAAATCGTTCCTCTAACCGGATAATTGGAGGTGTGGTTCAACTAATCATGTGAGATCTAACTGGTTTTAATTCTCTTTCACGTTGCGTCATTTGTATAATCTTTGTGCTCGATTATATTATTTGACAAGTTGTTTAACCTGATCAATTAAATAATTTGAGAAAATGATATGTGCTAATTAGAACGTTAAATTCGTAATTGTTTAATTATTTCTAATACTTGTGGCAAGTAACGTAATTGATTGCATCTCACTTTCAATTATTGTTATAGGGGATATGCAACCTAGTCTAAATGAACCTACATGTGCGTTTGTTGGCTAAAATTGGGTATTTCTAGGTTGAATGCAGTTGGTAAATTAAACCCTACGGTCGTACCTAGGGTTGTTTATTTGGCTAGGGATTAATTAGAGGTCGTACCCTAATTGTCTACAATTAAGGAAAGATTAGGTTGTTATGTCGTACCAATGACTATAACCAATTTGGTGTTAACGTGGAAAAGTTATATTTGCATCCGTGATCGTGTATGTTGAACCATTCCAAAGACTATCTTGGCTAGATATTTCATCTCATTTAATCACCTCATTTTACTTTAGTTTTAATCTTCTACAATTTTTAGATTTAAGTATAAAACTCAAACCCCCCAATCCGTGTTTTAATTATTTTTGTTGAATAAACTTGTTTACCAATCTCTAAGGAAATGACCCTGCTTATCACTATCTCTAGTTGTAATTTTAGTAGGTTTATTATTTGTTGGTTTCGACACCCATCATATTTCCTGTGCACTAAGTACTCTAACCCGATATGATCTCCCTTTATAGGTACTATGAAGTTATTCTCTTTGTCCTACTTATTAACCCGAATTAGATTCAATTAACAAGTATTTATATAAGATAGTTCTAATGAGACTTCAAAGTCCCCTCACATAGAATCATAACATGTAATCCTGCTCAGCAGTGAACACACTCAGTCAATAATCAAGATATGTATTCAGACTCTACATAACAATTAATGATGCACAAAACAACTCTGAGTATGAATTAAAAATGCATAGTCTTATATAAAATAAACCACAAGTAGTGTTGTACGGAGTATACACACGGAAGTTCAATCAACTCATAAAACCTTCATAAATCCTATAACTACCGAAGCGGTTCTAGCCCATGATTGATCGAAGAACAATCATGGTAGTTGGATAGATATTACCCATAGTCTTGAAAATTACAAGATAAATTAAGATGCGAAGTAAACCCTAGATGCGGGCGCCGTCGCGTCTCTCTCCGTCTTGAATCTTCACTTGGTTCTCACTTGATTCAACAGACGAATATCTCTCCACAGCTCCGCAGGGTGGTGTAGGATTTTAGATATTATGTAGAATGAAGGTGGTGAATCATCTCATTTTCTGCTGCGTAGGGTCTTCTTTTTATACTTGTAAGCTCTCTTTATGGACCTTGGATGAGCTTTTTAAGCAAAAACACGTACTGAAGGTGTAAAAATATGGATCCAGAATCTTCTCGTGCATTAGTTCGACCAACACCCTTGATCGAACCACTCATAGCCTGGTCGAACTGGCCTGTAATGAACTGAAAGGAAGCTGGATAGATTCGAACCCTTGGTCTAACCAGAAGCTTCATGGTCGAACCATGTTTTGCAAATCTTCAAGCTTTTGGTTCGACCACGGTTCGACCATTATGCCTATCGAACCTCTCTAAAACAACTTCCAGGTGCCAGGTTTGACTAGCACCGGTGGTCGAACCACCTCCCCTCTTGGTCGAACCAGGTGTTAAAACACCCATTTTCCGATTTCGAGCACTTCTGTCCTGTTTTCCTTCGAGAATCCACTCAAACGGCCTCAAACGCACCTGATTCGTGACTTTCCACTACATATCTCGATTTATCTCTACTTAGGATCAAATCATACTTCATTATCACAAGAATCAGAGCTCAAATTACGTGAATTTACACTCTCATCAGTGATTACCACATAAAATCTAAAAAAATTACCGGTATCGTTGCCCTTCGAGAAATCCATAAGTACCAGAAAATCATAAGTATTGGTAGTGACCTTGATGGAATTGGAAAGGGATTACATTGTACATCTTTTATCACTCTTAAATCAAATAGAAACAGGTAGAATCATTCTCAAATAGATTTAAGATTTATAAGAGGAGTTGAGGAACACAATGAATCGAAGGAATTCTCATTTAATCTAATCTTCAGTACCGCGATGAAGATGCCCCGATACTCCATTTCCGACGAATTGGAGCCGTGGCGATGGGAGAATCAACCCGCCAGTGCCTCCGACGCTCTTCATTTCGTGAGATTTTGATTCGTAGAATATGAAATTTAGAGTGCAGTACTTCATCTGTTAATTATTATTAAATATATTATAATTAAGAAAACAATACACACACACACGCGCGCACACACACACACACACACACACACACACACACACACATATATATATATATATATATATAGAGAGAGAGAGAGAGAGAAAGAGAAAGAGAGAGTCATCACCTTTTGTACGTATTTTCTGCAAGAACTGGAAGGAATCATCAGTAAGTGTTTTTGAACACTATCTTTGCAAAGTTGATTACATCGATTTTCGACAGTAGAACAGAAATCTGAAAGATAGTTAGGGTTTCTGCAATCATCCCACGATGTATACAAAAATGTGTAAGAAGATAATTCAATGGTTTTGATTTAATTGAAAAAATAAATGGTGGGGATTAGAACAGATAAGTAACCATAGATGAATATTAATTAAACAAAAGTGGTGAATTTTTTTTTTTTGGGAGAGGGGAGGAATTTAATCCTGCACATATGGTAAAATAGGTGCTATTATATATATAAAGATTAATACTTTATACTTGGTTTTCATTTGTACATGAGTGCTAGGTGCGAACACTTAGATTTGATCTATTTAGATATGATTAAATTGAGGCAAAAACTTGTGTGCACGTGGGCGCATGGGGGCACACGCCGTGCATCTTTACATTAAATTCTATATCATTTAGTATAAAGATGTGTATCATTTAATTTTTGAAAAAAAATAAAAATATTAATGAAAAGTGTATACCCTTTAGGACAAAATGGTGTACCCTTATTAATTAAAATGTATACACTTTTAAAATAAAATAATGTACTCTTACTCATAATACTAAATTCTAAAGGCGCAGCACCATATGCCCCGGACGCGCGCAAGCCTCACTCTTAAATTGATGTTAATATCCTTAAGAAGAGCATGTTAGATATTTTAAAAAGTAAAGAAAAAGCCATAAATTAAAAGGGAAAATTAGTAATGTTACATACTTATACATTAATTCGAAATAATCAATTTAATTTTAAATTAATAATTGATGAGACCCTATTGAGAAGACAAAGACTTGTGTGAAACGGTTAAAAGCTGATAACTTTTATAATAAAAAATAATAATTAATTAATGAAAAATTATAATGCTATTTTATGAATAATTTATAATATAAATAAATAATAATAATATTTTATAGCAAAAGTTATAATTAATTTAAAAATTATAATATTGTCTCAAGTGAGGCAATATCTCACCAGACTTGTCCATCAAGAAAATACAATAAAAATAAACAAAAACTAAAAATAAGCTATAAACTATAAAGTTTAAATCTAGTATACACTCCCTCCATCTCAAGAAAGTATGCACCCCCTTATTCGGTACGGAGTTTAAGAAAGTCATAACTTTTAGTTGTATTATGATTTTTTTTGTTGCCTTTTTAGAAATGTGCAAATTTTTGTGAGATAACCCAAAATAAAAAGTGTGTCATTTGAAATAGGATCTGAAATAGGACGGGGGATTATATAAAAGGAGAATGCCGGTAAACCGGCCAGTTTCCATCCGGTACCAGGTAACTCTCTTCCACGTGTAAGAATTAGACGACTCCGCCTCTTCCCACTGTGTGCGTGGCCTCTTTGAAACAAATCTTATTTTCTGTTTCGCAATTTCCTAATTGATTTCCTTATTCTTTCTCCATTTCCTCTACTAATTCAATTTGAGATTTCGAGTCCGCATGTCTTCTTCCCCCCATCACTCTCCCCACTTCCGTCGTTTCTAATTCCAGTTCGCACCCAGTGTTTGCTGCTTCGACTTCACAAGGTCGAAATATCTTTCACAGAAATTGAGTGATTTTCTCGTTATGTTAGTTTTTATCAATCAATAATGGATATTGCATGAATTTCTTTAGGATCGATAAGAAAGTTTGTGAATTCATTCAAGTTAAAGTTGATTGTTGAAATGAATGAGTTAATTGACAGCTGAGTCAGAGGAAAGCGTCGTTACTAATTGTTATGATTTGTGATTTGCATGTTTTAACCCATGCCCATGGGATGCTCGATGAAATATATAAGTCGTTATTTGTTAATCCAAATGATTTATATGTTCATTCAAGTTAACTTTGGTTTTTTGTCATGAATGGGAATGTTGATTTGCTCTTTTACCTGTATAATCTGTTACTCATCTACGGAAATTATTTTTTTCTTATTTCCATGTCAGTGATATAGGTTACATATACTCTACGTATGGGGATCTAAATGACTATAATTATAGCTTTGTAGTCGAACCGAATGTTTTGCTTGTCATTGTGCATAGATACACCTCACCAAGCGTGATGCAGTGCGATTGACATTCTTATATATTCTCTGTTACTTGTGTTAATTTCTTTTACTTATTTCCCATGTTTCGATGATGTGACATGAATTTGTAATTACAATATAATTTAAAATTTAGATCATTGACAAGTATGTCTCTTTGCAAACTATGTGTGCAGTAATGTTACTAGCTCATTTAACTGATTTAGAAGTGAAGATAAATCTTAATAGAATAGTTTACCCTTGTTGGGAAGGACGACTGTTATTCCTCATGTTTATATGTTTGCTGAAATTGGTTGAGACTATGTGCATAGTACTTGCATTGCATTTCCGTTTCACATCTTAAAGTGATTAGAACCTTTCGTTTTGATTGGTTTACCAAGTATTTCTGTTAGTCCTTACTCTAGGTGAATGATTGTCAATCATACAGTTAATTCTTACAACTATGTCGTATTAATTAAGACTTACTTAGTTGAGTTAAAGCCGAATACGTGAACTAGGAATCATTTTGGCATTCTTACGACAGCGTGTGGAGAAGGTAATCAAGGATAATATGATTTAATTGGCTTTAATTGCATTGTTTTTCCATATCCACCCGTTGCTTCCTCTGGTTTTTTCTGACTTCTACTGGACCAAAATATATCTGCACTCGTTCATCATGTATTTGATTTAGGTAATTTGTCCCTCAGTTTTCAAGCTATGGTGACTGCTGCAGGTATATTAATTACTAAGTAGCTCTCTTATGTGATAGAGTAAAGAAGCTGATATTATAAATGAGGAAGGATAGAAGAACAATAGGAACGTAAGAATACGATCCCCGGGATGACTCTCGTCAGCCAAAGGCTGCCCAATAGACTAAACAAGATAATTCTAGACAATGCTCCCCTCTCCTCTACCCCTTATTTATAATCCTAGATCTGATTTATTAATATGGAAATAACATAATTATTGCCAAATCTATTCTCCCCCAAATAAGCACTTGCTAATCCACCAGATTGGTGATTAGCATGATTGCAGCTGACCCCCCTCGATTTGGCTCTATCATTTCTCCCATGCTGAAAACAGCATTGTCCGCAATGTTGCAGTCAAGAAATGGGCAATTGGATAATGATGCGGAGCTAGCTTGGAATTTTCCGGCGGACGAAGAGAATGTTTCAGGAAAAGTAGCATTGGAAGAACTTTGTTGCCCACTTGTAAACTCGCCTCCCTTTGATGCTTGTTTGCTGCCCGCTGCATGCGTTGTTGAGCTTCTGTGGGATTATCTTTTATTATCTGTAATACCTCATCATGTTGGAGTAATTCTCCCACTACTTTTACACGAATTTCTCCAAGGGATTCATGTAGTGTTGGTGGAGAAGCAAAACACCGCCATGGAATGTCGAAGCAATCGATCGAAAACTAGGGCGTCCCTAAATTCGAAATTGGAAATTCAACTCGTTTGGTCGCTAGTTGAACATTATTCTTGATTATGGCCTGCTCGGGGGTACATTCTTGGAGAGGGCTTTGAGTGCTGGTTTCTCCAAGGTCACCGTGTTGCAAATCCCCACCACTTATTATGCCTCCTTTCTAATCGGGGTTACATTCTTTGGGAGGGCTTTGAATGCCTCCTTCTCTTTTTAGGAGTAAGTAGAGCATCTCCTCTATCTTGTCCAATTTGTTGAGCCTAGATTCTTGCTCCGAGAATATGTTATCAAGTGAACTGACCTTTTCAGAAAGTAGGCTGACTTTTTCAGAAAGTAAGCTGATTTTTCAGAAAGTGACTCAGCATTCTTCTCTATCGTCTCCACTCGAGCTTCCATTCGAGTGTGTGACATCCGGCAGGTCGGACCAATTTGATAGAGTAAAGAAGTTATAATAAAAAATTAAAAAGGAAGTATGATAAATAGGAATGTAAGAATACGATTCCCCTGGGATGAATCCCGTCAGCCAAAGGCTCCCCAATAGACGACACAAAGATAATTCTGGACCATCCTTCACTTCTCCTCTACCCACTTATTTATAATCATTTATTCATTTATTTGAGACCTAATTTATTAATATGGAAAGTACATAATTATTATTAAATAATTCTCCCTCAATCAAGCACTTGCTAATCCTCCAGATTGGTGATTAGCATGATTGCAGCTGACCCCTTGATTTGGCTCTATCAATTTCTCGCATGCTGAAAACAGCATTGTCCACAATGCTGGAATCTGGCAATTGGCAAGGGACTTTAGTTGTGCTGTGACATGGAAGGGGTGATGATGACTCGGAGCTAATTCTGGTGGACAAAGAGGATGCTTCTGGTAACGTAAGTTTAGAATAACACCATCACCTCTTCAAAAATTCACCTCTCTTTGGTGCCTCTTTGCTGTCCGCTCCATATGTTGTTGAACTCTTGTGAGATTTTTTTTCAAAATCTGTAGTTCCTTATCACGTTGGAGTGATTCTTCAGCTATTTCTTTTACAAATATTTCTCCGGGTAAGAATTGGTGTAAAGTTGGAGGAGAAGCAAAACAACTTAATGGAATAATGAGGCCATCAACCGAAAACTGAGCCGTCCCTAAATTAGGAATGGGTGATTCAACTCGTTCGGTCGTGAGTTGAACATCATTATTGGCTATGGTCCTGTCGAGGGTACTTTCTTGAAGAGGGCTTTGAGTGTACGTTTCTCCGCAGTTCCTGGGTTGAGAATCTCCATCACTCAAATTGGCTCCTTTTTTTAGGATTAAGGAGAGCATCTCCTCTATGTTGTCCAATTTGTTGAGCCTAGATTCTTGCTCCGAGACTATGTTAATTAGTGAACTAACATTTCTCTCAATCAAAACCAACTTCTTCTATATCCTCTCGGATCGATTCTCTATCCTCTCAAATCAATTCTCCAAACTCGAGCTCATTCTAGTTTATTCGGCAGGTCGGACCAATTTGATAGAGTAAAGAAGCTGATATTATAAATGAGGAAGGATAGAAGAACAATAGGAACGTAAGAATACGATCCCCCGGGATGACTCCCGTCAGCCAAAGGCTGCCCAATAGACTAAACAAGATAATTCTAGACAATGCTCCCCCTCTCCTCTACCCCTTATTTATAATCCTAGACCTGATTTATTAATATGGAAATAACATAATTATTGCCAAATCTATTCTCCCCCAAATAAGCACTTGCTAATCCACCAGATTGGTGATTAGCATGATTGCAGCTGACCCCCCTCGATTTGGCTCTATCATTATGTTTATGGAGAACTATAATCAGGAAGTGGTTTTTCCAAATGAATATACGAGTTATGACTTTACGTGGGTCTTATTCAAATAATAATATTAAAATAACTAAGGATATTTGGTCCATTGAAATAGGAGATTAATATTACGTTGAGTATTATAATTTTATTGCACCACATTATTAGAAAAGTAATTGGAAATTGAGTACCCTATTCATGGAATAAATATTCGTACTTGCAAATCTTCGAAGATATGTTTCATCAAAGCCATTAGATGATTGATAATTGTCTCTTGTAAATGATTTACAGCGTTGATTTTAAGACACTAACTATTGATCTCTGTTTGTCCGTAACAGTTTCACTTTCAGCGTTCTTGCATCAGGACTAATTGAGTACCCGTTGTAAGTGATTTTTCCATATGAAGATTTAGAAAATCCCTTATTATGGATATTGTCTTTTTTAGTATGCTTCATCAGTATTGGCATACACCAGAATGCTGCCTACAAAGTCCTTGTCACATTTGGTTTACTACATCTTCGGAAATACATTAGAAATAATTTTATTGGTTTAAATTTTTTAACTAGCGACTTATTCATTCAAGTTAGAGCCAATAGAGGTTTGCAGTTTCTTATAGAGCCATATGTAATTTGCATCAATTTTTTGCAGATTCTAACTTTCTTTCCAAGAACTAGGATGATAACTCTCCTTTCTGTTTCACTTTCACACGTTTAACACCCATGTGTTCGTGTTTTCTTTTCTACTTCGTGTAAGAGACTCATTATTTAGTAGGCACATAAGTTGCTAGGAGGCTTAAAATTTAAAACCCTGTTTCAGCCAACTTTATTTTGTTGTACACTTAAAATTTAGATTAACTTTGTGGTAATGAGCTGAAGCTGCCCTAAAATTTTAAATTCTTCCATCATTCGTAATTCAAGTATATACTTTTCATGAAATGAGCCATTTCATGTCATCCCCTTTACCCTCCGCAAAAAAATGCTGTCGATTACTTACGCTTGGTCCATAGAAGTAAAAATTATTCATCTGTTAACATTGTTTGTCACGCAAACACCATGATGCTATACTCAATAGCCTGCAGGCATAACAGGTACGTTATGTCCTTATAATTAATTTGGTTTGAATTCCCATAATTTGTGCTTTATAAGCTTCCTTAGTGTGCAGTGTGGTTCCATTTACTTATAAAATATTAAGTATTACCAAAAGTAAAAAATACTTGCACAGTCTGTTTTATTTAGTCTAATCAGTT
The DNA here is from genome assembly GCA_023678885.1 of Pogostemon cablin. Taxonomy (NCBI): domain Eukaryota; kingdom Viridiplantae; phylum Streptophyta; class Magnoliopsida; order Lamiales; family Lamiaceae; genus Pogostemon; species Pogostemon cablin. Next base: position 27,238,985 of record CM042967.1, read on the forward strand.
TGTAGAGCAAGAATGACGAGAAAGAAACCTCAACACCTATGCTACGTACACCAGGAAATACTCACAAAAGAACATACACTTGCGTGGAAGACTGTAGGTTGGCAAAGAATGCCCATCGAAATACCTTGCATTCTTTTAAGGATTTGTTTGTGTTTTCATCCAATTCAGAATGCTCCTCCTGCGTCCTGTTATCCTCCTTGCAAGCCGGTTCTTAGCACTTCCCTGGTATCTAATTCGAGCTCACATCTCCTTTTCTCCTTTTACCTACACAGGCTATGGAAATTACAACTCTAAGAAAACCCCAATTACTTGTACATGTAATTATGGATTTATCTATTCTGCATTGGCTTTAGACTAATTCATAATTATTTGTGTAGTTTGTACACATTTATAATAAAAATTATCATCCTGAAATCTTGGGAGTGTAGTGAAAGCTTCGCTGCTGGGTCAGTGGGTCTAACCGTCTAAGCATGTTTTGACTTTCTGTCATTCTAAATATTTCTTTAATCTCATTGTGCTGCCTATTGAAATCATCAATTTTTTATGAATTGATTTACCCATTATTAAAACCCTGATAGAAGATATGTAGAGTAAATTCAAGTGCATGATTGTGGTATAATTCATAATCTATTTGATAGACGACTGATACCCAGGTCCAGAGGACCGTAACTCAACATTCTTATTGATCATGCATGTGCAAATGACAAAAAAATCTACATTCTACAGCAACGACCGTAACTTCTGCTTTTCTGTTAACATTCTTATTGATCATGCATGTGCAAATGACAAAAAATTCTACATTCTACATCAACAAAATTACTCCGGCCTTATCTTAACGTGATTTCTATACATTTTTCTCCCTTCAACTTCTCTATTTTCGCAGTCATCAGTATCCACCATACTCTGCCTTCAATTGCTCATCTCCCACTGCCCACTAACGACAAGGTACACTGTTCCCTTAGCCTTGCTTTGCTTCATTAACAATTTGGAAAGCAGGTTTTGGCGTCCCACAAGAGCACATGGAATTTAAAAATGTTTGATGGAAAAAATAATAGAACCACCCACTATAGGGACAATTGAGGAATCAAAGGAGATGTTCTGCAAATTTCTAGCACCCAAGAAAGCTCATCGAAGAGACTAGACATCCATCCACACCAACACATAGCCACCCTGTAAGAAGCCTCGGTATCAATGGACAGCACACAAGATACACAATCAGCAGGCAAAAGGCCACTTGCCGGATAATGTAATGGATGTGACAGAAACGAAAATGAAGCATCCCAAGCAAGACTAGCACTTGCTCTACCATACTTTTGCAATGCCTCTTACCAATCGGTTATATATATCTTATTGGCAGTATTGAATGAATGTTAGAATACTCTTGCCTACTTTTGGTACCTTTTTTTTTTGCTGATACTACAAGCGTATGATCTTTGAAGTTTGAAAGCACTATGTACATAACCACTATTATGAATTCAAATTGTGTTTTATGGGACTCATGTTGTAATTTTTTTTATGTTAACACTAAATCCAACAATTCACTATTAAAAATCCTGCTAAAATAATGTGTTATTAGTAATGTGGCCCCAAACATTTTTCCCATCCTGCTAGTTAAAATGAATTCACTATTAAAAATCCACAATCCTTAAAAATCCTTTTGAGTTAGCACCTCATAGTGTGCAATTCCTAGTACATATATAAAATGAAATAATAAAATATTATTCTATATTATGAAAAATTAATTAGACTATACCTTACTCCTTTTTTATTTTTTCTGAAATTTGACGCAAGTTTTATCAATATATCTATATTTATTTAATTTAATTATTTTTGCCTAAACTTGAGTAAGATTATTAATATCTATAATTATTTAATTTAAATAAATGACAGAATTAAAGAATAGCTCGATTACAGAAAAAAAATTACAAAGTACTAATATACTGTAAAACATGCCAGTTAGCTTAGTAAAGTATTGCTTTACACCTTCCGTGAAAACCTAGAAATGTGCCTATAAATAAACTTATCTCATTAGTATACCGAGTGTTTCGTGAGTGTCTACAATCTCAACCTCGCTCGTTCTTGAACTTTCAGGAGCACACTGTCAGAATCTCACAGTAAACGCACTGCCAGAATATCATAGTGAACACACCAGTTCCTATCAATAACGCCACCGTAGTCTCTTTTAATACCCAAAATCTCACAGTGAACGCACCAGTTCCTATCAATAACGCCACCGTAGTCTCTTTTAATACCCAGAATCTCACACAGTTCTCACAGTAAACGCACTGCCAGAATATCATAGTTGAACACACCAGTTCCTATCAATAACGCCACCGTAGTCTCTTTTAATACCTAAAATCTCACAGTGAACGCACCAGTTCCTATCAATAACGCCACCGTAGTCTCTTTTAATACCCAGAATCTCACACAGTGAAAATACATCAGTTTCTCTCAATAACGCCTCCACAGTCCCTTCCAATACTATGAGTGATCAAGAATACCCTATATCTAAAACCTCTTCCAACTCTGATCCAACCAATGAGCAGGTGGATATGAATGTAAGTTTAGTATTACATTACTTTATCTGTGCAATTAGATAAGTTGTTAATTAGTTCAAATTCAATTAGATGGAATTGATTTTAATATATCATTTGCGAATGTGCGAAAGAAAGTTCAGACAAAGGCAAAGCCCCAAATTACTCTAGAAGTGAGTTCAAGAATTAGATATTCAATAATTTCGGTGAAATTAAATTTAATTTCTTGTGAATCTTCAATTTTTGAATTATATCGATGCAACACGTGTTGCAGTACAGTGATACGTGTCTTCTGTGTATAAAATTATATATATATATATATATATATATATATATATATATATATATATATATATATATATATATATATATATATATATATATATATATATATATATATATATATATATATATTATTTGGTGGTATACAATTATATTTTAATTCATATATATGTAAATTTAAATATCAATGGTTAATAGTTATAAATGTTTGTTGTTTCTTTTTGTTAAGAAATGGGACCCTCGCTCCTCCAAAATCCGTATTTTGAGGTACTAATTTCCTTTTTTTAGATATAAAAGACCTACTCATATCATTAATACAACTACTAATATAAATTAAATAATAATACATTTAATATACATGAAAAGTACTCTTTAGAGTTGATGATGAGGCACGAAACGTGGCACCATAGCCTCAGTATTCCGAAAATATACAAATATTAATTTGCGACATTTTATAGTCGATGATCTAATTATAATATAATTATTTGGAGTAATATATCTTTGGTAAAAGTTGCAAAATCGAAGAGTCAAGGAAAAGATAAAAGGCAATACAGAAATGAGTTACTTTTCTATTTTCCTTTTCTTTTCTTTACTTTTTTAGATACAATTAACATAACTTCCATATTTAATTTTTTATTATCCTAAGAGCGATGAATCAGTGAACTTGGACGATGTTATAAACTACATGAAGAGTTTGCAAAGTTGGTCTATAATCTACAACCAGTGTCTGCAAATTTATGAGGTAGTCATAAAAATATTTCATTTTTAATAAGTATGATTTTTTCTTATGTTATGTTATTACTGAATTTCTTAATTAATGTAATTTTTATGGTCTATTATATGATTATAACTAACATATGATAATGATTACTGGACAGGCTAATAATTTGGCTATATTAAGATATTCTAAAATGATGATGAACACACAAGAATATGAGGTATTTTAAATTTCTTATCTTATTCAATTCTTACAAACTATTATAATGAAATAAGGTTTGTCTGATTTAATTCAATAGGTGAGGAGAATGATGATGGATAGTATTTTTAGACTGAATACTACTGCATCATTAATGAGGTTTGTTAATTTTTATTATTTTTCCTTTCCATTATGTTTGATATTATTTATTAATAATAAAATTTTAGTTCATTATATAATGCACCAAATACACCGTGCACCTAAATTTAATAGGACAATTTTTTAAAGTATAGTTAATTTTTATTTATTTAATTCCTAATTATTTTTTATTTAAAGGTGGTTATGAGATAGTTTTTTGATCTAATAATCTATATTAACTATTTGCAGAGTACCCCGTTCACTCTAATTTGACTTTAAATTTTTAATTTAATTTGTTTCAGATGGATTGTACATGTGATGCAAAGTCAGATGCATAATCCAGAGGTTTATCGTGACAATGAGTTGATCTTAAAATCAATGGAAATGGTAGAGGAATTGAATCAACTGATTCATGATTTTATTTTACGTTTACGACATTTTCAGGTTCGGCACTTTTACTATTAGATAAAATATAAATGTGTGTTGAGACTTCTCTAGGAACTTTGATTTAGACTGTTTTTTGTGTGCAAGTTGAGACTTCTTCTTTTAGAAACTTTATCGTGTGGTATGTAAAACATAATATATTATGATTGCAGTTCTAGTAGTATTATTACATTCAGATGCATACACACTTTCCAAAGCTTTAGTGTGGACTTTGCCTTTATTCTTGAATCTTGATCGCTACAATGCACAAGGAACTTTTCAAATCAAACACCGTGGATAATGTTTTAGTGTGTTTTGTCCCACATACACCATGAAACTTCTCCAAGGGACCATGATTATCCATTATTTGATTGCTTTTAATAAAGCACTTTTAACTTTGAAATTTTCTTGTGGTAAATACCAAAAATAGAGAATTCACACTCTTGTATGGATAATACCAATCAATTCATTTAACACATTTTCAACTTTAGAGTTTATAGGTTCATGATCTTTTGAAGGGAATATTTAATTTGATCCAAAATCCTAACAATAGGAAAAATTAGTATTAATTTTAGGATGATTTTTAGCTGACTCAAACTCACACATGACCCTAAGTAAAGCAGAGTGTAGGTTACCATGTCAACACCATGATGTCATCACTTTTGCAGTTTTATTGGGTTTATCAAAAAAAATATGATAGAATTGTAATCCCTTTCAATATCATCACCCTTGTGATTGCCTCTAGCACTGCGTCCCTTAAAAACTTATGATACCCCATCATTGCATCTCATCTTCACCAACAACCAGTTCACTGCCAATTTCATCATGTCATCACACCATAGAGCATTGTTTGTAGGAATAATTCATGTTCCCACGATACTTTATATTTAATAATTCAATAAGAATATTTTAAATATATTTTATAAAAATGTATTATTTTAATTTTGACAAAAATATTTTATATATTTAAAATATATTTAAATTTTTTAATTATATATATGGTGTCGTCATGTTTGTTCTTGAAATATTATGTATAGTTAGTCTGATCTATTATTAATAATCTTAATCTTTCAATTAATACTTATTAAATAGAGAGAGAGAGGGGTGGTATTACCAAATTCCTCCATATAAAAATTTATATATGTGTCGTAGCATGTTTATTTTTTAAAAAAATTGTATACGTTTGAGCACTCATGTTAATCTTCTAATTAAAATTTTATTTTTAAGCAATTTAAGGTTTTAACTAATCTTTTATAAATCTCCCAATTAAAACTAGTTTAATTAATAATTTTTTATAATAATAATAATAATAATAATAATATTTAATTGATATTTAATGACAACTAAATATGGTTCATTTTTTTTGTCATGAGTTATATTTTAATTAAAAGTAAAATATTTTACGCTAAGTCAAAACAAACTTCTTTCAATTAACGGCTAACTTCAATGTTTTACACTAAATTTTTTTTAAAGTTGTATTTTTACTGTTAAATATTTTACCCTTTAATATAAGGATTTATATCCTTAATTTTATAAATAATATGATAGTAATCATTCTTACTAAATATAATTGAAAATTGATTACAATGTATGCACCGCTTGGTAGAATACATGGCGTGGAGATAAAAAAAAAAAAAGCAATCACTCATATTAAACATAATTGAAAATTAACTATAAGGTGTTCACCGCTTAGTAGGATATATGGTTGACTACAAGGTATGCACCGCTTAAAAAGATACATGGTGGGGAGATTAAGAAAAGAAAAGAAAAACTAGATAATAGTCACTCCTAGTAAATATAATTGAAAATTGACTATAAGGTATGCACCGCTTTGTAGAATACATGGCGTGGAGATAAAAAAAAAAAAAAAGACAGCAATCACTCATATTAAACTTAATTGAAAATTGACTATAAGGTGTGCACCGCTTAGTAGGATACATGATTGACTATAAGGTATGCACCACTTAATAGGATACATGGTGGAAAGATTAAGAAAAGAAAAAAAAACTAGATAATAATCACTCCTATTAAACATAATTGAAAATGGACTATAAAGTCTGCATCTTAGCAAGATACATGGTGCGAGAACATATAGTAGCATGTTGATCATTAATTAGTATTTGTGGAGACGGCACTGCAGTGTTCATAGGAGTATGTGCCTTTCTTTTGAAATAGTGGTCATACACTGATTTCTTTATGGAATAACTCACATTCTCTCTTAATGTGTATAAATTTTTATTTAATAGTGTATATATATTTTTTAATAATTGTATTTTTCTTACACTTAATTTTTCATTAAAAAAAACTAACAAAAATTGTATACATTTTTGTTCATAATTATAGTATGTTTTTGTTTATATTTGTATACGTTTTTTAAAGTGGGTGCATCATATCTTAGGGTCATCTGGGTGCACAGTATAATTAGTCTAAAAGGTAAATGGATGTACAAAAATAAGTTTGTTGTGAAATATTTTATATGGGCATTACTCCTTATATCATTAGAATATGAAGAGAGTTTATTTACCATTGTATCATTTCTCATCTCTATATAAAGAGTGAGAATATCAGTGTTTTATATACATTCATACCGTTAATGAAACCTCTCACCTTACTTCCCTATTCTTCTCTTCTTCTTTATTATTATTATCAAATAGTTTACAACAAAGTTGAAATAAATATTCCTTCAATTTTAAAATACTGGGTAATTTTAGAGTACACCGGGTGCAGCGTAGAACTGTTAAATGAAACGAGCTACTCGAAAGTTTGACTAGGCTCGGCTCATTAAAGCTCGAGGTTGAGCCGAGCTCAGCTAGATTTGACAAGGCTCGATTATTTTAATAATAATTATAATTAATAATAATATAATAAATATAAGTATATTTATTAAAACTCGGCTCGATAAGCTTGATAAACTCGACTCGATTGGCTTAGCGAGCGAAACCGAGCTCGACTCTGCTCGAAAACTACTCCAGTCGAGCTAGAGCTTGAGCATGCATTACTCGAGTTCGCTCGACTCAAATAACAACTCTAGCGGTGCACCTAGAATTTATAGGTGTAAATTAAGGATTAGTGGGTAGTTGTTTATTTTAAAATTTTGTTATTTAATTTTGTTTAATGGTGAAAATTAAATAAAAACTTAATCTAATGATTAAGATCGTTCAGATGCACTGGTGCACCAAGTGCACCTCAGTTTAACTTTAAATACTTGATGTTTTAGTAAAGAATATCATTAATTTTATAACCGCATCCGGCAACGAATAGATAGAGGTACATTTCCAGATTTAACCGAAAAAATTAAATTATACTCCCTCCGTCCCAGACTCGATGTCTGCGACACTGTAGACACAGAGTTTAAGAAAAGTTGACTTTTTAGGAGTATTGTGGTATTTTTAGGTATTAAATAAATTATAAAGTATGTTATGTGTGTTAGGTAGGTGTGGTAAAGTTGTAATTAAGATAAACTTTTAGGGGTGGTGATTGATGTGATATTTTCTTTTTTGGTATAAGACAATTAGTTTGGGACGGATGAAAATGGAAAGTAAGACAACGACGGAGAGAGTATATATTTTTAATTATATTTTATAAAATTACCATTCATAAACATGTATAAACACCTAAATTATTATTTAAATTTAAAATATTATTTAAAATCAAAATAAAATTAAATAAAAATATTTATAATTCATAATTTATACCTAAGACATAGTTTATAATATATTCAATTTAATATTATAGTTCATAATTTAATCTATAAAATGTAAATATTATGTTTTAAAAGTAAAAAAAAGTAACAATAAAATATCATAAGAGTAAAAATTAAAAACAAAAAACTTAAAAATACTAAAATTGGTTGGATTGGTTGAATCGATCCAACCCTGTTCAACCCCAAAAATCAGTTTTTGGGATTTTTCAGATTAGGATCTTGACTCCCAATGCAATCAGTTGAATCGGCCGCTTTGATTTTGAAAACATTGAATATTACATTTTAAATTACTTGATATTTTAGGAATTTAAATATATAATATCAAGATATTCGAATATTGTCTTTAATCAATGTAAAGAAATATAAATTATTTTATATTATTACTGCACGTTAAAAAATAATACTAGATTGAATAATACATTTCAAATTACTTGATATTTCAGATTGGACCAGATTGAACTGGTCAAAACCGAAAATATCAATCCAACTAATTATGTAATTTTTTTTCATTTTTTAAAAATTTTTAAATTTTATAATTTTTATAATGTTTCCCTTCTACTTTTTAATATTTTAGAACATAATATTTAAATTTTGATAAAACTATGAATTATAAAATTAAATGGCATGTTATAAACTATGTATAAAGTACAAATTATGAATTATAAATATTTTTATTTAAATTAATTTTTAATATATATATATTATAAATGGTGATTCTATAAAATGTAATTGAGAAATAATCTTAGCCATATGGAATAATATAATTTTTTTTTATGAAAATACTTGAAAAATAATTTATAACTATATTTATTATTTATTATTATATTTAATTAGTAAAAATTTTTAATTCAAAATTATAAATAAAATCAATTTCTTTTTAAGTTAACATTTTTAATTTTTTTATATAGATTTTATTTAAATAATAAAAAAATCATGAAAAGATAGGAATTGCTATTAAATTTTAAATTTTGTTACTAATAATCACTCTATCCAAATTTAACTTGTGTCATTTCATTCTTTTAAGAGTTGGTTTCTTGTGTCCTCATGTGCATAAGGTGTGTAAGAGTGCAACATTTATTCTAAAGGGTATACACTTTAATTAATAAGGGTACAACATTTTGTTTTAAATAATATACACTTTCATTAATTTTTTTTCAAAAAATAAAGAGTACACGTCCTTATACTAAAGAGTATATCATTTAATACTAAAATATGGATGCACGGTGTCCCCGAACACACGAGTTTTAGCCTTCTTTTAATGTTAAATCACAACTCTATTTTAAGAAATTCATTTTACAGGAAATTCTCTTATTATTATTTATATATGGATATATAGATATAGTTGTATAGTATATTAACTACATATTAATAATTTTAATTATTTTATCTTCTATTATATCTATACTATGAATTTATCGGATTTAATTATATGTTTATGGAAATTAAATCGGTTGTCATGAAATTATAATTAATTTAATATTAAAATACACTGTATTATAATTAAAATTAAGAAGACCAAAAAAAGGAAACATAAGGCATTAGAAATAATTTTGGGAGTTGAATAATTAAAAAATAAGAGTGTAAATTAATTTTTTTTTAATAAATCAAATAGAAAAATATACTGAGGGGACAAACTATTACTTGTCCATTCATTTTATCTGACTACAATGCATGCACTGCTTAGTGGAATGAGTGAGAGTGATTTTGCGTTGAAAACTTAGGGGGTGCGGAAATGGATAGCATATCAGTGTTGACATTTAAGTAGTACTATATAAGTAAAGATGGAAATGCAATGCTTATGGGAGAATGTGCATTTGTTTTGAAATGATGGTCACTAGTCATTACTCAGTGCATAGTTGGGAGTGCTTACTGTGCATGGTTGGGAGTGCTTACTCTACTTCAGTGCATAGTCTTGATGATAATGCATAGTCCATTCAAGAATGGTATGCATGATGATATGGAGTTGAACATGATTGCACCCATAATATATAAATATCAGCTTTATTGGAAAAAATGTCTTTCTCTCTCCATGGTTAATGGCCAAACCATCTTGAGAATTGGTCCATATTCTCTCATTTGCATGTCAAACCAGCTTAGAAGGTTGCCTTTAAATAAAAAATAATATTTTTTTATCCAACGACTTGAATTCAATGTAGATTGATCCAACGGTCGATTTTATTTGTGTCATGTTTGAGCCTGGGTCAGCTAAGTAAGACTCTTAATTTTATATCTAATACTCCTTTTATCCCATAATAAACTTTATGATTCTCGATTCATATGTTTTACAATAATTTTCACTACCTAAAAAAGAAACAGGTAATTCTTAGCTGACCTGGGCTCACACATGACCCAGGTCAACCCAAGTTCCTAGTCAATCAACGCTGATGTCATCAATGGCAGCTTTATTGTGTTTCCCAACATAATGCTAGATATTTCTGATTTCATTTGATTTAATCTGCACCACTCTGATGACATTTTTTGACAATTGCACCGCATTACTTTTTCTCATCACCGTAGACTCAATGCCTTGTGAGATCATATCCGCATCGCAAATTCCAATGTCTATTCTCGCCCTTTGCACTGCGCACCAGCTCCGCCTCCATGTAAGAATCCTCATCACCACATAGCCTACAGCACTGCACTCAGTACGATCCTATCTCACCCCACTAATATTTCCTTTCCCGCAACCCCCTATAGTATATATTCCTTAATACACTTTTCACTTATCTTACAAGCCACCTCAGTCCAATAAAAATCCATCAACACATCCTCCAATTTTAACCATTAATTATATTCTGAAGGTTGATTAAAGTCCCTTCCACACCATCCCTACCCATTAACCAATTCGTTTCCATATTTTACCCAAGTTTAACTTGTTTCATATAGTAAATAAAACGTTCATTTATCTTATTTCACCAGATCATTTATCTTACAAGTGGTGAACTGACAGTTTACTTCTGTTATGGCATATCCGATCTAGCATGTTACAACCTTCACAATAATTTTGTTATTAATTACTTTATATTTTGCAGCGGCGGTTTTGTGCGTGCCATCATTTAGGTTAATTACCATTTTCCCAGACATTATTAATTTTTATAATGACAAATTTATGTGCTCTATCACTCCAGACATTGCTATCCCATCCATATGGATTTATGTATGATATGTTTTTAATTACAAAGTCAAAAAGTTCAACAAATGAAGACGATTTGTAATGTTTAAAAGTCCAACAAATGAAGACGATTTCAAATTCTAAGTCACGCATGCAGCTGTGTAGGCTGTAATAAAAAAAATTACCAATCATATTCTAGTTATATAAACAGTAACTTGCAATTACTTAGAAGAGTTCCAATCCTCAAAATTTGAAGTACAATCCACAGTAAGTCACATTGAAATGTAAATCATCAATACATCACATCATCATTGCATCATAAAAAGCAATAGGCAGTTTGTAATACAAGTGTTAGAGGCTTTAGTCTTCGCATACCACGCCATTGTACCATATCCATTGTCACCACTTTAGACAAAAATGTTATCGTCGTTTTCATTGTTACTAAGGTACTCGTTGGGTTGTTCAGACCCAGAAATCACATCGCGAACCTCCATCATATGCTGGCAATTTGATTTATAATGCCCAACTTCTCTGCATACACCACAACGCCTCGTTTTTCCCTTATTATGTTTTGACTCACCCTGTGTGCCCTTTGTCCTAACAATAACAGGGTCTTTCACCACAGTTTTGATTGGCATTTCCGGACATTCGACCTCTTGGTCTGCGACGCTATCTTGATCCAAACTTCCTCTCTTTGCCTGTAAGTTGTTTAACACTGATTAAGTCCATCTATGGATGTCCGGTACAGAGCCTCAGAACTGGACCCAATGTTGCATAGATGGTACATCTTGGCGTGCAGTGATCCAAACATCAGATCATTCGGATTGGCTGATAACTCACCAAGATTCATGGATACCTCATTGCATATATTTCTCCATCTTTTGTGAAGCATTTCTTTCGGAATACAGGACATATTAGAAGCTTTCATCGCACAAAAGATGTGACTATAGGGCAAGTAATGTTGAGAGTGGAATTTCACGCATTATAGGTCTCACATTACACCACTTTTGTTAGAATATGACCATATTTTTGTGTAAGATTGTATATTTTTCATATCTTGCATAATTAAGATGCTACTAAGGTGTTTTGTTGAGTTTTAGGTGGAAATATGATCAAAAGTGCAAAGTTGGAGAAAAGGTTCAATTTATGCAATGATGTTGAAACGCACGTCCAACTTTTGCAATCTTTCTGTATTCTTTTGGAGCTCAAAATTGTCCATGTCATATATGGTTGGAAAGACATAGAATAGAGGATCGTTTTGACGTAAAGAACACCCCAATTGGATTCCAAACGAGAAAGTTATGATCAAAGTGCCAACGTCGCGCATGCTGTACCGAGCAGCCATTTTGCATGACTTTTTACATATTCAAATGTTGAAGTTTCTGAGAGTTCTTTATATTGATAGAAAGCCAAGGAAGATAGGAATGTGTGAGCGCAAAAATCACTCAATTCGGAATTTGTATGAAGAAGTTATGCTCAAAACGGTGAAGTCGCGCAGTGCAGTCTTCGCAGCTCGGGAGGTCGCTCGGCTCGAGCGGGAACTACGTTTTGTGAATTTCCAGCCGAGCTGGGTTCCCACAGAGCCTACACGACATCCCCGTTCTATACATATGCTGCTCGGCTGGTTTGGGGGCTGCTCGGCCATGAGCTCGGCTCGAGCAAGGTGCCGAGCTGCCCAAAATCGGGCCCAGACGAGACCTGTTCGATGCAGCAGTGTATATATACCCTCAAATCGCGATTCTGAAGCAGTTTCGTCGCGAAAACAGCCCTGCATCCATCTTAGAAACAATTAGGGAGATCGAGACGTCAATCGGAGAGAGCCCAGCCATAAACCATCATCAATCCACACTCCTTTCACACCCATATCAGATTACAATCTGATTTAATCCTCCATCCAATTCCACAAGGGTTTCAAGTGCTAATTAAGGGAAAATCAAGCAATTGAAGAGACGGAGAAGGAACGTGAGATTGCTCCTACACTAGGGTTCACCATTCCTATCTATTCCTTTCTATTACTTTGATTATTGTTATGAATTGCTTAGCCATGAGGATTGCTTGTAATATCATGGGCTAATTTCCTATACAGTTCTAGGGTTTGATGGATTGATTTAATTGATTTGGGGATTTAGACCAAAGATTAGGATTTTATGCAGTTGAGCTTTTGATTCAACTAATTTTATTAAGATATGTTTTTCTGCTTCGTAACGTCTTCATAATATATTCATGACATCCGCTATAATGCTTGGATTATTGTGTTAGCTTGTGTGCGTTCATGATTGGTATTGTCTATCTGTTAGGGATTAGAGTAGCTCCGCTATAAGTACTTTAATTTCATGAACTGGTATGTCAAATGCTTGATTAGTTTAGTGGAACAATACAATTAGACAATCAAGTAGGAAGTGAATAGAACCTTGTAGTAATTCCAGAAAATATCTTGTTAGTCGAACTTGTCATCCGGAGGTATTGTTGTTCGCTGGATTAGTATCTAGGAATAAGGTTTGGTAATATTTGCGCACCTTAGGATTTAAATCAGATTATACTGTTAGCTTAGAATCGAATCATATTCGGTGGGATAACAGGGATATGTGGTGTATTTTCAGTGAAACTGCATGAATGAGCAATCGTAAGTTTAATAACCCAAATTAATTGGTCAATACCTGATACCTTAGAACTGTTTGTCATCTCTTGATTAGAAACTTGCTTTTATTTTTCCTTGCTTTTAATTAATTCAGTTATTTAATATTTCGTTATTTAGATTAATTCACAACAAAACATTGGAAATTGGTTACTCAATTCTGTTTAATTAGTAATTTATAGAATAAATAAATAATTAGCTGTCTTAGCGGGATCGATAATTTAACTTGGGTACTTGCTGCTACAATTGACATCCTTATACTTGAGGATTAAATTATAGTGCGTAGAAAAAGCCTATCAAGTAATAAGACTCAAACATCTGACATGTACATTTGAATATTTTAATTAATTCATCTATCGTCACCATAGTTATTGTACCATCTCTACCCCCATATTCACAGAGTTCAAACTTCTTTACACCATTCTCAGTAATAATACTAAAAGGTGTGGGCTTTCATTCGTTTTCAATCTCATCACTACCTGCATAATCAATGTCAGTCAAACCCTAACACGTGGGTTCAAAATACATATCAAACAATTGTACAAGTATACAGAGTTTGCTAACCTTCAAGAACATTATTGTCGTATAGAATCCTAGAGCAGAATTTCCCAGGCCCCTTAGGTGAGTCCGCTGCACAACTTATTTTTGGCTGTCCACGAACTCTTGACGAAGAGTGTTTTTCCTCATCCGTATTATTCCTAGCCAACATTGTTTCACAAATTGGTATAGACTTAGATCGCTCTGCAAAAATATCTTCATGTACGAATGTGCACTCTCACATCTCTGGCTCGTAGTCATTCCTGCTAAGAACACATTACTGAAATATGGTTCTGCCCACTTATCCTTTATAGCATGCATATCAGTGATAAATTCATTTCCTGATAATCCGAAATTGCGAACCATTTTCTCCCAGCAATCTTCAAACTTCTCTTCCGAATGTCTATGCAGCTTGCACCTCTTCAGCGCCAATAAAAATTCTGATCCCGTCGAAACGGTTCAAGCATTTCGCATCAAGTGCCAAGAATAAAGCATGTGTCTCGTTTGTGGAATCACCACTGACAGAGAGACCCCGATTGCACTATCACCATCACTTATCACCGATAACGGGTTTTCCCACCCATTGCATGAATAAAAACCTAAAATATCTAGTTGTACGATTCAGTTATCTCCTCGCTTACCAGTCCACAGCCAAAAACACTTTTATTGTAATGAATGTTAACCCCGACTATTTGAACAAAAGGCATTTTAAAACGATTGGTCTTGTACATTGAATCAACAACAATCACATCACCAAAAACACTGTAGTCGAACTGAGATCTGGAATCAGCCAGAAAATACAACTTAATCTGTTATCACTGTCCACGGCGTACCTCACATAGAGCCCCCTGTCATTCTCCACCAATGCTGCAAAATAGGCAATTGTAGACTCCGCGTCAGTGTCAAGCTGCTGTGTTCTTTGGTTATCCGATCCTAAAAAATTATACAAGTCCTTCACTATGAAACCTACACCCTGGAATCCGCCATGAGCTTCCGCCATGAGTTGTTACCAAAAAGTCCATGATTTTGTAAGTTCTGATTCCAGAATCCTTCATTGTTCGTATCTCTATAGCATGTCCATCCTCTATCTTTCTATGGGAGGGAAAGAAATGTATCTGATCTGGTTTTGCAAGTGGGTGGGAGTGACCTGGTACAAATGCATAGACCTCATATGCATCATCTCTCTTAAGTTTTCTAACACCTAATATTGCTAGGCATTTACACCTAGAAGACAGCCTATATGTTATTCTCTTATCCACGGGTAATGGACTATTAACTGATCTTACCCCCTCGCGAGAGCACACCCATCTTCGTCGTGATATCATCCTAGTTCCCTTGTAACTATCTGTTCCTCGGCGCCTGATTCTGAATCCCGTATAGATTACATATGCATAGTAGAAGGACTCCGCATCACCGATGTTTCGAAAGCATTTTCCAAGCAAACATGCAGTTGACCACGTCGCCGGATCCTTATCTTTCAGTTCACCGGCGTCTGCCAAGTACTTGGTAATTCGGAGTGCTGATATCTGTTCAATACTGGGATCATCACCTGGGTTATCTGATCCACTCCCTTGTCTTGCGTCCATGGACAGTGCTTCATCGGGAACTACGTTTTGTGAATTTCCAGCCAAGATGGGGTCCCACGGAGCCTACACGACATCCCCGTTCTATCCATATGCTGCTCGGCTGGTTTGGGGGCCGCTCGGCCATGAGCTCGGCTCGAGCAAGGTGCCGAGCTGCCTAAAATCGGGCCCAGACGAGACCTGTTCGATGCAGCAGTGTATATATACCCTCAAATCGCGATTCTGAAGCAGTTTCGTCGCGAAAACAACCCTGCATCCATCTTAGAAACAATTAGGGAGATCGAGACGTCAATCGGAGAGAGCCCAGCCATAAACCATCATCAATCCACACTCCTTTCACACCCATATCAGATTACAATCTGATTTCATCCTCCATCCAATTCCACAAGGGTTTCAAGTGCTAATTAAGGGAAAATCAAGCAATTGAAGAGACGGAGAAGGAACGTGAGATTGCTCCTACACTAGGGTTCACCATTCCTATCTATTCCTTTCTATTACTTTGATTATTGTTATGAATTGCTTAGCCATGAGGATTGCTTGTAATCTCATGGGCTAATTTCCTATACAGTTCTAGGGTTTGATGGATTGATTTAATTGATTTGGGAATTTAGACCAAAGATTAGGATTTTATGCAGTTGAGCTTTTGATTCTACTTATTTTATTAAGATATGCTTTTCTGCTTCGTAACGTCTTCATAATATATTCATGACATCCGCTATAATACTTGGATTATTGTGTGAGCTTGTGTGCGTTCATGATTGGTATTGTCTATCTGTTAGGGATTAGAGTAGCTCCGCTATAAGCACTTTAATTTCATGAACTGGTATGTCAAATGCTTGATTAGTTTAGTGGAACAATGCAATTAGACAATCAAGTAGGAAGTGAATAGAACCTTGTAGTAATTCCAGAAAATATCTTGTTAGTCGAACTTGCCATCCGGAGGTATTGTTGTTCACTGGATTAGTATCTAGGAATAAGGTTTGGTAATATTTGCGCACCTTAGGATTTAAATCAGATTATACTGTTAGCTTAGAATCGAATCATATTCGGTGGGATAACAGGGATATGTGGTGTATTTTCAGTGAAACTGCATGAATGAGCAATCGTAAGTTTAATAACCCAAATTAATTGGTCAATACCTGATACCTTAGAACTGTTTGTCATCTCTTGATTAGAAACTTGTTTTTATTTTTCCTTGCTTTTAATTAATTCAGTTATTTAATATTTCGTTATTTAGATTAATTCACAACAAAACATTGGAAATTGGTTACTCAATTCTGATTAATTAGTAATTTATAGAATAAATAAATAATTAGCTGTCTTAGCGGGATCGATAATTTAACTTGGGTACTTGCTGCTACAATTGACATCCTTATACTTGAGGATTAAATTATAGTGCGTAGAAAAAGCCTATCAAGTAACAAGACTCAAACATCTGACATGTACATTTGAATATTTTAATTAATTCATCTATCGTCACCATAGTTATTGTACCATCTCTACCCCCATATTCACAGAGTTCAAACTTCTTTACACCATTCTCAGTAATAATACTAAAAGGTGTGTGCTTTCATTCGTTTTCAATCTCATCACTACCTGCATAATCAATGTCAGTCAAACCCTAACACGTGGGTTCTAAATACATATCAAACAATTGTACAAGTATACAGAGATTGCTAACCTTCAAGAACATTATTGTCGTATAGAATCCTAGAGCAGAATTTCCCAGGCCCCTTAGGTGAGTCCGCTGCACAACTTCTTTTTGGCTGTCCACGAACTCTTGACGAAGAGTGTTTTTCCTCATCCGTATTATTCCTAGCCAACATTGTTTCACAAATTGGTATAGACTTAGATCGCTCTGCAAAAATATCTTCATGTACGAATGTGCACTCTCACATCTCTGGCTCTTGGTCATTCCTGCTAAGAACACATTACTGAAATATGGTTCTGCCCACTTATCCTTTATAGCATGCATATCAGTGATAAATTCATTTCCTGATAATCCGAAATTGCGGACCATTTTCTCCCAGCAATCTTCAAACTTCTCTTCCGAATGTCTATGCAGCTTGCACCTCTTCAGCGCCGATAAAAATTCTGATCCTGTCGAAACGGTTCAAGCATTTCGCATCAAGTGCCAAGAATAAAGCCTGTGTCTCGTTTGTGGAATCACCACTGACAGAGAGACCCCGATTGCACTATCACCATCACTTATCACCGATAATGGGTTTTCCCACCCATTGCATGAATAAAAACCTAAAATATCCAGTTGTACGATTCAGTTATCTCCTCGCTTACCAGTCCACAGCCAAAAACACTTTTATTGTAATGAATGTTAACCCCGACTATTTGAACAAAAGGCATTTTAAAACGATTGGTCTTGTACATTGAATCAACAACAATCACATCACCAAAAACACTGTAGTCGAACTGAGATCTGGAATCAGCCAGAAAATACAACTTAATCTGTTATCACTGTCCATGGCGTACCTCACATAGAGCCCCCTGTCATTCTCCACCAATGCTGCAAAATAGGCAATTGTAGACTCCGCGTCAGTGTCAAGCTGCTGTGTTCTTTGGTTATCCGATCCTAAAAAATTATACAAGTCCTTCACTATGAAACCTACACCCTGGAATCCGCCATGAGCTTCCGCCATGAGTTGTTACCAAAAAGTCCATGATTTTGTAAGTTCTGATTCCAGAATCCTTCATTGTTCGTATCTCTATAGCATGTCCATCCTCTATCTCTCTATGGGAGGGAAAGAAATGTATCTGATCTGGTTTTGCAAGTGGGTTGGAGTGACCTGGTACAAATGCATAGACCTCATATGCATCATCTCTCTTAAGTTTTCTAACACCTAATATTGCTAGGAATTTACACCTAGAAGACAGCCTATATGTTATTCTCTTATCCATGGGTAATGGACTCTTAACTGATCTTACCCCCTCGCGAGAACACACCCATCTTCGTCGTGATATCATCCTAGTTCCCATGTAACTATCTGTTCCTCGGCGCCTGATTCTGAATCCCGTATAGATTACATATGCATAGTAGAAGGACTCCGCATCACCGATGTTTCGAAAGCATTTTCCAAGCAAACATGCAGTTGACCACGTCGCCGGATCCTTATCGTTCAGGTCACCGGCGTCTACCAAGTACTTGGTAATTCGGAGTGCTGATATCTGTTCAATACTGGGATCATCACCTGGGTTATCTGATCCACTCCCTTGTCTTGCGTCCATGGACAGTGCTTCATCGGGAACTACGTTTTTTGAATTTCCAGCCGAGCTGGGGTCCCACGGAGCCTACACGACATCCCCGTTCTATCCATATGCTGCTCGGCTGGTTTGGGGGCCGCTCGGCCATGAGCTTGGCTCGAGCAAGGTGCCGAGCTGCCTAAAATCGGGCCCAGACGAGACCTGTTCGATGCAGCAGTGTATATATACCCTCAAATCGCGATTCTGAAGCAGTTTCGTCGCGAAAACAGCCCTGCATCCATCTTAGAAACAATTAGGGAGATCGAGACGTCAATCGGAGAGAGCCCAGCCATAAACCATCATCAATCCACACTCCTTTCACACCCATATCAGATTACAATCTGATTTCATCCTCCATCCAATTCCACAAGGGTTTCAAGTGCTAATTAAGGGAAATTCAAGCAATTGAAGAGACGGAGAAGGAACGTGAGATTGCTCCTACACTAGGGTTCACCATTCCTATCTATTCCTTTCTATTACTTTGATTATTGTTATGAATTGCTTAGCCATGAGGATTGCTTGTAATCTCATGGGCTAATTTCCTATACAGTTCTAGGGTTTGATGGATTGATTTAATTGATTTGGGGATTTAGACCAAAGATTAGGATTTTATGCAGTTGAGCTTTTGATTCTACTTATTTTATTAAGATATGCTTTTCTGCTTCGTAACGTCTTCATAATATATTCATGACATCCGCTATAGTGCTTGGATTATTGTGTTAGCTTGTGTGCGTTCATGATTGGTATTGTCTATCTGTTAGGGATTAGAGTAGCTCCGCTATAAGCACTTTAATTTCATGAACTGGTATGTCAAATGCTTGATTAGTTTAGTGGAACAATGCAATTAGACAATCAAGTAGGAAGTGAATAGAACCTTGTAGTAATTCCAGAAAATATCTTGTTAGTCGAACTTGCCATCCGGAGGTATTGTTGTTCGCTGGATTAGTATCTAGGAATAAGGTTTGGTAATATTTGCGCACCTTAGGATTTAAATCAGATTATACTGTTAGCTTAGAATCGAATCATATTCGGTGGGATAACAGGGATATGTGGTGTATTTTCAGTGAAACTGCATGAATGAGCAATCGTAAGTTTAATAGCCCAAAGTAATTGGTCAATACCTGATACCTTAGAACTGTTTGTCATCTCTTGATTAGAAACTTGCTTTTATTTTTCCTTGCTTTTAATTAATTCAGTTATTTAATATTTCGTTATTTAGATTAATTCACAACAAAACATTGGAAATTGGTTACTCAATTCTGATTAATTAGTAATTTATAGAATAAATAAATAATTAGCTGTCTTAGCGGGATCGATAATTTAACTTGGGTACTTGCTGCTACAATTGACATCCTTATACTTGAGGATTAAATTATAGTGCGTAGAAAAAGCCTATCAAGTAACAAGACTCAAACATCTGACATGTACATTTGAATATTTTAATTAATTCATCTATCGTCACCATAGTTATTGTACCATCTCTACCCCCATATTCACAGAGTTCAAACTTCTTTACACCATTCTCAGTAATAATACTAAAAGTTGTGTGCTTTCATTCGTTTTCAATCTCATCACTACCTGCATAATCAATGTCAGTCAAACCCTAACACGTGGGTTCAAAATACATATCAAACAATTGTACAAGTATACAGAGTTTGCTAACCTTCAAGAACATTATTGTCGTATAGAATCCTAGAGCAGAATTTCCCAGGCCCCTTAGGTGAGTCCGCTGCACAACTTATTTTTGGCTGTCCACGAACTCTTGTCGAAGAGTGTTTTTCCTCATCCGTATTATTCCTAGCCAACATTGTTTCAAAAATTGGTATAGACTTAGATCGCTCTGCAAAAATATCTTCATGTACGAATGTGCACTCTCACATCTCTGGCTCTTGGTCATTCCTGCTAAGAACACATTACTGAAATATGGTTCTGCCCACTTATCCTTTATAGCATGCATATCAGTGATAAATTCATTTCCTGATAATCCGAAATTGCGGACCGTTTTCTCCCAGCAATCTTCAAACTTCTCTTCCGGATGTCTATGCAGCTTGCACCTCTTCAGCGCCGATAAAAATTCTAATCCCGTCGAAACGGTTCAAGCATTTCGCATCAAGTGCCAAGAATAAAGCCTGTGTCTCGTTTGTGGAATCACCACTGACAGAGAGACCCCGATTGCACTATCACCATCACTTATCACCGATAACGGGTTTTCCCACCCATTGCATGAATAAAAACCTAAAATATCCAGTTGTACGATTCAGTTATCTCCTCGCATACCAGTCCACAGCCAAAAACACTTTTATTGTAATGAATGTTAACCCCGACTATTTGAACAAAAGGCATTTTAAAATGATTGGTCTTGTACATTGAATCAACAACAATCACATTACCAAAAACACTGTAGTCGAACTGAGATCTGGAATCAGCCAGAAAATACAACTTAATCTGTTATCACTGTCCACGGCGTACCTCACATAGAGCCCCCTGTCATTCTCCACCAATGCTGCAAAATAGGCAATTGTAGACTCCGCGTCAGTGTCAAGCTGCTGTGTTCTTTGGTTATCCGATCCTAAAAAATTATACAAGTCCTTCACTATGAAACCTACACCCTGGAATCCGCCATGAGCTTCCGCCATGAGTTGTTACCAAAAAGTCCATGATTTTGTAAGTTCTGATTCCAGAATCCTTCATTGTTCGTATCTCTATAGCATGTCCATCCTCTATCTTTCTATGGGAGGGAAAGAAATGTATCTGATCTGGTTTTGCAAGTGGATGGGAGTGACCTGGTACAAATGCATAGACCTCATATGCATCATCTCTCTTAAGTTTTCTAACACCTAATATTGCTAGGCATTTACACCTAGAAGACAGCCTATATGTTATTCTCTTATCCATGGGTAATGGACACTTAACTGATCTTACCCCCTCGCGAGAACACACCCATCTTTGTAGTGATATCATCCTAGTTCCCTTGTAACTATCTATTCCTCGGCGCCTGATTCTGAATCCCGTATAGATTACATATGCATAGTAGAAGGACTCCGCATCACCGATGTTTCGAAAGCATTTTCCAAGCAAACATGCAGTTGACCACGTCGCCGAATCCTTATCGTTCAGTTCACCGGCGTCTACCAAGTACTTGGTAATTCGGAGTGCTGATATCTGTTCAATACTGGGATCATCACCTGGGTTATATGATCCACTCCCTTGTCTTGCGTCCATGGACAGTGCTTCATCGGGAACTACGTTTTGTGAATTTCTAGCCGAGCTGGGGTCCCACGGAGCCTACACGACATCCCCGTTCTATCCATATGCTGCTCGGCTGGTTTGGGGGCCGCTCGGCCATGAGCTCGGCTCGAGCAAGGTGCCGAGCTGCCCAAAATCGGGCCCAGACGAGACCTGTTCGATGCAGCAGTGTATATATACCCTCAAATCACGATTCTGAAGCAGTTTCGTCGCGAAAACAGCCCTGCATCCATCTTAGAAACATTTAGGGAGATCGAGACGTCAATCGGAGAGAGCCCAGCCATAAACCATCATCAATCCACACTCCTTTCACACCCATATCAGATTACAATCTGATTTCATCCTCCATCCAATTCCACAAGGGTTTCAAGTGCTAATTAAGGGAAAATCAAGCAATTGAAGAGACGGAGAAGGAACGTGAGATTGCTCCTACACTAGGGTTCACCATTCCTATCTATTCCTTTCTATTACTTTGATTATTGTTATGAATTGCTTAGCCATGAGGATTGCTTGTAATCTCATGGGCTAATTTCCTATACAGTTCTAGGGTTTGATGGATTGATTTAATTGATTTGGGGATTTAGACCAAAGATTAGGATTTTATGCAGTTAAGCTTTTGATTCTACTTATTTTATTAAGATATGCTTTTCTGCTTCGTAACGTCTTCATAATATATTCATGACATCCGCTATAATGCTTGGATTATTGTGTTAGCTTGTGTGCGTTCATGATTGGTATTGTCTATCTGTTAGGGATTAGAGTAGCTCCGCTATAAGCACTTTAATTTCATGAACTGGTATGTCAAATGCTTGATTAGTTTAGTGGAACAATGCAATTAGACAATCAAGTAGGAAGTGAATAGAACCTTGTAGTAATTCTAGAAAATATATTGTTAGTCGAACTTGCCATCCGGAGGTATTGTTGTTCGCTGGATTAGTATCTAGGAATAAGGTTTGGTAATATTTGTGCACCTTAGGATTTAAATCAGATTATACTTTTAGCTTAGAATCGAATCATATTCGGTGGGATAACAGGGATATGTGGTGTATTTTCAGTGAAACTGCATGAATGAGCAATCGTAAGTTTAATAACCCAAATTAATTGGTCAATACCTGATACCTTAGAACTGTTTGTCATCTCTTGATTAGAAACTTGCTTTTATTTTTCCTTGCTTTTAATTAATTCAGTTATTTAATATTTCGTTATTTAGATTAATTCACAACAAAACATTGGAAATTGGTAACTCAATTCTGATTAATTAGTAATTTATAGAATAAATAAATAATTAGCTGTCTTAGCGGGATCGATAATTTAACTTGGGTACTTGCTGCTACAATTGACATCCTTATACTTGAGGATTAAATTATAGTGCGTAGAAAAAGCCTATTAAGTAACAAGACTCAAACATCTGACATGTACATTTGAATATTTTAATTAATTCATCTATCGTCACCATAGTTATTGTACCATCTCTACCCCCATATTCACAGAGTTCAAACTTCTTTACACCATTCTCAGTAATAATACTAAAAGGTGTGTGCTTTCATTCGTTTTCAATCTCATCACTACCTGCATAATCAATGTCAGTCAAACCCTAACACGTGGGTTCAAAATACATATCAAACAATTGTACAAGTATACAGAGTTTGCTAACCTTCAAGAACATTATTGTCGTATAGAATCCTAGAGCAGAATTTCCCAGGCCCCTTAGGTGAGTCCGCTGCACAACTTCTTTTTGGCTGTCCACGAACTCTTGACGAAGAGTGTTTTTCCTCATCCGTATTATTCCTAGCCAATATTGTTTCACAAATTGGTATAGACTTAGATCGCTCTGCAAAAATATCTTCATGTACGAATGTGCACTCTCACATCTCTGGCTCTTGGTCATTCCTGCTAAGAACACATTACTGAAATATGGTTCTGCCCACTTATCCTTTATAGCATGCATATCAGTGATATATTCATTTCCTGATAATCCGAAATTGCGGACCATTTTCTCCCAGCAATCTTCAAACTTCTCTTCCGAATGTCTATGCAGCTTGCACCTCTTCAGCGCCGATAAAAATTCTGATCCCGTTGAAACGGTTCAAGCATTTCGCATCAAGTGCCAAGAATAAAGCCTGTGTCTCGTTTGTGGAATCACCACTGACAGAGAGACCCCGATTGTACTATCACCATCACTTATCACCGATAACGGGTTTTCCCACCCATTGCATGAATAAAAACCTAAAATATCCAGTTGTACGATTCAGTTATCTCCTCGCTTACCAGTCCACAGCCAAAAACACTTTTATTGTAATGAATGTTAACCCCGACTATTTGAACAAAAGGCATTTTAAAACGATTGGTCTTGTACATTGAATCAACAACAATCACATCACCAAAAACACTGTAGTCGAACTGAGATCTGGAATCAGCCAGAAAATACAACTTAATCTGTTATCACTGTCCACGGCGTACCTCACATAGAGCCCCCTGTCATTCTCCACCAATGCTGCAAAATAGGCAATTGTAGACTCCGCGTCAGTGTCAAGCTGCTGTGTTCTTTGGTTATCCGATCCTAAAAAATTATACAAGTCCTTCACTATGAAACCTACACCCTGGAATCCGCCATGAGCTTCCGCCATGAGTTGTTACCAAAAAGTCCATGATTTTGTAAGTTCTGATTCCAGAATCCTTCATTGTTCGTATCTCTATAGCATGTCCATCCTCTATCTTTCTATGGGAGGGAAAGAAATGTATCTGATCTGGTTTTGCAAGTGGGTGGGAGTGACCTGGTACAAATGCATAGACCTCATATGCATCATCTCTCTTAAGTTTTCTAACACCTAATATTGCTAGGCATTTACACCTAGAAGACAGCCTATATGTTATTCTCTTATCCACGGGTAATGGACTCTTAACTGATCTTACCCCCTCGCGAGACCACACCCATCTTCGTCGTGATATCATCCTAGTTCCCTTGTAACTATCTGTTCCTCGGCGCCTGATTCTGAATCCCGTATAGATTACATATGCATAGTAGAAGGACTCCGCATCACCGATGTTTCGAAAGCATTTTCCAAGCAAACATGCAGTTGACCACGTCGCCGGATCCTTATCGTTCAGTTCACCGGCGTCTACCAAGTACTTGGTAATTCAGAGTGCTGATATCTGTTCAATACTGGGATCATCACCTGGGTTATCTGATCCACTCCCTTGTCTTGCGTCCATGGACAGTGCTTCATCGGGAACTACGTTTTGTGAATTTCTAGCCGAGCTGGGGTCCCACGGAGCCTACACGACATCCCCGTTCTATCCATATGCTGCTCGGCTGGTTTGGGGGCCGCTCGGCCATGAGCTCGGCTCGAGCAAGGTGCCAAGCTGCCCAAAATCGGGCCCAGACGAGACCTGTTCGATGCAGCAGTGTATATATACCCTCAAATCGCGATTCTGAAGCAGTTTCGTCGCGAAAACAGCCCTGCATCCATCTTAGAAACAATTAGGGAGATCGAGACGTCAATCGGAGAGAGCCCAGCCATAAACCATCATCAATCCACACTCCTTTCACACCCATATCAGATTACAATCTGATTTCATTTGTGGTTCCTTGAAATATACCCAAATTCGCTCTCCAATGTTAGTGGGTGGTTCCTTGAAATATACCCAAATTCGCTCTCCAATGTTAGTGGGTGGTTGACTAACACTACAGACCTAGACAGTGCATAGATGGGGTTAGATCACCCTTGTTGCATTTGATAGTATCCATTCATCGATGTCATAAGCAAACCACCCATACATGCCAATCAGGGTCAACAAACGTGCTATTAGTATTTCAAAAGGCTGTATTAAAATCTAAAAAGAGCCAACCAGCACAACGTATTAGTATTTTTTTTCCTTAGTTTTTTCGGAAGTCCACAATATCAATGCAATTATTCCTAATTATATTTAATTTGTGAGTCAACAAACGTCTAATACAGTCATAATATTCCAAAACCTTATATTTAGTTTCTATTTGGGTGTTTAGGGTTACATTTTTCACTACACTTTTTAATATTCCAATTTTAGTATATAGAATGTTTGTTTACTTGTTACAATAATAGCATCATTATATATTATTTATAATTACATTGTAATATTCCAATAGAAACATGTAATATAACTTAGTGTCCAATTACTCTATCATATTCTGAACGCACACTGCTATGTCAGATGCAATATTATTTTTATTCAGATCAAAACTACTATGTAGTGTTTGGAAGAAGGTTACCCTTTTTATTTATTTTTTTTTCTTTCGCCTAACCCCATACCTACCGGAAGTTAGCTTGACCGCGCCGGAAACTAATTGATTAGTGGTTCCTTGAAATATACCCAAATTCGTTCTCCAATGTTAGTGGGTGGTTGACTAACTCTACAGACCTAGAGAATGCATAGATGGGGTTAGACCACCCTTGTTGCATTTGACAGTGTCCATTCATCGATGTCATAAACAAACCGCCCATACATGCCAATCAGGATCAACAGGCTTGCTATTAGTATTTCAAAAAGCTGTATTAAAATCCAAAAAGAGCCAACCAGCGCAACGTATTAGTATTTTGTTTTCCTTAGTATTTTTGGAAGTCCACAATATCAATGCAATTATTCCTAATTATATTTAATTTATGAGTCCACAAACGTCTAATACAGTCATAATATTTCAAAACCTTATATTTAGTTTCTATTTGGGTATTTAGGGTTACATTTTACACTACACTTTTTAATATTCCAATTTTAGTATAGAGAATGTTTGTTTACTTGTAGCAATAATAACATAATCATATCTTATTTATAATTACATTGTAATATTCCAATAGAAACATGTAATATAACTTAGTGTCCAATTACTCTATCATATTCTGAATACACACTGCTATGTCAGATGCAATATTATTTTTATTCAGATCAAAACTACTACATAGTGTTTGGGAGAAGGTTACCCTTTTTGATTATTTTTATTTTTTTCTTTTGCCTAACCCCATACCCACCGGAAGTTAGCCTGACCGCGCCAGAAACTAATTAATTAGTGGTTCCTTGAAATATACCCAAATTCGTTCTCCAATGTTAGTGGGTGGTTGACTAACTCTACAGACTTAGAGAATGCATAGAAGGGGTTAGACCACCCTTATTGTATTTGATAGTGTCCATTCATCGATGTCATAAACAAACCGCCCATACATGCCAATCAGGGTCAACAAGCTTGCTATTAGTATTTCAAAGGCTGTATTAAAATCCAAAAAGAGCCAACCAGCGCAACGTATTAGTATTTTATTTTCCTTAGTATTTTTGGAAGTCCACAATATAAATGCAATTATTCCTAATTATATTTAATTTGTAAGTCCACAAACGTCTAATACAGTCATAATATTCCAAAACCTTATATTTAGTTTCTATTTGGGTGTTTAGGGTTATATTTTACACAACACTTTTTAATATTCCAATTTTAGTATATAGAATGTTTGTTTACTTGTTACAATAATAACATAATCATATCTTATTTATAATTACATTGTAATGTTCCAATAGAAACATGTAATATAACTTAGTGTCCAATTACTCTATCATATTCTGAACACACACTGCTATGTCAGATGCAATATTATTTTTATTCAGATCAAAACTACTACATAGTGTTTGGAAGAAGGTTACCCTTTTTAATTATTTTTATTTTTTCTTTCGTCGGTCTCTCCATCATGTATTTCAATAAACATCGACATCGGTGGCTTATCAGACATCGACATAACATTCTAAACAACATTCAAAAATCAGACAACAAACGATAAAACCGGCCAGGCAGTCAAACCATGGGCTCCGCACTTATAAAATATTCACAGCATTTGTAGATTGTTTGGCATATTAATCATCATATTCTGACAACTTTACATATAGCAAAGTAGAGTTGCGACGATTTGTGATGTATCCAACTTCGCACCGCCCTCTAATTCCGTGAACCCGACGCATCCTACACCCTTCACCATGCCACCTTCACCCTCTATGGAGCAGAGTCAGAGCTACATAACAATAGTTAACATTACATAAGATACTTAATTGAATTTGAATACGTTTACAAATTGCGTTCAATTCATATCCTATGATTTTCCACATGAGGATGGCCGCCTATTTCCGTCCCCCCTTGGCCCTCTCCATGATTGCCTCCGCCATTACCCAAAACATAACACTACCTCTAATACCAGCATACCAATCCAGTGGAGTCCTGGCTGATCCTAGCAAATTGGCTTCGTGCCCTTTTATTATCCAAAAGCACTCCTTGATAATTGGTAGTGTGCAGTTCTGTTCCGCCCCATCAAAAGCCTTCATTGCGGTTTCCATGCTAGCTTTGGCCAACTCACGATTGTTTTTCCAAAATGTGTCAAAGTATTTCTCTCTATAAACCCAACCTCATTGTCTCAATTCTTCCTCAGAGAGGCTTTTGAGCTCATTGAAAATTTCCACCGTTGACATGGTATTTCGGTTGTATCATGTTCCCTCCTCGCAATCTTGCTATCATGTTGTTGCTTCTGTGTCTGTGAAGATTGGTCTGGGTTGCCACGAGATGAACTTTGCTGGCCATGACTAGTTGGCAAAATCATTTCTTTCCCACCTGATTGTTGGAGCAATTTATGCAATCTGTCAGCACCGGTATCATATTCCTCTATGTAACCGATCGCAGCCACTGTGCTTTGTGCAGTGGTTATTCTAGATCTGTCTATTCCCCTGTCCTCTGTTAAAATTTCCCACATTTTTTCCATCAAGAACGAATAATTTTTTGTGCTCACTAGCTCCTCGGCGATGTGATCTAATTTTTTTACGATGCTTGCGTCATTCTTAAGATCCATAGCCTTTGTTATGGCCAAGTTCTCATTTATAGTTTTCATTAGACTGGACTCAGTTTCGATAATCCTTCTTTCATTTATCAACTTTACAATCTCCAGGTAATGCTTAGTGGACTCTTCTTCCGTTCGGGTTACCAGTGATTTTGCAAACTTGGTGCTAAATCGTTCTGAAACCACATCAGCGATCCGATCCATCTGCTCATTATTAACTTCCCTGAAATGTTGCATTTACACCTGCTGTTGACTAACGAGTTGTGATACACAACTCTGCAACTCCCCAATCTCTTTTCTTAGGTCGGTGATAACATCCATTTATTTGCCGCTTTGGCCCTCATCAATGCACCGCACACACCTACGCACCTTCCTATGGCTCTCGACCACATCTGTTCCTAACAGTTTCCGCTTCTCACCAAGCAATGCTGGTGGAGCGGATTGATTGCTTACCGTACTGGCGTCAACATCCAACTGGTGTGCGGGGGAGATCCCCATCTCCAATCTCCTCTTGATAAGGTAATCTTTCAACCTCTGCACCGCCTCCCCTGATTGATCAATTTGTCAGTGTTGAGACTGCAATGGCATTCTGCTTGCCCCCATCCCCATTGTCGCCTTGCAAATTATCGTTTACGATGCCCACCGCTCATGAGCCCAACATCACCGTCGATGGAACTGTGTCCGCTAACTGTCTACCCCCCACTTCCTACCTGTATTGCCCTTGCTCAGTGATGCTATAACCACCGGTGTTATTCCGATTCCTTCACTTTCAGTCACACAGTCTCATTATTGTTTACATCGACACTAGCACATGCATTTCCAGTGGCTATCGCCCCCTCCCTGACTCAAGTGTGGCGGTTATCCGCATGGTCGGACAACAATCTGCAACCTCATCTATTGAAAGGAAATACTCAACCCACTCCTCCTATGTCGTCAAAAATGGAAATCTTCAAACTTATACCACCATGAACCCACTCTTATTTCCATCCAGGTAGACAATCTCTGTTTTTCTTTAGGTCGGAGTTTCTCCACCTTGAGCGAGTAGCTTGGGGTTGACATTGCCGAATCTGATGTCAATCTACTGAATTATCCTGGCCGAACTACAACCTGTGTCGCCTCTTCCGATGAAGTTCTTAGGCGGCGATTTGAACTAGAAGTTATTATTAGGGCAATGACCTTTTTGATGGTGTAGCGGCGCTATTTTGAATTTTGTGTGGTATGGGTAGGGGATTGTTTGGGTTTATGGAATTTCATTTATATTTGCGTTATGTGTAGGACATTCACAAAGTCTTATATTTAATCATAATATATATATATATATATATATATATATATATATATATATATATATATATATATATATATATATATATATTATGTTTATT
Organism: Pogostemon cablin; assembly: GCA_023678885.1. Classification (NCBI taxonomy): domain Eukaryota; kingdom Viridiplantae; phylum Streptophyta; class Magnoliopsida; order Lamiales; family Lamiaceae; genus Pogostemon; species Pogostemon cablin. The sequence goes on from CM042967.1 coordinate 27,269,573, forward strand.
ATTTTAGATTTTATGATACACTACAGTAGAACCTCGTTAAATTAATACTCGATAAATTAATAACTTCGATAAATCTAATAATTTGTCCGTTCCCAACTTGGGACCAATTCAAATTTGGGTATCAATCAATTAAATAATAAGATAATACTTTTTCTAGAAAATTATAAAGAATACTTAAGGTCCCAATAAAAGTATAAATCAATAATTATTAAAAAATCTCAAATATATATATATATATATATATATATATATATATAATCAACTTTAACATTCTAAGATAATTTAGTAAAATATCAATCTACTATTATTTGTTTTTTATTAAACTTAATTTCTTCATTAATCCATCTTTAAATTTATCGATTGCACCCAAGTAAAATATGGGTGACCACGGCTCGTGGCTCTCAATTATAATTCATCACTAACTTTTTAGCGGTTTGACGGTCGGTTTCACTGGTATAGCGATTTTAGTAATAAGATACCATTAAATTATATAGGATAAATAATATGAAATTTAAATATTCTAGACTTTACATATCTCAAAATGCATTTCAGTAATCCAAGCTGACAATTATAAAAGCTACAATTATTTACTTAAGTAAAATACGGGAAGAAGTAATTTCTTTATAGTAAATTTATTATACATCATTATAGTCATGAATATAATTGTCATTATACAGTTTAAATAATAAATTAAAATGAATATTTCCAGTTTTTAACTCACCATCCTTTGTTATGAAATTTCACTATCATAAAATGATTCTAGCACAAGAACATAGGTTTACAAGAGCAAATACTTTGAGATTTCAACGTATATATACATCAAGTATTTCCCTAGTTGAGTCTGTTGTTAACACTTTTATTCTTTATTCTGATGAGTAACGATTCATCTTTCAAAAAAATAAAAATAATAGATCTAACAATATTTTCGCTTGAAACAAATAGACATGAATAATTGCAATGTTCCAAATTAATTATGTTTTATATTATTTACTGTTAATATTACATGAGAGATGGTCCATCCAAGACCTGAGACAGAAGATTTTCATCTCAAATCGGGGCATTAATTCTGATATCTATCAATTCAGTGATGAATTCTTTTCGGGGCCTAAGATATGTATAACCAAGTAAATGTGGGGCGTTAATTTTGGACTTAAGTTCATAGAAATATGAGATAATATTTTATAATTTCAGTCCTTGGATTGATGGTTTTCCGTACTTCAATCCCCATATTATTTAGTGAAGTATCAGTCAAAACATAAACAAGGATGTCATCTTATACGTGTATTGTTTCGCGCAAATCATTCGCAAGTTAAGAATCCATTTAGAATATGACTCCTTACAATTGCTGCTTTAATTATTTCTGATGATGATGAAGATGACAGTAAAAATATTACTAATATCTGGTTGTAAAGTTTCATACGCAACACAATCAATTGTATGAATCGGATTGAAATATTATTTTCAATTGTATACTCGCTTGTTGTAAAAGGTTGGAAATTTATGAATTAGAACTTTATTTATTTATTGAAAATACTAGATTTTATTATTACTATATGTAAATAATAATTAAATAATATTTCATTATTAAATTCCACATAAGAAGTGGATAAGGGAGACAGAAGGAGTTGTACGTGAAATCGTTACTCAACTCCTGTCTCCTTGGATTTAATGTACTGCGCCACGCAGTCGTATAGAATGAGAGAAAGAGACACGCATTGCAAAGTGCAGAGGCTAAAACGTTTGTGTTCACGCTGAAGCGCTTATACGTTTGCCTTACAGAACGCAGAACACATGGTAGAAGCAGAACGCGTACAGAACGCGAAAGCATTTCTCTCTCTCGTATTCTCTCCCGAAATCACACACAAAATATCCAGTCATCATATTCCAGATTAATACACATTCGTGGAAAACATAATCTTCAACCCCTTGTTGAAGATTTGATCCAGGGATCACAGTGTATCAACGTGAGTGCCAACAGGTTCGAATACCCTTCCGCTGCAACACAATCCATTGGTGAGAGGTAATATGATTCCTCTCTATGCATGTTGAGGGATGTGTGTTTCCAACATTGGTTCAGAGCCAATGGTTGGTACTCCGTGTTTATGTTTTCTCTCTGGAATGTTTTAAGTTTTTCTGCCTTTATGTTTCAATGCTAATACATGACATGATTTGGTGTTTGGTATCATATGATAAATGTATTATGTGACATTGATTGTGTCATAAATATGTTCTTAAGGCAGATTTCCCTGTTTCCATTGGATATATGAATATATGATGTTTAATTCACCATGAATGCTTTAAGATGTGAATTTTTGTCATTTTTCTGTGCAAGCAAAAGCATGTTTTGATTATACCATTGGATAGGGCTCGTCGAGAGGAGTCCGGCTGTATTTGTTTGCATTTTTTGGCCTTGTAAAACTCAAGTTATGAATTTTTGAAGTTTTTTTCGAAATTGGGCCTAAACTGCAAAAGTTCAAAAACTTCAGGGGTTGATTTTTGAAAATTCGATAAAGTTTAGGGACTTGATCGTAATTTTGAAAAACCTGAAGGCGGACGGGTCAATCAGACGGATTCGGGTGAGACCCAGCAGAACCGGGTCGGTCCAGTGGGTCAAACCATGACCGAAGCCACCGGAAACACGGCGGCAGGCGGAGGCGCGTGGCTTTCACACTCTGGGTAGGAGCACCGACGGTGGCGCGTGACCTCCACACGCCGGTTACCGGCAGAAGTGCGTGTGGTACACGCGCCGGCAGTTACCGTCTCCGGTGGAGGCACGTGTGTTGCACGCGCCGAAACTCATACTGATTCCAGCCGCACGTGCGGGCGCGTGGCGGCCATTAGCGGCTGCAGCCGGCACGTGGGAGTGCGTGCTGGTGCGTGGATGTGTTCTGCCGGCGCGTTGGGGCACGTGCGGGCGCGTGCAATCGTTTTCCATCCACTATTTGATATTTTCGACGTGTTTTCGACGCATTGAGTCCGATGGTGATGTTTTCGAGAATGTTTGACGTCATCTTTAGTATGTGTGTGTGTTTTTGCTTCATTTAATGACATATTTATTGAATACGAACCTACGGGGTGGCTATTTGGTTGCAATTTTTGAAGAATATGCACCTTTATTTGTCATTTAATAATATATTCATGGTGTTTTGGTGATGTTTGAATTGTTCAAACTCCTGTAGCCTATGAAAGTGGGAGCCAAGTTGGACTGATTCACTTGTGAATATACCTATTGCATCTTGGAAAGTTGTTTCCATATGCATTAAATGGAGGGGAAATTCATGTGATATAGTTTGACTAACACTGGTATGTTTGTTTTTGGTTGCTCGTTTTCTCATAGGCATGTCAGGACCGGGAACAATTTCAGAGAAAGACATTAGTACTAAAAATAAAATCCTCCATGAATTCTTGAATTATAAAATGAAGCCTACACACAACATAAGGGACCACGCAATTGATTTGATTGAACTCTACAACCGATTATTGCCTTTGATTTATAGCAATGCGATTCCACGTGATAAGTATTTCGAAGTTTCCTGTCCTGAGACATGGGCAAACACTTTGCCTCATTACCTACAAAAGGATTTTTGGGTTCAGTGGGAGACTTATGAAGTGAAGCCTAATGGTCGACAAATTATAGAATATTTGGTTGATGTTTTTGTAGCAAGAGATAGCACACAGGCACTAAGATTGGTCTGCTTAAGGATGGGAAGGATTTGACGTTCTGATTCTTTAAGACTTAGTGGTCGAGAGAAGCGTCGGATTAAGAATCCTCATATAGATCCTTTGGGGCAAGCTATCTATAGTGTGGGGACTAAGAAATTTGATTATGAGCATCGATGGAAATCTAGTAATGATAAATTAGGGAGATTAATCCGTAGATTTCCTTAATTCATTTTCATTGTATTTCTAATTGGAAACTCAGGGAGTTCATTAGAATTTTATGTTCATGACTTGTCAGACTTGGTGTTTTCGCTATTATGGATAGTTGTTTAAAGTTAAATTTATGAGTGGTTGTTCAATGTTATTTGATTAATTATTTGAACAATGTGTTTTACGTTTAGAAATAAGAATCTAGTATTATGACACTTGATGAGATTGATGATTAGTAGTCTCCGAGCTATTTTTCGAGATCAAATCTTGTGTGATTTATTGAGGTGTCTCTATTTGGCTTAACGTGAAACTTGATAAAACATTATTAACATACTGAATCGCTTTAATCTCTATCAAAGAAATGAGCTTCAAAATCTATTGTCGCTGAGTTGAACAAAGGTGAGAAACTCATTAGTGACAATTATGACACAAGGCGTCATAAATTTTGGTACGTATTGTATGAACAAGATACATTGGATGCTATAATCAAGTGATGGCTGATCTGGAGAGGGCATTGGAAATCAAGAGAGGCATGACTAAGAAGCGTACTAGACATGGAAAAGGAAAATTCCATGGCACGAGGTATTCTTGTAAGCTCAGTAATCGATGCAATGATCCATGAATGTGAGCAACAACCCACCGCACATGATATCTGGCTGTGTCTGCGTAAGATATGGTGGTACATCGGTTACAAGGCTTAGGCAGTAGACTATTAAGTTTGACACCTTAAAAAGGAAACCTGGTCATTACATTAGACAAAATCTCAGGGAGATGTCTAATATGATAATTGAACTTAAGACTGCCGGTCATATACTCTCTGATGAACAGTAAATCTAAGCCCTGTTCCGTTCTTTACCTGATCGTTGGAAACGTCTCAAAGTCAACTTGACGCATTATAAAAGGATTGAAACCTTCAATGATGCTTCTTGTCATGTTGAGTTAGAAGATGAGTGGCTGGGAGCCTCAAAGCCTTCTTCTGGGACCTTCTATGCCAGTTCTACTTCTAAAAGAGCTTCAGGCTTTAAAAGGAAAAGAAATTGGAAGAAGGAAAAGAAGAAAAGACGATCTAACGGTAATGGTGGTAAGCTTGGGGATAATCCAACAACTAAAACTGATGAACGAAAAAAGGAAAAGAAGCGTGACAAAAAGAATAAGAGAGATAAAAGCAAGATGTCATGTTACGATAATAGTAAGCTTGGTTATTATGCTCATGAATGCCCTGAGCCCAGGAGGGACAAGGTGTATTGATCTTATTCTGTTTTTTGTGAAATTAATGTCTCGAGTACTATCTTGCTTCCTGATTCTTATCCTGTGAGGATTATAGGCTCAAGAGCAAGAGACCATGTGATAAGAGACAGTGGGAGCTTTTGTACATTTCCGTCGTGTTCCGATGGGGACTAAGTGGATATATGTAGGAAACAATGTACGAGTTGAAGTCAAAAGGACTTGGGGCTTGCATATTGGATCTTGACGATGGTCCGGACTTTATCCTACATGATGTTCTATAGCTCCAGAGAATCACGCGAAATTTAATTTATGTTTCAGTTATACTTAATTTGGGTTATATGTCTCTAAAGACACTATGGTAATGAGCATCAATGATACTTGTTATGCATCTGGATATATAACGGATGGTTTTATGGTTTTAAATTGTAAAGAATGGTGTTTAGTAGTTATGATGATCATTCATATTCGCTAAACACTTGTTCTTCTAGCAATGCAAATGTGAATGATGTTTGGCATGCTAGATTAAGTCATGTTGAGCAAGATGGATGATAGACTTGTGGAAGGATTGTTGAATATTTCTTCTAAGGTCGAATTATCCAAATGCGAACATTATCTTGCTGGCAAAATGACTAGAAAATCTTTTGGTAAAGCCATTGTGTCTTAATCTCCATTAGTAGTAATCTATTCTGATATATGTGGTTCTGTAAATGTGAGAGCACGACATGGAGCTCACTATTTCATTACGTTCATTGATGATTATTCAGTCTATATAATATCTCATGTGTCTGAAGCATTGGATTGTTTTAGACGATACTTGAGTGAAGTAGAAGACATGAATATCTATCAGAACAATTCAAGGAATTTTGTAATGAAAAGGATATAATCCGACAATCAACTTTTCCTTATACACCTCAACAAAATGGTGTTACTGGAAGAAGGAATAGGATTTTGTTAGAGATGGTTAGATTCATGATGGCACAAGCTAATCTAATGAGATGCGTTACTTACGACAGCTTATGTGCTTAATCGCGTGCCTTCAAAGTCAGTTGCTTCGACTCTATATGAATTTTGGACGGGTAGAAACCTGACTCGAGTAACCTTAGAGCTTGGGGATCAGCAGCTTAGTACATGATTCATCGAGTCAGTATGAAAAGTTGGGTCCTAGAGGCAAACATTCTAAGGGTTACGTGTTCATAGGGGATGAGGATGAGAACTTAACTGAGATAGAATCGCGTATTGCTCATTTTCTAGAAACTAAATTTCCTAGTAGAAAGGGCATCAGGGATGCCAGACCTGTTTTTGAGATGGTAGAAAACCAATACCTACAAGATCCAAGTGGGAGTAATAAGCTGATGATGTGGATCTTGATAGTTGATGGTGTGGATCTTGATAGATATTTGCCGATTGAGAATCAGGTGATTCTCAATGAGAGCATTTTGTCTACAGAAGACCATCATAAGTTATCTCATCTCGAAAAGTTCTAGGAAATATGTGCACAAAAGGCATTATGACATTGAAGGACATGCCTTCTTGGTTTCACCAGAAAGTTGAGATGTTTTTCCTGATGATGAGGAAGAGCCCAGAAACGTTAAAGAAGCTTTAACTTGTTTGAAAAAGAAGAAATGGATGAAAGGGGAGATGGAGTCTATGAAGTCAAATCAAGTCTGGGGACTTGTAGATCTTCCATAGGGACGAAAGGAAATTGAGAATAAATGGATTTTCAAAATCAAAAGAAATGTTGATGGCTCAATAGAGAGGTAGAAAGCTCGCTTAGTGGCAAAAAGGTTATACTTAACAAGTGTATAGACTACATAGAAACTTTTTCACCTGTAGTGAGGTTTGCCTTGATTCATCTACTGTTGGCTATAGTGGCTAGTATGGAATTAGAATTACACCAACATGGATGTTAAAGACCACATTTCTCAATGGAGAATTAGAAGAAGAGATCTACATGCAACAGCCTGTAGGATTTATTCTTTGAGGTCGAGAGGAAAAAATTTATAGATTATAGAAGTTGTTCTATAGACTCAAACAATCCTCCAGACAGTGGTATTTGAGATTTCACACTACGATCATCTCATAAGACCACTGTGTTTACGTTAAACGATCCAACAGTTGTTTTGTGATTCTATCCTTGTATGTGGATGACATATTTCTAGCTTGAAATAGAAAAGAGTATCTTGAAACCATTAAAAGGTGGTTATCTTCAAAATTTGAAATGAAAGATATGGGTGAAGCAGAGTACATACTTGGTGTGAAGATCCATAGGGATTGTTCAAAGAAGTTATTGAGTTTGTCTTAAAAGACTTACATCAAGAAACTTTTATAACGATTCAAGATGGACACCTGCAAACCTAATGATACTCCTATTGTGAAAGACGAATCATTGAATCAGCAAATGTGTCCCAAGGCTCTAGATGAGAAGAATAAAATGGCCAGAGTACCATATGCCAATGTGATTGACTGCAGATTATTCTTTCTGTTATCACTGAATGGGTATACAGACGTTGACTGGAGTGGTGATTTAGATAAACATAAATCAACTCTCGGTTATGTCTTCTTACTCAATGATTGAGCAATCTCATGGTGTAACAAGAAACAGACTTCATCTGCAGTTCAAGAGACTATTTGGTTGAGAAGATTCATGAAACATTTGGAGGTCTCAAACACTCCAGTGGGAGCTGTTTTAATTAATTGTGATAATCAGGTGGTTATTGCTTACACAAAAGACCCTAAATATCATGAAGAGACCAAACACATTGACATGAAGTTCAATTTTCATTGAGATATTATAGATAAGAAGAAAGTGATTCTTACTTATATTTCTACTCGTTTGATGTTAGCAGATCTTTTTACTAAACCAATTCCTAGAGATGTATACATAGTACATGTAAGGGATTGGGTTTGCAAAGGATTTAAAACGATGAATTGAATATGTTTATGTATGTTAATGGAATAGTTAATGGTTTAACTATATACATGTTTTATATATTATATGTTATGATTCATATATAATTGTATGTCGGCAAGTTATGATTGACTCTCTCATACGAGCAATCGCCTCTGGCTCAGTGGGAGCGCAGAGATGAGATTACGATAGTTAATGTAATCGGGATAGATTTCGCCACGAATCTAATCCAACTTGTTATAAAGCTAAATCGACAGAGATCCTATACTTTGGAGGGAGGATATCCGGGTTAAGTGTATAGGACACACTTGAACTTTGATTTGCACGATGCTTAAATTAAATGAAATACGACATACGCTTTCTTGGAAAGAAGTTTAAGACATTGTGACATGTGTTTTAGGAAAACGACATGTGCTTAGTTGACCCCAACAGGATTGAGAAAATTATCCCTATTTTCTCAAAAGTATGAGTCCTTATCTATTGGTTACCCTTATGACTTTCTACTATATTCTAAGTCTTCACTTTGGTGTTGCTAATTTAGCATGCTACCAAAAGAGCTATGGTTAATAACGGCGATGCGGTACATGTCTAGGAAAGCAGCTATAGTGGGAGACTGTAGATACTTAGTGAGATGGGAAGAACGTCTTAATTTAACATATACTATTGTGATTCATTGACTAGTCAATCAAGCAGTGTCTTGATTATGAATACATAGTAATTTTGCAAAAGGGTTGAATATGCTCTGACAAATTCAGGGATTGAAAAGAGATATGTCAACTTATATTAAATGTTCAAGAGTTCTGGGGTATAGCGAGCTTGTTGAGTTTCATTGATAAACTGGTTGAGTTACTATACATCTCTAACAAGTGTATAGCGATTAAAACTCATATCTCGTGGGTCACACGATATATTAATTTGTGCGAGAATATGATTTATGAAGAAATAGAGTCAGGCGGCTTTTGACTACATATGTGAGTGGGAGATGTAAATAATAATTAAATAATATTTAATTATTAAATTCAACATAAGAAGTGGATAAGGGAGACAGAAGGAGTTGTACGTGAAACCATTACTCAACTCCTGTCTCCTTGGATTTAATGTACTGCACCACACAGTCGTATAGAATGAGAGAAAGAGACACGCATTGCAAAGTGCAGAGGCTAAAAAATTTGTGTTCACACTGAAGCGCTTATAAGTTTGCCTTACAGAACGCAGAACACAAGGCAGAAGCAGAACGCGTACAGAACGCGAAAGCATTTCTCTCTCTCGTATTCTCTCCCAAAATCACACACAAAATATCCAGTCATCATATTCCAAATTAATACACATTCGTGGAAAATATAATCTTCAACCCCGTATTGAAGATTTGATCCAGGGATCACAGTGTATCAACGTGAGTGCCAACAGGTTCGAGTACCCTTCCGCTGCAACACAATCCATTGGTGAGAGGTAATATGATTCCTCTCTATGCATGTTGAGGGATGTGTGTTTCCAACACTATAGTTCTTTTATTTCTCATACTATTTATAGAGATACAGTTGATTAACTCATAGGAGTATATATTAGCCAAGTTAAAAAATATATATATATATATATATACATGAACGATTTCAAATATAGGTTTAAATGATCCAAGCCAAGCCGAGCGTTATGAATCTTGAGTCCCATTTGTTAAGAAATAAACCAGCTTGAGCTCAAGCTCATTAAGAAAATCTCATTTTGTTCCCGAATATCCCGGTAAATGGGCTTACTAACGTGTACCCGGCATTTTTTCAAGAACGTTCATTTAGTTACATGTTCATTGATCTTTTTCTTTTGAACACCTATATAATTTCGTTCGTGAACGTGATAAACAAATACACTCCTAACCTAAAGTAACAAAATATTCATCACTTACCAATAAATACAGGAAAATTTAAATTATTTCATCGTGTTTTTTATTATTTCATGAAAACATGGAGTATCTCATGGAGTTAAAACAAATTTTTATTCTAAAAGTAAGCGTCACATGTAGTATATCATCATTGTTTTATGTATGATTAATCAAATCTACATACACATCATATAAAATCAATACTTATAATAAGCGTTGCTTTAATAATCTTTCCAAATTAATCCATGGGAGCATCGATGCATGCGCCGTTGGGGTTGATCTATCATGTCAATGTCATTCGGGGCTTGCGTGTATGGATGTTTGCCCACACGAGCATTGTAGATGTTGTAATAGGCCCAAGTTCCAATACCTCCCCCCCTCCCCAACACCCCCTCAAGTATAAGCGGGGTGAGACTGATAATCAATTGACACGTGTCACAAATATCACCACCCATATTTTGAAATTCAAATTAATCATCTATAGCTGTCGGGGCGTCTTTTGAAACCTAATTTCCAATTTTGATCGCGGCCAATATTCCAATCCTATATCTCCTTCATCACAAAATCAACAACAATGATGGCAAAATCCAATGCTTCTCTCTCATCGTCTCCACACGCAAATAGTAAGACTCTGGTGAAGTCTGGTCTTGTGATTTCGTTCCAGGAACTAATAGAAAAGGCATCAGATCCGAGTATAATGCGAGAGATACTGGATAAATTATGAAAGACAACAATGGAACATTTAATCGCTAGAGATCCCTTAAAGTATGATGAAGGACTCGCAGTGGAAGTCTACGACAGCGTAGATAATGACATCCAGGCGGAGGCGGACAGGTTCAGTGTGTGTGTACAAGGTAAATCGATGGTTGTGTCTCCTGCAACTCTTAATAAGTATTTGGGTCTATCTGACAAAGGTAGTGCACTAAGAGGGCTAAATTTTCAGACCACTGTTGAAGAAGATTGGCAAATGATCGTCGAGTGAGTTCCCTGGGTATTCCAAATGGGGCAACAGAGATTTAAAAGAGGAGTATGCTATGTTGTTTGACATACATACAAAGATTGTGGAGGGCAGGATTGGTGGCCATGACAAGGGGACCACCGACAGGTGGAATTTGATGATGGCCATCATTAAGGGTATTGATATAAACTGGAGTTCTCTCCTCTATGATAGGTTGCTCGAAGAAGCTAGAAAGAGGTCCCAGAACAGGGGTTATGGAATTATAATAAACCTGTTCCTTCGACAGCATGGGTTATCTCTGGGTGATGGTATGGCTATAACAAAATCAAGGCGGATGGGTATGGCAAACCTGCGTAAGACGAAATCGCCAATATCTATTGTTGGGCACAAACTCGGGAAGAAGTTAGGAGAGATTAGCCATAAGCGGTTATTGGAAGACAATAGTAAAGAAACACCATGGTCTGTGAAAAACCAAGGACCAACATCAAACGAGGGCAACGTGACTCTACATCATCGTCGTCGAGTGTTAAGGGTGTAGTGACTTCCGTAGTGAATTCAAAGACGGTAAATGTCGAGGCGGATGCTGAAGTCAATGAGGAAGAGTTACCTATCGCGCAGTCCTTCAAGGTCCAGGAAAAAACTTTGGGGAAAAAGGTAACTTAACAAGATGTTGATGTGACAGAGCCATTTGATGTGGATAATGTAATAGGTGAAGTCGTCAGCGACATCGACGGCGATGAGAAGGTAAATAGGTTCCGGCATGGAAATCCAATAGGCTTAGGGGATGGGTGGTAGAGCTAGCTCGTTGGAACACAATGAACAAGGAGGAAATGTGGATCAGGGAAGTGGCTGGGTGTGAGGATGTATCACTGTTGCTAAGCAGTGCGTATGATCCCGAAGTGCTTAGAACACAGAATGCAAAGCCACATGGGGATCTCACCGCTCCTAAAACGTCATTTGTTGAAGTTGTGAACCTAGAAAGACCCGACTGCGGTGATGATGATACATTGTCGGATAGTGCTGGTACAATGAGTCTACCAAATGATATTGTTGGCATTCATGTCAGACAGATTCTCTTAGATTGTTTAGATAGTACGTCACCAGTTCAAGTTGATCAACCTATGGAATCTACTAAACTAATGCCCCTCTGAATGATATACTCTCAATGGTTAAGTCATTTGATGGTGGAGACTTGACGGGGATTTCAATTATGCAACATCGTTTAGTGATGGAAGGGCCTGTTCGACAAGAGTATGTATGCGCCGAGAATGGTGTTGGCAGAATGGCTGGAGAATTAAACGCACATAACAATCCAGATATTGCAGTAATTGAGACTAGACCCATTGGCGAAGTCGCTTCGAATTGCAATGTATCACATACGGTGACCCCACCGATGGAGGAAAATTCCATTACATTAATGGATACGAAACTTGGGAATGACAGTGTCATGGAAACAGTTGTTGTCGGTGTGAGTTCTAAGCGTGCACAAGTTAAGAATGTAGGTGTAGATCACCAAGAGATGTCTACCCTGTTTATGAGTGATGGTGTAATAGGTGGATTAGGCGTCATCGCTGATAAAGCACAAGAAACACAAGAGGAGAAGTGGGGAATGTTGAGATGAACAAGCCTGCTGATGCATATAAAGATCAAGAGGTCATCACCTTGGAAAGCCAATGTGCCCTTATTGTGAGTCCAACAGAAGTCTTCATACCGGTAGTACATGAAGAGGTCGAGGTTCTCAAGAAATAGTTAAACTCTGTATCCTGTGATCTTGGTGAGGTTCTTGATAGGATGAGTGCATTAGAGTGTAATAATAAACAATTGATGAGATGTTGAGTGAAAGGTTGAGGCTGGAGGATGAAGGTATGCAGGGTATACTTAAAGCAATCGAGCTGAAAGTGGTAGATGGGATTAAGCGAGCTCTTCCAATTGCCCACGAATGTCCATATGTAATGACCTTGAATCTGTGCTTATTATTTCCCTATGCAATGTTCTAAATTATGTAATCTGTTGGTTGATTCATATATACAAACTTGGTTATCTATGTTTTCTGTTATGGTGGACAACATATCATTATGGGTTGTATGATTCTGGCGTCTGCATTACTTTACATGAATGAATTCCGTGCTGAGTGTGTTATGCGAGTTGAATGACATATGCAAGTAGAGTGATTTTTATATCTATAACGTAACTATTGCCTCAAGTTTTCAACGTATGCTGACTTGGGCTTTAATAAATGTACTAAAGAACTTTGACCCCCACTCTCACTATTCATTATGGTCACTTGTCTTTCTTCTTCAAATTCACACTGGATCACCAATGACTAACATAGTTAATTATGAAGAGTATATCAGGTACTATATACACAATATTGAATTGAGTATTCTGGTTAGATAAATAAACACAAGTCATTAATTTTTCATAAATCAGACGACTCAGGATCAAACCTAATATGCACAATATGAAAGTCGAAGTACAATCTACACCCATTTAAAAAACATCCAGTAATCGAAATCTATAGTCTGCGGCGTCTCGATATCATCAAAAAGTTCCTGAAAACTCCGACGGAGCCATTGGTGATCCAAGTGGTCAAGTAGATCTTCGACCACAAACTGAAGTTCTAAAAAAGGGGCTCGCCTTTTTCACGCATCACTTTATGGATTGGGTATTCGAGCTCCATGTCAAACGGATATGCATCACAGACAGTAATCAACCCCTTCTCTAAGTTGCACTCCACCCTGGAATTTTTATGAAGAACAACCAATTAAAATATAAAATACGGATAAAATAATACGAAAACACATATAAAAAGACACTAAAATGTAGGTGAAAATAGCTCTAATCATGCACACGATGAGAGAGGATATGCAGGATCTATCTGGAACCATTACAGCCATGCAGGCTAAAATACCCAATGCAGTATGGATGCTCTTGCGAAATATTCTAATTGGTGATCTCGAGAAAAAAAGGCCAACATGGAGTAGGAATATTGAAAGACGGTGACATAATCAGTAAGAACTTTGATGACACAAAAGAGAAAGCGCATGCACAACCTGATGGAAATGGACTCTCTATAAATAACAGGCGAGTGCATAAACTCCCTCGACCGAAAAGGACTGGACCCAAAAGAAAGGTAAATTTTGTATGCTTAATAGATGGGACACACCCTTAATGAATAATGCCATAACTATTTATAATCGAGGTGTCGCGTATATGTTGTAGCTTCATTTTGAAGAGTCATCACAAACTTCAATCAAGAAGTACGATGGTGATGAAGTGAATACACCTATACGGAGACCCCACAGTTTGTCCAACAGTGTTGAAATATTGTCCATCGATCATCGTGGAACACAAATCCTGAAGGTGTGATAGGATTTCCTTTCAATGCATGCGGTAGGCTGAAGAGTGAAGAATGCATGGGACTTGTTAAGTACTCGGTTGCAAAATCACTACATCAGAGGTATTTATAGTTGTCCTTACCAACAAAATTTTAAAAAATTTATACCGGCTGTCCTAATTATCAACATTCGTTGTCTGCCTATTGTCAGTGAGATATTAGTTGCAAGTGACAACAATCACCTAACGCGGGCAGAAATGCAGACCTTGCTCCCTACCCAATGGCTATCAGCGGCCGTATGGATTGAATAACTCATGCTACGTGTTAGATATTATTTTTCATATACCAACTATTGTTCATATACCAAATATAGTGAACTTTCAATGACATTACATTTTTAGGTGTTTTGGATACAGTCGCGTCTCTCCTCACTCTCAAAGAAATTGATACCAAGAACGAGGTCTTAAAGAACTGGTTTCTACCTGTGTTTGATGTGGTATGAGGAATCACCTATTTTCCTTGTCAGTTCCGCAGCGTGCTAGGGTGAAGAGTACTTATATATATTATGCAATTGGCGTTGTTTGCAGGGCACCTCTCTCAATGATAAGAAACAGTGCGTGGAATACTGCAAATTGATGGGGATAGATGATGGCGAAGGAAGTGAACGTATGCAATCTTGTAATCGGGTGTGTTTACATGCATATTGAACATATGATACTTAGATTAGACGATAATCATGAGGCTCGATTATAAGTACTTCATCTATATGTGATGTACATCCCATTATTCTCAGGCAACCCAGACCATTATAGTTTGCTCGTAGTGAATTGCAGCAGTGAGAGCGTTGAGCTAATGGATTCGAATCCAAGAAATACGTACATTAACGATGCACAGATCGAACAAATAAAAGTCCTGGTATGAACCTACAAAAAGTACAGTAAATACTGGTTTTGCTAACAATATATTTTAATTGTTTTAAAATATATATTTACATAGTTGCTCGGATTAGATGAGTTGTTCGGCCTGGATGTAGCGTTATCCGGAGTAAGGCTGTTGCCAAGATTCTTGATTATTCGGAAAGTAAATGGGCAAAAGCAGCGTAACGGGTATTTGAACTTTTAGTGTTACGAAGAATGTTAGCCCCATGATGGAAGTTGAGGGCTAACAAGACATCCGCATTGCTTTGTGCACGTATGATTACGGAGTACTAGTGATTCAGAATATGCGATTCGCAAGGAGAGATAGCAACCTTTCTACAACCATAACGAACCAATTCGCCAACCCAGAGGTTTGTTTCACCAAGACACTACTCATATACGTATGAGGCGATCGCCTATAAATCTTCGGATGTATTTCGAACATTATTGATTCTTTGCTGTGTCGATTGTTTGCACATTTGTCATTATATGTAAGCAGATTGAAAGCCAACAAAATAGAGTGAAGATCATACGGTGGCTTATCAGAAATCGACATAATATTTTTTCAAGTAGAGTTGCTAAATTGGCGAGCGAGTGGCATAATAAACATCCTATGGTGTCAAAAGAAGAGCGAACTCCAGTGAGCAAGAGAAAAAGGCCATTGAGGGAGTGGTCTTCTGCCCCATGTTTTGGAAAGAAGAAGGCAAAAGGGTAAACACAATGTGCCAGATGATCCAAAAAACTAATTAAAGAATTTGCATTGGCATTGGTGTTTTGATGTTCACCTCTTTGTAGTGATTGGACATTTTTATATCCCCGTATGTTGAAGTATGAAGGTATGTGTTTTAGACCAATTTGCATGAGACTTGCATAACTACACAACTTCGGGTTATTCAATCGGTACTTAAGACATACAAAACATGTTAACACCCTAAATGATTTAATAAATAAATAAATAAATAAGAACCAGGACTTATCCTAAAAATATTGTCACTTGCTGAAAAAAACATAACATATTAGAGGTACATTGGAATAGTCTAAATTAGTTTGAGCGTAAAGAATGGTTGGCATTTTCAATTAGTGGAAGATAAGCTGTGAAAGGACAACACAATGGTATGTTAATGGATGTCCGATCTGGATGCATTCAAATTAATATAAACATTCATGTATAAATATAGGAACATTCCACATGCTAAGTCAAACAGCCAAAAAAAAAAAAATCCAATGGATAATCATTCACTCCCCTGCTATTAACCCTAAACTCTGTCAACACCCCCTCAAACACCCTAAACTTTAAGCATCACATAAAGGCCATCAATATCCTACCAAATATCTATACACGTGTAAGTCAATCAGATTGATTCCAGATAGATGGAGACTGATTAATATTAATTAACTAGCATGATTAATTAGCAATGGCAGAACACATAATTTAACATTCATCAGTTTTAAACTAATAAGTTAAACAGGGCCACGGATAGAATTAAGACACCAAAATATAATTGCGATTGTTATCATAACAAGAAACCTACTAAAACGGATCATTGTTGTTCTTCTTTCACCGGGATGATCTCCGACAAACAGTCCGGTCGCTTGCGAAAGACATGCCAGTAAATGTCGTTGTGGGTGATATTTCTTCCAAAATAGACGCTGTCACCCTGGCCTAGTTTGAGCTCGCGGGTGACCCCAGTTAGCCTGTAAATGCAGTGCCGACCTGGATTCTGATTCCCCAATAGGATACCGATAGCTTTCGGGATGAACTACATACAACAATAATCGGTGAAATTGGATAAGATTTACCCTGGGTAACAGAAATAAAGCACTGAGGGGTCAACATTGAGGTGCCCCTGATTGAAAGGTCAGGGGTTCAAGCCCCCCAGAGCGCAATGGTAGAACAATTAATATTGAGGGCTACAAGCGGCAGTGTGGGAGGCTGAAACTCAGTGGGAACCTGCGGCTCGGTGGGAACCTGCGGCTGAGCTAGGGGGAGGGTCAGCATGGAGCAATCACCAGCATGGAGCAATCACTTGGGGATCGACTCCTTGTACGCAGTAGTTAAAGATATTAGGAACCTGTGATCTATTGTGTGGTTACCGCGATTTACTTGGAGGCAGTTCTGAGGGGCCGAGACTGTTTCCTCGAGGACTAGTCGGGCGTAAGCCCGGAACCTCGGTAACAAAAAAAATAAAAAAATAAAAAAAAAATAAAAATAAAGCACTGAGAGAGATTACCTGGCGACAGGAGCTGCCTCAATAGTCTTACATTTGATCTGCGTATGCCCCTGCCATCACGAGAGGTGCAGTTGATCGATTCGCCTGAGTTAGAGTTTGAGACTTCGACAGGGAGCAGTTTTCACCATTAGATTTAATTTATGTTTCAATTCCCTTCTACATAACACCTTGGAATACACAAAATTGTTTTGGCTAAAAAAATAAAATAATAATAATATTAATCACAATAAATGAATAAACTGATCGCATTCCAAGAATTTTTGTTGAGTAGGAGGGATATGTATTGTTATTTTTTATTGTTTCCATTGGTCATATTGCTAATGTTCTTTACTTTCAAAATGAACTTAATCGTGATGTAAACATCAAAACAATTTAAAACTAAATAGTTCAGCTTAAATAGCGTATAACTTTGCATATTAAATAGAGTACCAATTTTTGGATGACTAGTTAAATAAACTTTGCATATTACTTAAATAGCATATAGTTCAACGGTCATTTTTAACAAATACGATAAAAAATACAAAATATTATTATTTTATTATTATAACAATTAAGGTGGTAGAGATGTAGTGGTGGTAACAGGTGCACAATAGTGGATCTCTACAGTTAGTCGAAAACGTAAAACTGAGTAGAAAGGTGAAATTCCCCCCTAGATATTAATCCAAACTTTTATTATGATATCTTTTGATCTACTACTAATTGTTGCGGTTACTTTTTGGCAAAAATCTCATTAAGGAATAAGAACAAAGAAGTAAACTAGGCTAAAAAAATTTTTTAAAAAAATCTTTATCTATTATCTATTACTATGGTTTACATTCTATATATGATTTTGGCATTAAGCGTATATTGTCCTAAAAAAAGATGTGTCGAAATATACATTGGTTGTATATATTCCGCATGTTCCAATTTAATATTATACTTAATACGTTAAAATTAAATATTGTAGAGTATTAAATAAAACATAATTCTTATATACTTATTTGCATGTTTAGGTAAGCAGTGCACCCTTGTATTTGTAAAACTGTCAGCATTGCATTGGTTGTAAAACTGTAAGCAATGCACTAGTTGGCATACGGAAATAGGGAAAATCAATGGTATTATTTTATTTTTTCCTTTATTAGAATATACTTAAACAACAGTACCATTATCTCTTGTAGGGGTACTGGAGTATAAATTAAAGGGGGGGTTTGGTGAATGCCATCATATTAATTAACTGTAAGCCATTCATGTGCACCGCGCTCCACAGGCTCACCAGGCCAGTCGTCGTCCCCTTCAAACTGGATCCTTCGCAAGAGCCAGCTTAAGTCTAGCCTTTGTAGGCCGTGATATTTGAACACTCTCATCAAAATCACGTATAGTGGACAGCCATTTAGTCGAAAGCTTGTGTGCTCATGCGACTCCTGTTAATGATGGGGGTGTTAGATACTGCTAAATGCAGACATATACTATTGGAGTAAATGGGAAGACAAAATTCATTGTTATAAATAAGTCATGTTCTTAACAACAATTATGATTACCTCTTCTATAAATACGTGGTGGTGATGATATTGGTTGGGATAAAATAATGGACGCTGGAAGTGCTTTGAACTAAATGAATCACCTTAGACTAGACATCATCCGCTCCAGTTCCAGCGCAATGAACATCGGAGGATAGAAAAAATGAAGATCTTTCCCCATTTGGTGTGCGACGTCCATCACGAGGGTTAATACCTTTCGAGTGTCTGATAGGTGGTGTTGGTTAGCGGTGTCTGCTGTGCTAAGAAAGAAGCCCAGGACGTACATATTTCGTACTCACCGTTCTACATGGTTTTCTTTTTTTATTGAAGATACATTAGTGAAGAGGATGGAATATGACAGTGATGAGCAACCGAGTATGTGATGGTATCTATAACCCCTAATCTTTTGGGGTTTAGAAATCAGACGAAAGGTTGCGTCGATAGGGTTTAGTGAATCGATGTGTCAATTCCTAATTCAGTTCATCCAATACAAGAAACGTTGTGTTTTTTATTTTTTTTTCGAAAGACAAGAAGCGTCGTGTTTATTAACTAAAATAGTTAATAGACATGTTTATTAGTTTTAAGTACTACTATAAAAATAGACACAATTTCGAATAACTACCTAAAATTAACTGCCTAAAAATAACTGCTTAACAGGTATTTGAATTCTAAATTATGAATATAATTCACCATTACATCATGAAAATATAATACAATTACGTTTTAATTTTTTTCATGTGTCCGTCGATCATTATTTTTACACACACACACATATATATATATATATATATATATATATATATATATATATATATATATATATATATATATATATATATATATATATATATATATACATATATATAATTCAGCGTTGTTTTAATTTTTTTTAATATTTAACAAATAATTAATTTTATTAGACGTAAGATGAAGGTTATTAAGCGCTGCATACTCATACTTGGTATTGTCCGAAACAACCTTAACGTGGTGCGGATAGTGTAAATATCGAAAAACTTGATGCACTGCATACCCCGATAGTGTGTTAAACACTGCATAGTTTGTTCTTTTCAGTGCGTAGGTGGCGCTGCGTGGGATGCGGTGCGTACCCCGGTAGAGTAATAGATGCATGAGGGTATGGCATTGAAAGGAAATCACTGCATTGTTTATCAATCACAAAAATAAAATGCTATAATACTGTCAGCTTTACTGGAATTTCGTGCCCTTCTCTCTCCTTTGTCGAATGGGCAGACCGTCTTGGGACTGCACACTCCAACTCATTTGCAGTGGGGAAATCTCCTCAGCAGGTACCCTATGAAAAAATAAAAATTAATTTCGGATCCAACGGATAGAATTCAATCATGATTAATCCAACGGTCACAAATCACATGGGTCATGTGTGAGTCCGGGTCAGCTAAGCAAGGCTCAAAAGAAACATCACATCAATCAAATAATCTTAAAATACACTTTAATTTCAAAATCATGGTCCATCGATAGGGTGTTCTTATTAATATAAATTCCTTAAAACTATACATCTATCTATACATATATAAAAGCAAACCTAAACTTCTACTTTTGTTTTCAATTTTTTTTCAATTTTACTCTATTTAGAAATAATTCAATTTTAATCTTGATTGTCCAATTAATGTTTTTGATTTTAATAATAAAATCTAATCTAATTATACTAATAATAATTGATTTTGTTATTTAAATTTTACTTTTTTATTTAACAATATAAATTTGACAAATATAAGAGATATTTTTGGCATATTTAACTAATTTTTAATCCATATATGCTTAATTTAAATTAATATATCAATCAATATTCATATATTATAATTTAATTAAATATACATAGGACATATGATTTTCCTTTGATTTCAATCAATTATAAAATTTAATTATACTAATAATGAATTTTATTATTTAAATTTTACTTTTTTATTGATTTAATTTAACAATATAAATTTGATTAATTTTTAATCAATATATGCTTATAAATTTCAATTAATATATCAATTTTATTTTTATTAGAATCGTCTCTATAAATATTTGCTTTCAATCACGGTTATTCATTCATTAAAATCATTCTATATAAATTTTTTTAGCTTAATCAAATTCTTACTTTCTCCTTTTTCTTTTTTTTCTCTAATAGTTTTTCTTTTTCTTCTCTTTTACAGATTTTACTTTCATATTATTTATAATTTACTCTAATTTATTTCATCTTTTATACTTTTATTTGATCTTATATGTAAGTTCAATTATTTTCCTAAAGATATCATTATAATTTTTAATTTTTTCGTTCATTCATTAAAATCATTTTATATAAACTTTTTCAACCTAATCAAATTCTTACTTTCTTCTTCTTTTTTTTTCTCTCTAATACTTTTTCCTTTTCTTCTCTTTTACAGATTCTAATTTCATACTCCCTCTGTCCATCCTCAATGTATACATTTATTTTTTGCACGTGGATTAAGGAGTATTATTATTTTATGTGTAGTAGATAGTTGTATTAGTGGAGGGTGTGAGTCCCATATTTTAATTGTATTAGTGGAGGGTGTGGGTCCCATAGTCCAAAAAGAGAAATGGATAGATTAAGGATGGACAACCCAAAATAATAAAATGGATAGATTGACAGGACGGGGGGAGTATTATTTATAATCTACTCTAATTTGTTTTGTCTTTTATACTTTTATTTGATCTTATATGCATGTTCAATCATTCTCCTAAAGTATCATTATACTTTTTAATTTTTTGTTATCTTATTTTTTTCTCTTCGATTTTCGTGTTTTTATAGTAATTGTATAAACCCTATTTTATAATTTGATTTATATTATCTTCTTTTATACATACTTTTATTTGATATTATTTTTAGGTTCAATTATTCTCATATTTGATCTTATTCTTTTTGTTTTTTTTTTGTCTAATACTTCTTCTTTTTCTTCTCTTTTACCGATTCTAGTTTCATATTATTTATAATCTACTCTAATTTGTTTTGTCTTTTATACTTTTATTTGATCTTATACACAGGTTCAATAATTCTCTTAAAGGTATCATTATACTTTTTAATTTTTTGTTATCTTATTTTTTTCAGCTTCGATTTTTGTGTTTTTTTTAATAATTCTATAAACCCTATTTTCATAATTTAATTTATTTTATCTTCTTTTATACTTTTGTTTGATATTATTTTTAGGTTTAATCATTCTCATATTTGAACTTATTTGTAGGTCCAATCATTCTCTTTTTATTTTTTTCTCCAATGTTTCTTCTTTTTTTCTTCTCTTTTACAGATTCTACTTTCATATTATTTATAATCTATTCTAATTTGTTTTGTCTTTTAATTTAATTTATTTTATCTTCTTTTATACTTTTATTTGATATTATTTTTAGGTTCAATCATTCTCATATTTGATCTTATTTATTCTACTTTCATATTATTTATAATTTATTCTAATTTGTTTTGTCTTTTATAATGTGAATTTTTTAATAATTCTATAAACCCTATTTTTATAATTTAATTTATTTTATCTTCTTTTATACTTTTATTTGATATTTTTTTTAGGTTCAATCATTCTCATCTTATTTATTCTACTTTCATATTATTTATATTCTATTCTACTTTGTTTTGTCTTTTATAATGTGAATTTTTTTAATAATTTTATAAACCCTATTTTTATAATTTAATTTACTTTATCTTCTTTTATACTTTTATTTGATATTATTTTTAGGTTCAATCATTCTCATATTTGATCTTATTTATTCTACTTTCATATTATTTATAATTTATTCTACTTTGTTTTGTCTTTTATACTTTTATTTGATCTTATATGCATGTTCAATCATTCTCCTTAAAGGTATCTTATACTTTTTAATTTTTTGTTATCTTATTTTTTTCCTCTTCAATTTTTTTTTAATAATTCTGTAAACCCTATTTTTTTTAATTTAATTTATTTTATCTTCTTTTATACTTTTATTTGATATTATTTTTAGGTTTCAATCATTCTCATATTTGATCTTATTTGTAAGTCCAATGTATCATTTTTTTGTCTATTTTTTTTCAATTTTTGTGTTTCCTTTATAATAATTATATGAACCTTATTTTTATATTTTAATTTTAATATTCTATTTTTGTTATTTTTTTCAATCCTCTTTTTATTTTTTTTCTCTCTAATACTTCTTCTTTTTTTTTCTTTTTCAAATTCTACTTTCATGGAGTATTATTTATAATCTAGGTTCAATCATTCTCCTTAAAGGTATCAATATACTTATTAATTTTTTGTTATCTTATTTTTTTCTCTTCAATTTTTGTATTTATTAAATAATTCTATGAACCCTATTTTTATAATTTAATTTATTTTATCTTCTTTTATACTTTTATTTGATTTTTTTTAGGTTCAATCATTCTCATATTTGAGGTATCATTCTTTTTTTTTTGTCTATCTTTTTTTTCTTCAACTTTTGTATTTGCTTTATAATAATTTTATGAACCCTATTTTTATATCTTAACATTATCTTTTGTTCTTCTATTTAATCCTCTTTTTATTTTATTTTTTTGTGTTTTTCTCTAATACCGTACTTTTTATTTTTCTTCTCTTTTACAGATTCTGCTTTCATATTATTTATATTTTACTATAATTTGTTTTGTCTTTTATATTTTTATTTGATCTTATATGTAAGTTTAATCATTTCCTTAAAGGTATCATTATACTTTTTAATTTTTTGTTATCTTATTTTTTTCTCTTCGATTTTTATGTTTTTTTATTTTTTTTTAATTCTATAAACCCTATATATTTTTTTAATTTATTTTGTATTATCTTTTTTATACTTTTATTTGATATTATTTTTAAGTTCAATCATTCTCATATTTGATCTTATTTATAGGTCCAATCATTCTCATTTGAGATATCATTCTTTTTTATTATTATTATTTTTGTTTATACTCCATTTTTTTCTTTAATTTTGTGTTTGCTTTATAATATTTCTATAAACTCTATTTTTATATTTTAATGTTCTATCTTTTGTTCTTCTTTTTAATCCTATTTTCAGGTTCAAACATTATCATTTGAGGCATCATTCTTCTTATATTTTCGTTTATCCTATTTTTTTTCTTTTTTATTTGATCTTATTAGCAGTTTCGATCATTAAAAAAAATCATCAGTGTATCTTATATGCAGGTTCAATCATTTTCCTTGAATGTATCATTATACTTTTTAATTTTTTTAACTTATTTTTTTCTTTTCGGTTTTTTCGTTTTTTTTAATAATTCTATAAACTTTATTTTTATAATTAATTTTTTTTGGGAGGATTACTACTAGGTACACAAAAAAACCCTAAATTACTATGAGATACAAACATACAAAAGTATTACTACTAGGTACAAAAATATATAGTGATATTCCAATATTACTCCTATTAATGTGCTGCACATAAATATTGTGTGCAGCAAAAGTTCATGTGCAGCAAAGTGTGTGCAGCAAAAAAAGTGTGTGCAGCAAAAAAAAGTGTGTGCAACAAAAAAATGTGGTGGTCCGGCGGCGGCGGTCCGGCAGCTTTTCCGGCGGCGGCAGTTTTTCCGGTGACCAATTTTTTTTTTTCTTTTTTTTTTTGGACGAACAGTTTTTCCGGCGACCGGCTGCCGGAGCTCCGGCGGCGGCGGCGCGGCAGCTTTCCGGCGACCTTTTTTTTTTTTTTTTTTTTTTTTTTTTTTTTTTTTTTTTTTCTGACGACCAGATTTTCCGGCGACCGGCCGCTGGAGCTCCGCCGGCGGCGGCGGCGGCGGTCCGGCAGCGGCAGCGGTGGTCCGGTGGTGGGTGGAGGTTGGGGTTAGTGTTTTAAAGGTATATGGGTTTAGGCGTATATTTGGTATTTTACTTTAATATTTTGTATTAAATAATAATTATTTTAAATCAATGTATCTAGTAGTAATTAGGGGTACAAAGTGTGTACCTATCAGTAATTATTTCATTTTTTTTATATTCTTTTATACTTTCATTTGATTTGATATTATTTTTAGGTTTATTCATTATCATATTTCATCTTATTTGTAGGTTCAATCATTCTCATTTTAGGTATCTTTTTTTTTTGTCTATATTTTTTCTACAATTTTTGTGTTTGCTTTATAATAATTCTATGAACCCTATTTTTATATTTTAAAATTCTATCTTTTGTTCTTCTTTTTAATCTTATTTTTATGTTCAAACATTATTATTTGAGGCATCATTCTTTTTTTTCTATTTATCTTATGATTTATGTTTTTCTCTTCTTTTTTTGTGATTTTTTTATATTCCATAAACTCTAGAAGACATACTTCTTGAATGTGGTGATGACCCTATGAAGAGTATTGTGGATGCTATATATCCTAGCTTCTTGAACGTGATGGATGATCCAGGTTATCTTCAGGAGCGTGCTATACTTGCACCCACGCTAGATTCTATGAATTCAATAAATGAATACATGATAACATAAAATAAGAACGTATCCAAGATATATCTCAGTTCGGACACCGCATGTAAATCGGATACCAATGTAGACATCTTGGCAGATGTTCATACTCCAGAGTTTCTAAATTTAATAAAGTATTCAGGAATGCTAAATCATGAGCTCATTTTGAAGGTTGATATACACCAATTATGCTATTGAGAAATCTAGACCACGCAAGAGGATTATGCAACAGACTACGTTTACTCATTATAAAACTCGGGGATAGAGCAGTACAAGCTAAGGTGATGACAGGTAACGGTGTCGGAGATTATGTTTTAATTTTGAGACTTACTTTAACACCTTCTGATGTTATGATTTTATTCAAGTTTCAAAGTAGACAGTTCCCGTTGATAGTATCATATGCAATGACCATAAACAAAAGTCAAGAACAATCTTTGAAGATTGTTGGACTGTACTCGAAAAGGCCAATATTTAGCTATGGCCAACTCTACGTTGCTATATCTAAAGTTACAATAAGGAAAGACTTGAAAATAATATTTTGTAATACTAGTGATCGGGCCACAAGTATGTGTAAGAACGTTGTGTTCAGGGAGGTATTCAGAAATGTCTAAAAAGTAATAGCTGCAAAGGTCTTGAAGGTAAAACACATAGATGATTTATCCGTAATTTGTACGGTAATCAACTTCTTATCTTCTTGATGCAGGATCAGGTACGTCTTTCATCTAAGTTTGAATGTAGCTAATTTTATCTGATGCATTCAGAATTTATTTCTTAATGGAATTTTGGTAATGTTGTGGAAATTGTATTATTCTCATCAATATGTGGGATTGTTAAGTCAAAACTTTTTTTCTCTGTTCTTTACAACATACCATATATATTGAGAATTGACATTATATTGGTGTAAGGGAAAATGTTTGAGATATTTAGGAAATAAAGTGTTTATCGTGAAAATTTTCATTTTCTGAAGATCATATTCTTGCATTGTTACATACACTAAGTTTTTTCAAATCACAGTCTAAACATTTTTGAGAAATATGCCGATGTTTTGAAATATTTAACAATTATTAATGGTATAATATAGTTCAATATCTTTGAATTTTGTAGTATATATATATATATATATATATATATATATATATATATATATATATATATATATATATATATATATATATATAATATTTCATGTTTCAAAGATTAATTACAGTTTTTTTCAATAATATTTTAACAATTGAAGTTAATGGAAGGATTCTTATTTAATAGGATAAGCATAAAATCAAAAGATGGTTTCAATTGTATGAATTATTTGCAGGCAAAAAATAAGCAGTTACTAAATGATTATGAAGATAGTTTCATCATTTAGAGATTTTTTTTTAAAAAAAAAAGGCCTTTAACTCTGCCACCTGTATGGAATTTATAACTATTATTAACTACTAGATTCATAGAATGAGCAATGGAAACTTACTAAAATGGTGAATATCTACTCAAGCTATTGTTTTAGTTCTGATGATGAATGTCAAACAGATCTCTATCGGATAGAATTTAAAATTTTTTGGCAAATTTAAAAAAATTTTGTTCATGCCCAATTAAATTATATTACTACAACCACACAATACACAAAAAAAAATAAAAATACTCCATCCGTCCTGTCCTAATGGTTACATTTGCTTCTTGCACGGTGATTAAGGAATATAGTATTTTAATGTATAGTAGATAGTTGTATTAAAATTGTAGGTGGGTTATATGTAGATGGTTTAATTATTTTGTGTGGGTCTCATATACCAAAAAGGGCAATGAAACCATTAGGAACTGTCCAAATTGAAAATATGTAATATATGGCTGGGAGGACATATAAAGCATAAGAAAGAAAACCAATTATAGATAAAAAAAAAATTGTTTATAATTATTTCTGTGCAAAACACATGGGATAATTATAAACATTAAAAAAAATATAGTACTACAACAAAATTCTAACCAAACCAAAATCAGACGATACAAGCTCAAACATATTCGTAGAGATAAAACTATTAAAATTAAAATATAATTAACAATAATCCTATAATAAAATGTTTAAAAATTATTCGCAAAATATAATTAATCCGTGCAAAACACATATGAGATAATTATAAACATAAATTAAAAAAATGCTACAACAAAATTCAAACCAGACGATAACCGGATGAGAGAAACTCAAACATATTCATACAGATACATAATACTATTAAAATAATAATAATAATAATAATAATAATAATAAAATTAACCAACAATTCTATAATAAAATAATTTTCGTGCAACACACGAACGGGGAATACTAGTTAATTATAATAAACAAATGAGTACAATTAATATAGCAAAAGATTAATTAAAAATGACTTGGCCAAACAACGAAATAATAAGCGTGCGAATAAATTTGTAAAGAAAAAGGGGAGAAAAAAAAAAGAATAATTTTGTAAAGACAAGTTCGAAAGGGGGAAAATAATGATGTCTGTTTAATCAATTGAGGATAGAATAGGGTCAATTGCATTAAAATACACGAACTTTTTCTTTTTTCTCAATTTAATCACGAACTATTTTTTAATCAGAAAAGTACATGACGTTTTATTTATTTTTCAATTTAATCACAAATTTTCATTTTATCGATTAAATACATGAGTTTTTTTTTTTTTTGTATTTTCTCAATTGAATCACAAACTTTTTCTATTTTCAATTAAATACATGTAATTATCATATTAATAAATAAATAAAATATGACTAACTTGACTAAGATGAATAAGTACACATTAAACATCTAAAATATAATTGTGAATAAATTACAAAAATTATAAAACAACTTATTTATAAATATAATTTATTCACCCCATTTTTATTACTAATATAAATATAATTAAATAAGTTAATAAGTATTATATTTAATATATGAATTTTTTACGTTATCACATAATTTTAAAAATATATATAATAATTCATCTAAAATTTTTATTTAACCACAAATTTTTTAAAAATATATATGTAATATAATTATAAACTGAAAATTAATAAATATATGTAAATTTATTAATATTATTTAATCATCAATTTTTGTATGACATATTAAAAAATTATAATTAAAACAATTCATCAATAAATATTATTTAATCCCAAATTATTTTATAATAATGTAATTGATCGTCGTTATTTTCAACTAGATTTTAGTGTCTTTATTTGTTGATTTTAGGATATTTTTATCCGTATTTGTGTGAGTTTTTAGTGGAGTTATATGTAATTGGGAAAAGTGTGTACAGGTTGATAAATGTTTGGAAATGAGCTTAAATGTGTATAAAACAGGTCAAAAATGGAGTCGGGAGCTATAACGGAGAAAGGAGAACAGGGCATGCTCGAACAAGCCCCGTGTGTGGAACACGGGCCTGTCCGAGATGGCCGTGTACGAGCATCAGAAAATGCTACACGCCCAAGAGACCCCGAGTGCAGCGCACGAGCCATGTCCGATAACACGCAGAACACGCCGAACTGTGTGTACATTACAAGAGCCGTGTGCTATTACATGACCCGTGTAGGTGCAGATTCCATATTAAGTTGGCACATATTGTAGAAGATTCTGAGGGGTATAAAAATCCAATTTATGCGAAAAATTAGATGGAGAGACACATTTAGGAGCAGTTATCAAGATCAAACACACAATTCCTCATCACAATTTCACACACACATTCTTGATCATCCATTTCCACACTTTTCATCCATTCAATTCATTTGCTCTCCCAAAATTCACCCATCACTCCATCAATTTGAGAAGAGAAGATCATCATAGATTGAGGAATTGAGCATGTTGAAAGGAAGGAAGGCCATCTTCGCAAAAGGGAAGTCAATCTACTTTTCAATTGTTATTTTTCTACATATTTTGGCTCAAATGGAGCAAGCCTTTGGATGTATTGATTTAAACATGATGTGTAGTGGCTAGTCCTATGGTAGGGCTAATCATATGATTGGTTGAGAAGAATGCTAGATATGTAGGATTTTAGATGTTGAATTGTGTTAATTTTAGACTTCCTTTTATGATTCATGTTTCATTTTATTACTTGTGTGATTAATTCTCACTTACAACATGTTAGGATAGCCAATCTGATATTTTATAGTAGGATTTAATTGAATCATTTATTAAGATGAATATACATGTTAGCGTGAGGGGAGGTAAGTCATACCCTTCTTATGCTTAGAACATTCATAAGGGGACACTTAAGAAATTGAGTGAAAAGAACCAAACTTAGAATCTTAGTACCTTAAGGGAATTGATGATAAGAACAATCCTAGGAGATTTAGACTTGTCAAAGAGTCAATAACCTAATCACCTTGGCCATAGGGGTTAGGGGTAAAAATGTGATTGCTTTTAGTCCATGATTAATAAAGTTCAATGTTAAAAGTCATGCATACCTGGCTAGTTTCTTATCCATGAGTATGGTTAGTCTTGCTCTCTTTTTAAATACATTCTATCCATTCCATTCCATCTTGTTACGTGATCGATTGTTGATAATATTAGTTGTTAATTGATTTCTTTAGTTAATTGATAGCATAATCATTAGTATAAATCAAACCTCAAACTTTATCACTCTTACAAAGCATGATTGAGGACAAATCCAGATACACCATGATTTTTCTTTTTTCTTAGGATGATATACTATAAATTTTGTTGCTTGGTCACTACGTGTACAACAACGATAGAGTTCTCTTACTCTAATCATTTTTACCAAAAATGGGACTAAGAACATGGCGCAGCTTGCCGGGAAAATGTTAAAATCTTGGTTGTAACGAGTTTGAATTTGATTAGTTTTGATAAGAGTATTTCTTTTATTTGTTTACTTGTCTTTGTTATTTGGAGAACTAATTGAAAAATTCTGTTAGGTACATGCAAACTCGTTTAAGGTCTCAATCCGTTGAACCTTTGAACTTGGAATTGGAAGCTACCTTAAGAAGACAAAGAAGAGGAGTATTAGATCCTACGAAGGAAGTTATGGAAAACGGAAAGGATAATGTCAATATGGTTGATGAAGAAGGTCATATGAGGAATTTTCAACAAGGGGGTGATAATGCTCGAGGAGGACATGTTAATTCGGAGTTTTTGCCACAAGCTAATGCTCAACAAGTGCACTTACAAAATCAACAATTGCAAGAGATCATTCAACACTTGATGGCACAACAGGAAGCTAGAAATAACCAATAAGCTCCTCTGGTAGTGCAAAATCAATCTAGAGGCATGGATATAATGAAGTAGGGATGAATATCTGAGACCATTTCCAACCTCAGTACGGGAATTATGCTATGGGACCACCATTGAATGTCAATAATTTTGAAATAAAAGTGGGGTTGATTAATATGGTGGAAGCAAATCAATTTGGAGGTGGTGCAATTGAAGATCCAAATGCTCACTTATCTTAATTCTCGGAGTTAGCTAATACCATCAAGAATAATGGAGTGAGTGAGGATATTGTCAAGATGAAGCTCTTTTCTTTCTCATTATGGGATCAAGCTAAGGCTTAGTATCATACTATACCTCCGGGATCTTATACTACAGGAGAGAGTTGGTGATGAGTGATATTTTCACCTAGATGTAACACGGGCACAGGGTGGTCGTATTGGATGAATTGATGATGGCACACGGCCACTTCTTACAGGGTCGTGTTCCGTACATGGCCCGTGTTGGTGCATGCCCCTGTTTCCTTCACTGTTTTACCTCGTTCTCCCTCGTTTCAACTCCGAATTGAGATCTGCTTTTTTCTACGTCTTCCTTATCATGTCTAGCATCCATTAAAAATACAACTAAATAACATATAAATACGGATAAAATAATACAAAAACGGATATAAAAAGGCACTAAAATTTAGGTGAAAATATCACTCATCATATCCCCAAACTTAAAGTGTTGTACGTCCTCGCACAACGAAAATGATAAACCAAGGGAAGAGAGATTTTCACCTAGGAAAAAACTAAACGAATATAAGCAATAACACATTAATAATAATAAGAACTACAAATCATGCTAAGTCATCCTACAACATTAAATTCATGACATGCAAAAAATATTAACAAATTCAATCAAAAGAGAATAAAAGTGTAATATAGTCCCTTTTTAGTCCAAGCCTCACATAGGTTATAAATGTCACTCAACACTCTTTAAAGTGGTAAAACAACACTCATCAATCGATTGGCTCGACTCGTTATAAGCTTGCTCGTGGACTACATTCACAAACCGCCAAAGTTTCCATTACTGATCAAAAAGGTCTTTAATTAAGGATGTAATGATAGGCTCTTCGGTATGGTAGGGAGAATTTAGGTAAGATTGACTCATCATGTGTAAGTAATCGAAGAGGTAGCTACTTTCTTCCATTCCTTAACAATTTCTTTCTTCCTTTCTTTTCTTTAATGATCATAAGCACTAATCATCAATTTTCCTTGAATTGAGCTTCTTTTAATGCATGCTTCCTTTTTTGGATTTTTATTTTCTTGAGCATCTTGCTGTTGATTTGCTTATTTTTCTTGTTTTGAGGTTGCATGTTCACTCTTAGTTTTGCTCTTTTCATCCTTTTTTCTTACTTGTTTACCATTTTCTTTCTTCGTTTTTCTTTCTCATCAAACCTTTCTAACTATCATCTCCTCAATCACTCACACAAAAGGGTAAATATGTAAGGCTCATGTGGGTAATCAAGACTTGTAATGTGCTAAATTCACAATAAAATAGCTTTAAGGCTCAAAGTGGTTGACTAGGGATGATGTTCATGGTAGGAAAATATTTGGCAATGACTATAAATGACAAGGATGGCCTTAGATCATTTCACTAATCTCCACAAATCGGGCTCGTTCCTATTGTCCTTGAGCAAGTTCTAGCTTATCAAATCTCAATCGATCCACTCATGAAGAAAAATACCATGTATGCACAGTTGAGGATCAAACGCTCACAAGCTTGCGCTCGGACCTTAAGGACTTATTACACCACATCCATCTTAAAATTGAAAAAGTTAATTAAAACATGCATAATTCAAAAGTGTAGAGATTCTTAATCATAACTTGTCATCACTTATCACCACAACATATCATCACTCATGTTCAAAAATGACTCAAGACATCCCAAAAACAAACCACCAAACAATCCCTAAACAAGAATAAGAAAATACACAAAACATAAAATAAAGACACAACAAATAAGAAACAACCAAAAATACATAACATGCAAGAATAAAAATCACCATCATTAACAATAAAGCACACATTCTATATCATCCATTACAATTAAGCTCACAATCATCCCAACCTTTGATTGAAAAGTAAACTTTCCAAAAACATAACACATAAAGTAGCATGCTAATCCATTCAATCCAAATCAAAATCAATTAGAAGTGATAAGGTGTAGAGTACTCCTTCAATAGGCATTTGGTAAGGAAAGCGTTCGCTCCAAGCTCCATTCGTGCTTTCAATACCCTTCATTTATACTCAAAATTTCATACAACACCATTAGCTCAACAATTGCATTAAAAATATGGACTATCATTCACTTCAACACAACCAATCATACCCAACACGGCCACCTTGTGGCCGTGTTGCAGAGCACGACTCGTGTTGTATAAAAAGCTACTAAAAATTCCAGAACCTTCTAGAAGCTTCCCAAGTGGTATAAATACCCAATAATTCAACATTTGATGAGATTGGATGAGGATTTTACTGTTTCACACACCTCACACACCATTTCTCTCATTTTACACCATCATCTTCATCCATTCTTCATCTACACCATCTACCATCATTCCACCATCAATTTCTACATCCAAGTGAAGGAAAAGGATCAAGGAAGAGAGGAAAGTGCAAAGAAGGGAAGGAGATCACCATTGAAGATAGATCAAGGGAGTTTCCATTCAATCTTTGTATTAAACATCATAGTTTTATCATGATTTGTAAGAATTTAATTGTCTATGTTAATTTCTTTATGAATATGGTAGGCTAATCTCCCTTGTGAGATTAGCAACATGAGAGTTGTTGGATAATTTTGGAATTTGTGTATTTGAATTCATATGTTGATTGGATCTATGGTTTTCTATCATTGATTATTAATTGCTTGATCTGTATTGATGATTTGTGTGTTTAGTTGTTCTAAATATGTGATTAGATTGAGAAATCAATTATGTGCTTAGGATAATTGAGTGAATCATTTCATCAAACACTTCATGTGCATTATAAATTGTAAAGAGATTGAGAAATCGTTTAGAGTTTAGAACCCTTTGATAGAACATATGATTGATTTGATCGAGAGGTTGATTAATCGTGTGAAGGGACTCTCATTTCAAGCTTAGTACCTAGTTGGAATTGTTTGAGTGAGAACCAACTCATTGAGCTATGTTTAGAACCATATCCTATCCATCTTGAGATGGAGTTTAGGTGATCTTAGTGTTAGCCCTTAGTCTTCAATCCATGATTCATGTGAATTTGATGCATTTATCCTAGGATTTTCACTTTTTAATTGTTGTTAATCTCACTTTTACTTAATTTGGAAAACCACTTTTCATCCATCTATCTTGTTTGTTAATCATTGCTTGCTTGCTTACTTTGATTGATTTAATTTCTTGTTTGATAAAACCAATCATTGATGATTCATCTCGATAAAATTGTGATAAACGTGATCTCGCTTAAGCTCTAGCGTCGATCTCCCTGTGGTTCGATAAATTATTTTAATTGGTCATCCCTACTACAAAATAGCTAATCAGTTGGCTCAAAGGTTCTTAAGCAAGTATTTCCTACCATCAAAGATGTTGCATTTAAAAGGTCAAATATTCCAATTTAAGCAAATGCTTCGTGAGACTTTTAGTGAGGCTTGTGACCGGTTCAAAGAAATGCTAAGGAGGTGCCCACATCATGGATTCCCCGAATATCAACAAGTAGTATTTTTCTATGCTGGATTGAATGGAAGTGAGAGAATGCTTGTTGATGCTTTGGCAGGAGGTTCTATATTGGGGCAAACTCCGGAAAGAGCTATTGCTATATGTGAAGAAATTACTTTGAATACGGGTCAATGGTCTATGGATTGTTCACCGGGTATGTATAAAAAGGAAAGAATTGCTAAGATAGAAGAAGTATGCATGAAACAAGTGAAAAAGGTGGAAGCACATAAGAGGATGTATCCGAAAAGGCAATTTCGGAGATACTTAAGAGAATGAATTCCAATTTCCAAGTGTCTTCGAATTCTACACCTATGGTGAATCAACAAGTGCTTCTGAATCCTCAACAAGGTATGCTTATGCATTTGATGAATCAACAAGTGTTTCCAAATCCTCAACAAGGCGGTTCTATGTCTAATATGGGTCAATCTTCTCAAAGTTGTCAAATGCCTACACCTATGCATCAACAAGGTATATCTCCCAATTTTGGATTTCAAGATACTTGGTGCCAACCGGAAATGTCAATTGAGAAAGTAGCCTTCATGCAAGGAAGGAACTTCCAAGAAAATTATGGTGGTAATTTTGGTAACCATGGAGGGGGGTATCCACAAAGGCAAGGAGGATGGAGTCAAGGTAATTACGGAGGGAATTTTAACCATCCTCGTAGGTATAAAAATTTATCATATGGAAATCAAGGGAATACCCTTACTCTCCCACCAGGCACTAATACGGGAGAGAAAGCTCCAAATGTTAAAGGGAAGCCTACAATGGAAGATCAAATGGCTAAGTTGTTGGAATATATGAAGAAAGCTAAAGAAGAGAAAAAGTATGAAAAAAAGGAAATGAGACAAAAAGATGATGTAAATGAAAGGAGATATAAAGCGATTGAGACTCACATTAGTCAAATGGCAAGTGAAAGGGGGATGTTCATCGTCAAGGAAAGTTTCCATCTACAACCATTACTAACCTTAAGGAGCAATGCAAGGCTATTGAACTTCGTAGTGGAACAAAATATGAAGGGCCTTCATTGCCAACGGAAGTAGAGGGAGTAGAATTGGAACTTGAGCATATGGAAAGAATGGATGAAGAAGAGAAAGAGAAAGAAGTTGAAATTGTTGAAAAGAATGAAAATTCCCCTACACTTGAAGAAGAAAAAGTGAAGTCTCCAAAGAAGTGAAAAAGATGTAAGGAAGCAAAACGTAAAGAGAGGGATGAGAACTTTGAAAGAGATGAATGGGGAATACCGAAGTTGCCCGTGGCAATTCCTTTTCCACAAAGATACTTGAAAAAAAGGATTAGAGGAAAAATTTGCTAAGTTTGTTGAGATGTTGAAAATGATCCATATAAATATTCCTTTTGCGGATTCTTGCTTCAAAGGCCCAACTACTCCAAGTTTTTGAAGGATATATTTTCAAAGAAAAGAAGCTTGGGTGAGTTTGAAACAGTTAATCTCACAGAGGAATGTAGTGCTATTCTACAAAAGAAGCTCCCTCCTAAATTGAAATATTCGGGGAGTTTTACTATTCCATGTGAGATGGGGAAGCATGAAAATTACAAAGCTCTATGTGACTTAGGTGCAAGCTGATTTGCCATAATATAGTGGGCATGACCAATTAAAGAAATTATCGAACCACAGGGAGGAAGGTACTAGGGTCTAAGCGGTTTGTCATAGTATTATAGAGATGAACGAGAAGGGGAGATAATCAAGAAATGACAATAAAATAAAAGGATAGATGAATGGAAGATGGATGATTGAGCCAAGTAGATAGAGATGAGATTAGCAATACTTAAAGCATGGAAAATGTAGGTATCATGCAATGAATTCATATGTGTCATGGGAAAAAGACTAAGGGCCAACACTAAGATCACCTAAACTCCCTCTCGGAATGAATAGGATATGGAATGACATTCATTGGATTGGTTCTCACTCAAACAATTCCAACTAGGTACTAAGCTTGAAATGAGAGTCCCTTCACATAATCTATTGACTTCTCAATCTAATAAATGATATGTTCTATCAAAGGGTTCTAAACTATGAAGGACTTCTCAATCTCTTCATAATCTATAATGCACATGAAGTGTTTGATGAAATGATTCACTTAATTATCTTAAATATGCAATTGACTTCTCAATCTAATCACATGCTTAAAACAATTAAACACACAAATCATCATAAACCTCAAGATCTAAAGCATCAATGATAGAAAATCAATTAACTCAATCAACATAATCATTCAATTGCAAAATACCAAAAATTATCCAACACAATTCATATTGCTAATCTCACAAGGGAGATTAGCCTCTCATATCCATAAGAAAATTAACATAGACATTAAAATCCTTACAAAACATGATAAACAATAGGTTTCAATACAAAGTGTAGATGAAAACTCCCTTGGATGTCTCCAATGGTGATCTTCTTCTTCCCCTTGCAATTCACCTCTCTTCCTTGCTTCTCTAGCTACTTGGATGGAGGATGTGATGGTTGGATCAAGGTAGATCCAAAGGATGAAGAATGGATGAAGGTGAAGGCGAAGAATGGAGGAAATGGTGTGTGAGGTGTGTGTGGAAGAGTGGATTTCGGATCTTCCTTTGCATATTGAAGTATTGGGTATTTATACCCCTTGGGAGGCTTCTAGAAGGATTCTGATTTTTTTTTCAGGATTTTACACAGCACGAGTCGTGCTCTGTCACACGGCCATAAGGTGCCCGTGTTGTGTCTTCTGATGTCGACACACGGCCTCTTCTTACAGGGCCGTGTTGATGACACGGCTCGTACTGCCGACACGACTCGTGCGACTGGACACGGCCTTAAGGTGCCGGTGTTGAACGAACTGGTGTTGCCGCACGGCCACCTCTTACAGGGCCGTGTTGGCTACACGGCCCGTGTTGGTGTTGGCTCCTATATTTCTTCACTGTGTTGGCTCGTTCTCCTTCGTTTCAACTCCGAATTGAGATCCGCTTTTTCCTACGTCTTCCTTATCACATCTAGCATCAAATAAAAAGTGAAAATTATAGGTTTAAGCTCATTCACACACATTTCCATAAAAACACAAAACACAACCAAATAGAACATAAAATACGGATAAAATAATACGAAAACACATATAAAAAGACACTAAAATCTAGGTGAAAATATCACTCATCACACCCCCAAACTTAAAGTGTTGTGTGTCCCCGCACAACGAAAATGATAAACTAAGGAGTGATTTTCACCTAGGAAAAGACTAAACGAACATAAGTAACAACACATCAATAATAATAAGAATTACAAACTATGTTAAGGCATCCTACAACATTAAACTCATAACTTGAAAAATTAACAAGTTCAATCTAAAGAAAATCAAGAGTAATAAAGTCCCTTCCGGTCCAAACCTCACAACGGGTATCAAAATGCACTCAACACTCTATGGAATAGGGTAATTTTCACTCATCAATCGATTGAACCCGACGCACCATAGGCTTGCTCACGGCCTACATTCACAAGCCACCAAGGCTTCAACTAATGATAAAAAAGGACTTTACTTTTGGATGTAATGTTAAGCTTTTTGGTAAGGGTAGGGAGATTATGGATAAGAGTGACTCATCGAGTGTAAGTAATGAAGAGATGATCAGCTTCTTCAACTTCTTTACGTTTCTATCTTCCTTTCTTTTCTTTTCTCATTACAAGCACTAATCATTATCATTCCTTTGGATTTCTTGAGCTTCTTTTAATTTGCATGCTTTCTTTCTTTTGACTTTTGAATTCCTTTGTTGATTTGCTCCTTTTTACTTTGAAGGTTGCATGTGTATTTGATTTAGCTCTTTTCATCCTTTTCTTGCTTGTTTAACATTTCCTTCTTTTTCTTGCACATTTCTCATATCAAACCTTGTAAACCATCATCTCCTCAATCACCCACACAAAGGTTATATATATAAGGCTTAAGTGGGTAATCATGGCTTGTAATGTGCTCAAATCACAAAGAATAGGCTTTAAGGCTCAAAGTGATTACTAGGGATGATGTATCAGGTAAGAAAATGTATGGTAATGACTTTATAGTGACAAGGATGGCCTAAGATCATATCACTAACCTCCACCAATCGGGCTCATTCCCGCAGTCCATGAGCAAGTTCTAGTTTATCAAGGCTCAATCGATCCACTCATAAAGAAATTAACCATGGATGCACGGTTGAGGCTCAAACGCTCACAAGCTTTTGCTCGGACCTTTAGGAACTCATTACACCTCAATTCATCTCAAAATTGAACAAGTTAAATAGAACATGTCACAATTTTAAAGAGTAGAGATTCTTAATCATAACTTGTCATCACTTATCACTACAACATATCATCACTCATATTCAAAAATGACTCACAACCTCCCTAAACAAACCACCAAACATACCAAGACAAAAATAAGAAAACACACAAAACATAAAATAAAGACTCAACAAACAACAAACAACCAAAAACACATAACATGCAAGAATAAAAATCACCATCATAAAACAATGAAGCACACATTCATAACATCCATGACAATGAAGCTCAAAATCATCTCAACCTTAATTGAAAAGGAAATCCTAATTTACGAAAGTAAGCATCCCAAAAACATAACAAATGAAGAAACATGCTAATCACAACAATCCAAATCAAATCAAATTATGCTAAGCACATAAAAGTGGTAGGGTGTAGAATGAACTCCCTCAATAAGCATTTGATAGTGGAAGTTGTTAGTTCCGAGCTCAATTCGTGCTTCCAATACCCTTCATACATGCTCAACAAAACCATTAGCTCAACAATTTCATTAAAAATATGGACTATCATGCACTTCAACACCACCAATCATACCAAAATCAAATCAATGCTCATGAAAAAAATTCAAAATTAGCCCAAAAACACGAAAAGTATATGGCTTAAAAACAAAGTATGTCACACCATGCATATCCATTTGATTAGCCATAATATAGTGGGCATGACCAATTAAAAAAATTATCGAACCACAGGGAGGAAGGTACTAGGGTCTAAGCGATCTCGTATTTGTCATAGTTTTATAAAGATGATCAAGAATGGAAGATAATCAAGAAATTACAATAAAATAAATGGATAGATAAATGAGAGATGGATGAATGAGTCAAGTAGATAGAGATGAGACTAGCAATGCTTAAAGCATGGAAAATCTAGGTATCATGTATCAAATTCATATGTGTCATGTATTGAAGACTAAGGGCCAACACTAAGATCACCTAAACTCCCTCTCGGAATGAATAGGATATGGATATCAAATAGCTCAATGGATTGGTTCTCACTTAAACAATTCCAACTAGGTACTAAGCTTAAATGAGAGTCCCTTCACACAATTAATCAATCTCTCGATCAAACTAATCGAATGTCCTACCAAAGGGTTCTAAACTATGAAGGATTTCTCAATCTCTTCACAATTTATAATGCACATGAGGTGTTTGATGAAATGATTCACTCAATTATCCTAAGCATATCATTGATTTCTCAATCTAATCACATATTTATAACAACTAAACACACAAATCATCAATACAAATCAAGCAATTAAAAATCAATGATAGAAAATCATAGATCCAATCAACATATGAATTCAAATACACAAATCCCCAAAATTATCCAACACAATTCATATTGCTAATCTCACAAGGGAGATTAGCCTATCATGGTCACAAGGAATCCAACATAGACATTAAAATCCTTACAAAACATGATAAACAATAGGTTTCAATACAAAGTGTAGATGAAAACTCCCATGGATGTCTCCAATGGTGATCTTCTTCTTCCCCTTGCAATTCACCTCTCTTCCTTGCTTCTCTAGCTACTTGGATGGAGGATGTGATGGTTGGATCAAGGTAGATCCAAAGGATGAAGAATGGATGAAGGTGAAGGCGAAGAATGGAGGAAATGGTGTGTGAGGCGTGTGTGGAAGAGTGGATTTCAGATCTTCCTTTGCATATTGAAGTATTGGGTATTTATACCCCCTTGGGAGGCTTCTAGAAGGATTCTGATTTTTTTCCAGGATTTTACATAGCACGAGTCGTGCTCTGTCACATGGCCATAAGGTGCCCGTGTTGTGTCTTCTGATGTCGGCACACGGCCTCTTCTTACAGGGCCGTGTTGATGACACGGCTCGTGCTGCCAACACGACTCGTGCGACTGGACACGGCCTTAAGGTGCCCATGTTGAACGAACTGGTGTTGCCGCACGGCCACCTCTTACAGGGCCGTGTTGGCTACACGGCCCGTGTTGGCGCTGGCTCCTGTATTTCTTCACTGTTTTGGCTCGTTCTCCCTCGTTTCAACTCCGAATTGAGATCCACTTTTTCCTACGTCTTCCTTGTCACATCTAGCATCAAATAAAAAGTGAAAATTATAGGTTTAAGCTCATTCACACACATTTCAATAAAAACACAAAATACAACCAAATAGAACATAAAATACGGATAAAATAATACGAAAACACATATAAAAAGACATTAAAATCTAGGTAAAAATATCACTCATCACACCCCCAAACTTAAAGTGTTGTGCGTCCCCGCACAATAAAAATGATAAACTAAGGAGTGATTTTCACCTAGGAAAAGACTAAACGAACATAAGTAACAACACATCAATAATAATAAGAATTACAAACTATGCTAAGGCATCCTACAACATTAAACTCATAACATGAAAAATTAACAAGTTCAATCTAAAGAAAATTAAGAGTAATAAAGTCCCTTCCGGTCAAAACCTCACAACGGGTATCAAAATGCACTCAACACTCTATGGAATAGGGTAATTTTCACTCATCAATCGATTGAACCCGACGCACCATAGGCTTGCTCACGGCCTACATTCACAAGCCACCAAGGCTTCAACTAATGATCAAAAAGGACTTTACTTTTGGATGTAATGTTAAGCTTTTTGGTGGAGAATAAGTGTATGCTTGATACGGATGGAATGTATTTGTATTGTAAGCTTGTTGCCATTCTCCATTTCTTCCTTGATTGTAGTATTGAGAGCTATCTTATTTCATTTGGAAGTTGTACCCATAGTTGCTCTAATTCATGTAGCCTCTTGATTGTGGAGGTGGAACCCTTGCAAATTGATGCCCAAAGACATTTGTGAATTGGTTCCAACCATCCATTTAAATGCTCTTCTCAAGGCTTACTACAATTCTTCTTAAACTTGCTATTTTTGGCTTGATCCCCCTTCCTCTTCTCTCAAGGTAGTGTCAAGTACCTATCAAAATGAACAAGTGAGATCAAAAATTTTCCAAAGCAAATAATAAAAAGCAATAAAAATATCTCTATTAATACCAATCGAAACACTTCTTCGTTAAACCACTAGCAATCGTTGCCTCCCCGGCAACGGTGCCATTTGATTTGCCATAATATAGTGAGCATGACCAATTAAAGAAATTATCGAACCACAGGGAGGAAGGTACTAGGGTCTAAGCGATCTCGTGTTTGTCATAGTATTATAGAGATGAACGAGAAGGGGAGATAATCAAGAAATGACAATAAAATAAAAGGATAGATGAATGGAAGATGGATGATTGAGCCAAGTAGATAGAGATGAGATTAGCAATACTTAAAACATGGAAAATCTAGGTATCATGCAATGAATTCATATGTGTCATGGGAAAAAGGCTAAAGGCCAACACTAAGATCACCTAAACTCCCTCTCGGAATGAATAGGATATGGAATGACATTCATTGGATTGGTTCTCACTCAAACAATTCCAACTAGGTACTAAGCTTGAAATGAGAGTCCCTTCACATAATTTATTGACTTCTCAATCTAATAAATGATATGTTCTATCAAAGGGTTCTAAACTATGAAGGACTTCTCAATCTCTTCACAATCTATAATGCACATGAAGTGTTTGATGAAATGATTCACTTAATTATCCTAAATATGCAATTGACTTCTCAATCTAATCACATGCTTAAAACAATTAAACACACAAATCATCATAAACCTCAAGATCTAAAGCATCAATGATAGAAAATCAATTAACTCAATCAACATAATCATTCAATTGCAAAATACCAAAAATTATCCAACACAATTCATATTGCTAATCTCACAAGGGAGATTAGCCTCTCATATCCATAAGAAAATTAACATAGACATTAAATTCCTTACAAAACATGATAAACAATAGGTTTCAATACAAAGTTTAGATGAAAACTCCCTTGGATGTCTCCAATGGTGATCTTCTTCTTTCCCTTGCAATTCACCTCTCTTCCTTGCTTCTCTACTACTTGGATGGAGGATGTGATGGTTGGATCAAGGTAGATCCAAAGGATGAAGAATGGATGAAGGTGAAGGTGAAAAATGGAGGAAATGGTGTGTGAGGTGTGTGTAGAAGGGTTGGAATTCGGATCTCCATTTGCATATTGAAGTATTGGGTATTTATACCCCTTGGGAGGCTTCTAGAAGGATTCTGAATTTTTTTTCAGGATTTTACACAGCACGAGTCGTGCTCTGTCACACGGCCATAAGGTGCCCGTGTTGTGTCTTCTGATGTCGACACACGGCCTCTTCTTACAGGGCCGTGTTGATGACACGGCTCGTGCTGCCGACACGACTCGTGCGACTGGACACGGCCTTAAGGTGCCCGTGTTGAACGAACTGGTGTTGCCGCACGGCCACCTCTTACAGGGCCGTGTTGGCTACACGGCCCGTGTTGGTGTTGGCTCCTGTATTTCTTCACTGTGTTGGCTCGTTCTCCCTCGTTTCAACTCCGAATTGAGATCCGCTTTTTCCTAAGTCTTCCTTATCACATCTAGCATCAAATAAAAAGTGAAAATTATAGGTTTAATCTCATTCACACACATTTCCATAAAAACACAAGACAAAACCAAATAGAACATAAAATACGGATAAAATAATACGAAAACACATATAAAAAGACACTAAAATCTAGGTGAAAATATCACTCATCACAAGCATCAATTTTGATGCCCTTGTCAATTTTTAAGAAGGGCATTGGTGAGGTTAAACCGACGTCGATAACACTTCAATTAGCTGATCAGTCTTTGACACGCCAAAAGGGAATTGTTGAAGATGTTTTGATCAAAGTTGGAAAATTTTTA
Source organism: Pogostemon cablin (assembly GCA_023678885.1). Lineage (NCBI taxonomy): Eukaryota > Viridiplantae > Streptophyta > Magnoliopsida > Lamiales > Lamiaceae > Pogostemon > Pogostemon cablin. The sequence goes on from CM042967.1 coordinate 27,312,829, forward strand.
TTTCTCGTTGATTTTGTGGTACTAGACATGGATGAAGATGCAAATGTCCCGTTGATACTTGGACGTCCATTTCTTGCCACGAGAAAGGCATTGATAGATGTGGAGAAAGGGGAGCAAACTTTAAGGGTGAATGAGGAAGAGGTGATATCTTCAGTAAGAGAGGCCATGAGGTATTCTAGGAACAAGGAGTAATTTAGAATATTGGAGGTTGTGGACAACATTGTTGAAGAACATATGTATCATCTTCACTCTAAGGATCCGTTGGAAATTATCATAAGCCACTCTTATTCTATTGACTCTATAAAATCTAACTCTTCTTGTTGTTTAGAAAATGATAAAATAATTGATGAATTGCATTGTTTAAATGCTTGTAGGGGACTCACAAGTAAGGAAGCAAAAATGGAGAAACTTGATGAATAACCAAAAGAAGAAGTGCAAGAGAAGAAGAAGGTGGAGTTGAAACCATTACCGGAGCATTTGAAGTGTGCTTAGTTGGAAGAGAATGAGACGTATCCGGTAATTATATCTTCTTTCCTTAATGATTTAGAATTGGAAAAGTTGTTAAGAGTGTTAAGGGAGCATAAATCTCCTATTGGTTGGAGTATAAAAGACTTGAAAGGTACAAGCCCATCTTTATGTATGCATAAGATTCACTTGATTGATGATGAATAGTCATGTGTGCAAAATCAATGTAGATTAAATCCTATAATGCAAGAAGTGGTAAGAAAAGAGGTGTTAAAATGACTTGATGCGGGAATTATCTTTCCAATTAGTGATAGTCCATACGTGAGTCCGTTACATGTAGTGGCATGATAATTATTTGATCCGATACGAATGAAACAATTGCCACCCGAACTATCACGAGTTGGAGAGTGTGTGTTGATTATCGTAAATTGAATGAGAATACTTGATGAGTGATATTTTCACCTAGATTTTAGTGTCTTTTTATATGTGTTTTCGTATATTTTTATCCGTATTTTATGTGTTATTTGGTTGTGTTTTGTGTTTTCATGGAAATGTGTGTGAATGAGCTTAAACCTACTATTTTCACTTTTTATTTGATGCTAGATAGGATAAGAAAGATGTAGGAAAAAGCGGAACTCAATTTGGAGTTGAAACGAGGGAGAACGAGCCAAAACAGTGAAGGAATCAGGGCAGCAGCAACACGACTGGCCGTGTCGGTGGCACGAGCCGTGTCGCAGTGCACGACTCGTGTAGCTAACACGGGCCTGTCCAGAATGGTCGTGTAGCAACATCTATTCATCCAACACGACCACCACTTGGCCGTGTTGCGGAGCTCGACTCGTGTTGCAGCACACGACCCGTGTAGCCAACACGGGCCTGTAAGCGATGGCCGTGCGGGAGCATCAGTTCACGCAATACGGGCACCTTATGGCCGTGTTGCGCCACACGACTCGTGTCGTGTCAGGGATCAGAAAAATTCAGAATCCTTCTAGAAGCTTGTCAAGGAGTATAAATACCCCTCCATTCAGATTTTATGAAAAAAGATCCGAAATTCCACCTTCCCCACACACCTCACACACCATTTCTTCCATTTTCCACCATCATCTTCATCCATTCTTCATCCACCCATCTACACTTGATCCCCTCCATCAAATCCACCATCCAAGTGATCAAGGAAGCAAGGGAGAGTGAGATCACAAGAAGAAGAAGGAGATCTCCATTGAAGCACTTCAAAGGGGGAATCTAATTCTAATTTTTGTGCATTTCTTTATAGATTGATCATGTTTTGTAAGGATCTTAATGTCTATGTTAATTTTCTTATGGATATGAGAGGCTAATCTCCTTTGTGAGATTAGCTCTATGATTGGTGTTGGATAATTTAGTTTTTATGCAAATTGATTTTAATCTTGAATGGGCTTTGTGTTATTTCTATCATTGATTGTTGATTGCTTGATGTATATGATGATTTGTGTGATTAATTGTCATGGGCATGTGATTAGATTGAGAAATCAATTATGTGTTTAGGATAGTTCATTGAATCATTTCATCATACACTTCATGTGCATTAATTTAGAATGAGATAGAGATATCCTTCTAGATTTAGAACCCTTTGATAGAACATTTGATTAGCTTAATCGAGAGGTTGGTTGATTAAATGAGGAGACCCAAACAATTAGTGAATTCATAGTACCTTAAAAGGGAATATTGCTTATGATTTAGTACCTAATTAGGGAACTCATAGAGTAATTAGTACCTAGTGGGAGGTGTTTGCTATTGTCTCGATCCTATGTGCGTTTGGGAGCCTTGTTGAGGGCCTACATCCTATCCATCTCGAGAGAGAGTTTAGGTGGAATTAGTGATCGCTTCTATACCTTGTCCATGAGAGATTAGAATTAATTGCATAATTACTTAATTATCTATGCCATGATTGTTGTTAATTTCATCCTTGCATCATTTGGAACCATCTTATCTTTGCATTCATTTTATCTTTATTTCTTGCTTTAGCATAATTGCATTCATTTGCTCATATCCTCTCTTCCGTCGTCCTTATAAAATCACGATAAACTTGAGATCGCTTAAACTCTAGTACCTTCCTCCCTGTGGTTCGATAATTTCTTTAATTGGTCATGCCCACTATATTATGGCTAATCAATACTCGTAAAGATCATTTCACATTGCCATTCATAGACCAAATGTTGGATAGAATTGCGGGACATGAGTACTATTATTTTCTTGATGGATATTCCTGGTATAATCAAATATTGATTGCCCCGGAAGACCAAGAGAATACAACATTCGCGTGTCCTTATGGTACATTCACATTTAGGATGATGTCTTTCAGTCTATGTAATGCCCCTGCCACTTTTCAGCGTTGTATGATGTCGATCTTTGATGATTTAATTGAAAATGTCATGGAGGTGTTTATGTATGATTTTTCTATGTATGGTTCCTCTTATTATATTTGCTTAAATAATCTCACTAATGTATTACAGAGGTGTGAAGAATCGAATCTTGTGTTAAATTGGAAAAATATTATTTTATAGTGACCGATGGGGTAGTTTTGGGACACCATATATCGAAACATGGTTTGAAAGTGGATAGGGCCAAAGTGGTAGCCATAGAACGTCTTCCCCCTCCTACTAGTGAGAAGGAGGTGAGGTCGTTCTTAGGTCATGCGTGCTTTTTTCGACGCTTTATCAAAGATTTTTTAAAAATTGCTAAACCACTTTGTAATTACTTGAGAAAGATTGTCCATTTAACTTTGATAATGAATGTTATGTCTCATTTCAGGTGTTAAAGGATGCTCTCACTTTCTCTCCAATACTCGTTACCCCGGATTGGAGCCTACAATTTGAATTGCATTATGATGCTAGCGATCAATCCATATAAGTGGTGTTGGGGCAAACGAGAGAGAAAAAGTTTAGAGCGATCTACTACACCTCAAAGATATTGAATTCGTGCTACGTTAATTACACTACAACGGAGAAGGAATTTTTGGCCGTAGTGTATGCTTTTAAGAAGTTTCGACCGTACTTAGTTGGCACGCAAACTATTGTTTACACGGATCACGCGACGATAAAATACCTCATGAATAAGAAAGATGCTAAACCGCGTTTGATTCGTTTGGTGTTACCTTTGCAGGAATTTGATGTGGTGATCAAAGATTAAAAAAAGATGTGGAGAATATGATCGCGGATCATTTGTCTAGATTGGAAAATGGAGGAGAAAATGAGGACATGTAGCCGATTGGGGATGAATTCCCGGATGAGAAAATTCTTCAAGTTGAAGTTGAGCAAGTATGTACTCTCATAGTGAATGTACCTCCTTGGTATGACGATTATGTCAACTTCCTTGTTTGTGGAATCAAGCCCACGTTGCTAAATGAGTATAAGGTAAAAAGGTTTTATGTGGAAGTAAAGAAATACTTGTGGGATGAGCCCTTTTTTGTTTAAGATTTGCAATGATGGAGTAATAAGAAGGTGTGTGGCTAATGAAGAAGTTGTGGGGATTCTTGAGCTATGTCATTCGTCTTTGTATGGAGGCCACTTTGGTCATCAAAAGACGAGGGCTAAGATTTTATAATCGGGTTTCTATTAGCCACATTGTTTAAAGATGCAAAGAAGTTTGTGGCTAAATGTGATAGATGCCAAAGAATAGGGGGAATAGGTAAGAAAGATGAGATGCCCATGAGTTTAAGAATTGATGTGGAGATTTTTTATGTATGGGGCATTAATTTTATGGGACTGTTTCTCACGTCTCAAGGATATATGAACATCTTGCTAGCCGTGGATTATGTGTTGAAGTGGGTGGAGGCAATCCCCACTAAGACAAATGATGCTTTGATTGTTCAAAGGTTTTTGAAGAAGAATATTTTTTCTAGGTTTGGAGTTCCACGTGCATTGGTGAGTGATGGAGGATCTCATTTTGTGAATAAATTGATGGAGGAATTGTTAGAAAGATATGGAGTGAAACATCGAGTGACTACACCTAACCACCCTCAAGTGAATAGATTGGCGGAGGTCTCAAACCGTCAAATCAAGTTAGTGTTGGAGAAGACAATCAATGGGGGGAGGAAGGATTGGTCGGAAAAGCTTGACGATGCCTTATGGGCATATCGAACAGCTTTTAAGACCATCCTTGGTGTGTCACCATATCAATTGATTTATGAAAAGGCTTGTCATCTTCCCGTAAAATTAGAGCACCTGGCATTGTGGGCTATTAAACACCTTAATATGGATGAAGGGGAGAGTGGCAAAGCAAGGTTGTTGAAATTGGTTGAGCTTGAGGAGTTTAGAGGAAGAGCATTTGATAATTCTCTCATTTACAAAGAGAATATGAAGAAATGGCATGATACTAAAGTGAATGAAAAGACGTTTGCTCCCGGGGACAAGGTTCTTGTATTCATATCAAGGCTTAAGTTGTTCCCCTGAAAGCTAAAGTCTAAATAGATGGGGCCATATGAAGTGCTTGAGGTGTTGAGTGGAAATATATTGAAGCTAAAGGGTCCCAACAATGAGTTTGTCGTGAATGGTCATTGGGTGAAACATTACCTATCTCCTTCTCAAATGAGATAGTGTATGTGGATACCCTCTCTTCTTGTAACTCTTTGATTGTTTCGTAGAGTAGGTTTTATTTTTGTTTTTAATTATTTTTCTTGTAAGTTTGGTACGTAGGTAGAAAAGCTCATTGAGAAAATTGCATGTGAAGAAAGATAAGGGTGCTAGAAGTGGAATGAGGATGTATGCCACACCACTCTTTACAAACTTAAATTTTAACACTTGTTTTAATTTAAATTTGGGGGGGTGCGTGGTGGTCATACTTGGATTTTGAAAGTGCACATAAGTCATTACAAGGTATTCTTATGAGGATCATTGGTGGAAACTACAAGGGTAAGTCTCACCACTTTGTACAAACTTAATTCTCACCTTGTTTCGATTTAAGTTTGGGGAGTGAGTGCGTGGTGTGACTCACCACTTGTATATGCTTGATGTATCATGTGTTGATAGATTATCTTGTGTAAAATGGGTCAATTTTAAAATTTTTCTCATAAGTTAGGTTCGTTTTAGTATTTTTGGTGGTGTTGAAGTGCACGATAGTCCATTTTTTATCATAAATTGTGGAGCTGATGTTGTGATGAATTTTGAGCATGAATAGTGTGTATTGGAAGTGCAAAAACAAGGCAAAAATGAGGTTTGAAGTTAGAAATTGGAAGAAACAGAGAAATAGCTACATGAGCCGTGTTCAGTACACGGTCTTGTAAGAATTGGCAGTGTACTGACATCAGAAACAACCACTCGCCCAAGACCAAGGGCGAGTTCAGCGCACTGCCCGTGTACTGCGAATGGGCCTGTAAGTGATGGTCGTGCACAGTGATCAGAAATGCCTACACGGCCATGACTGAGGCCGTGTACAGAACATGGGCCGTGTAGAAGCCAAGTACACGAGGTGTGTAGCAGAGCACGAGCCGTGTAGTGTTCGAAGTCAGATTTTAAAAACCTAATTTTTAAACACTTGTATTCATTCCGTACTCGCCTCAAAACCTCCCTCCAGAATCATTTCATCAGTGGAAATTCCTCCATAAACATTCATATTTTAGGTAAGATTGAGTGATAAAGAGTGAAATTCATCATCTCCAAACATCAAAACATTTTTCAAAGTCGAAATTGCACAGGTATGAATTCTTACCCTAGTTTAAATTGAAAGTTGAAAATCGAAATTCATGTATGGGGTTTGAACTTTAGCATGTTTTAAGCATGTTTAGGAATGTGAAACATGGATTTGCAGTAGTTAATTGAGGAATTGTTTGAATGGAGTAAGAATTAGGGTTCATGAGGAAGTTGAATTTGGGATTTTTTATTTTGATGAAATTGAATACATGTGATGTGATAGATTGATTAATAATGTTCATAGGGAGATTGTATTGTTGAAGAATAGCTTAAGTGTTGAGAATTTGAGCATGAGGAAATTGAATAGATTCTTTGAATTTACTTTGGAATATATTGCATGCCAAGTGTTCGATGAAATGATTAAGTGAATTTTTGGGTTTTAATGAAAAGTTTTACTCGAAAGATGAGCATTGTTGATATGATTGATGAAATACATGTGAAAAATGTGTGCATATGTGATGCGAATTTGAGGTGAAATTCATGAATGATTGAAAGGATTGATAGGCTTAATTTGAAGAAAATTTTGAAATGAATGGTTGTTTGGTTAGATGCTTAAATTGGATGAAAACACTCTTGAAATGTAATAATTGTTGGTGGTGCTGGAAGCTATGTTGATGTGATTATGTAATGATTAATGCATGATAGCTTAGTTGAATAACAAGTGATGATTCTAAGCCTAATGCATTATCATTTCTCATAATGAAACTGAGTATAACTTGAGTCTGTTGTAAATTGTAGAAGGCTAAAAGGAGAGTAAGAGCAACGAATGAGAATTTCATCGTCATTCTGATGCGGGGGAACTTGCTAATCTTGATGCTCAATTGATGGAAGACGGAATTCACCCAGATTATTTTGGGGTAGAGTTTGAAGAGTATTGGGGAAAGTATGTACTCCAATGGCAAACGCTCTTTCCTAAGATTAAGCCAACCCATTTCTAGGATATCACGACTATGGAAGGGCTCAGAATAGAGGGTGACTTGAGAAAGATATTCCGGTTTGCACAAATAGAGGAGTTTTTTTATAAGAGGCCACATACTTATCTACATCTCACTGCTGAGTTCATGAGTACACTTGAGGTAAAGAAGGATAGAAACAAGTTCCCCGTATCCATTACGTTCTAGTTGGATAATGTGATGAGAAGAGAAATCCCCTTACATGTTTTGAATGAATTCATGGGGTGCCCGCCATGTCGAGGCCATTTTAGCTTCTATGAAGGAGGGGGCTTTAACCAGTAAGATTGGTGGAAGAGATTGGTGAATGATGGAACAGAGCAGGCATGATACATTCCCAGCACTTCAAAAGGAACTGCGATAAGAAACCCGGTCATGAGATACCTGGAGAAAATTATCTCGAACACTATTTTGGGAAGATTTGAAAGTGGAGCAGTGGGTGAGAAGCAGCTGTAAATAATATTTTGTCTGCATAATGAGCTACCACTGAACATGGCGACGTATTTTGTTTAACATGCAGAGAGAGTTGCCAAGAGACAGACTTCTCAAGGAGCAATGTTAGGAGGTATGATCACTATGATATCTCAAGGCTTGGGAGTCAATCTTGCAGGTATGGAAAACAGGATGACAAGTGAAGGATTGAATTTTCATCAACTTATGAGATTGGAGTTCTTGTCTGTAGTTGGGAACCAATATTGTCTAAGGCAAGAAAAGGGAGCTCCATTTCTTTTACCAGCTCCGGAGCTTATTGCAGTTTACACTCGAAGGAAGCTCACTAATTTGGCAATGGCTAGTACCCACCACTCCAGGGTGGTTAGAGCGTTTTATAGAAAAAATAGAGAGGAAGTAGAGGAGGTTCTCCGACAGAGGAGGGTTGAGGAGAACCTCGAGCCAGCCAATTTGAGAGTGGAGCCAGTACCAATGGAAGGAGATGAGGAGGAGCCACCACATCATCAGGTAGAGTTCGAAGAGCAAGCTCCTTAGCCACCACAATTTGAAGAAGAAGAGCAACAGCAGCAACAACAAAAGGGTCCCGAATATGGGAATAAGAGATGAAACTACATGTTGGATGAAGTGAGAGAGATAAGGCAGGTTCAAAAGGTGAACGGAGGACAAATGAGGGAGATCCAAGAGATACAACGGTGCATGGGACACACATTCAAGAGCTTCGAGATGGATAGCGTCATCGAGAGTATTATGAGGAGCAGTCTCGTGTGCACTCAAACAACATGGAGGAGACGATGACGATGATATTCAATTTCCAATTTCCAGCATCTCCTCGTGCATACATACCATGGAACATGTATCATCCACCTCCACCTCCACCTCCGGAGCCATGAAGGGAGTCATTTTGGTGCTAGGCACTTCATTTAGTTCATTTGGATTATGTTAGATATTTGATTTGACATTGATGGATTGGATTGTACTCTATTTGTTTTGAATTTTGGGAGGTTTACTTTTGGATTTATTTTGGTTTTATGCGATTTATTTTCCTTTATTTTTTGGTATTTTAGTTTGATTTTATAATTTGGATGTGATGGGTATTTGAGCTTATTTGTTATGAATGTTGAATTGATGAGCTTTAATTTCTTGTAGAGGATGATTTTTGGTCTTGTATGTTATATGTTTGTGCTATGTTTTTGGTTGGCAACCTTTTGCTTATGTGTTGTGATTGAACATTTTATTCTTTTATAGGTTTGGATTGGTGGTATATTTTAGGAAAGTGTAAATAATTTTGAATATGAGCTATGATGCATTATTTGTGATAGGTGGTAGCAAACATGTTAAAGGTTCCTACTAGTTGAAATTGTGACATGAATTACATAATTTGTTTAATGTTGAGAAGTATGAAGGGTAATTAGGTTTCTTTTTGGTCCAAGCAAAAGCTTGTGAGAATTGAGCCTCAACCGTGCCTCTATGGTTAATTCTTGATGAGAGGACCGGTTGAACTTAGACAAGCTAGAATTTGCTCATGGACTATAGGAACGAAGCCCGAATAGTGGATCTTTGTGACATGATCTTAGGTCATCCTTATTAAATAAGTCATAGCCATAAATTTTCTTACCTAAACATCATCCTTAGTTAACCATATTGAGCTGATAAGCCTATTCTTTGTGAATTGAGCACAATACAAGCCTAAAACACCCACTTAAGTCTTTTATATATACCTTGTGTGTGGGTGATTGAGGAGATGATGGTATGCAAGGTTTGATTTGAAGTTGTGCAAAACAAAGAAGGAAATGATAAACATGCAAGAAAATGATGAAAAGAGCTCAAGCAAAATATACATGCAACCTCAACATAAGAAAAAATGAGCAAATCAACAAAAATATGCTCAAGGAATTCAAACGTCGAAAGAAAGGAAGCATGCAAATCAAAAAGAAGTTCAAGAAATTTATGGTATGATAATGTTAGTGCTTAAGAGTAGTTGAAAAAAGAAGAGAAGAATGAGAAGTGAAGGTAATAAAATGGATTATCATCTCTTTTATTACTTACACATGTATAGTTACATTTATCCATATTCTCCCTACCTATCCAAAGAGCCAAAACATTACATCCAAATATAAAGATATTTTTTATCACTTTTTGAAACTAGGGTGGCTTGTGGACATAGTCCATGAGCAAGCCTATGGTGAGTCGGTTCGATTGGTTGATGAGAGTCGTTTTACCCTACTTCATAGAGTGTTGAGTGCAATTGATATCCTATGAGAGGCTTGGATTGAAAAGAACTTGATTACTCTTTTGTTTCTTGAGATTTAATTTATTAATTCTTGATGTTATGAATTTGATGGTGTAGTGACAGTTTAATATGATTTTGTTGTCCTTATTATTTGTGATGTGTTGTAGTATATGTTCTTTAGGTATTTTTCTAGGTAAAATTTTCTCCTCTTGATTATCATTTTTAGTTGTTCGAGGACGAACAATACTTTAAGTTTAGGGGGTTGATCGTCGTCATTTTCACCTAGATTTTAGTGTCTTTATTTGTTGATTTTAGGATGTTTTTATTCTTATTTGTGTGAGTTTTTAGTTGAGTGTTATGTAATTGGGAGAAGTTGTACAAGTTGATAAATGTGTGGAAATGAGTTTAAATATGTATAAAACAGGTCAAAAATGGAGTCGGGAGTTAAAACGGAGAAAGGAGAACAGGGCATGCTCGAACACGCCCCGTGTTCTGGCGCACGCCTCGTATGCAAGCACACGTCCCGTATGCGGAACACGGGCCTGTTCGAGATGGTCGTGCACAAGCATCAGAAAATGCTACACGCCCAAGAGGAGGCCGAGTGCAGCGCACGAGCCGTCCGGTAACACGCAGAACACGTCGAACTGTGTGTGCACTACACGAGTCGTCTGCTGCTACACGACCCATGTAGGTGCAGATTCCAGATTAAGTTGGCACATGTTCTAGAAGATTCCAAGGGGTATAAAAATCCAATTTGTACGAAAAATTAGATGAAAAGCCACATTTAGGAGCAATTATCAAGATCAAACACAAAATTCCTCGCCACATTTTCACACGCACATTCTAGATTATATTCCACACTTTTCATCCATTCAATTCATTTGCTCTCCCAAAATCCATCCATCACTCCATCATTCCATCAATTTGAGAAGAGAAGATCATAATAGATTGAAGAAATGAGCATGTTGAAAGGAATGAAGACCATCTTCATAAAAGGGAAGCCGATCTACTTTTCAATTGTTATTTTTCTTCATATTTTGGCTCAAATGGAGCAAGCCTTTGGATGTATTGATTTGAACATGATGTATAGTGACTAGTCCTATAGTATGGCTAATCATATGATTGGTTGAGAAGAATGCTAGATATGTAGGATTTTAGATGTTGAATTGAGTTAATTTTGAACTTCCTTTTATGATTAATGATTCATGTTTCATTTCATTACTTGTGTGATTAATTCTTACTTACAACATGTTAGGATAGCCAATCTGATATTTTGTAGTAGGATTTAATTGAATCATTTATTAAGATGAACATGCATGTTAGTGTGAGGGGAGGTAAACCATACTCTTATTATGCTTAGAACATTCATAAGGGGACACTTAAGAAATTGAGTGAAAAGAAACAAACTTAGAATCTTAGTACCTTAAGGGAATTGATGATAAGAACAATCATAGGAGATTTAGACTTGTCAAAGAGTCGAGAACCTAATCACCTTGGCCATAGGGGTTAGGGGTAAAAATGTGATTGCTTTTAGTCCATGATTAATGAAGTTCAATGTTAAAAGTCATGCATATCTAACTAGTTTCTAAGCCATGAGTATAGTTAGCCTTGCTCTCTTCTTAAATACATTCTATCCATTTCATTCCATCTTGTTACGTGATCGATTGTTGATAATATTTGTTATTAATTGATTTCATTAGTTAATTGATAGCATAATCATTAGTATAAAACTAAACCTCAAACTTTATCACTTTTACAAAGTATGATTGAGGACAAATTCGGATACACCATAATTTTACTTTTCCCTTGGGACGATATACTATAAATTTTATTACTTGTTCTCTACGTGTACAACAACGATATAGTTCTCTTACTCCAATCATTTTTACCAAAAATGGGACTAAGAACAGTAATATACGAATATGCAAAAGCTTGTGTGTGCCCTGACACATGGGAGCACATTCCGTGTGCCTTTAGAATTTTGTGCTAAATTGTATACCCTTTAGTATAAAGATGTGTACCCTCTATTTTACAAGGCAAAAGCTTGTGTGCGTCCGGGCGCACAGAAGCACACTCCGTGTGCCTTTAGAATTTTGTATTAAATTGTATATCCTTTAGTATAAAGATGTGTACCCTTTATTTTCTGAAGAAAATAAAAAAATATAATGAAAGTGTATACCCTTTAAAACAAAATGGAATACCCTTATTAATTAAAGTGTATACCCTTTATAACAAAATAATGTACTCTTATCTATAATACTAAATTCTAAAGGCACACGGGCGCACGCAAGCCTCACTCTACGAATATTTATATTTTTTAATATTTAATAGATATTTTTTTATTATGTTTAAATATTTAACGTGAATTTACTTTTATTAATGTCAAAGACTTGCGTGAGACCGTCTCACGTAAGCCCTTACGTGAGACGGCCAGAAAGTGATAACTTTTATGAAGGAAAGTGATAATAAATTAATAAAAAATGATAATGTTCTTTCATTAACAATTTATACTATAAATAAAAGTGATAACATTTTATAGGCGAAAGTGATAACTATTTTAAAAAGTGAAAATTTATCTCACGTGAGATGGTCTCACGCAAGACCCACCCGTTATTAATTGAGTTAGTCATATATTTTATTAATATAAAAAATCGAAAATTGTAAAATATAAAAAAACATTTATTTAGTTTTAAAAAAGATGTTAGTGATTAAATTGAAAAAAAATAGAAAAACATTGTGTATTTAATTAATAAAAAAAAGTTTGTAATTAAATTGAAACAAAAGAGAAGGTCATGTATTTTTTTAATAAAAATATAAATTCATGACTAAATTGAGAATCGAAGAAAATGTAATGTATTTAATGGCAATTAACTACACAATAGAATACTTTGCAAAATTACAATGCACTCAATGTGGATCAAATTCAATCCTCTAGAAACCGGGTCGTATGGTTGTGGATCAATCTTCTAGAAACCGGGTCGTATGGTCCGTGAAGCCGCGTCAAGTGGTCAGCCCAAGAAGACTATTTATTTATAATAAATAATAAAATATTATTAAGGAATTATTAATAGTCAAGATTGGCGCTTCCATTCATCCGGCAAAACTTCCCAAACCTATATATACTGCAGATCACAATCATCACTACACAACATCATCAATTCTACATTAACTCACAAATCCATATACAAACCATTCCTTCCTTCATCCCCAACTCCAAATATCACAATTAATGGCCATCCCACAAATTCAGTTGAATTCCGGTTACAAAATGCCAGTTTTGGCACTTGGAACTGCAAGTTCCGGTGCATCCAAGGAGGAGGAGGTACAAGCCATGATCCACGCCATCGAGCGCGGATACAGGCATCTCGACACTGCTCCTCTCTACGGAAGCGAGGCTGCCGTCGGAGAAGCCATAGCCGAAGCTCTCAACCGCGGATTGATCAAATCCCGGGATGAGCTCTTCATCTGCACCAAGCTATGGTGCAGGGATACCCATCCCGAACGTGTTCTCCCTGCTCTCAAGAAATCTTTAGAGTTAATACCCACTTCTTTTATCCTTCTCTTGTTTCAATTGTGTATCATCATGTGTTTTTACTGATCTTTTCTTGTACAGGAATCTGAAGCTGGACTGCGTCGATCTTTATCTCATTCATTGGCCAGTAACCGTGAGGTCAGGAGGGTTTGAGTATCCGATCCCCAAGAAAGAAGATATCATCCCATTCGATTGCAAGGCTGTTTGGTCTGCCATGGAAGAGTGCCACAGATTAGGCCTTGCCAAATCCATTGGAGTCAGCAACTTCACTGCCAAGAAACTTGAAGACTTGTTAGCTTTTGCAACCATCACCCCTGCTGTCGTTCAAGTAAGAATCACTACCCAACTTTATTGCAAAATTATATATAATTCCTGCAATAGAGGCCACATTACTAAAATAGTTGCTTCATCATATTTGCAGGTGGAGCTTAATCCATGTTGGCAACAGAAGAAGTTGGTTGATCTGTGCAAGAGCAGAGGAATAGCTGTAACGGGTTACTCTCCATTGGGATCAGCTGGACAATTCTGGGGATCCAACAGAGTGATGGGCAATGAGGTGCTGAAGCAGATTGCAGAAGCTAAAGGGAAGAGTGTCCCACAGGTTATCCTTAGATGGGCATATCAATACGGAGTAACTGTAGCAGCGAAGAGCTACAATCCGGAAAGAATGGAAGAGAATCGCAATATATACGACTGGGAATTAAGCGATGAAGAGTTCAAGAAGATATGTGAGATGCCACAGAGCAGGGAAACCAAAGGAGAGGGGTTCATATCGGAGGAAGGCGCCATCAAGTCGGTTGAAGAACTCTGGGATGGTGACCTTTGAATTTATCCTTTTATTCTTCCCACCATTCTTTTAGTTAAAGGCTGATCCTTGTCTTAATACTATTGTTTCTACTGTTTTTTTATTTTTATGTTTTACATTTCGATGTTCAAGTATGAAATGAATACTACATTATAGTTTGTGAGAAAGGCTTTTGATTACATTATTATGAATATCTGGATTCATGATGTTAGAATAGCTGTAAGCTTAATTAAGTGCAAAGCAAAGTTGAGATACTACAACTGATACTAGTTGGTAAAGCATTCAATAAAAACGCAGAGTATTTTTTTTCATAACATAATTAGAACAACTTCAAGAAAAAGGAAAACCATAACCCAAGGAACAGCAAAAATCAACCTAATTAAAATAACTGATTCTTCATTCTGCTATTCGAACAAGTTGAATAACTAAATTACAGCTTCCTTATCCAACTGATTCATACCAAGTCTAGAAATAACTAAATTTAAAGCTACTTCACCAAAAACATTGATGCTTCATTCTGCTATTCGCTAACAAGTTGAATGATTTTCGAGGGGATTAAACGATTAAGTAATAACTTTAATATTTTAAGGGATCTAAGCTATTTACTAATTACGAAAGGGAAAACAACGAAATTAATTGAAATTCACTTACCAAATAACATACGCAGCAAACGTACATCTCTTTCTGACATTTCATCGAACACTCTCCAGAAAGAAACTAAATATTCATCAGACGGAACACTTTCTTATAATCCTTTTTGATACAATCCAGACCAATAGCTCAAGTAAACTGGGTCACATCAATGGGCTCAACAAGATTAAAGCCCCAACAGCCCATCAAATAACAATGAGGGAATGATTATGCAGTGGGTACAAATCTATTAGGAATAGCAAAGTAGGGAAAATATCTATTTTGGTCATATATCTTTTACCAAATTCAATTTTAGTCCTATAACTTTTAGTATTTTTTATTTTAGTCCTTTTAGTTTCAATTTTGATCATGTAACTTTTAAATTTTCAATTTTAGTTCTATAAGTTTCAAATTTAGTCTTATATCTTTTTTAATTATCAAAATTAGTTCTATTATAAATTATATCATATTTCAAAAGATACAGGACTAATTTTGATAATTCAAAAAGATATAGGACTAAATTTGAAACTTATATGACTAAAATTAAAAATTTAAAAGATATAGAACCAAAATTGAAACTAAAAGGACTAAAATTGAAAATACTAAAAGTTACAGGACTAAAATTGGATTTGGTAAAAGATACAAGACCAAAATTGATATTTACTCTAGCAAAGCACCATCGTCATTTCTATATATATTGTTTGTTACAAAAATAGGGTTAGTTAAAAAAGTATTATGTTGTGGCCTGTTTTCGTCGAGAGGACTCAAATGAGGTCCAACATGAGGTAATCAATGGAAGAAGAAATAGAATAGAGAAATCTTGTTGGATTTGGCTATTGAACCTTAGTACTTTTCATTGATATTTTTAGTAAAGTGAATGTACATTTGGTGTCATCTTTCTCCTATTTATACTTCTTATTTCTTCCCTTGTAGGCCTAGATGCTCTTGCTTGTTTCTAGATTGTTCTTTCCAATGATAAATTTTCATGTGTCCTATTCTAGAAATATCTCATAACAAATTTGATGCTCTTTGTACCTTCTCTTGCCTCATTGGTTGATGAAGAATCTAATGGAACTGATATGAAGGACCACTGCAGCCCCTTCCCTACTTCTTCTAGCCTCTGTCTTTCATTGCCCTTATGCCCAGGAAGTTGTGCATAGTTCCCTGGGGTTGATCTTTGGTAATTTTTCGGGTTTATCTTCATACTCATCTCAGGGTTATGACGGATCTTCCCTGTGGATAATTCAATAGGGTTATGATGGGCCTGGAGATCTTCCGCCTTCTTTTCTTTCCGTTGGGCATCCTTTATTGGGCATGTCTTTGAGTATCCTGGGCCATTTATTTTATCCCATAATATTAGCCCCTCGAGCTCGGAGAGTCACACATAGTGGGAATATTCGAGGTTGACCCATTAGCTTTTCTTGAGCCCTTTCAATTTCCTCTAGCCTTTTGTGAACTCTTGGGCTTTTTTAAATGGCCCAATCTCAGTAACTGCATTTTTTCCCTTTAACTTTTCTTTTTTTATTTTCGTCTGCTCGCATTCTTCTTCCAGTTCCTAGGGTTTTCTCGTCGTCCATCTTCTTCTTTGTGGGTATCGTTATGAATCTTCATTTCTCATTTACAGGTATTGAATTTTTCTTCTTTCATTTATGGATCTCGATAGTGACTATATGCCTTATCCATCTCCTTCTAATTCCCTAGCTCTTTCTTCAAACACCCCCTCTGATTCCTCCGATGGAGATGATGAAATTCCTTTTGATGTAGCCCCTAATGTTGATATGACCAATTGTGCCGATGGTTCTGATTTTGCGACTAGTTTTTGTTCTTCCAATCTTTCATTGAAAAAATTAAATATTCTTCAGTTGTACTGTCCTCCCTTTATTACTCTTCATAAATTTGATTCTCAGGGTCATATGTGTTGGCCTCCTCGTGGTTGCGTTGGTGCGTATGAGTTGATGTTTCATAATAGAATTCGCTTCCCCCTTCCTGCAGTTATTTCTAATTTTCTTCTCCATTGGAGGATATCTCCTAACTAAGTTGCTCCCAATGGGCGGTCTATTTTGTATTGTCTGCTCATCATATTCCGTCAATTTGTTTATTCTTTCCTTTCTCCTCTAGAGATTGATTTTCTATATTCCTTTACCGCTGAAAGTAACACTCGGGGATGTTACTTCCTGCTCTCTTGTAGCCATCTTGGCCTTATTACTGGTATTCCTGGCTCTAATAAAGGCTGAAAAAATAACTGGTTTTGGGTTTCTGGCTCTTAGGATGGTGATACCCCTACTTGTTTAGATAGCAGTTCCTCGACCTCCTTAAAAGAGGCCCTTCCTAATTATTTTAAAGATTCTCCTCCTTGTGAGTGTAGTTTCATGCCTTTGTCATGCTAACCTATTAAAATGTTTATGTTATCTGACCTTCTGGTATTATGGCTATTTTCAGCCTCAAGTGTTCCCCCTTCTGATCATCTCTCCCGTCTATATTCCACATGGTAGAGTCGGACATTGATACACGAAAGGAAAATTAATGAGTGAAACCGAATTACATTAGGGCTACCTATTCTCCTACTTGAGTCACATTCGTATTCTTCTAGTGTTTATTTTATTTTAATTATTATTTTAATTAATTGTTTAGTAGATTAACAATTATATACCTCAAATATTGCCAACTTATCTTAATTAATTAGCATATAATTAAATTGGTAATACGTTTTCCTTTGGGTTGATATTTAACTTGGTCGCGTGCTTAAACTGCAACTAATATCCTTAATACTTGGGGATTACTTTTGCGTGCAAAGAAAACGCGCATCATATATCCATTGAACACAATTTGCATACCCAATTTGAATACCCAATCTACATACCCATTCTGCACACCCATGATTGCACACCAAGAATTTTTTAAATAAGCATTATCTTTCTGTTTCATGATTTTTGTTAGATGTAATCAACGTCAATTTCCCATTTTCTTTGGAAACAAATTTACATTTCGAGGAAAAGATTGTCGTTACCATCGCCGGTGGTGTCAGATTGATTTCTCTCATCATCCCAGAAACTTCAACTAACAGCCTCGTCGATCATCCCGATGGTCCTCTACCCAGAGCGTGGCATCGCTATAGTATAATATGACCATGTCAATCAACAAAATATTAACCTCGGTGGCGGCAGAGTCTAGAAGAGTCAGCCGATCTAAGGGTTTCTTCACATAGTGATCCGGCATGACCCGAATCCCGCTATTCGATAGGTGTTGGACCCGAAAAATAGGTTTAGGCCAGCTGTTGATACAGCTTATCATTTTCGTGATGAAGACATAAATTGAGAGAGAGAGTATGCTATGTAAGCATATAAGAGAGAAACTGCAACACATTGATGAATTCAATAACAAATTGAAGCAACGATCAACAAGAAATTGATGAGAGATTTTGTAATTGAGTAGGTGCAAACATATATTTGTATTTATATAGATACAAAAGATGTATGTATGCACTGTAGGCATGAAAAGGGAGTGGTGAGTGAAAAAGTGAGAGGGAGATAGATATATGTATTTATATACGGCGATACATATACTACAGATAGAGAGGTAGATATGACGTCGTGGCATAGAATGATGGGCGGGAGATAATTAGGGTTAATAATGGAGAAAAATGAAGTCTGGCGCCATGAAGATACATCTCATCGCTAGGGTTATTCTTCTGAAAGAATTTTCTTCCCTGCAATACTCCGTCGGATTTGACACCTACTTCTCATAAGAGATTACCACACACAAATTAGGGTTCATAGAAAGGAGTAGAGAGAAGAAGAAAAGAAAGGGGAAAAAGGCGTGGTGTTCAAGATAATGTCACGTGAAAGATGAAAGATGACTATATTTTGAAGAAGACTAGATAGGGATATTTTGAAAATCTCACCACTCATATTTTGTATCTATCAGCAATATTTTCATTCAATGTATCCAACACTAATATAAGAGTATAATTTGTGTTGGGTAATAATAAATCCATTAATTAATAAAAAAAGTATTATTCTACCTCCCAGAGATAAGGAGATGGGAAGAATTCTTGTCTCATCTAGTTCTTATGTTTGATCAGCCGAGAACACAACACAGCCACATCACTCTTACATCACACCCGATAAACTCACTATCTATAATGTATAAATAAAATATCTATATCATTTTTATTATTCCCTTCATCAAAAAGAAAAGAAAAGAAAAATGGGCATCATGAGGTAAATGTGCTTATAATATAATGCAAATGCGCATATTTCTTTAGAATTGGGGAGTGCATACTATCTTCTCGTAAAATATTAATCTTAAAACTGTTAGGATATTTTGAGTGTCAAAATTAAAAAAAAAAAAATTATTACTATCTAGTACAAATTATACATCTATATTACTATTAGATACAATAAGGTGAAAATATTACTAACAGATACAATATATTAGGATGAGATCCCAATATATCCCTATAATAAAATATAATCTCAATCAATTTCTTTCATTAATAAATTCAGTTCTATATTTTTTTTTTCTCTCACCAAAAACCTTTTCTCTTCCTTCAATTTTCCTTATCTTCCTCCGAATTTTTGGCATCCTCCTAGCCAAACGTGGGGAGGATTTCTGGTTACTCTCTCCACTCCCAACGCAGTGCCCTGTTCTCCGTTGAATCAAATTCTAAAATTCGATTAACCTCTGAACTTTTATCTATTGGTTAGGGTTTCTATTTGCACGCCCTTATTTATTTGGGGGAAGAGAGGTTTTGTTGGTAGAAAATACCGCCGGTGACTTTCGCGGTTGGTTTGGCAGTATTTCTGGTTGTGTCGGTGGCGACGGTTGGTGTGGACTCGCCCAGCATCACGTTGACTCTGGAGAGGGCTAATCACGACGGGTTGGAGCTAGTCAACTCAGACACCGTGACCCGGTTAGACACCGTAGAATCTTGCAGCAGCGCCCTACAGGTAGCTTCGTTGATTTCCTGATTAAAGGCACTTACGATCCTTATCTTGTTAGCCTATACTTTACAAGAGTTAGATTGGGGAATCCTCCTAGAGAATTTTATGTTTAGATAGATACTGGAAGTGATATGTTGTGGGTTAGTGAAGAAAAATTAAGAATGGTGGAATTGGATTAGGAGCTTTTTTTCAACTTGCTATGTTTCTTCGTTTCCCTGGTCTTGGATTTTCTGCTTTGGTTTGCATGTTCAATTGCATTCAGAAACATTGCTCTGCTTCTGGTCTGGTTTGTGTATTCAAAAATTTGTATTTAGAAATATTGCAATGAGAAACATTGCCATGTTTCTGGTCTGGTTTGTGTATTCAAAAATTTGTATTTAGAAATATTGCAATCAGAATATTGTTGTGTATTTGATCTTGTTTTTTTCTTTAATTTGTGTATTCAATAATATTGTATTGGTCTTGGTTTTTCTGCTTTAGTTTGAGTATTAAAAAATACTATATTAAAAATATTGCATTCAAGAATATTGCTCTGCTTTTTTGTCTTGTTTTTCGTATTAAAAAATATTACTCTGCTTTGGTTCTTTCAACCTGGCTGTGTTTGGGTTATCTATTTTGGTTTGTGTATTTAAAAATATTAAATGTCAAAATATTTGAACATTTAACATTGAAAATTATGCTTACCATATTGAAGATTAAAAATTTAGGAATGTAATTATGCTATGTAATTATTTTATGGAATCTATTTTTTCTTATTCAGAAATATTTCTGAATATGTTAGAACTTGAACACATCAATTTTGAACAGAAATACAAAAATATATTCTCAAATAATATTATGTGTAAATTAATTTCTAAACAGAAAAATATATAAGGGAGGATTACTACTAGGTACACAAAAAAACAATTAATTACTATGGGATACAAACATACAAAAGTATTACTACTAACTACAAAAATATATAGTAATATTCCAATATTACCCCTACAAATGTGTTGCACATAAATGTTGTGTGCAACAAGTGTTCGTGTGCAGCAAAGTGTGTGCAGTAGAAAAAAGTATGTGCAGCAAAAAAAATGTAGTGGTCCGGCGGCGGGCAACACCGGTCAACGACGGTTAATGGCCGATCAACGCCGGCGGGTGGGTGAGTGTGGGGTAGGGTTGGTGGTTTAAAAGTGTATGGGATTATAAGGTTATAACTGTCATTTTACTTTAATATTTTGTATTAAATAATAATTATTTTAAATCAATGTATCTAGTAGTAATTAGGGGGACAAAGCGTGTACTTATTAGTAATTAATCCAATATATAATTTATGAATAAAAATTTATTCAATATAAATATTTCTGAATATTAAATTTTGAAGGTATTCCGAATGAGTATTCAGTGTAAAAAACAGTTTGAGCATGAAGATTCGGGATTGAAATTTGAACACAACAATCTCCAACGTATTTCCTATTTTCATGGAGAAATTAATGGGTAAATTATTTTCTGAATATAATTAAACCTAAAATAGGGTTAAAAATGGTATTTGATGAATTTAATTTGGATATTGTACCTAATTGTAATATAGGTATATAAAATGTACCTATAAGTAATGGAAAAAAAGGATCAGTTTTATTATTGTTTATATTTATACAATTATCATCTGTCAATGAATTAAAAATTAAAAAAATTGAAATTGAAATAAAGTTATTGATTTTGAGATGGAAAAATTATTTCAAATCAATAAATTTTTTTATATGAATAAAACTAATTATTTATAACATTTAAGTAATAAAAATTAATAAATAAAAAACCTCTATGCTGAATTTTTATTTTTACAAGTTTTATATATTATAAAATTTATTAAAAAAACCTCTATACCGAATTTTTATGTTTACAAGTTTTATATATTATAAAATTTTAATTGGATTTAGGGTTTAGCTATATGGAATTCGAAAAATTGATCATTTTTAAATAAAAGTAATCATTTTAGTTAGAATTTAACTATTTTATAAAGAAGAAAAAAATCTAGAAACTATTTTAAATAAAATAAATTACCTGACATTCTCTTATGAGACATTATTTACGTGAGACGGTTTGTGAGACGTGTTAAAGTATGTCTATTATTTAGATAAAGTATGTTTAATAATTGTTAAAGCCTAAAGTATGTTGGATTATACATTAATGTATGATTTTAGTGTATTATAATTTGATTTATTAATAACATACTTTAATTTGAAATAAGCATAATACAATAAGCATACTATAGTGATGGGTCGACCCGTCTCACATCAGTCTCACAAATAATCCGTCTCACAATTACTCTAGCTGATTTGATATTAAACTCAGTATTCATTCAAATAATTTAATGACACCATTGTCTAAAAATAAATCTGTGCTCTCGGAAATACTTGCATTCATAGCCAGATGTTTAGGTTTAGGGAGGATCATATTTTTCCATTAATCTCCCTTTATTTTCAATTATTCAATTAATATTTCAAAATTAAAAATGGACTATGAAATCTTGCAATATACGAAAAGCAGACTGCAATATCCACAGTACTGTACTGACAAGCCTTCTGATTTTGGCTATTAATGCACTTCACATTGGAATTACCAAAACCCCCCCCTTACCTCACATTCCTCAATAATTAATTTCTGTAATTAAAAATTAAAATACTTCAGAAGAGTCCCATAATTCCCTTCTAAATTCATTCATAAATTCTACATTAAAAACTACTACTAGGGCAAAAATTAAAAAAATTAACCATATAACAACCTTCTAATTCAGATTTTAATCATAGAACATACAATAAAAAATGATAAAATAAAAATTACATGGGCAAAATACTCATCTTACTCAAAATTAGTCAGATCAGAAAATGGCATTTATAACCCACTATACAAAAATTGAACTAAAATATAGTCCAAAATACAGAGGATAAGCAAAATATAACACCACCAAACAATTATCCATTTTTCTAAAAATTCTGTTATAACAGTGAGAATCCGCACCAATTCGACCCGCCCACCCGTATTCGATTCTACGGGTTGAAGATGAAGTTCCCACATTTACACTTCCAACACATGGGCTTATAATTGGAGATATCATCTCCTCTCGAATACTCAATTCTTGTGATTTCTTGCTGCAATCTCTTGATCCCACCTGCAATTGGGACTTGAATCGCTTCGCAACGCCCACAATTTCTGCATATTGCATCGCATCTGGGAGGCCTTGATCCGATCAAACCCCTCATTGTTAGTGCTAATGCTTCATCTCTCATCTGCATCATCGAAGAAACACACACACTGTTAGTGCTGGTTTTTACAGATCAATCATGGCAGTAATTGGGGCCAATGAAACAGGAATACGAAAGAGAAGGTTAGAAAGTCCGTAAGTCTTACCATTTGGGCATTACGGAATTGCCTACCTGCAAGAACATGAAGAATGCACATCAGGTGTTTGATGAAATTACTGTTTGGTTAAAGAAACAGGAGAAGCTATGCAAGAATCGCTAACCTTGAGCCACGGATAAGAACGATAGGAATAGAATGACATTAATGTAGTTTCTTGGCAGAATCATGGTGGGAAATCTGGAGCAGGGCATGGAATTATTACAGAGGGAGGGAGAGAGGGCGAGTAGTGTAAAGGTGGTGGGAATTATGTGCAGAGGGAGTTTGTTGAGCAAACATTAATGTCTTTCTTTGTGGTAAAGAAACAAGAATTTGATTTCATCCTTTTTAGAGCAATGATTGAGCTTTGAAGACAAATTGGAACGCTGCAAAAGAGATGAAATGGAGAAAGGAACTTGAGAAAAGGCCCCGAAAAGGTAAGGACGCCTCTGTTTCTTGTTTCTCTCTCTTCTCTTGTTTCTCTCTCCTCGATTGATGAGCCCAAATTGTAAGGAAGAAGAGAGCGTCTGATATTTGAACAGGGAATCAGCTGCAAGTGAGAGTGAGGTGTGATTGCATGTATACATTACATACAACAATGAATGGGTTAACAGGGAGAGACCTTTTTTCTGTACCATTTTTTATGCTTATTTATTTAGTTTTAAATGAATATTGAAAATAATGTGTGTGTGTGTGTGTTTTTTTAAATGATGTACAGTACTTTTATTTAGACGTTGATTATACACAATCAAGATTTGATAGAATAAACCCATCAAAGAAAGAAATTATACTCTTGATCATCCAACTGAGCTTCGTTGCTGCAGGGTGTGGGTTCGAATTCTGCCTTTGGCATGAATTTGGCCCCTTGCAAGCACAAGTTAAACAGTGAGTCCTCTCTATAAGCCACTTAAGGCACATCCTGCGATTTACCTCCTCCACCAATTCCCAGGGCAGGGGCGGTGGGGGCCCCTAATGGTGGGGTACACCGTATATATAATCAACGTTTGTTGAACATAACATGGTCATAAACAAATTTTATTAATGTCAAACATAACGTGTTTGATGTTTTTTGAAAGAGAGTAATAATTTTTTTAAGAAAATATATTTAATGGTCTAAATAAAAATTTAAACATAGTCAAATATAAATTAATTGCATCATAAAATTAGATCTTATCCTAATAATAGTTTAATTTATTTTAAATTTTAAATTCATTAAAGAAGAAGTATTGATGGGTGAACAATTATTTGGATATATACTATGAAAACCCATTTGCATTTGTTATGAAGAACCTTGAGTGATTGAACGGACAAGGAATGCCATATGCAGTTGATTGATTAAACATGGCTTGATTGATTGAACTGACAAGAGATGTCCTCATATATTTGGTTAGATTTAATTTCTCATATTAAAAAATAAATTATTCCATCCTCTGTATAGGAAGTAAAGGCTGAAATTGCCCAATTTTCCTTTTTAGCTTACTTTAAAGTCACTCCCACATTTCTGCCAAAAGATATGCATTTACTTTTTGAATGTACATTAAGGAGTATTATTATTTTATGTAAAGTGGGTAGGTGTATTAGAGAGATGAGATGGATAATAGTAGACCATTGATGGGCCTTTTTTTTACTAAAAGAGAGAAATGTAGATATTTGGATGGGACGTCCAATATAGTAAAATGATGCTATTTGGGTGGGACGGAGATTAATGTCCAAATTTTAAAAAATTAAATTGGCGTGATTAGATTATACTATATGTCCCGTTCGAAGAGTGTCTTTTGCTTTTCGCGCGTGGATTAAGCAGTATTATTTAATGTGTAATGGGTAGTTGTATTAATAGGAGTGTGGGATCCATATTTTAATGGTATTAGTAGGTATGAATAGGTCTCATACATGTAAAAAAAACAAATGAAACTCTTTGAGTGAGACACTCAAAATGAAAAAAAAAATCTTCATTGAAGGGGACTGAGGAAGTATATATTTATAATATAATTATACATATTTATAATTCAATTATACATATTTTTATGACTGTTGTGCATATAATGACTTGATTAAAATTTTTAAATCGAATCACCAACCGAATCAAGATATTCAAGTTATTTTTAACATTTTAAAATATATCCCTATGTATAGAGCATTAAAAGAAATGTTAAATATATGTTGGTATATAAAAATTTAAGCCTCTAAATAAATTAGGAAGAAATTGGCTATAGTGCCCAACAAATTTAAGAAAAAAAAAAATTATCCAAATTTTAATGTAATATCTTTATACATCTAAATCGACGAATAAACCCTTTATATGAATATATTCGAATAATGTATATGAATAATATATTCAACTTAAGAAATGATAATAAAGTAAAAAAGAAAATCGAGTTAAAATTCAAATTAATGAAATTTCAAGTTAATGATTTGAGTAATGTATTCAAATTAATGTTTTTCAAATAATTAAATTGAGTAAATGCAATTTCAAATAAATATTTTGGAGTAAGTAACATATAATTTTCGAATAATTTTGGTTTAAGAGTTTTTTGAGTTAATGTATTTTTGGTATTCATTACTGTAAATGAATTTTGGATAGATATTTTTCATGTTAATGATTTTGAGTAAACATAATTTTTTTAGTATGAAGTGTTAAAAGATTTGAGTTAAATAATATTTGAGTTAACGTATTACGACTTAAAAATCGAGTAAACCCAAATAATTTACCCGAAATTGCATGAACTTGAAAAAAATATTTAACTCTTAATTACTACTGAAGTACTTAACTCATAATTGTAATAGTAGATTTTATTTATGTTAATCATAATTGTAATAGATTTTAATTGTAATAGTAGATTTTATTTATGTTAATCATAATTGTAATAGATTTTATTATAACCGATAAATAGATGATTTTATAGTTATTTTAGCGGAGTAAAATTTGATTAATGAAAAAAATTGAGTTATTACTTTTTATTAATATGTATTCTTTCGATATTCTTCCTAATCAACGAATTATTCTACAGTATTCTGGTGAGTATTCTGGTGAGAGTCAACGTTTGAGTAGACGTCTCTCTTGTTTTATCGTCATTTTGTATTTTCTGCTGCATCAAACTCAAAATCTCATTTACTCGAATTTTAACTCAAAAATTAATTTTCATTTCATGATAGTTGGTTTATAGTACTCTGTACACCAATTAATCACTTTACAATGAATTATGGGTAGAAGGGTAGAAAGGAGAATTACAAAATAAATAACAATTAATTTAAAGGGGTAGAAATAAGAGATCTTCTAACTCTTTTTAGAGATCTTGGATCTTGAACTTCTTGAGGAATGTGGCGAAGTCGAGTCGAGTAGAACTCTTCCCGCAAGAAGAAACATGCTCCGATAGTGTTCTGGTCTTGGCGGATTTTCCCCAAATGAGATATGACTTCTCATTTTTAATGAAGGCAGCACCACTATCGCATGAATTTCAATAAACTAAGAGAGGCATGAATTCCGACGAACTAAGAGAGAACGGAGTACTGGATCGTACTAGGATACAAATGCTTGTGTTATGCAGATGCTTTGAATGTAGTGTATGGAATGAGTGTAGAATGACTCTATATATAAATTCAAGAAACCACTCTCATATGACAGGATTACATGATTTATCACAGATGTGATCAAATGCAACTTTGTCACTGATTGTGTTCACACACAACCTTTGACTGACCAGATACAATGTACCATATTTTGTATTTACTGGAGATGATTTGGGATTCATGGGCTCCCTAATCATGGCCCAACTTTTGTCTAAAAATAATATAGACTCCTGGGTCAGGCTCAAGGCTCAAAATTCCAAATTTATCATATTTAATCATCTCCACATGTGAGACTAATTTCACTCACTTTAATTATTATTTAATTGGTGATTAATTTATTAATTAATCCGTAACAACCAATTAAATTCTCCAACAATCCCACACATAAGTGAAATTTGGTACCGATGCATACTGATGGGTGTTTTCTCAACACACAATTAATACCCAAGTATGAAGGATGCGATTGTAGCTTTGATAAGCGACCAAGTTATATTATCGAATTCAAAGGACGGATAATTATCAATTTATTATTAACTAAATTAATTAAAATATGGTTTGGCAATTTACTTAGGAAATTATAATTAATCTAATAGACACAATAATTAAATAGCAAATAAAATAGAAAACAATAAAGAATAATCGAGAGTTAAACAAATGAGAAGATTGGTAGCTCTTCGGGCCATCCAATTTCAGTAACTAATCTTCCTTCCGTATATCAATGTCCGACTCTACCTTGTGGAATATGGATGCATCACTAAGCCATGCAAATCTACTCTATAGACACAAGTAGACAAGCGTGTAACACGTGTGAATTACCTCGGAGCAAGAACACAATTTCACCTCCCTTTCTAGGTACTATCAGTATCAATTATTTCCCGTGCACTAAGTACTCTAACCCGATATAATCTCCTTTTATCATAACTCTAGAACTACCAAAGCGGTTCTAGCCCATGACACTTCGAAGAACGTTCATGGTAATTGGATAGATCTTACCCAAAGTCTTAAAAATTACAAGAAAGATAAAGATGCGAAATAAACCCTATATATGGGCGTTGTCGCTTCTCGCTCCGTCTTGAATCTTCACTTGGTTTTCACTTTATTCGTTGCACGAATCTCTCTCTACAGCTCCTGCGGATAGAGTTAGGGTTTGGATGTGGTATAGGATGGATATGGAATCTAACTCTCCTTTTCGATATGATCTGCATCCCCTTTTATACTTGTACACTTTCCTTATGGACCTTTTCTGAGCTTTTTCGTGGAAAACACGAAAAATACACGCACTGGAGGTGAAATCCCAAAGTTTCAGCGCTGATGTGTCCCAACTCGACTAGAATGGTATTGGTCGAGCTGGACCTCCTTGGTTGAGCTATGGTCAAGTTGCGTGTCTATAAATTGAAACGTCGTCTTCACGCCTAGCTCAACTTCCCTGCTATAGCTCGACCAAATTGCATTTGGTCGAGCTACCCTTCCTTGGTCGAGCAGCACCTCTGTAACCCAAAACGTCTCCAACTCGACTTCCACCGTGTAGCTTGACCAATTAATATTTGGTCGAGCTACTCTTCCTTGGTCGAGCTACGCCTCAAAAAATGTGTTGTCCAATTCTGAGCACTTCTAACCTATTTTTCTGTAAAAATATGCTCAGATAGCCTCAGTAGCATCTGATTAGTGGATTTTCCATAAACATCCCGATTTGCTTTGATAATAGACCAAATCGTACTCAATTTCCACACAAATCAGAACTCAAAATACGTGAATTAACGCTCTCATCACAGACACAATTCAAACCTCGTGAGACACTAACGTATCCGGATAGGTAGCTTAGGACTTTGAACCTTCCATTTTCCAATACTATAGATTAGTAGACATAAGGTATTTGAACTACTCCTCCTTAGCGTATATTGAGACAATAGTATGAACAGATCTATATCTTGCATTCTCTTTGTTCTCACGTTTTGGTTCGTTTCGGCCATAAACTCTCTTTGGATTCATAAGTGTTTTACTTTGAAGGTGATCTCCTATCTTAAGTACCCCGTAATACTCAACCTCCATGAGGTGTCATAAAAATTATTAAAACTCATAGACTTAACCTCATTACAGTACGGGTTCCATACTTGGTAGTATTGTTTTACTAAAGAATTATATGTACCAAGTTTAACTTGAACCTCTACAGTTTTGTTTTTCCATTGAACTAAGTTCTTTAGATCTCCAGTCATCAAGGTTGGGTTTCCACTATTTTGGCTCTTTACTTTGTGGATTTTAGCTTCATTCCTTCTAAAAATTTATTTATTTGATCTCGATTAATTACTTTTGTAAGCGGATTCGCTATATTATAGTTTGACTTCACGTAGTCAATTGACATTACACCACTCGAGATGAATTGTCTCACTGTGGTATGTCACCTATAGATATATCTAGACTCTCCGTTGTATATATTACTAAGAGCTCTTCTAATTGTGGCTTGACTATCACAATGTACCATTACCATAGGGACTGGTTTGTTCCAACATGGAATGTCCTCAAGGAAATTACGAAATCATTCTACTTCTTGCCGAACTTTGTCTAAAGCTATGAACTCAGATTCCATTGTGGAATGGGTTATACATATCTATTTTGAATAACTCACAAACCAATTAATGTCGATCTCCAACCCAATCAATGTTGATGCCTTAGCCACATGACCACCACCGACCTTTCAACTTCAATAGTGTCATCCTCCCAATTCTAAATTCCACACTTGTAAATCTTCCCAGCCTCCCAACAACCAAACACATCTGCTACTCCAATCAACCGATGGAGGAGATCAACACTGATTTCTCTGTCATTATTAATTTCTTAATTCCACCTCTATTCTGTAGAACTTGTAGAAGACTTCAGTTTATCATAGAGAATGATTTTTATATGTTTTAAACCCTTGTTTATAAATAAAGGAATGAATCTACTATGAGACATTCTCTCCGGATGAGATCTGATTTGATCTGAGCATATCTGATTTGATTTGATATCATTTAATGGGTTGAACTTTGACATCTTTGATTTGATGCCTGCTTGATTTGATTTGATTTGAATTTACGTGAACTGGATGATGGAATATCCGACCCAAATATTCATATTAATTATCAATTATTCACTTATGTATTTTAGAAATTAATTTACTTAAATTCTTTACTAATTAATTAAATAATATTTAAAGCATTAGACCCCCTCTTGTGAGACAGATTATTGTAAGATGGATCGATCCATCACTAAAGTATGCTTATTATATAGATAGATTATACTTATTTGTAGTTAAAGTATGTCAATAATAAATCATATTATGACATGCTAAAATCATATTTTAATGCATAATCCAACATATATTATAAAACATATTTTATTTATATAATAGACATACTTTAACACGCCTCACAAACCGTCTAACGTAAGTAATATGTCTCATAAGAGACTTTGTCTTAATACATAACTTGCCACATATTCTCATTTAATAGGCAATAAATTGTATCTGCTCATAAAGTGATTCAATTAATTCCAAAAAGTAATCTAATTATTGATTGTTATCTCTTAAGGTAACAGTCGTAATCTCAAACCTATCAACCGCTAGCTATAGTGAGAAAAGAAGATACTAGTCATTTTCTCTTGATAGATCACTCTATAGAAATCATTAAAGTATTATTTGTAATTAATTTGATCTCTTTATAGAAATAATTAAATCACTATTTAGAATTAAAAAATAAAAAAGAAAAAGATCGGTCGTTAGGTTACTCTTTTTTTACTATGTTTGATTTAGGTTTAATAGTCAAGATTTAGGTTTTATAATTTCTCTCTATATACCTACAAACCCTGTTAATTCTTACCCTACCCCTACCATATATTATCTCTTCTCAATAATATTTTTTCTTCCTTTCTCTATCATCTTTCATTTCTTTTCTCACTTCAATTAATATTTGATTTGAAATAAGTTTTAAAACTATCATATTAAAACTTATAAAAAATATAAAATAACACTATTCAAAAGTTTATTAAATCAACTTAAACCTAAATAAACACTCCTTTTAAGGTAATGGTTTTTACCTCAAACTATCGTCCGTTAGTCATAGTAAAAAAAGAAGATACCGGTCTTTATCTCTTGATAGACCACTCTGTAGAAATAATTTTACTACTCTTTGGAATTAATTTGATCACTATGTATAAATAATTAAATTACTAGTGCTTGGAATTAAAAAGAAAACAAAAAATAATAATAAAAGGAGCGATGATTCTTATCCGATTGTATCCTATATAAGGTACAACTAATTGTATTCTTGTTGTACCCGTTGTAATAATAAATAAATTGTAAAGTAAGTTATATGTATTAAGGTGGGTGACAAATTTACAGTAAAGTAAATTTAATAAGTATATTTTCTTTTATAAAAGTGTGAAAATGTTTTTGGAAAAATAAATTAGAAAAATATAAATTTATTTATGAGCGGAGGTTGTTTTGTAAATAAATAATTAAGGCTATATTTGTTTGTGGTCTATGTGTGAGTTCTATTAATTTACTATAATAATTTATAGTTATTTTGGTTTTTTTGTTTTAATTTCATTTTATATTGAAATATAAAAATTAAGTGATAATATGTGTAAATGTAGTAATTGATGTGATATAAAATATGAAAGAGGGACAAATATAGTATTAATTGAAAAGAAAATGTAAAAAAAAAGTGATGAATCGAGAATTAATAGGATCTCTTCGTCCCCTTAATATGAATTCATCTTTTTTTTTATATAGGTTAAGGAGTATAATTTTTTATGTATAGTATATAGATTTTAAAAGTTACTCTCTTGATTGGTGCTTTCCTTAATGAATAAAGAAAGTGTACTCTAGTCTCTGGGCAATGCGTGATGATCAAGTAATAATAAAATAATATCGAACCCAAACGATAATGTAGTATATCCGTATTCAATAAATATTCACTCTAGAAGGACTAATCAATAATAGATTGATGGTTTAACTACAATTATCAACTAATATAAGCAAGTAAAGTAAAGTAATAATCAAGTAATAGAACAAATGAGATGAAATAGATGTAGGTAGAACAATCTAAAAAGCAAGACTAGCAACATCATGGAAAAGGGCTATCTAGACTCATACACATATGCAATGATGAACATCAATGAATATGATATAAAAGGCTCTCACTTAATCACACTAAAAGCTCCTTCACAAGACACAATTAGATGTAGATCACCTAGCACCTAAGTAATCCCAAAATAGCATCAAGGAGAGTTTCACTATACTTTCTATTCCTTTATAAGGTAAGGTCCTTCAGAGAAGTCCTATCACGTAGTCCAAGCTCGTTCACACACTACTCTTCCTACATATCCATCATGAGGCTCTAAACATGCCCTGGTCTTCACGAACTCATTTCATGCTAATAGTATAAATAATTCACATAACAACATGATTCAATTAACAATTCATCACATGCACACAAGATACATGTTTACACTCCATATACATGCTATGAAAAATCAACCATAGAAATTACTACATAAATTGAGAGATAAGCGTTCATGATCGAAAATATTTATAATCAATCAATTCATCAAACATATGGTGTGCAAGTCTAAAACTCCTTAACCAATCATATTGCTAGCCTCACTAGAGGCCTAGCCTATTATAATCATAGCAATTTCATTACAATTCAAATCTTGCTCCATAAGAGTCATGAAAAGAGAAAATTAACAAAATAAAAGATGATTCACTTCCTTTGGATGGTTGATCTTTTCTTCCTCTGTCATGCCAAAATCCTCCACAACTTGAGTTCTTCTTCCTAGATTGGTGGTAGATGGAGTGAGTATGAATGGATGTGTAGAAAATCAAAGAAATTGATGGTGGAAAGGGTAGAAATGAGGTATAATTGAATGGAGAGAAAGTACGTGAGAATCATGGTGTTTAGTAGGTGTAACTATTCCAGAAATGATTCCTCCGGTAAAAATGACACAAATGATGTATTTTTAGGCCTAGAATCTTCTAGAATCTCACTGATTAAAATTTGAACATTTGGCCAGACTCGAGTCGAGCCCGAATCGAGCTCTGCAGCTTGACTCAAGTCGCAACAGCTTTTCTTGGCAGTCTTCGGCGTCTGACGGAGCTCGACGAACAAGGGAGGCCGAGTTCATGTCGCAGGTTTTCACAGTCGACTTCCGATAGTTCAAGAGTCGTATCGAGTTTGATCAGCCGTGATTGGTCGTATATAGTCGGGATGACCAATTAAAGAATTTATCGAACCACAGGGAGAAAGGTACTAGAGTTTAAGCGATCTCAAGTTTATCGTGATTTTATAAAGACGATCGAAAAGGAGGATAGATAAGCATGCAAAGAAATGCAATGCAAGAAATGAAAGATAAAATGAATGAAAAGATAAATAAATGTGTTTCAAATAATGCAAGGATGAGATTAACAACAATCATGACATAGATAATAAAGTAATTATGCAATTAGTTATAATCTCTCATGGACAAAGCATAGGAGCGATCACTAATACTACCTAAGCTCTCTCTCGAGATGGATAGGATGTAGGCCCTCAATAAGGCTCCTAAACGCATATAGGATCGAGACCATAGCAAACACCTCCTACTAGGTACTAATTACTCTATGAGTTCCCTAATTAGGTACTAAATCATCGGCTATATTCCCTTTTAAGGTACTATGAATTTACTAATGGTTTGTGTCTCCTCATTTAATCAACTAACCTCTCGATTAAGCTAATCAAATGTTCTATCAAAAGATTCTAAATCTAGAAGGATATCTCTATCTCATTCTAAATTAATGCACATGAAGTGCATGATGAAATGATTCAATGAACTATCCTAAACACATAATTGATTTCACAATCTAATCACATACCCATGACAATTAATCACACAAATCATCATATACATCAAGCAATCAACAATTAATGATAGAAATAACACAAAGCCCATTCAAGATTAAAATCAATTTGCATAAAAACTAAATTATCCAATACCAATCATGGAGCTAATCTCACAAAGGAGATTAGCTTCTCATAGTCACAAGAAATTCAACATAGACATTAAAAATCCTTACAAACCATGATCAACTATAAAGAAAATCACAAAATTAGAATTAGATTCCCCCTTTGAAGGTCTTCAATTGAGATCTTCTTCTTCTTCTTGTGATCTCACTCTCCCTTGCTTCCTTGATCACTTGGATGGTGGATTTGATGGAGGGGATCAAGTGTAGATGGATGGATGAAGAAAGGATGAAGATGATGGTGTAAAATAGAGAAAAATGTGTGTGATGTGTGTGTACAGGCCAAACCCACGAAAATCCCATAAAATATTGAAGTATTGGGTATTTATACCCCTTGGGAAGCTTCTAGAAGGATTCTAATTTTTTCACAGAAATTGCACCTACACGGCTCAAGTTCCGTACACGGCCACAGGGGTGGCTGTGTAGGTGTTTCGGATGACTGAGCTCGGCCTCGGCTTACAGGGCCGTGTTCGGTACACGGCTCGAGTCTTGTCTGGGATTTTTGGTCAACGATGATCTCTGGACAGCGCACGGCTCGTGCGCGGTACACGGCCACATGGGTGGCCGTGTTGTGATTTCTGACGACCGTGCACGACCAAATCTTACAGGCCCTTGCGCAGTACACGGGCCGTGCGCGCTACACGCCTCGAGTACCAAACACGGCTGGCCGTGTTTGTGCTGCTTTGCTTCCTTCTTTCTCCCGACTCCGTTTTTGCTCCTTTTTTACCTGTTTTTACACGTTTAAGCTCATTCTCACACATTTCCATAAAAACACAAAACACAACCAAATAGAACACAAAATACGGATAAAATCATACGAAAACACACATAAAAAGACACTAAAATCTATGTGAAAATATCACTCATCAACCCGTTGCCCATTTTCTCCCATTTCGGCTCTCGACTCTATTTTGCTCCATTTTCACTTGTTTTACATATAATTAAGCTCATTTATACAAATTTATAACGCATCACAAAAAACTCCAATCAAACAATAAACACCACCAAAAGCTATATGAAACGGATAAAATAATAAAAAAATAACACATAAAATACACTAAAATAAAGGTGAAAATAGTGACAATCATCCCTCTGTCCCACAATAACATTTACGCATTTTCATTTTGGGCATCCCATAAAAAAATTTACGTTTCCCTTTAGAGTAAATGAGACTCACACAAAATATTTAAATATCTTCAAGGAGCCCACAACACTACACTAATACAATTACTCACTATACATTAAAATATTATACTTTCTCCATCCCACATATTTTTACCCGCTTTTCATTTTAAGGTGTCCCAAATATTTTTACACATGCATTTCCATAAATTGTAAAAATATATTATAAATATTACCTATTTTTTACACTTTATTCATCAATCTCAACAGTTTTATTTACTTTTTTACACATTATTTATCATTTCCAACAACTTTATTTACTTTATCTCTCAAAATTACCAATTTGTCCCTATTTTCTTTTACATTAAATATATTTTTAAAAAAACAGTTCTTAATTTTCGTGTTTGTACAAACAAGTAAAAATACCCAGGACGGAGGGAGTATCTCTCACCTCAATACACATTAAAATAATATACTATTCTTTAATCCTCGTACAAAAAGCAAACGTAAATATTTTAACGTGACGGAGAGAGTATTTTACAAATTTGCCCTTATATTTTGAATTAAAGAGTGATATTGTGTAGTTTTGATTAACTTTCTGGAGTTTTGTTATTAGATGTGAGAATATATATAAAGAAAAATAATAGGAGTATATATTAGATCAGATCTAATCGACAAAATGAATACTCTCCCATCCCATATTAAAGTTTACACATTTCATTTTAATTTGTCTCAAATTAAACTTTACATTTCTTTTTTTTTCAAGTTGGGCCCACCCAAAAGAATTAATTATTTTATGTATGGCCCACATACAACACTAATACAACTAACCACTTCACATTAAATATTATTTCTCTCACCATACTATACATTAAAATATTATATACTCCCTCCGTCTCAAGAATACATTCGCGTATTCTTGGGCACGGAGTTTAAGAAAAGTAACTTTTTGGTGGTGTGATGTAAGAAAGAGAAATGATATTTTGGGTAATTGAGTAGAATAAAGTGTATGATATAGTTGACTTTGACTAAATTGTGTATAAAAAGAAGGTGACATTTTTGTAATATTGTAGTATTGTAAGGTTATTGATATTGTGTAAAATTTCCATTTTTAGGAGGCGAATGTATTCTTGGGACGGACCAAAATAGAAATGGCGAATGTATTCTTGGGATAGAGGGAGTATCATCTAATCTACAGGTAAAAAACCAACATAAACAACAAACATACACATTATCTTAAATGCACCGAGATGATATAAAAGAATAGTTTAAAAATTATGTGGGTGAATATATTTTGAGAAAGGGACATGTGTAAAATATCAATGGTGGTGAGTGCATGAGTAGGGAGGGATACAGATGGGGGACTACTTTATTTGAACTTTCATTTTCATGGATTCCAACTCTTCACTCTGTCCTACTCCTTCTAATTTATCCACCATTATTTAAAGGTGCGCTATAGTTAAATAACAATGACAAGAAGAATAACAAAAATTTCAGAAAATTAGTATAAAAAAAATAATAATAACAATAACTCTGTCGGCCTATAATTAATTCATAATTTTCTTCTTAGTGTTTTTTTTTAAAAGTTTTTCACATTTCATAAAATAAAATACAATCAACCAAGTAATTATACAATACAACATTATAATTTCAAAATTATTATCCTAGCTATCATTATACGTGTAATTTAATTTAAAATTTACTAAAAAATATAATTAACTCTAAAAAATATTTTCAAATGTGAAGTTGAATTTGAGATGGAGAAAATAATAAATGAGCAACTTTTTTAAGCTTTGATTTTATAATTAATGTGGAATTTTTTATAGAATGGATGGAGTAATAAATTGTCGAACCTAAATTTACATAAACTCTTTTTTAGTTATAGTTAGTAGAGATATTTAATTTAAAACCATAGTACATAAGACACAAACACAATGGTAAAATATTATATACCTGCAAATCTAATGTTAAAATTACAGTTACACTTAAAAATTAGCACAAAACATTAAAAATAAAATAAGATGATCCTATAAAACTTTATGAGCCAATAAGCAAATATACACACTCTCACTTATCAAATATTAATACCAACAACTCTTTTATATATAGATTTTTTTTTTAACCAATTTATTAAAAATTGACCCTTATATCCCTTACACCAAAATAAAAAAAAATTCCAAGTACCCACCCACACACCCCACTGCCGCTCAGCAACAATTGCCGGCCGCCTCCGGCCATGTGGGTGACCCACACCATCACCCACATCGTGACCCACACCCTCCGCCGGCCATGTGGGTGACCCACATCGTCATCCACACCCACCGCCGGCCGCAGCCGTCCATGTGGGTAACCCACACCGTGACCCATACCCATTGCCTGTCGCCAGCCATGTGGGTGACCCACACCGCCACCCACACCCACCGCCGGCCGCCAGCCATATGGGTGACTCACACCGGAACTGATGTGGATGGACATATGTGGGTGACCTGCACAAGAGACACATTGGGTATTGATTTTGAATAGTAAGGATAAAGAAGTTCGAAAATGTACAATTGTGTAAAAAAGTTAACAAACAAAACAAAGTATTGTTAAAGATTTTGACACCATCAAT
The DNA here is from genome assembly GCA_023678885.1 of Pogostemon cablin. Classification (NCBI taxonomy): domain Eukaryota; kingdom Viridiplantae; phylum Streptophyta; class Magnoliopsida; order Lamiales; family Lamiaceae; genus Pogostemon; species Pogostemon cablin. The sequence goes on from CM042967.1 coordinate 27,350,211, forward strand.
TTTGTGTATTTTGCAATTCTCCCAAACTTTATTGTGTGTAATTAATTTTTTGTGAAATATACGCTAATTTAATAATAAAAGGAACTCTTTTATGAGGTGAATATATATATGAGAGAGCCAATCTATTATTAAAATATATCAATTGGTAATTAAGATATGTTTATAACAAATTATATTATAATACATAAAATTTTACTTTAATACAGAACTCATTATAAAATTAGTAAGCAATAACCAAATTTTATGAAGATTCCAACGAAAATGTTTTCCCCATGTTGGTATAGTGGCAATGACATCAGTTATGCATCCGAAGCGTTACGGATTCGAGCCTTTGCTCTGCCATTTCCTTCCCTCTTTTTTTTTTTTAATGTTTAAATTTAATTATTTTTTAATTCAATCAAATCATTATTAATACTTAATATTATTATTAAATTATTTATTATTTAATTTTTTTACTTAAATTTCATTTTTTTTAATTGTATATTAATTTAAATTTAATTCTTATTATCAACCGCATTGATATACACTTTTTATAAATAATAATTGTTGAATAAAAGTTTATAATCATCGTTTATGAATAATTCATATAATCAATTAAAAATAACAACATTTTTAAATAAATAAATAAATAAATAAATATATATATATATATATATATATATATATATATATATATATATATATCATTTAGTTAGATCATTTTTATAAATAATTCGTTAAATATTTTCTTTTTATTGGAAAAAAAATTATTAATAAAACATACTCCTTGAGGTATGAATGCATGATAAGTATCTTGCCCACAACTCAAGTGGTAGAGGGGAGGGTGGAAAAATCTTCTAACTGAGTTTGGTTGCTCCAGGGCGGAGGTTCGAATATTGCCTTTAACATGGATTTGGTCCCTTAATCTTAAAGAAAAAAAAAACTCAATTCATCCCTTTATCATCACAAACCAATTTTAAATTCTCGATTTTAATTAATCTTGTCTTTGATATAGATTTGGTCCCTTAATCTTAAAGAAAAAAAACTCAATTCATCCCTTTATCATCACAAACCAACTTTAAATTCTCGATTTTAATTCCTCAATCACTTCACTGACAAAAAAACTCTTCACTTTCAAAATTTTTAAAAAAAAATTCAATTTCCAAATAAATCAAACTGTACACTTCTAAATACATGTAGCCATACTCATTTCCTTCACATGTAGCAATAAAACTCTACCCACCATCAACTAATTACCATCCAAATATTATAAAGCAAAAATAACACTTAAACTAATAAGATTTGAAATATGATGGTGGTCTCATACTAGTATTCTCCGTTTCAAAAAGATAAGATTTAACTAAACTCAAAATATAAATTATATCCGGTCAAAAAACTCTAGATATAGATTATGGATTTACATTTTTTTTTCTTCTTCAATAATTATAATTCCCTTTTTTGTTTCAAAAAAAGAAATTTTTTTTTTCTCAAATGTTGAACAGTGCATTAATTTAATTTCCAAGAAAAGATGGTGGAGACTTAAAGAGTTGGTGGGGGTGGGTGGGTATAGTATAGGTAGGGGCAGGAGGTGGAGAGTCTCTCCAAATCCACGCCAAAATAACTTCTCAATTTCCCTTTTTTTTAGGATAACTCAAAAACTATCATCATGGCGTGCCCGGTGTGGTTTTGTGGTTATTTCGAAAAAATTTAAATTGCATTGTTATATACGGTTCGATTTGATAATTAGATTTAAATTGTGGTTTATCGAGTAAAATTTATAATGCGGTTTTAGGCGGTTTTTTGCAGTTTTGCGGTTTGATGGTTAAAAATTAACATATTACATAACAATACAATACACATATATGTATAAAAAAATACGTGTACATGCTTAATTTAAAGTGTTCTTCACCCTTAGAAAAAATAAATATATGTACATGCTTAATTTAAAGTGTTCTTAACCCTTAGAAGGTAATGAGATATTAAAGATATAAAATTATAATTTGAACTCCATAATCAACTCAAATAATATAATCTCTGTGACATAAAGCAAACTTTTATCAAAATTATTTCTCAATCCAAATTAGTGTATATCTTTTTATCTCTTCAATAATACATAATTATATATGTATACATAATATATATATATATATATATATATATATATATATATATATATATATATATATATATATATATATAAGGTTAAATATATTTATAATTAAAATAATAGAGTTCGGTGCTGTGCGGTGTATTTTTAGATGAAAATCGAAATTGCACCATTCAAGCGGTGCAGTTTTCTCCAATAAAATTAACGGCGATTTAAGTGAAAAAAAACATTGCGGTGCAATTCAGTACTATTCGATCAATTTTTTTTGTTTTAAAAAATTGTTGCCCCCCTAATCATTTCAGCATTCTTTCTTTCTTATTTTTCTACCAAAGAAAGATTCGGAAATCACCAACTTCTTTCACATCGTACTTTCCTCACATATGTCATCATTATCCCCTATCCTTCACGACATACCTAGTTTCTTTTTGGAACTTGATTAGTATTTTATTTGTATTTTAGACTTATTTTTTAATTTATAATTACGGCTTTAAAATTTTACTTTCACGTGTATTAGCTATTTTATTTATTTTACGGATAGTTTGATATTATTTTTTAATATTAAATAAATTGTAAAGTATTTTAAGATTGCAAGTTTTGATGAAAAATTTGAAATTAAGTTATATTGTAATGTTATTTGATTTGTTATTTTTTCTTTTTATGAAATGTTAAGATGAATTGCAAACGAATAAATGATAATTTTAAAAATGAGTTAAGGACTAGGGGAGTATTTTCTACATCTTTAAACTTAATTAATTGATTTTCAAATTACATGCAATTTAAAAGCTCTATCACTATGCGGGATGAATAACAAAATTTTATAATCCCTCCGTCTCAACTTCAACTTTACATTTTCGATTTTGATCCGTCCCAAATTTAATTCATATTTTCAAAAAATGAAAAAATAATTAATTAATATCCCTTTAATATACTTTAATTTTAAATTTGTCATTACCTTTTTAATACACATAACATACTTTATCATTTACTCCCTTATTATCCAAAAATATCATATTATCCCCAAAAGTATGTTAAAAAGTAATTTTTCTTAAATTTTGTATTTACAGTAAATGAATTTAGAACGGAGGGAGTAATATGTTTTTTTTTTCTTCACGCTAAATTTTAACTTTATCTTAAATCAATTATTTTTTAAAAAAATCGATTTTTAAAATCACAAACAAACATTATTTCTATCTTTATCTTAAATCATTTTTTTAAAAGCAAAATTCGATTTTTAAAATCACTTTTGATTTTGAAAATTAGGTTCCAATCTATTAACACATACAAAGTACAAACCATATTAATCATCATTCCATCCAACTTTTATAATAAGTCACTCCTCAATTAATTATCTCACTTCTCACGTCAAGTATATTTTTCTTATATTTATCGTTACTCACCTCTTAACTTTCAATCGTTAATGGAAGACTAGAAATCATCACATCACATCTGGAGTGTATGGTATCTTAACTTTTTGACTTTCAATGGTTAAAGTTCCAACATTAACTCTTAGCAGGATAGAGAGGATCATAAGGCATTTCTTATGGGGATCAAAGCCGAGTCTAGTTGCATGGAGTGATATCACCCAACCCAAAGAATATCGAGGATTAGGGTTAAAGGACCTAAGCAAATGGAATAGTGCCCTTCTAGCATCAGCAGCGTGGGACATATACACCAAAGCTGATTCACTTTGGATCAGGTGGGTACACTCGGTTTACCTCAAAACAACACCTATGACTGAGCACAACCCAGGGCAACATGCTTCATTTAATTGGAGAGCCATCATCAGAGTTCTGGATAAAATTCTCGAAGGTATACCGCAAAGGAACAAAATACAAGCATGGGACCAAAAAATGAATTCATGGTTCACTCATGGTAAGTTCAGGAGTTGCAAGGTGTATAATTAACTGAGTCAATCGGAGATTAACCCGAAGTCATTCATATACAGGAACATATAAAATAAGACAATCATGAGAAAGCATAGCTTTAGGCTATAGCTACTGCATAAAAAGAGACTACTCACTAAAGATAGACTATGGGGAGATAGAGAAGATAAAGATTGTGGATTCTGCGTGGGCAAGATTGAAACACAAGATCACCTCTTCTATCAGTGTCCTTTCACAACCAAAATATGGGAGCACATCAAATTCACAAAAGCACAGCGAGGAAGAAAGAAGAAAGGAAGTTGATGCTAATTCCACTATCAATTTTTGTGAATCAAGTGTGGATGGAAAGAAACAAACAATTATTTGGAGAAAAATTGAGAAATATGGAGGAGATTCAGGAAAGTATCAAATACAACATAGTATTACTTAAACTATGCGAAAACTCCTACGAGGGAAACATAGAGGTATAGCAATGTAAGAGGACCTCACTGAGGTAACCCATGAGCTGTTGTTATTTTTTCATGTACCGCAAGGGCGCAAGCCAATTGTTACCGATGTGACTGAGATATATAATTTACCAATTTCAGTATTGTTACTCACCTCTTACCCACCGAAATTTTTAAAATCACCATGCAGATACAAACCCTAAACTCACCCTTTTTTTTAATATATTATTTTTCCTCAATTATATTTAATCTCTCAGCTTCTCTTCTCTTCTCTCTCATCTCTTCTCTCCCGTCAAATGATACACCTTTTACACATATCACCATATATCTCTTACACATTGATTTAATACAAAGTTAGAATATACCCCAAAAAAACTCAAAACAAAATACTCAAGATTTAAAATTTCTCAAAATATCATTAATATTTCCACGATATATCCGTATTTGAATAATACTGATATCAATATTGGGAGAAATATATTTTTATCTGATATCGAGAAAATATTGGTATCAATATCGATATCGATTTGTCACAGTTTAAATTTTTTCAGATATCAAGATATATCGAGAAAATATCAAAAAGATTTCCGTCTTACGTAAAAGTTTACGTGATTCTCACAAGTGTTTCCTCACTTTTCATCGATTGAGTATCACATTTTCTCATTTTAGTAAAGGAGCCTCACACATACTAATCAATCACTACTAATAAAACTACTCATTTTATATAAAATAATAATACTCCTTAATTCATGTACGTTATTGATTGACGGACCCACTTTATATAAAATAATAAAATTCCTTAATTCATGTACGTTATCGATTGACGGAGGGAGTACGATCCTAGTAGTTATGGTCTAAATATATTAAATTATACTCCCTTCGTCAGCTGATAAGATATTTATTTTGTCATTTTGATCTTTCATTTTAAAGGTATTGAATATTCATTTTTTAGCAAAAAGACCAACACATGGCCTATCACTTATCACTAATACACCTATCCACTTTATATAAGATAATAATATTTCTTAATTTACGTGAAAAAAACAAACAATTATCTATGGACAATAGTACATTTTTATTTTATTTTTTCCAGAAGCGATAACAATAATCCTACATAAAGAATCAAATGATTTACAAATAATGGAATAATAATTAAAGAATGTTATATTACCAATTTTTTTTATTCCGCCAAAGAAATTCAGTGGCTTCAAGTGTTTTTCGGTCTATATTACGATATACTCCCTCAGTACCCTGATATGTATTCATTTTGCCATTTTGATTCGTCCCATTATAAAATATTCATTTCCTTTTTTAGATTGATGTGACCATACATGGCCCCACACTCAACACTAATACAACTACTCATTACACTTTAAAATATTATTTCTCTCACCTCAAAATACATTAAATTATTATACTCCTTAATCCACGTGCAAAAAACAAATGGCTACGTTTCAAGGGGATAGAGGGAGTATGATTTTATAAAATTAGGATAAGAGTTACTTCCTCTGTACTCTTACATGTATTCATTTATTTATTTTAATATGTTATAATATAAAGTATTCATTTTCTTTTTGAATTGATGTGACCAAAAAAAAAATTATGTTCAACACACTCCATATGGACACACACTCAACACTAATACAACTACACACTACACATTAAATAATATATTTACTCATTCTACTACACATTAAATTATTATACTCCTCAATCTACGTGCAAAAAGTAAATAACTACCTATCATGAGGATGGAGGGAGTATTTCCTAACGAGTGAAGTACTTCCTCTGTCCGCTCGAAAGAAAATCTTTTACTTTTGTGCACGTTAATTAATGAGTATTATTATTTAATGTGTAGTGGATAATTGTATTAGTGGGAGCGTGTGTCCCATAATTTAATTGTATTAGTATGTGTGTGAATCTCATATGTATAAAAAAAAGGAAATAACCCTAATCGGACGAAAAAAAAATCTATCTTTCAAACTGATGATGTATTGAATTGTAATTGATGACTCTTCAAATCATCAATTGAGTGAGATGTTTGTATTTAGGTGGACATTCCTCTATAATTAGTCTAGTCTGCCACCCTCTTGTGATTTTAACTAGCTCTGATGATGTTGATGATTTGAAAAAAAAAAACCAATAATACCTATTTTTATATATATAACTATATTTTTTCTATCCACTCAAATAATAATACATTTTTCTATTTATTTTTGTGGATTTGTACTCAAAATACTCTTAATTCAATTAGTTTTCTGATAGATGGATTATATTTAAAAAAGAAATTGGATAAATACAAAAAAAAAGGTCAACATACATAAAATGGATTGAATAGAGATTAAATGGTCTGAAAAAAATATGGGCTGAAGTGACAAAAATTATAGGATGAATAGAAAATAAGATAGACTGAATAGACAAAAAATAGACCGAATAGATAAAAAAGGGGCCAAATAGAGATCATTAAAAACCCCAAAAATATAGACCGAATAGAGTAAAGAATCTTGAGACGAATATACAAAAATATATGTCGAATAGACAAAAAATTAGCCTGATAGAGATCATTAAAAACAAAAAAAATATAAACCAAATAGAGTAAAAAATCTTGGGACGAATACTCAAAAATTAGACTGAATAGACAAACAAAATTGGATCGAATAGAGATTTATAATTTTCTAAAACATAAAATAAATTAAACACAAGATTTATGAATTGAATAAAAAAATTTTAATAAATAAAATTGGGTCACTGACAATAAATTCTTGGAATGAATAGTACAAAAATGAGTATTTTAAATTGGTAAAAAAATATAATTTAAATGAAAGTGGTTACTTTGATTAATTTTCATATGTGATTTTGTCCTGGTTATCAAGTTTCCATTGGAATTGAGAAAAAGTGGTCTTCATTATACACACAACAGCATTGCCTGCATGTTGTGACTGCACCATGAAATGATTTATGAGGTGGGGCTACTTTCGTTGGGCCCTGAAACACTCCAAAGCTCAACAGCATTAACCTGCCTATTTGGGTTCAAAGGCAAAGGGCCCATGGTGAAGCCCAAATCATCGAGCCTTACCAAATCCCTTAAGCTCAACTCCGAGCATTATCACTACAAAAAAATATTTTTTTAGTAATGGAATTTACTAACGGAATTAATCCGTTGGTAATTACCAATGAATTAGCAACTAAAATGACATTTTTCTATTAGCAATGGAATGTCAACAGATTTATTCTCTATTTTAGCAACGGAATTCAATCTGTTGCTAATTACCAACGGATTACCAAGGGAATCCTTATATAAATTACCAACGGAATTTTTAGCAACTAAATACTAACGAAATTATTTACCAAATGAACTGATTTTTCGTTGCTAAAAATTTACCAACCACCACTTTACCAACGGATTCTGTTTCTAATCCATTGGTAAGCCAATTTAACAATGGAATCAAGGCTTTTATCAATAGAATATTCCATTGCTAAAAAATAGTTTTATTGTAGTGTACGACATTAGCCTCGTTCCGCTTGAGCAGATCAACTCTCACGGGTGTCGAGGACTCCACACCTCAAGCCGACCCAGACTGCCTCCTCACCGAGACAATCCATGCCATGCTTGTTCACCCAATGGGAGGCTTACTATTCCCCCAACATAGCCACTAGTTTAGGAAATGATTTACATAGTTTTTCAACCATCACTCATATGATGTCTATCAGGGTACTGAATGTCACAACACTTGATTTGAGGTATATTTAATGTCATAGGACAATGTTATTAATGGCTCCCATCAAGCATTAATTGCTACCCATTCAACATATATATATAAATGGAATTCCATGTAAACAGGAAAGAGTAAAAAAAAAAGTTACAATACCTCTATGTAAGGCTTCCCCAATGATAAAATGAAAAAGCAGGTTTTTTTACCGCCACGTCAGCACCGCCTCAAAAGCAAAAAACTCCTACCTCCAAAATAAAATTTCTCCCCAACAATAAAACTAAAAAGTAGGTTTTTTGGTAGGACCCACATTAATTTCATTTTATTCTCATTTAATTTATCAACTATATTTATCTAATTTTTAATTAAATTATAAATAATTATATATTTCAATTATTTAAATTTTATAAAAATAAAAAAAATATTATTTATTGTTTTGAATTACATAATACATAAAAACACAAATTAAAAAAATACACATTAAAATATAAAAGTAAAACTTCCGAAAGTAACAAAGTAAATTTCGATCCGACCAACTTAATTCGAAGATAATTATTCTCAGGATTGGGTCCAAACATGCTCAATTAAATCTTGTCGAAGCTGGAGATGTTTCTGCTTATCTCGTAGTTGAACACCTCTCCTGACGTAGTCATTGAATGATCCTGTTGATCCTTGACTTACTTGTGGAGACGGAATGGCCACATTTGGATCGTCAGACCAATTGATCGCTGCATTTCCTTCGTTTTTTATTATCATGTTCTGCAATATAATGCAAGTTAACATTATATCCTTCAAGTTATTCTTGCACCAGAAATGAGTTGGACCGCTAACCATTGCCCAACGAGCTTAAAGTACTCCAAAGGCTCGTTCGACATCCTTCCTAGCAGTCGTTTGAAATACTGCCTCTTTGGATCTTGAGGACATGGAAAGCTTTTTATAAAAGCAGCCCATTCTGGATAAATTTCATCAGTAAGATAATATCTTTGATTATATTGCTTACCATTGATTGTGAAATTAACAGATGGAGCGCGTCCTTGCAGAGTATCCATAAATAACGGAGATTGATTGAGCACATTATGTCATTGTTGAATCCTGCTACTCCAATTAGGCATGTCATATCCATAAATCTGCAGAGGCAACAGCTTCGAGCATGATTGTTGGAACGACATGGTCACCGCGTGTGAATTGGCCTTTCCAAGCTGTCGGACAGTTCCTCCATTCCCAATGCATGCAATCAAGGCTCCCCAGTATTTTGGGAAATCCGTGTCTTTCTTCGTGCATTTGTAACAACTTTTGACAATCCAGGGCATTAGGCTTCTCAAGTAGTATCCGTCAAAGAGTTTGATCACATACGGACAAAAATTAAAGAGACATTCTACAGTGATTTTTTTGGCAACACGTAGATACTCATCCCAATGATCTGTAGGTCCACCATATGCCAATTGACGAATGGCTACCGTGCACTTTTGTAGTTGAGATAATCCTTTTTTTCCAGCTGCATCTACCTTCCACCGAAAATACTCATCGTGGGACTCCAGTGCATCAACTATATGCAAGAACAACTCTCTTGACATACGGAAGTGACGAAGAAATGTCTCGCTTCCGTATATCGGATCTTCAGAAAAATAGTCGCAGTAGAGTCTTGCGTGCCCCGCTTCACAATTTCAGTCCATGTACGTTCTTCGCTTTCTAGCACCACCAGCAGAAGACCGAGCACCTCCACGTAACTCATATTTTTTTAAATACCGACATTATTTCTTCCTCTATCGTGTTATCAAACATGTACTCAATACAACTATCATTTTCAGAAGAAGAAGAAGACATGTTTGAGAGAATGAAAGAAATGGAAGGATAAAGAGTTTCTATGAGTGTATTGGTCTCAGGTAGGAGTTCCAATAATCCAATTACATCCTATAAATAGAGTAGATTTTTGCAACGGCTAGTTTATAACGGCTAATTTTATAACGGTTATTTTATGACGACTAGTTTCACAACGGATAATTTCACAACGGCTAGTTTTCAAAACGAAAAGAAATACATTGATGAGTTTTCATACGAAATGAAATACATTAACTAATATTACAATGCAGAAAAATACGACTAATTCTTCAAATTTACAACCCTCGTTCTTTCTTGATTAGATCCACAGCGTGGAGATGGATACGTAGTTGATCCTCTGTCATGTTCGAGGTATCTTTCATGAGTATCTTATAATCTTTATGTCTGGCAATCTTAGTAATTCCTTCGTTCTTTGTCTTGAGCTGATCTTCCAAGTTCTTAAGCCTTTTGTCAAGAGCTCTGTCACTTTCTCTGGCAGACGTAGTTGTTTTTCCTTTACCCTTCCCGGCTCGTCTTGCCGCATTCCTCCCCATTGGACGAGAGAGCTCCTCACTGTCTTCATTTGCATCCTCCGATTCAGTTTTTGAAGATACTATATACTTTCCTATCGACGAGACTTTAATCTTTTTTTAACTACGACCAGCAAAATCTGGATCGGCAAACTTCGGGCTGTCTTTCAATATTTTCCATGCTTTGATTTGTAAAAAATTAACCCATATTTCTCTTTAAATTAAACCTTAGCCTTGTCTTCAATATCAACATCATTGCACCCACTCCCCTATGTCTTTTTCTCCTGATTGTAGCAAGAGTTGAACCACTTCACTTGTTTCTGTAGTGCGTAATAATGTGACTTCAATTTATCAGGAGACCTACTTATCATATCTCCTGAACGGTTAGCATTGTATGCCTCAGCGATTCGAATCCACATTTGCTCCGACTTCTGATCATTTTCGATAATGGGGTCCGTGCTGATATCGAGCCAACATCTCGCGAGAAGAGCATTTTTATCAAAAGAATAAAGATTCCTTTTAGTAGCCTGAGCGTTTGGTGGATCTTCGACTTCCTCAAAGTCTGAAGCGAGATTTACCCGCTCCACTCCTGTTGGAGAGAATTGAGACAAGAAAGACGAACGCTGAGAGTTCGGAGATGCAGAGTCTATGTCTCTGTCTGTATCCGATATATTTGTGCCAATTGGCGGACGAAATCCGTATTGAGAATGAGGAGACATATAAGGATTTGGATATATGTAAAATGGTGCTCCATTGGAATTTAAAGAATTGTGTTGAGGGAGACTACCTTCTGAAAAATTTAAAAAATTAGCTGGAAATTTTGGGGTGGATGATTATTAGGAAAATTTGTCGGAAGATTTATTGGAAAAATTAAATTCTGGGGATAGAAGTTGGCATGTGGACGAAAATTCACATTTGGAGGCAGTGGATTTTCTCCGGAATTTGAAGAGTTGAACTCGAAATGCATCCACAGATCTCTATCCTTTTTTTGTATGTGAATGAGAGGATATATGTTTGAGTTATAAAATATAAGATTGAGATGGAGATGGAGATAGAGATGGAGATTGAGATGGAGAATAGAAGATAATGTAAAAAAAAATGGAGTGGAAGATATATTTATAGTGAGAATTTAATATAAAAAAATTAAAAAAAAATAAAAAAGTATTAACGATTACATTGTAACGGGTATAAAATAACGTTAATATTTGTGATTGATCAATTGTATTAAATTGTGTCTTTAAAATTGTTAAAAAAAATAGGAAAGCTAAATTTCAAAACAGAGCTGCCAACTTTTAAAACAGGGCTGTCAACTTTTATTATTGTGAGGATTTAATAAAAAAAATTGTAACGGTTGGGAACTGTACAGCGGGCCCCCTTCTTTTTCTGCTTTTGCACGTGCATGTCATACACGCGCTACGCTGTTGGGGTATGTCAATCACTCTCTTCTTCCCCACTCTCCCTCATTTCCTAAAAACCTAGGTAGTGATTTCAATACCTCTAAAAAAACCTTCAACACCTCCCATTAATAAAAACCTTTGCCCAAAGTTTTTAACTTCTGCCATGTCACTAAAAACCTCCCCATTGGGGGAGGCCTAAGTAATAAAAAGTAAAATAAAATAAGCGAAAAACATATTACACTACAAAAAATATATATATAGTGTATATATTTTTTAGCAACGGAATTTACCAATAGAATTCAATCCGTTGGTAATTAGCAATGGATTAGACCAAAATGACATTTTTCTGTTAGCAATGGAATACCAACGGATTTATTCTCTATTTTATCAACGGAATTCAATTCGTTGGTAATTACAACGGATTATCAAGGGAATCTTTATATAAATTACCAACGGAATTTTTAGCAACAGATTACCAATGGAATTGATTTTTAGTTGCTAAAAATTTATCAACCACTACTTTACCAACGAAAATTTACCAACGGATCCGTAGGTAAACCATTTTAATAATGGAATTAAGGTTTTTACCAATGGAATATTCTATTGGTAAAAAATAATTTTTTGTAGTGTTACACTCCCAGGAATCCGACAAGGAGGAATTTTTAGCCATTTAACTTATACGATTATTCATGTTTGATCGATCCGGTTCAATTTAATACAACTACATAATCATCAAAATACATCTCCAGAACTCCAATCAAGAACCATCAACAATTTACAAATTAATCTTGATGTAATAAAAACATGATCACATGATTCAAGGATATATAAATTCATCAGCTAGCACAATTAGGGGTTTCCATAAACAAATCCATAATAAGGGATTTTGCAACTCCATTATTGTTTGAGCCACCATGCATGCATGCTCTACAAACAATTAATCCATAACTTTCTAAATCTGTAATCAATCCATCTAACAAGTTATTACACCTATATATGTGTATACTTTTGGTACATATACCCAGGAGTACTTATGATCATCAACTCTTGTGATGAGGTGAGCCAGATGCTTGTAACAAATACAACCGTCCGCATGGCGTCCCGTCCGGATGAGTCTGGACCGTCCGAGGCAAACCACGCAACCTGTCGAACAAATTCATAGGATCTTGCAACAGCCCAAAATGAGCATCAGGATCACCAATCTGTGAAAGCTTAACATCCTGAAACCCTAGAGATGGCAGCAGTTGATCTGGCCAATCACAGTAGAAGTGGAAGGTGGATGTGGACAGCATGGTGGCTTGCTTGTTCATGAAGTCTGCTAAGAGACTGTGTTGGTGAGTTTACAGTTATCAGCAATTGTGTTGAGTAGTTTGATGGCATTGGTGTGTGTGAGGTAGTATAGGATTCCTTCCAAGATCCAAACTGTGGTGTTGTTGGGGTTGAATCCTGATGTTTGGAGCTTCTCAATCCAGTCATCTTGTGTTAGGTCAGCTGCCACTCTACTCAATGATTTTGCCATCATGGTTGAGTGATGGTGTTCATCTCTTGACTTCATTGCTTCCTCTATTATTGCAGCTTTTGCATCCAACACTTCTGGGAAATCAACCTCAAACACACTGCTGTCTTTTAAGCACCTTAGACGATGTGATCTTGCATCAATTCCTGCATGCATAAAGGACACATTATATTCAAATCTTGTCTATGTAAATCTTACTGATGTATCCCTTGGCCCAGACTAGTTAACACATTTTTTTTAACATGGAGATATTAAGGATGAGCACTTTATTGACTTTTTAACTTACTTCTTAAAATTAATTGTCCATTTATATTATTTAAGTGTTGTGATTAACCTTATATGTCAACTTTTTAAGGGCAGAATTGTTCATTTTTATAATAATTTTTGGATCACTTACTATTAGATACATAAAATAAGGCATAATTGCTATAAATTACATGACTCAAAGCACTAATACTCATAACTACACAATTATGATTGTGATACCATAAATACCCCTATGTGTCACAAATTTGTTTTGCACAATTTGTTTTGCACAATTTTATTTTTGCACATTTTGTTTGCACATTTTAAGTTCCGGCGGCGGTCCGGCAATGGGTAGGTGGGTGAGGGCTAGGATTTGTGGTTTAAAAGTGTATGGAACTATAAGGTTATATTTGGTATTTTTCTTTAATATTTTGTATGTGAGAGTAATTATTTGAATTCAATGTATCTCATAGTAGTTTAGGGTAAAAGTGTGTACCTATAAGTGGTTTTCCCATAATATTTTTGTTATTTTAAGAAATTTGTCAACTTCCGTAGGGCAATTCAAAAAAGAAAACGTGTCAACTTCTGTGGATCGGAGGGAGTATCGAAGAGCATCTACAACTTAACTAAGTTAATAGAGCTAATCTCTTGTGAATCAATGTGGATATATACTCCCTTATTATGAGTTGAAAAGACAATTATACTTTTAGATATATTAAACTCTAACTAATAGAACATAAACCACTATGTTTCACGTAATTATACTAAACTCTAACTATAGGACATAAACCACTATGTTTCACATAATTTAACAAAATGGGCTCACATGCTATATCATCACTCAATTAACAACTTTTGTTAATAACATTCTCCTACAACTATTCTACATTCAAACTGATAAGTTTTGCCAAAAGTCATGATGGAATTTTCTCAAACTGCAGTGTAGAGTCTATATGACTTTAAGGTTATTGAGAAACAACCTATACATTCTTTGGAATCTAATGCCAATATATGGATGTATCTAACTCTTATGAATTCTTACAAATATGCTTATTATTGAATGTTGTAATTATTTTTTAAGAAATTTTATTTAGCATCCAATACTCATAGTCTTATTCAAAGCAGAGACAGATGTGATAAAAAGATGAATTCTATAGGATTGGATAATTATTCATCTTTGATGGGTGAATGTTAAGCTAGCTCTCACAATCTATCTGTTAAATCATTTTTGAATCTAATAATGTTTCAGATCTTGAAATTATGTTTGATTTAAACATGTAGTCGTGAGACAGAACTTGTTTTAACTACTAATATTCTAACAATTATAAAGAAATCAATATGAATTAGAAACTTTTAAATAAACTTTTATAAAAACGAATATTGTGGGCACTTATTAGCTACAATTTTATCTTTTGGTATTCTTTATTTGATCAAAGATTAAGAAGTATTTCAAAATATTTTAATAAATAGTGGGTACCTATTAATTAGTACTCCATAATTAATTTATCTTTTGACTCATAATAATTTTAATTTGGATTAATCGCAAATTGTGTAATATAGAAAAACTTATGGAAATTTTAAGTGTAGGATCTTCACCTAAAAAAAATTTAAAAAGAAAGATATAAGTAATAAAATGAGGGCAAAGACTTGTGTGAGACTGTCTCACGTAAGGGCTTACGTGAGACGACCAGAAAGTGATAATTTTTATACAGAAAAGTGATAATAAATTAATGAAAAGTGATGATGTTATTTCATGAACAATTTATAGTATAAATAAAAAGTGATAACATTTTATAGTTAAAGTGATAACGTTTTATAGTGAAAGTGATAATTATTTTAAAAAGTAAAAAATAATCTCATGTGAGACACTTTCACACAAAACCACTCCAACGCAAAATTTGAAAATAAGTTATCATCGAAGCTGGACGTTTGAGTATATTAGTACTTGTTTCAAATAGGATTTGGATGGATAAATCCAAACATATATAGTTGTCATATTCTCAAAAGCCGAGTATTTTACTTTTTCATCCAACAGTTATGTTAATAAGCAAAACTCTTTACTGTCTTATTAGCTATTAGATGAGTTTTGTGGAAAATAAAAAGAAATAATATCTTGATAAAAAAATTTAGTAGGATGAGTTGATAGATATAATAATTTACTTTCTCTATTCAACATTAATCTATCCGTTTGCTTTTTGCACGTAGATTAAGGAGTATTGTTATTTTATGTGTGGTGGGTAGTTGTATTAGTAGGGTGTGTGGGTCTCATATTTTAATTGAGTTTGTATGTTGATGGGTCTCATGTGTCTAAAAAAAATTAATAGATTAAGAGTGGAGTGTGGACAGCCCAAAATGGTAAGATGAATAAATTGACAGTGAACGGTGGGAATAATATTTTGTGGATAGTTATATTAGTATTGTGTGTGAGATCTATATAAATATTTTAACTATTTTGTGTACATCCCATGCACCAAAAAAATTATATAATAATAATAATAACTAAATGACGATCTAATTTGTAAAATGCAACAATATTTGTACGAAGATTGAGTATTTGATTGATAAAATTTAATATAATTAATTATTTAAGTAACTATTTTATGAACAGTTTGTTAGATGTGACAACACTTTTATGAAAAGCAATATTAAGTCATAAAATTATTTAATCATTAAATGATCACACAAAAATAGGGATGATATATCGTACCATAAAAATATGATACTATATACCACAGCGAAATAGTTGGTATTAAAAAGGTAATATCAGTATACCAAAATTTTGTTATATTACCAAAAATACTACTTTTTATTCAAATTGGACTTTACATATTTGCATAGAGTTAGTCTGTTGTAAATCGAGTTACATCATAAATTCTAGTAACTTTTGTGGTGTTCCTTGATTTGAATATCCTAATAAAATATATAGAATTAAGAGGGTACCGAGGTTTACACCGTGTTTGTGATTTGCATGTGGTGGTCAATTATTGAGATTTCTTCATTTGGAATTGTTAATGGGCCACGGATTGCAAGCTCAGCCCAGTTAGACCTAGATAAAAAGGGGGTGCGAATTCTCTCTTTCTTTTAGTTAATGGGCTCTCACTGTTCCGAAACCCATTAAGACCGACATGTTAAAGATCACTAGTTTTTTTTTACTCAAAAATATATTTAAAAAAATATACTTTGCCTTATCATTTATTTCAATATATGTTCGATGTTAGACCGGTCAAAATAAGTTGGTAGATTTGGTTGACCAACAATTCATCACAATTCACCATTTTGCAAATTGAAATTGGATGGCCTTATACAGATTGGGCCATTTATGGAGTGCGCCTGTATGGATTGAGTTAATTGGTGGGTGGATTTTAAAAGGGCGGGCCGGATTGACTCACGCAGCCCAAATCTTATTTTCACGTTTTTTTAATGTAAAATTTAAATTAAAAAAAACTATAAAAAACATATAAAAATATGATATCAAAGTGAACTAATTCGATGAACACTATCAAAACATTTATAAAAATTAATTATTTTTTTAAATTAAAAAGTGAGGGTCATATATGAATTGGGTGATTTGTAGGGTGGGTCATATACAGATTAAGCAAATGGTGAGATTACATTTTGGTAGAAGATCCTGCCCTCTGGATACGGCGTGTCCCCATGTGAACACACAACATTTCTCATCTCTATTCTATTTAAACTTAGAGTGTATATTAGGTGCACCCGGGTGCACCCTTGCACTCATATTTGTATAACTTTTTATTCTATTTTGTATACATGTTATTCTCTTTTGTATACTTGTTTTGTAATAATTGTATACTTTTTTCACACTAAATTTTTCATTAAAAAAATAAGCATTCATATGTGTATAACTTTTTATTCAATAGTGTATACATGTATTTTAATAATTGTACATTTTTTTACACTCAATTTTTTATTAAAAAATTAACAATTAAATTGTATACATTTTTACTCATAATTGTATATATTTTTGCTTATATTTGTATGTGCTTCGTGTGCACCAGGGTGCACACTATATTTAGCCTTAAACTTATGTATTGCTAGAGAGTTTAAATTATAAAGGGGTACGAAAATTATAAAGAAGCACGGATCTAAATCTGTGTGTGCGACCATACAAGAGAGTCACTCTTAAGTTTTATACGAATTTGATTGCACGGGACGAATTGGCCCATGCGACCGAGGCCATTTTAACAGCTATATACGGTGTCACGTTATTTGTTAAAAATTGTACAAGAATAAAAGACAGTATACAACTCGTCTTACCTTACTATGTATGTATAAACTCCACCAAGGTTCCCAGGTAAGCTTTTATTTTTGTTATCGTTGTGTTTTTTCTCTCATTAATTATGAATTAATTCCTTTGTCTGCCACAAAGTCTTATTTTTCTATTTTGGGAGTCCGCTCCTAAAATTTTCTTTTATTTTTTTTGCATATGGATCAACATACTTTCTCTAATACAATTAAAATATGGGGTCCACACACCCACTAATACAACTACCCACTACACATTAAATAATAATGCTCCTTATTCCACGTGTAAAAAACAAATGGCTCTCTTTGGATCGGACGAAGGGAGCACAATAATATTATATTTAATATTTTATCTTATGACCTATTTTACATTATGATTTTAATGCTAGGATTTAATATTTATTTTTAAAATTTAATTTAAATTCTAAGAAAATAATTATAGTTTAACTTATGGTTTATGGCCTATTGTTTTCGGTTTACTTGAATTTTGAAAACCATCTAATAGTAGTATATGTTTGTTTTAGATTTTTGGTAAATAAACATGGCGTAACTTTATTATTTATCTTTAGAATTTATTGTTAATTTCAAAGGTACAATTATAATTTCACTTTTACGGTTTATGATATACTTCTAGGATTTAGGATTTATGTATTACAGTACTTCTTATGGTATGATTGTAATTTTACTTTTGTGGTTTATGACATAATGTGTAGTGTTTAGAATTTATAATTAATTTTTAAGAGTATAAGTTTAGTTTTATTCTTTAAGGTTCAAGACATATTTTAACCCTGAGTTTAGGTTAATCAAAGGGTGTAAAGTGTTGGATGAGACAAAGAGAGTACTCATTTTCAAATTTCTAGATTCATTAAAAAGGCAATTCTACATTTTTTATTTTATTTTTATTTTTTATATCTCTTGGGATAATGAGGATATTTTTCGAGTACAGTTTAAATCCAAACTCATTGATATCATGTTAAAAATCAAAAGCTGGTGGGGGACCTTAGATTCTTTCTTTTGACCCCAACTACCCTTTATAAATTGTAGCATTATTCTGTCCAATTGATTCCATTATCATGAACTCAGATATGGATCATATGTGATTCAAATTTAAATTATCAAGATATTCTTATATCCAATTGGTAAAGCATTAATGGAAGAATAAGTATCCAATGGATATGATCATCCCAGTTCCAAGAGAAATAAATTAAGTGAGAGAGATTAAGAACATGATTTGGACAAATCTGCCCCTAGAAGAACAACTTGTGGTCCTCCCCCATCAAATGAACTCAAAGCTTCTTCAAGTTTTGAATCAAACCAAAGAGTTCTAACAGCAAGAATCACCCCTGATATCTCTGTTGCATTGTTAACCCTATCCTTGATGATCTTCTCATACAAGCTCTTTAGGTACGTCTCGCCCGCGAAAAGCTCGGCCAACGGGTCGTGGATCACAGGCTTCCACAATGCTCGTCCGGCGGCCGTCTGACAGGCAGACCGCCGGAGGAGATCCCAATCGCTCTGAATGGCTGCATGAAGAGCTCTCAGAGAGCTCGTGGCCAGCAATTCGAGCAACTTGAATTGCGGCCACGACTTGTCTTGTGGGAACCCGTCAGTGGCGGACCTACACTAGGCCCAGGGGGGACACTGGGCCCCCTGAGAAATTACAAATAATTAATATATATGTAATAGTTTTTCTAATGTATAGCTTTGGCCCAACGGCACATCTACCCTAGTCCCTAGGCATGGGATTCGAATCCCATGTTGCCCAAACTTTTTTTTGTTTTTCCTTTAATAATTCTTTTTGTTTTTCCTTTAATTTCATGCACTTCTTTTTCTCTTCTCTTTTTTTTTCTCCCTCTTTTTTACTAATTCCAATAATATTTATAGTGCTATATTTTAAATTTTATTTCATTTCTATATTTTAATATAAATTTTCTCATTTCTATATATTCTTTTTGTTAAATTGTTAATTTTATTTTTAATAATGATTCTTGTTGTATTTTCCTTATTCAATTTATGTATATATTTAAAATATTTCTTCCTTCATATAACTAATTACATGCCCTTCAATTGTTTATATCTTGTTATTTTTTAGATTTAATTTTTATTTTTAGGGTTTATAATATTTAAGTGTATAATTATTGTTAAAATTAATAAGAAAACACGGTTTATATATACCGTGATTTTTTAGGAGACGAACTTTATGACACTATTAAGAAATCGGGCCCCCCTGCGTCCGCCACTGGAACCCGTTGTACATCTTATTGATATCACTCATATCGTATCATCGTATATGGATCAAACAAATGGGGTGAGTATATATGTATGTATAGTTGTGAGAAGGGGGATTGTTGATAGAGATAAGGAAAGAGAGGCAGACACAAAAGCAGAGTAGTTAGGTGCATAATATCCAACCTCATTTTATTTGGAGGGAAGAGAGGGTAAAGAGAGATCCACGAGTACCACCAATTCATATCCAAATCCCCCCTTTGTTTCCCTCTTTGACATGTCACTTTTATGCACTAGTGATTAAAAGTGACTTCAAATGCCTTCCACTTCCTCTTTGCAACACTCTTATTTGGTTCTAGTTAAGAGTCAAAAATGATCATATATTTACCCCTTAGTGAAACTTGGTGCACGTAAAACCTTTTTTTATTTGGAGTTGAAAAGACAATTATATTCTTAAAATATTTCATAAATAACAATCACAAGGGTAAAGTACATTATGAACAATTAGAATCGAGTAACAACATAGTAAAACACAATAGTAAAATTATAGTTATACCATAAAATTTATACTAAATCCTAAAACTACTGTAGTACACAATTTTTTTATGCAAGGTGGAAAAAAATACTTTACCTTTTACATAATTTGGAGTTCTCGCTACTTATTCCATAAATGCGAATTAAGGAGAAAACTTGTGTGAACCGTGTTAATTGGTTATAATTTTTTATTAAAAGAATTAATATTTTTTTAAAAAAATATTATCACTTTACGTTTATACTATAAATTATTAATGAAATAGTTCACAATACTATTATCACTTTTTATTATAAATATCATTACAAATTTTCTAAATCACACATTGACTATAGTCACGATACCACTCAATAATATACAATGAGCTAATAAATTTAATATCTTTCCGAGAACAATATTGCTACAATTAGTTTATCCATTTTTTTTAATCATTAATAAAACTCTCATTAAAAGGAATATGTCGATACTCATTAAGCGATATCGTTGCATGGGTTGGTAAGAGATTTGAGCCCGATTTGTCAGATAAACGGGCTTTTAAAATAAGTTTAGAGGTGACAAATTAAATTATTGAAGAAATAAAGTTGGACCCAATTTTAATGGGCCATAACGTGATACTTTTTTTCATGGAATCTCTCATTTTCTATCACATGTTTTTCCTTATCCATATATCAACCATTCGTACACATTTTATAAATTTCTTTATTTAAATTTTTTTATGTAATGCACTTTTTCACATAACAACAAATCATGCATAAAAACATAATTTATATTTGTGTTTAAATAAATTAAGAGAATGTCTCTTATGAAAATTACGTTCACCAATATCCTTAAGAAGATAATTATATTTTTAAACATGAACATTATGTAAAATTTCAATTAGGAAAATGCATCTTTTTATCTCTTAATTTTATTTTATTAAGTTTACAATTACCTTAATTTTTTTTTAATCTCTTAACTTTGATTTTCTTTTTCAAATTTGTTAGTCCTTAAGGTAATCTAATTTTTTGGTGAAAATTAAACATACTATAAATATTAATACTCTTATTTCTTAATTAAAATAAATAAGACAAATATATTTAGAATACAATATAATATTCTTATAAATGAGAGAAAAAAAAAACTCCTGCTGCTTATCACTTGCGCACATATAATTGTGCTCGCGTTTTAATTTTTTTTTTCTTTAGTAAAATAAAAAGATATTGAATAATTCAATTGGTAAAGATGGAGTATTAAAACTGTTGATGTGAATTAATAAAATTTTTTTAGTAAAATAAAAAGGTATTTTGAATAATTCAATGAGTAAAGATAGAGTATTACAATCGTTGATGTGAATTAATAAATTTATAAAATCAAGCAGCATTTTTATTGTATTGTGCAAATAAAGTGTGAGTTTTTTTTTTTCAACTTCCTCATTATAAAATCATTTTATTATAACTTTTCTTTTATATTATAAATTGTCAGTAAAACATTTTACATTGTTCGTAAAACATTTTACTTTAACTATTATCGTTTTTCATTAAAATATTATATATTTTTATCTATTTCAGTGAAGTGATTTTGTGAGAGGGTCTCATCACCCAAAAGTTAGCTTTTTTTTTTTTTTTTTCAATATATAAAAGGAAAGAAAGAGATGGAAGTTCATAGATACAGATCTTCAAATAAAAAATTATGTTCATCATGCAAAATCTCAATCTTACCACAACTACAAAACTTACATCATGTTGCATTTTCAGGGCAAAAAATATGCAAATTGACAAAAATTCATAACTATATTTTCTAGTTTCTAGGAATAAAAACCAACCCAACCAAATACTCTTTGAGCAAAGCATCTGAATGGATCCCACTTTGTTATACAAATAAATATGGCATCAATGATTTCTGCAAATATTCTCTTACATATGAACCATTTTAAGAACACTATGAAGCATTATTTACTCGTGTAGAAGGATCTTCTTCGTTGTATGTCTCTATAAATGAAAGTTATCGACCATATGTCGAATAACGTGAGCCCCGTGTGAATTGATACTGTATGTCTTAACCTGAACACATAACAAATCAAAGCCATGTTATAATCGCCACGAGTTCTTCGCCCTGTCCATCCACCACCCTCGGATCATGAGGGTTGGTGTATGGTTCGAGCGTAGTTGGTGGACCACCTCAAACTCAAAGTGAAGCCTTAAAGATGTCACATGAAAACTTCAAAGAGCGGATGATGGTCCGACAGAAACCATAATAATGAACTCGAGAAATAATGATAATGATCTCAGAATACAGATGGATACTTGCCTGGATTGTATTGTGGGCAAGAAACCTTTGTATACTTTTCCGGAAGTTGACATCTACTCGCTCCCAGCTGAGATGCGTTAAAGCTTTGATCATCGCCTCTACAACGGAAAACGGAAGAGTTCTTTGAATATCATTGTTGTTTATTGCATTTGTAAGGGAAATAATCCAACTAACCTTCCATTTCACTAGTCCTCCCTCTGGCAACTTTGGTATTTAAAGAGATCATCCGAGTATTAGCAGTTTTTGATGTTTCTTCATTGAAAATGTATCTGTATTCAGCATTTTTGACAAGATTCCTTCGCTAAAAGGGGGGAAAAAGGAAAATAAACACGATAAGATATTCTATTATGGCATGTGTACTATAACAGAATAGAATAGCAATAGAATACTAACCTTTGGGAGCTCGCTCACTCGGCGGACTGATGATGTACCCCACCCAACAATTTCTACGAAGAATGTTAAGGATATCGTGAAAGGAATCAAGCACAATGATGAATTCATTACTGTGTAATGCTAGAAACTAGATAGTCGAAAAACAGATATATGTCTGAATCTATGAGACTTCTTCGAGTAATGGATGGTAATGGTAGGATTAATTCAAACGAGGATACGATCAGAACTTGCATTTGCATAGGCAACACGCCTTCTGAATAACTGCAAAGCAGATCTGCAAACGAGGTTGAGTACGAGAAGCTTTGAGATATTCATCATGACAGTCTAAAACATGAGAGAATTCTAAACAATTTATGATGACTCACATGAACTTAAGATCATCAGAGTCATAGCTCATTTGAAGCAGAAGAGGAGGTTTTCCATTATCTTTATCCCTCAAGAACAAATGTTTCCCTGTCTTACGAAATATCCGAGAACCATGCATCGCTACTTTCTCCATAGGCTGAAAACCACAGAGCATTGGAATCTGCAAGTTTAAGTGAACCAGTTAACAAAAGTGTGCATTGTAGCTGATAGAAAGTGCAGATCCATAAAAACAATTTAGAGACCTGTTTATGACCTCTTGATCCAAGATGAGGCGTTGCGGAGGTAATGAAGTTTACGGGTTCAAGTCCAGCAATCGTAGCCATCATTTTCTCTTCTACTGAGGCTTTGTTAAGTTCTTTTCCTCCATGTTCGCCGCTTTCTTCAACAGGTTTTCGCTTCAAATCTTGTCGATAAAGCACCGCAATAGCATATCTTGCCACCAGACCACCAAGAGAGTGACCCACGAAAGAAATCTTTTCAAGATTCGAATGGCGATCAGCCAGAGAAATCACCTGAAATGTGCAAGTGATACGTGAGAAAACACAAAAGTTTAGTAGGCTAAGGTTGGTTCTTGTAATAACAATTGAAGTTAGTCTCTTAAAATGCACATACAAACCTCATTGGCTAGTCGCTTCCCCATAACATCAATACCATCCAATGTCAACAATGAAGAATTAGACTCACTGCCTGGATTAGCAATTTAAGTAAGAAATTTTTTTAATGCTTGACTTCAGTCACCATACATTCTCATCAAAAATCAAGAAAAATCATATAACCTTCAAACTGTGATCAACTTAGATGGTAAGTCCTTGTCCCATCAGGAAGTTTTTATGCCCGTCGAAGATAATCTTTACATGAATATAAATACAAAAATGCATCATTTTCTTACAGTTTAGATTTTGCATCCCCCAACAAGATTGAATTATTTATCTTGATTGTTACAAGAAGGCAATGTAAAGTTAGATGTGAAACCAATCATATTCTATCCTATTTTCAAATGTTGCAATTGATTGTTATAAAGCTGATTATAGCACTACAATTTCTGATCCTATTTAAAATTTAACCCTAAACCTCAAGACTTCCACCACATCAAACCATTGTAGAAAACACCCATTTATCAATAATAACATTGCCTAATCACATAAAAAATCAACAGATTTAATCATACCAAATCAACAAACACGAATGCAAGCAAGTTGGCAGTAAAACAGAGAATAAAAAAGACTTGAAAAGACGCAATCGAACAAAATGAAGCTCACAATGCACTATAACGTCGTTGGGATACGCCTTCGCAAATTGCTTAGCTGCATACATCCAATTTTGTGCACTTCAAAATCCACTTAAAATTAACAACAAAACTAAATTTGTACCTCAACTTCTTAATTAAGAACTATCATTACTACAAAATCCACATTCTAAACCCAAATAAAGCATTAATTTTTTATTTTATTTTTTTGAACAGCAAAAATTTTATTAAAATAATAGAATAGGGTATAAGGAATACCAAAAGAGTTACAATAGAAATAACATCAATAACTCCAATACAATGATATCATATTACATTCAACACTAAAGAACTATTTGGTGATTGAGCTTCAAAGCCGTATCGATCAATGATTTAACCGAATCCAACTCCAAACACGAGTTTTTAGCTCTCCAAATAAAGCATATAATTAACCTCCCATCTCAGATCCAATGTTCTTAAATACTCATCAAGAATCAGCTCTCTCAACCAAAACAGAACAGTTTAGTTCATTCATTTAATGAATAATGAGAATCAAAAAGTAAATAGAACAGAACTATTATCCCACGAGACTATGATTATCATTCATCAAAGTTCAAACACTTACTACTCATGAAAACACCAACAAAATTGATTACATTAGTGAAATAGGTAGAAGAAAAAACCTGCCAATAATTCCATTGACCATCACAATGAGATGCCTTGGCTTTTGACCGTTCCCATTGCAGGTCGCCGCCACTACGTTGAAACTCCGGTGGACATCCGGCTTCTCGACCACCGTGATACCGCCGTTGGATCTCATACACAAAAATCTAGAAATCAAAGAGTACCTTTTCTTCTTCTGATTACTTTTTCCCCCAAAACCCAACTCTATTTCTCCATTTTCTTGCTCTCTCACGCTCTCTACGACTCCGTTCTCCATCACCATTCAACCCTTGATGTGCACTCCAATCAAGCTGATTCTACTTCTATACATACACAATATGTGAACGTGGAGTGGAATGTTAGTTTAAGAAATTGCAGCCGCCACACATGTGACTTGAAACTGTTCAATCAAAAAAATAATAGTACTAATTGACTCATAAAATAATAATCTTTCCCTCATTTTCATTTGGTATGAGAAAGTCAATATCTTTGACCCAGCAACGAACTGCAATAAGGGTGAAAATTTTATTGCATTCATATTTTATTACTTTTTTATTTATTTATTTTATTTTTGGTTTGTATTTTCTTGCCATCAAATTCTGGAATAGCCGTTTCTTCTACTCCGATTCTCTGTGTTATTTGGTACATCATCTCATGTGTCATACCGTTAGATGGACGACACGTAGGAGAGAAAAATAATATTCTAAAACTTAAACCCTAAGAAAAATGGTTAATTTATTTCTCCCTCTCACGTGTCAATCACTTAACCGTGTGCAATAGAAGATGATGCACGAAAATTGCGCAAAATATCCGGTTTAACGTTTCTTGACCAGTATTATTCCTACATCTGGTCATATATTTGCATGTGATGTTGGGAGCTCATGTGCATCATCGAGTGATTTATGGGCGAATGCATACAAGCCAAAGACTATAGAAATAGATTTTATAAATCGGTTATTAAACTCAAAACAAGCCTACCCATATAATTGAATATATTTGCATAAAATAGCACATAAAATATCTTTGGAAAGCTATGTATTTAAGCTTTATCTCCTTATATATTAAAGTAAAATAACATTCCAAATTTAGAATATTAAATTGTGAGATGACAATGATACATTGCATTAGCATTTATGATTTTATAAAATTTGTGAGGTAGTCGTATATATAATATTTGTAAATTGATTATGAAGAGGTTGAGGGTTCAAACCTCAATTTACATATAATTTTCTTTTTTTGCTTACTCTTTTTCTTTATACTTTCAATTAAATTTTTTTTAATGAAATTGGACATAATTTAAAAGCCCAATGATCAAACATCCTATTTTTCATTTCCTATTTTGAGAGTAGAGAGAGTGTAACCATTATTCTGCTCATTTTCAATTCATAAATTAAAATGTGGCTCATTTTCATCTTAAAGATATTAAAAGAACTTGTTACATATTATGTTGAATTAGACCTTCAGCGGGTATAAGATATAAAAACCCAATTATCAAACATCCCATTTTTCAAATTAAATTAAAATTTAGAATGTTAGGTGGTATGACTAAGTTAATTGAGTATTTATAATTTTTACTATTTATCCAAATTTCATATATTTATTCCATTTTAAAATGGTTAATAACATCTATAATATTGTTATTAAGAATTATAACTATACATTTTAAGAACACACTTCTTATTTTTTTCAAAAGATCAAGTGATCTTTAAAATTTTAAATATGAATTATACCAGATATTCGTATATGGTTTCCAAGATATTTTAAACATCAATCATCACTCTTATTTTGATATATTCCAATAATGCTAAGGAGGATCACTTCAACCCCAATAATACATACCATATTTTTTTATTAATGTGAAATAAATCGAGAATGCATGTTTTTCACTCGATTAAAGTTATATACATAAACTTTTTTTATTGGTTAAACAATAAATTATATTTTCAATTATTCTAAGTTAATATGATTACTTTTTATTTAAAATTAATAATAAATAAATAACAAACACGATAATCCACGTCGCGAACTGTACTAGTTATAATTTAAAATTTAAGATGATCTCATGGACGACCTACTCTAATAACTTGATTTTAGTTGGCCTTTTTCTTTTTTTTTTTTTCTTATAAAAAAATACTTGAGTTTACTTTACTTATTTAGCCTTAGATGATAGAATCCAAGTGAGGCACAAAATCTAGGAAGGTTCTATATTGGGCCCAATATGTGAAGGAATTTCAGACACTACCTTATATTTTGAAGCCCAATTATTTTTCATTCTTACAACATATTTGGGCCCAATTGAAGCTTTTCTGAGCCCAGTTTAAGTCCATCTTTCTATTTTCAAAATGTAGACCAAAAGTGCAGTTCTTCTTTATCGTCTTCTACAAGTAATTTTGGTTAAAGTTGTCGCAGAATTTAAAGAGAAATACTGAAAGACAATTGGATTCATGCTTTGGGCCCTTCATATAGACGGATGTGGATAACATATACCCTCATTCTATCCCATTTTAGGGGAGGGGGAAAATCAAAATATGAAGATACATAATACATTAATTAAAAAATATTTAATTAGGAAATCGAAAATTTGATGAGTATTATTGAATATTAAGGGTTGAACTATAACATTATTAAAAATTATTACACGGAACTATATATTATAAAATGATAATCATGCAAATATATGGACATGTAAATTTAATGAGCGTTACCTGGTGTGAACAAGGCTCACCATGTATTTTTTTTTTTACAAAATTATTGTTTAATATATACTTAAAAATTATAAAGAAATAAATTTTTAAATAAAAAAATATTACTTTTCAAATTTTGTTGACCTAGAATATTAAGAATCGCAACATAGTAAAATTTTAAAAGTACTCTCTCAATCTTTTTTCAGATCGCAGACTTTTCATACACCGGTGCACCACCAAATTATATAGAATGAGAACTTATAGTCAATTTATTTTAATTTAAAAAAAAATATTAAATAAAATAAAATAAAAAGAAGAAGTGAATGAGAATTGTGAAAGTGAGAAATCAACAACACAAGTATACCTGAGCAAGGAGAAAGTGATGGAAATAGTGTTAGTGGAAGTTAGGGTGGTGGGGTATGCGGAAACAGCTCCCGCGCAGAATTCGCGCGCTCTTAATTGATGACGGGGGGCCCTCCCCCCCTCCTATCAATCTCTTCTCTTCACAGTTCACCCTACTTTTTTATGTACACTGTCACTGCCCCCACTATATATACTCCATCAAAATATCACTATTACAATATTAATATTAATTAATCACACCTTTCTAATTTTTTTTTCTCATAATATCATTTATAATAAAATATACCTCTTCCATCCATTGATAATATTTATTTGTTTTTTAAGTGAATTAAAAAATATTAAATGAAATGAATAGTTATATTAATAATAAGTTAATAGTTATAGTATATCACTACAAAAAAGTTGCTCGACAGTGACGGATTTTTGTTACGGAAAATTTGCCATCACAATTGTGACAGACTTTATAACGGCATTTTGAAAATAGTGACTGCTAATAGTTGACCGTTTAAAATTTCGCCATTCCCGATATTTGTGACGGAAAAATTTGTGACGGACTTTTTTCCGTCACAAAAATAATTTTTTTTTATTTTTTTAATTAGTGACGGAAAAATGTGGCAACAATGTAAAGGGTCTCATTTGTGACGAAATTTGTTCATCACAATTTACAGTTTATAAAAAATCATTAAAATTGTACTTGCTTGTTACACATGTACATTATGCTATTTAATTTAGTTATATAAAACAAAAGGTTAAACTTACATGTTTTTTTTAAGAAATTATTATTCTTTTAATATGTATTGTGAATTTATTTAAACTTAAATAATTGAATATATTGTATTGTTGTATATAATAATATTAATTTTAAAATCAAAATAATTATAAGAATAGAGTTACTTCTTTTTTTTTAAGAATTTTTTTTTTAATATTTATTGTGAATTTATTTAAACTTAAATAATTGAATATATTGTGTTGTATATAGTAATATTAATTTTTAAATCAAAATAATAATGAGACCAGAGTTTTTTTTTTAAGAAATTATTATTCTTTTAATATTTATTGTGAATTTATTTACCTTAAAAAATTGAATATACTGTGTTGTATAGTAATGTTAATTTTAAAATCAAAATAACTATGAGAGCATAACTACTTTAATTTTAAACGGCAATGAGTTGTATGAATTGTTATAATTTAAATGTTTATGTGTCTTGATTTTTATTAAATAATATAGTCATATATTTTGTAATAGATGAATTTGTAATTAAATAATAAAATTTTTAAGATTATATATATACGAGTACAGATTCCCGCGTAATACGCGAATGAATTATTATAACCAATCAAAAAATATAATTAAAGGTGATATTTAATTTATGGATATATATAATTTAGAAATATACATGAATAATAATAATAAATAAATAAATAAATAAAAGTAGTATTCTAACTAATAAAAATATGACTAAAGGTGGTATTTAATTTGAAGATAAACATGAATAGCTCTAAAGAATTAGTATACGTAATTTATGTATATTAATTAATATTTGCTCTATTTATATAGTTTTTTTTAAGATATATATGCTTTTATTGATTGGTTTAATTATCTATTTATAACCAAGAAAGAATAAAAATAAAAAAATAAATTATTAGTTGGATATATTTTTATTAATTGACTTAATTATCTATTTTCAATAAAAAATATGATTAAAGGTAGTTTTAATTTATAAATATACATGATTTAAAGATATATACATGAATAATAATAATAATAATAATAAAAAAAATAAATAAATAAATAAATAAAAGTAGAAAGATTATATATGTAATATTAAAACAAAAAATAAAAAATATATGAAATTTAACCACGTTGCGATACCTCATATTTTTTTAAAGTTATTTATAACAGCGTATTCGTAATTAGTATATATATATATATATATATATATATATATATATATATATATATATATATATAAAGGAAAGTTGATGATTAAATTTAAAAAAAAAGATAGTGTATTTAATTGATAAAAATAAAGTTTGTGATTGAATTAAGAAAAATATACAGATTATGTATTTTCTAACAAGAGAATTAAATTGAGAAATTAGGAGAATGTTATTTATTTTAATGCAAATTAACCTATTTTTCATCTATAAATAAATAATATATTTAGATATTATTTATAAATTGAGAATTTAAAATTTGTAAGGATTTTTTAATTTAATAATGAAAATTTTAA
The DNA here is from genome assembly GCA_023678885.1 of Pogostemon cablin. NCBI lineage: Eukaryota > Viridiplantae > Streptophyta > Magnoliopsida > Lamiales > Lamiaceae > Pogostemon > Pogostemon cablin. The sequence goes on from CM042967.1 coordinate 27,381,081, forward strand.
TATTTGTCTTAAATAAATAATAAAATTAATTAATTAATATTTTAATAAGTGATGAGTGATATTTTCACCTAGATTTTAGTATCTTTTTACATGTATTTTCGTGTATTTTTATCAGTATTCATGTGTTATTTGGTTGTGTTTTGTATTTTTATTGAAATGTGTGTGAATGAGCTTAAACCTATGATTTTCAGTTTTTAATGGATGCTAGACATGATAAGAAAGAACGAGCTAAAACAGTGAAGGAAACAAGGGCATGCACCAACACGGGCCGTGTATGAAACACGGCCCTGTAAGAGGTGGTCGTGTCCAACACAACCACCTTGTGCCCGTATTACAGCACACGAGCCGTTTTGCAGCACACGAGCCGTGTTGCGTAACACGACCCTGTAAGTCTTGGCCGTGCAGCGACATCAATTCACCCAACACGGCCACTCTGTGGCCGTGTTGCAGCACATGACTCGTGCTTTATAAAAACCTGTAAAAAATCAGAATCATTCTAGAAGTTCCCAAGGGGTATAAATACCCAATACTTCAATATTTGATCAGAATTTTCGAAGGGTTTCACACCTACACCTAGATCACACATCATTTCCTCCATTTTACACCATCATCTTCATCTATTCTTCATCCATCCATCCACACTTAATCTCCTCCATCAAATCCACCATCCAAGTTATCAAGGAAACAAGGGAGGTGAAGATTGCAAGAAGAAGAAAAATATCTCCATTGAAGGACTTCAAAGGAGGAATCTAATTCTAATTTTTTGAACTTCTTTATAGATTGATCATAGAATTTGTAGATTCAATTGTCTATGTTGATTTCTCTAAGACTATGATAGGTTAATCTCCTTTGTGAGATTAGCTCCATGATTGGTGTTGGATAATTTAGTTTTTATGCAATTTGATTTTAATCTTGAATGGGCTTTGTGTATTTCTATCATTGAATGTTGATTGCTTGATGTATATGATGATATGTGTGATTAATTGTCATGGGCATGTGATTAGATTGAGAAATCAATTATATGTTTAGGATAGTTAATTGAATCATTTCATCATACACTTCATGTGCATTAATTTAGAATGAGATAGAGACATCCTTCTAGATTTAGAACCCTTTGATAGAACATTTGATTAGCTTGATCGAGAGATTGGTTGATTAGATGAGGGGACCAAAACCATTAGTGAATTCATAGTACCTTAAAAGGGAATATTGCTTATGATTTAGTACTTAATTAGGGAACTCGTGGAGTAATTAGTACCTATTGGGATGTGTTCATTTTGGTCTCGATCCTATGTGCTTTTGGGAGCCTTGTTGAGGGTTTACATCCTATCCATCTCGAGAGAGAGTTTAGGTGGAATTAGTGATCGCTCCTATGCCTTGTCCATGAGAGATTAGAATTAATTGTATGATTTCTTTATTATCTATACCATGATTATTGCTAATCTCATCCTTGCATCATTTGGAACCCATTCATCTTTCATTCATTTTATCATTTATTTCTTGCATTAGTTAAATTGCATTTATTTTCAAGATATCCATCCCATTCCGTCGTCCTTATAAAATCACGATAAACTTGAGATCGCTTAAACTCTAGTACCTTCCTCCATGTGGTTCGATAAATTCTTTAATTGGTCATCCCGACTATATACGATCAATCAATAATTATTTGTCATATTAATATATATTACATTACACAAATCAATATTACCACCATATTTATTTTGAAAATTGGTTGATGTTATTTTAATACAAATTAATTGAATATATACAATATTTATTAAAGATTATCACAAAACACATCTAGCCAAATTGGCTCAACACTTACGCACAAGCACTCTTGCTTAGTACCCACACCGGTTCAAACTCGGTTGGGGGCGAATCTACACAATTAAATTCTAAAGAAGGTATAAGTAAAAAAATATGTAATTTAAGTGTATATATGTGGGGCTCTTTTACTAAAAAGAAAAAATTGATATTTTTAAAATATGTAATTTAAGTGTATAATATTTAATAATATGTACTTCCTCCGTCCAGAATAATTTTACTCATTTGTACGGGCACGAAGATTAAGAATTATTATTTTTGAGTTGATATTCGGTGTACCCGGGTGTAAATGTGCACTTATATGTGTATATCTTTTTATTCAATAGTGTGCACTTATATGTGTATATCTTTTTATTCTATATTGTATACATACTTTATATGTCCCGGTCAAACAGTACCATTTGCTTTTTGCACATAGATTAAGGAGTATTATTATTTTATATAAAGTGGTTAGGTGTATTAGAGATATGTGATGAGTAGTGGTTTATATGTCCTGGTCAAACAGTATCATTTGTTTTTTGCACATAGATTAAGGAGTTATTATTATTTTATTTTATATAATGTGGTTAGGTGTATTAGAGATATGTGATGGGTAGTGGTGGACCATTAGTGGACCTTTTTACTAAAAGATAAAAATTGTGCAATTTGGACATGACGCCCAATATAGTTAAAAACTGCTATTTGGGCGGGACGGAGGGAGTATTTCTTAATAATTGTATACTTTTTTTTACATTCAATTTTTCATTAAAAAACTAGCAACATAGTGTATTATTTTTATTCAATAGTGTATATATATTTCTTAATAATTGTATACTACTTTTTTACACTCAATTTTTCATTAAAAAACTAACAAAACTAACATAAAATTCACTAACAAAGTGTATAGTATGCTTTTGTTTATAATTGTATACGTTTCTGAAAGTTGGTGCACCATATCCTATGGTGCACCTAGGTGCACAGAGAATTAGCCTTGTTTTTTTAATATATAATGTAAGAAAAAATAGGGATAAATTGGTAATTTTGAGAGAAAAAGTAAATAAAGTTATTTGAAATGATGAATAAAGTGTAAAAAAGTAAATAAAATTATTGGAATTGATGAATAAAGTATAAAAATTAGGTAAAATATATAGTGTATTTTTATTATTAATAGAATGGATTATAGGACACCCAATATAAAAAATGGATAAAAATACATGAAATGGAGAGATGTAAGTAGTTTTTTAAGAAGTATTTTACCTTTTCATTCTTTTGACTTTAGGGTAAAAAGTATCAAATTGTGTAATATATACTCCCTTGTCCCGGTACTATTATTATATTTAATGTTTGCATGAATATTTATAAATAATACTCCTTGTATGAGTTATCTACAAATAGAAATGTATCTACATTAACAGAACATCCAAAAAAAGATAAATGTAACATTATTAGCGGGATGGAGATAACATTTTAAACTTTTGGGGTAATTGTTTGCATTCCGGAATACATATTTCACAATGTATTTAACTCTATGATTTATAAATATTTTTCTATAAAAATACTGTACTTTAATAAATGATATATATATTATAATAAACGAATAGTAGATAGAGTATAGAGGTGGAATAAATGAGCCCATTGGATAGATTTGAGGTATGGGTCTCTAGTTTATCAAAATGAAAATGTATAGTTTCGGATAATGATTACGTTTGCTCTTAAAGATTAAGGAATATAATATTTTAGAGTGCAGTGAGGCGAGAGAAATAAAATTTTTATATAAAATGGGTAGTTGTATTAATGTGATGTTTAGGACTATAAAGAGAAAAAAAAATTAATTTGCGTGGGTCTCTTTTATCAAAAAGGAAAAACATATGTAACTATTGAAGTGCATGAGACGCCTAAAATTAAAATATGTAACTATTACTGTGGGACGAGGGGAATATATAAAATGTTATCACTTTTTATTTATAATACTTTTCATTGATTGAGTATCATTTTTTATTAATGATGTTTACTTTTTATTCATCTCACGTAAGGATTTATGTGAGAATATCTCACCCAAGAATTACTCTATAATTTATTTATTATCTAAAAATATTAAATAAAATAATAACTTTTCATAATTTTTTTTTTACATGCATGTACATAGGATCTGATATTTACATGACATTGCAACTTATGTTCTGCAACAATTCCCAAAATAGGGATATGGTAGTTGACACAATTTTATACTAATATTTTTCGATTTTTAGTCGATTTTCCTGTGGGCATTACAGTGTTACCACTTAAAAATCAAGTGATTAGTATCAATCATTATTCTCTTATCTATACAAACTAGAGTGACAGTTGTATTATAGACTTGGGATAGACCAACTAATTATTGTTTAGGAAATTAATTATGTGAGTCACGTGAAACCACGCAAGTTAAACTGTATGTTGATTGATTAATTATTTGGTCAATATTTAGCATAACCGGGCCTTATATGATCCGATTTCAGCAGGTTGAAGGTTATTGGTTAAGGCTAAATACTTGATGCCGTTTCACGTAAGGAGTTTATGTGAAACGAATAAAAAGTCATAACTTTTATATAATGTACAGTGATAATGTTATTTTATGAATATTTTATAGTATAAATATAAAGTGATAACATTTTATAGAGGAAGTGATAACTAATTATCCGTCTCGCGTAATGACTTACGTAAGACGATCTCACGCAAGACGGCCTAGAGTAGATATAAAAGATAGGGATTATTACTTATAGGTACACGTATGTATAGCCTAATTACTAATAAATACTACATTGATATAATATAATTACTGATAAATACTAACGTCTTCTTTTTTCCCAACATTAACCTTATTTACAACGATTAATATTCAACGTGTACACTAATAATTTTATTGAACAGTCATGTGCACTGAAATAATTTGTGAGAGATTTAAGGAACAATCATTTCTTCAATTTAATCGCGTATTTTCTATTTCTCTCGTAACAATGCAAATTAATGTACATTATACTTAAAATTTAATTGCGTGTTTTTCTCTCTCTCACAAATGCACGTTACTGTACATTAGTAAGAATATTTTATCACATACTTTTGTTTTCTCTTAACAATTAATGCACACTAATGTGGATTGCATATTATTTTTGTTTTCTTCGATTTAATCGAAAGATAATGGGTGAGAGATTTAAGGAACAACAATTTTTTCAATTTAATCGCGTATTTTCTGTTTCTTTCTTAACAATGCACACTAATGTACATTATACTGAAAATTTAATCGCGTATTTGTTTCTTTCTCACGAATGCACACTACTGTACATTAGGAAAAATATTTAATTGCGTATTTTTTTATCTCTCTTAACAATGCACACTAATGTGCGGATAGATATGAGTATTATTGATAAAATAAGATATAATTTTGTATTTATCAGTAATTTTTTGAAGCGAATGTATCGTTTAGTAATACTTAAAACTAATGTACTGATAGATATGAGTATTATTGATAAAATAAAATATAATTTTGTATTTATCAGTAATTTTTTGAAGCGAATGTATTGTTTAGCAATACTTAAATACGTTTTCTACCTACTTATTACTAATCTTAAATTATTATATATCATACATGATCATTTTTTTAATACTAGATTGCAAGTATAATGCTTCCACTTGTACATGTAAGAGAGACACCCTCTTGTAAAACGAGTTATAAAAAAAAGATCATAAGACAGGTCAACTCAATATATTATTTAGGGATTAATTTAATAATAATTTACAATGTACTTATGGTTAGTAAATTTTTTAATTTTAGGAATTTTCTGATTTTGTTACGGTGGATTTCCGAGAATGATGGAACACCAAAAATATATTTACGGCGGAGGTCAAATAACAGAGTAGACGATGGCGGTTGGACGACAACATAGATGTCAATGTAGAGGCGGAGGTTGACAAAATTTAATTTGCAATATCCATTCATCTGCCGGAAATTCAATTTGTGGTTTTTATGAGAATTCATGTTCACATCCCATCGATCCACCTCATGGTGATGTTGTGAAGATTAACACGGATGCATCGGTTATTGCGGGTATTGGAACTGGTTTGGGAGGCGTAGCAAGAAGTTGAGAGAGAGAGTGAGAATTGTGAGGGTAATCGAGTTTTTTTCCCTTATATACTTGATCCATTTTACAGATATGGATTCATTATTAGTGTGCAACTATTGCACAGTAGATCAACTCTTCTTTTAAATGAATGAATATGACGATGGCATATACACATTTTGAATTTTTTTTCTTAAATAAATAGTGTTAAGATGATATATGCACATTTTGAAATTTTATTTTTTTAAATAAATAGTGTTAACATATACCCTTCGCCCTATCTTTGTCTTCCCATTTAATTTTGAGTGTAGTGTGATATTTTTAAATAATAAATAAGTTATAAAATATGTTACTATGAAATATGATAATTTTAAAATTATGGTGTGTTGGGTTGAATACTACTCTATTTTATTGATATGAGGTATTCTGTGACATTTTGATGTGATATCTCGTGTAACATCTTACTTATAAAATGATACGTAGTGGGGTGGAGAAATCTGATCATTTACCCTTAGAATTTATTGGTTGATTTAGGTATAGTTTCCCTCATCTTTTCTACATATTACTCATTCAATGGAGTGACACAAAAGATATCACATCAAAGTGACACAGCAGATCCACACCTCTAGTTGAGTGGCATTTAATTTCCTTTTATAAAAGTGTAAAGTTGAACTTGTGATTGAATTAAATGAAGAGTGTAGAGTTGAAATTGAAAAAAAAAAAGAAATATTTTTAATTTTAATGATATTCTTCCAATATTATTTTTAGCCCCCAATCTTTCTAATACTTTCTCCGCCCCACAAAAGATGTTACATTTTATAAATTAAGACATCCCACAAATATTTTTATATTTTTTTATAGATAAAACTCACACAAAACAATTGATCATATATTTCCGTGGGATATAAAATATTAATATAACTACTTATTATACACATTAAAATATTATATCTCTTAATCCACCACATATTAGAATACTAAATTCATATTTCTTAATATATGTGTAAACAGTAAATGTAACAATAATTACATAATGGGGGTGTAATTATTCTTGTGAATAATTTAATTGTCTACTTTTTGATAAAAGAAAAATATTTTTCGCTTTAATTATAAGTTCTATAATTTTTTTCGTTTTGAATTATTGAAATAAATTTACACTTACTATTTAGGTTCGTTTTATTAATAAGTTTACTTTCTAAAAAAAATAGTATCACATAATTCAACAATTTCACAATGCAATTTAATTTTAAAATCAACCTCAATTACAACTCGCATAATTTAATTTATAATTTATTTACTATCTTAAAATATTAATTAAACTTCTCTAGAGCAAGTAAAAAGATAAAATTCTAGAATTTCGTTTCTATAGTAACTCTAAATTTCATTATGTGATGGAGAAAGTATTATTTAATTAATGCTCGAATATAAATTATAGACAAAGTTTATTGTGAGACGTTAATTAGGTGAGACAGTTTGTGAGATATATTAAAGTATGTATATTATATAGATAAAGTATGTTTAATGATTGTTAAAGTATGTCTATTATATAGATAAAGTATGTTTAATGGTTGTTAAAATATATTTTGTAAAGTATGTTGGATTATGCATTAAAATATGATTTTAACGTATTATAATATGATTACTTATTATCATACTTTAACTACAAATAAGCATACTTTACTTATATAACGAGCATACTTTAGTAAAAAGTAGACTCGTCTCACAACCGTTTCATGAGAGAGCGTCTCTAAATTATAATACATAGGCTTTTATATACTCGATCTAGTCTCCTAAAAAAAATTGTTGAGCTCTGCCTTGTCCTAATGTATGCATTCGCCTTTTAAAATTAAATTTTCGTTTTCAAAACTTACAATTTTAAAATTATCTCTATTTATAACATTTAGTTTTCAAATTGCCCACAGTTCATTCATTCATTTTATGTCCTCTAGCATCAATTAATATTTTCCTACACATATTATTAGTATCTTTTTATATACTAATTTAATGTAAAATTAAAATTTATCCAATTAAAATTAAAATAAACTTATGTTATAAAATTAAATTAATTCGAAGTTTCAAACTCAGCAAACTTGAGTTAAGTTAATTTAAACTCCAAAAGGGAATAGTGGAGAGAGAAAGTGAGAAGGGAGACAATGAGTGACAAAATAACATGGGGTCTGAAAGTAAGCAAGAGGGGAGGGTTGGAGTGGGTATGCGTTGGAAACGTCCAATCTGCGTATGCAGATATAAAATGAAGGAAATTAAAGGTGTTGATAAATTTTGCAGAAAAAATAGGGAGTTGGGGTTTTTGAAGTGATAGCAAATGTCACCTCTTGCCTCTCCCACTTTCTCTTTTCATTTTTTTATGGAGTAATTCAAAAAATTACCCCTCAAGGTTTAACAATATTTTTTCTTGCCCCAAATATAACACTAATTATTTTTTTATCCAAAATAACAGATTTAACCTTTACTTAAAAATGAATTCGTGTTAAATAAACATTGTGTAAAATTTTCGTGTCAAATAATGCATTCGTGTAAAATTTTCGTGTCAAAATAATGTATTCGTGTCAAATTTTTGTGTAAAAATAATGCATTCGTGTGAAGTTTTCGTGTCAAATAAGGGTATTTTGGTCAAATCTGATATAAAAAAATATAGTATTAAAGTTAGGATAAGAAAGAAAATGTGTTAAAAAAAAAGGGTATTTTAATTTTTTTTCCTTTTTTTATTATTAGTATTTACACAAAACTCGTGTTTGATTGAATTTTAGAAATTAAACATCGATCTTTAAAACACATACTCCCTCCTTCCAAAACAATAGTATAGCAGTATTTTAATGTGCATTGAGGTGAGAAATAAAATACTTAATGTATAGTAGATAATTAAATTAGTGTATTCTTCTAAATTTCATAAAGATATTTAAATGTTTTGTGTAAGTTTCATTTATTATAAAGAGAAATATAAACTTTTTTATGGGACATCCAAAATGAAAATGCATAAACGTTATTGAGGGACAATGGAATACTTATGTTATAAAAATGAGTTTTCTACAAAGCACCTTATATTTTTTTTAAATTATTCTTTAGTATATAAAAATTACTTTTTGAAAAATAATATTTTTTATTCAAAGAGTATTGATTAAGAATAATTTTTCATTCAAAAGAGTAATTTTTTTTATTTTTTGTTGATCGGACAAAATTAGTAGTTAGTTCACAAAGTACTCATACACCATTCTATCTCCAGGCCTTCTCCTTATTACTCCTCACTTATTCGTTCCCAATTAAGGGAATCGAACTTGGGTCACTCACTGTCACTCACCTTAGTGAGGATCCATTCTATCTTCCAGCATCCTTATTACTCCTTACCTATTCGTTCCCAATTAAGGGAATCGAAGTTGGGTCACTCACTGTCACTCACCTTAGTGAGGATCCATTCTATCTTCAAGCCTCCTTATTACTCCTCACCTATTCGTTCCCAATCAAGGGAATCGAACCTCCTCACCTATTCGTTCCCAATTAGGGGAATCGAACCTGGGTCACTCACTGTCACTCATCTAAGTGAGGATTTATTATAACTTCAAGCCTCCTTATTACTCCTCACCTATTCGTTCCCAATTAAGGGAATCGAACCTGAGTCACTCACCTTAGTGAGAATCCTAAACTTTCTTATTAATCATCACCTATTCGTTCCCAAAATGATCGAACCTAGATCACTCGCCTTAGTGAGGATCCCAATAGCCAAGTGGTCTAACCCACCTGGTTCAAACTCTAATGAGTGATCGTTAAATCATAGCGCGGTTATAAATCCGATTCACACAAATGTTTCCTTCCTCTATATATATATATAAATTATATTAATTTCCAACCATTCAATATTCCATATAATTCTTATCCTCAATTTATTAATTTTTTTATCTCTTTCTATGATCTTATCTATTCTTCACATTAATTAACATTTTCTTATATACTATATATATCTCCTGTTTCACAACCGTGTCTCACTTCATGTTTTATAACTTATTTTTCATAAAAATAATATAACCTTAGTTAATGACCAGTAAACCCTTGGGGCATGTGGTTGTATTTTAGGCCTTGATTAATACACGTAGCAAACATCTAATAGATGGAACAGGAGATGAAACACGAGAGTGGAATTCAACACTCACTTCTTTCATATGGACCGATTTTAATTTTATTACTCCCTCCGTCCCACAACAAGAGTGACGGAACTCTTTTGCAGGTAGATTAAGAGATATAATATTTAATGGGTAGTTGAGGTGAGAGAAATAATATTTTAATGTATAGTGGTTAGGTGTATTAGTGTGAAGTGTGGGGTTATGGAAAGAGAAAAAGTTAATTTGTGTGAGTCCCTTTTACTAAAAAGAAAAATGCACCTCTTGTGTTGGGACGGACGAAAATGATAAAATGCACCTCTTGTTGTGGGACGAAGGGAGTATTATTTTTATTTGTAATTTTCAATTTTGATTGTTATTTTATTCAATTTTTTTCCAACTTTAGGTCCTTAATAGAATTTAGTTCTTTTTTTTTTAATTTCAATTCAAAATTTGGACAATAAAATGACTAAATTTGTAAATAAAAAACTAAAATTGAACCAAAAAATAAATAAAATTGAGAATTGTAAATATAAAAAACGAATAAAATTAGAATCATTCCTCTAAGACTGAGATTTGATATTTTCCCGGCAATTTAAGTCAAGAAATATTAAGTCTGAAAAGTCAGAGTGATGATGAGCTTTGGATAACGAGAGTGTAACAATTTTTAACGTATGACAAAGTGTACCGTTACAGAATAACAAAAAAAAATTACTCCATACTAATACATGTCTCTTGATAATTACTCTCTCCGTTCGGGAATAAAATATATATTTATTTTTTATACGGATATTAATGAGTATAATATTTTAATGTGTAATGAAGTGAGAAAAATAATATTTTAATGTGTAGTGTGTAGTTGTATTAGTGTAGTGTATGGGTCATGTGGATATAATATTAGTATTGTGTGGGTCACATCAACCAAAAAAGAAGACGTATACTTTGTTTTTGGACGGATCAAAATAAAAAAAAGTATACCTAGTTGTGAGACGGAGGGAGTACTCAATCCTTACTTCGTTGGCGTTTACATTTTCATTTTACACATATATTAAGAAATATAATATTGTTTACATTTTTTTTACATGTAGATTAAAAGATATAATATTTTAATATGTAATGAGGTGAAAAAAATAGCATTTAATGTTAAGTGGGTTGTGTGTGGACAGAATAATTAATTATTTTGTATGGACACAACTTAAAAAAAAAAGTATTTCTTAACTTGAGACAAATCAAAATGAAAAATTTAAACCTTAACATACATTCATTAATACAAATAAAATATAGGGTCCACACATCCACTAATACAACTATTCACTATATATTAAATAATAAGAGTTGATATCCAGTGCACCGGGTTCAAGTGTGCACCCATATGTGTATAACTTTTCATTCAAAATTGTATGCATATCTTTTAATAATTGTATATTTTTTTTACATTAAAATTTTCATTAAAAACTAGCGCTCATATGTATATAACTTTTTATTTATACATGTTTATTAATAATTGTATATTTTTTTACACTCAATTTTTCATTAAAAAAACTAAAAAAAATCGTTAACAAAGTGTATACATTTTTGTTCATAATTATATACGTTTCTGAAAGTGGGTGCACATAGGTGCATGGGAGAATTAGCCAAATAATAATACTCCCTCCGTCCTGGGCAAAAGTTCTTATTTTTTTTACACATAAATTAAAGAGTATTATTATTTTATGTGTAATGAGTAGTTGTATTAGTAGTGAGTGATGAACCATATAAAGGATTCTTTTACTAAAAAAGAAAAATAAGGATATTTGAATGTGACACTCAATATACTAAAGGAGAGATTTTGGTAACATATGCAAGATTCTTTTACTAAAAAGAAAAATAAGGACATTTGAATGTAACACTCCATATACTAAGTGAGAGATTTCGATAAGGGGGAAAGTGGTGAAATGGTAAAATCACCTATCTATAGACGACGGAAGGAATATTAATCTCTAAACACAAAAATACATTCTTTAAATACAATTAGGAAAATGAAAATTAGTGAGATGAAGAGGGTATATTTGCATGATATGGCATGGGTAGGGTCCACGGGCTGACGAATTCCCCACCCCCACACCCTATCTTTGTAGCGCGCGCATCTTCCGGGAGTATTATGAACTGTCCCCAACCCCACTATTCCCACCTCCACCACCACAAATACTTACTCCCTCCGTCCTAACTTAAGAGTCCCATTTGTTTTTGGGCACGTGGATTAAGGAGTATTATTATTTAATGTGTAGTGGGTAGTTGTATTAGTGGGTGTAGGGGCCCATGTTTTAATTGTATTAGTGAGTGTGGGTGGGTCCCATGTGTCCAAAAAAAGAAATGGGCTCTTTGAGTGGGACGACCAAAATGGTAAAATGACCCTCTTAACCTGGGACGGAGGGAGTATTTTTATTTAATTCCCACATCCATTAATTCCATTTTTTTATTTTCTTCTAAATAAATAAATTTAGACAAAGTCTCTCTTGAGACGCTATTTCTATGAAATGGTTTGTAAGACATGTTAAAATATGTCTATTATTTAGATAAAGTATGTTTAATGGTTGTTAAAGTATGCTTTCTAAAGTATCATAAATTGTGCATCAATATATGATTTTAGCGTGTTATAATATGATTTATTATTGATATACTTTAACTATAAATAAACATACTTTATCTTTACAATAAAGCAAGTGAGTGGGGCTAGCCCACTTGGCCACCGGGCTCCTACACAAGTGAGTGACTCAAATTCGATTCTCATTGAGAACGAATAGGAGGGGAGTTATAAGGAGGCTTGGGAGAATAAGGGTGTATGGAGACTTGGTGAACTAACTACTAACTATACTAACAACTAACAATAAAGCAATAAGCATACTTTAGTGATGGATCGATCCGTCTCATGCACATCTCACAAATAACCCGTATAACAAGAGAGTGTCTCATAAATTTATTACATTATTCATCTTGAAAAAAAAAACCGTCCCTTGGATAAAACGTAGCTAGGAGAATATATTTGAGTATATAATTTTTAAAAATATTTTAGGAGACTTGTCTTTGTGAAGACGTCAAATTAATTTGTTTTATAAAATTGAAATTTAAAGAATTAATTTATCGAATAATGTTATTTGCATAATAATAATAATAATTCGTAGAGAGAGGTATTCCACTTTAATACATCTTGTCATCTTGAGTCCCATTGACCAAAAATCTCCCACTATTCTCCGTTTTAAACACGATGATTTGACTACACAATCATTTTAGTTTTTTTTTTGAACGCATAAAATTCAAAATAATATGTAATTGAGAGAATATCTTTTTATTTTCATTTTTGGTTTTTGGAAAACAAAAGATTATGTACTGCCATTATTATGTATTGCTAGAAATAAGTAATGATATGTTTTGAATGATGAATAATGATAATCCATTTTATTTTGGATTAGGCTTGTTTTCAATTTAAGGTCAAATTTTGAGATTACGTAATTCTTTGTTTTAGCATTTAATAAAATTATTATAAATGTTACTTAAACCTTACTTGCTTTTTACACTCATCATCACTTATTCTTTCACATACATTACTCTTATATGGAATCTTTTGCGTT